>VRYO01002775.1:4611513-4673823 GCA_009812075.1 Sialia sialis | reverse complement strand
GTCCACCCCTCGGTCATGGGCCCAATGTCAGTGGATGGAGACCCTCTCCTATGGAGAGCAGTGTCTTCTTCAAACCACCTCAGTGCGGGTGGGTTTGCTAGTGCAGCGTGGCCAACAGACTGCTAGGAAAACTCCAAGAAAGGTATTTCTGACCTGCTGTTCAAAATCTACTACAGGTTTCACACATCCAGACCTTCCTCTTGTGCCAGAAGTACTCCAGGTGTACTGTTTTGACAGTCTGCAGGTTTCTGTCCTCCACCTTCACTTCCTGCTGATAGGCTGGTGTGTGGGTCACAGCAATCTCGTGTCCTCCCTGAGGCTGATCACAACACATACTTTATTAACTCAAACTCCTGACACTTGTTCCCTTTTCCTCCTTGTGTGTCAGGAATGGGTTTTGTAAGTTTTGTTTTATTTCCTAAAGCCTTAAAAAACATTCCAAGTTTATCTTGCCTGCAGTCTCTCTGTGGCCTGAGGCTCAGTACTGGTGTACACTGCTTCCTTCCACTGGTATTTTCCTTCTTAATGCCAAATCACTTCTCTTACTTTGCCCAAGGCAAAGCCTGCCCTTGCCAGTGCCTGCAGCCCGGTGCCAGACTGTGCTCTCAAGCACCAGGTGCAGGATTTGTTGCCAGCTCACACCCCAGAGGTGAAGGGGAGGTAACTGTGGAAATTTCTCCTTGCTGAGTCACTTCATTGCTACTCTTGGCTTGCCAGGTCTGGAGTGGCACGTTTTTGTCATGTCATCTGCAGTGGCATGTTTTGTGCGATGGGTGGTTTTTCTAGAGCTATGATTCCAAGACTGAATCTTTTTTTTTTTTTAGTCTGTGCCTCCCTAGCCAACACAGCCAGACTTTGAATGTGATTCTGTTCCCAGAATGGTCATTGGGGCTGCACAGAGCTCAACCCTCAGTTTTCTGGCAGAACAAAAAGAAGGCAAGGATTAACAATCTGAAGCATGAAGAAAAGCAGGGATGGCCAGCCTGTCTTCTCATTCTGTTATCACTTAATGTCCTATCGGGATTTGTCTCAGCACTTGCACTGAGTGTTTTAGTGACTATTTCTGAGACTTGACACCTATGTCAGAAATGCAATTCCAGTGGATTCACCACTTTTTAACACCTCCATGCCGTTGCCATCTCAGTGGGCCTTTGGCTAGACAGAAAAGTTTTGGTCCCATCCACCTCCCAAAGAAAGGGGAAATAAACTTGTGCAGCCCAGTGTAAAAGTTTAACAGCATCTGCTTCCCATCCTGGTATCCTTTGTTACTGCAATCCATGACTCATGGGGCTGCAGGATGACATCTTATGGCACAGCATGAGCTCTGACCTGGGTATTCTCTGTCAGCAGATCAAGCACAGAAGAATTAAAAAAACCTTCTAAAATCAAATGAGTACCTAAGTAGTTTTTTAGCTCATGGTTAACTATTGTGAATGCTGGATGTGCACCTTGCCTCTCAGGAAACTCTGGTTGTTACTATATTGTTATTAACCAATAATTACTAAACTAATTTGTTGCACTAGATGTCTATATTCTAGATAACTGAATTCAGTAAAAAGATTAATCTTTCCTCTGGGGTGTATTAATTGACATGTAACTGCAAAAAAAAAAATTTTGCAAATTATTCATTTGCAAAATACTCATTTAGTTGAGTATTTCAAGTAGAATGTTGTTTGGGTATTTTTCCAGTCCAAAGACCCAATATTTTGATTAGATATTAACACTGCTCTCTCTCGACTGAGCCAGTTGCGTAGTCAGAGGAGGCTGTCAGGTTGATCAAGTGATAAATCTGTGGTGACTACTCCTGACATCCTGTTTGACATTCATGTCTGGAAATAGCTCCCAGCTCTGTTTGCTCCACCACTTCCAGGGACTGAGGTGAGGCTGACCAGCCTCTAGTTTTCCATCTCCTCTTCCTTCTTCCCATTCTTGAAGTTAGAAGTGACATTTGCTTTCTTCCTCTCCTCAAGAACCTTCCCCTGATGGCCATGACCTTTCAAAGGTAAACAAGTGTCCTGAAATTGCATCAGCCAGTTCCCTCAGCTCTTGTGAGTGCAACCCATGAGGTTCCAGGCACTTGTCAAGGTCTGGTTTGTTTAAATATTCCCTAACCTGATCCTTCTCCAGTTACAGGAAGTCTTCCTTGCCCTGCATCTTACTCAAGGTCTCAAGTGCCTGGAATTCCTAAAGGCAAATACAACCAGTGAAAACTGAGACAAAAGGTGGCATTGTCAGCTTTCCTTTGTCACCAAGTGTCTTGCCTCGGGGCCAACCTTTACCTCTAGTCACACTGGCTGCTTGTTTACCTTAGAAACCTGCCTTGTTGAACCTTCATATCCCTCTGTAAGTTCAATTTCAGGAGGGCCTTGCCTTTCATAACAACATACCTGCATATTCTGACAGTATCTCTAAATTCCTCCTGGGACATCTGTCTCTTCTTCCACCTCTTGAATACTCTTTATGCTAAATTCATGTTCCTTGTTCCTCCATGCAGACTTGGTTCTACCTCTGCTTGAGTTCTTCCTTGGTGGAAGAGAGTTTTTGAGATCAGAGAAGGTGATCCTCCAAAATGGGTCAAAAATACATGGCGGTTTCTTAAGAGCTTCATTATTTTTGATGGATGATCTAGCCAGGCAGTCACCTCAGCTGTTGAGAAGCAACATAAATAAAGATTCACCAGAGCTTCCAGAATGCCTGCAGAAAGACAAGGTGTTTGACTTGATTTTCACACTGCAGTTTGCTGTGAGAGATCTCACAACTGGTCTCACACAACAGTGTTTTCCCTTCTCAAAATCAAACTCCACGAATACTGGTTTTAGAGAAGAGGGTCTCACCTTTGGTTAGCAAGCTGCAGCTTTGCTGTAGTTTCTCCAAGACAATTCTGATCACTCAGGCCATCGTCTGTTGTCACCCTGGGCATGTCAGATTTCTGCAGCAGAAGGCAATCACTCTAAATAAACCTGGGACACCTAAACACGGGTCAGGCAAGGCAGAGCGTGTTGGAACTGCACTCACTGTGGCTCACGAGTCACCATCCCTTCTTTATTCAAATGCCATCTCTGGCCTTCATTTCCCTGGTAACTCAATTCTCTCTTTGCACTGTAAACAAAAGCTCTTGTAAAATCCATGGGCAAGCTTTCAGAATAGATGCCAGTAACAGCCCAACACTGCTAGGAGAGGTCAAAGCTGCTACAGGATCTAAGTGCACTCACCTGAACCTCCTACAATTCCATACTGCTAGAAGGGGACAGTCCTGTTTTCTCTGGAAATGGATCACTTGACACCGATGTGCCCTCTCACCTTGATTTCCCCACTTGCCCTCCCTGCAGAGAGCACAGCTGCCATGGTGCAAGAGGGCACAGGCTTAGCAGGACCCAGTTGGGTTCGTTCAAAGCATCCTAATCCCTACACACACACTTTTTGGGAAACTAATTGTGAAATTCCCAACTGTGTTACATCCTTTACCCTTTTGCTGTACAATGGGATTCTCCTGGAAGAACAGAGCAAGTGCTCTGCAGCACTACCAAGAATCAGTTGTGGACCCAGGAGTGACATTCCTCTCATCTTTTGGCAACCTCTGTGCCCTGGGAGTATCAGCTGGCACAGCTCACAGAGGCAGGGTGTCGGTCACTGGTCAGTTTGAAAAGAAGCAGAGACAGAGGCTGAAGCTCAGAAGGAGTCTGGGCACTCCAGGCACCACCTGACTTGGAACAATCTCCCTCTCCTGAGACTCACAGCAGATTCATTTCTGTTCCCCAGCTCCTCTTCCAGCCTCATCCAAGATGCTTTGTGGGTGGCCCATAATTACCAAGGCCTTAAACAGAACCTTGAAACTTTGCTATGTGGTCAGTCTCTGCTAAATCCCGATCTTCCTCTGCCTTTCACTTGTTTCAAGCACCAACAAAGTGATACTTTCTTGCTCCTTTCTTTGTTTTTCATTATTTTCCCTGTCTTCGACACTCTGTATTCAAACATTATCTTCTGCCACAATCTACCCACTCCAGCTCCCAAATGCCCTCCCAGGTAAATGGTACTGCCTCCCATCTCGATATGTGCATGATTTATCTTGCTTAAAGCAGAATTATTCTACCTGCAGCAGGCAAAGACAGAATGGATTTTCTTCTGGATTGCTCTTTTGCTTTCTTGCTGCTGTTTCCACTGTTCTAGAAAATGACACTGAATTCTTTAAAGGAGGCCTAAGCTCATTCAGCAGATATGGAGAGTCCATTGCCTTCATGAACACCAGCTGAATACATCAGAAAGGTCATGCTGGCAGACTGTAGGGCTGATATCCAGCTGCTGGAGACCCAAACAAACCAGCTGTGAGGGCAGAAACTCTTTGCAACAAGCGCCACCAATATTCCTTCTCATATATGGGATTATGTGAGGTATAGAATATTAAATACCATCTTCCTCTGTTAAAGGCCACTTTGCTATTCTGGTTCTGAAACTCCCTGCTTTAAAACTGCAGCAAGTCCAGAACCCGTGTCCATTAAGTCATCCAAGGCCATCACTGTTCTCTGCTTGCAAGGAAATCACTTATTTGGACATCGCTTTGCCAATTAAGTTTTCAGACATACTTTTGTTTCTTCCAAGCTTATGTTCTGACATGCACAGCCTGTGTCTGCTGTTGAGCTATTGGAAATGCTGCAATCAGTTCTTCTCTGGAAATGAAAGTTCTGAGCTTGAGTTCTCTGCCCTCAGGCAGTCTGCTGCCTGTTGCATCATTTCAGGGAATGATGAGCATCTCCGCTGTGTTTATTTTTCTATTTTCAATATCTCTTATTTAGGTGTTATTCCTATGAATTCTATTTCTGGTTTTTCTAGAAATGGTACTTCTTCTGTCTTTCACCCTTCTGTTTGTGCAATGAGTAATTTCTGGACATCATTGTGTAATTTACTTGGTCTTACTTCTCTAATCCAAAGATGCCATTCAGAATTCTGTATGTGTCCCAACATACAAAGTGATTATCAGGTGTATGCAGTTAACAGCATATAGTTTTGATTTTTTAAAATGAAAAATATTTTTAATTGAAAAAAACAAAACAAATAAACAGTGTGTAAAACTTTTTTTTTCTTTTTTTTTTTTTTTTTTTTGGCTAGAAACATTTTCAAAAGCTGATTATTCTGTGAAAGAAAGAATTTCTGACCAACTCTAGTAATCCTGCTCAAATGGAACTTCAGTTTTGTTCTTTCTGGAGGGAATCCCACAGAACCTAAAATGACCTTTCTGTTGAGTTTAAAACTCTTCATCACATTCTTTTCATGTGATCTTGATTACTTTTTTTTACTCTGAGTAGCATGAGGAAAGGAGTCCAATGAATAAAGATGCTTTGAGATCAGTGCCAGAAATACATGAAGAAAGTGGAGAGTATTTCTTTGATATATAACAGGAATTAGATGCAATTTTGTCATTCTTTTGAAAACATGTGTTTTCCTGCAGCAGATGCACAATGTTTGTTTATTTACTTAGAAAATTTTGTTGTGGATGTGTCACTCTAGAGCTGGAGTTACTACACAGTTTGTTTCTACCTTCAGACATTCTAGGTTTTGTTCAATAGCCTACAGTATAGATAAAAAAATGTAAGTAGCAGCTGTGCAAAAAAGACTTGGGGGTCCCATGGACAAGTCATGTATGAGGCAGCAAAGGGTCCTTGCAGCGAAGAAAGCAAAGGCTAGGCTGCACTAGCAGGACAATTGCAGCCAGCACACACAGGGGAGCGATTACTGCCCTCTACTTGGCACTTGTGAGACCACATCTGGAATTCTGTGCCATGTTTTGGGCCACTCAGACTATGAGAGATTGGCAATTTGGTGGGAGTACGAAGTGATAGAAATTGGAAGTAGAAGAAATTGCTTGGACTATCCCACAACACCTATTTTTACCTTCAAACTGAGTTACGCGTCATTTGGAAGGTGCAGTGCAGGATACAAATTAAATTCATACGACCAGGAGCCAAAAAAATCCCCAGCACGTTCCTGCAGGAAGTATGTTCTTCCTTTGGCGTGCTGAGTAACTCGGGCACTTCAGTGACATGTTTAGCCTCAAGGTGCTTGTGGAGCAGCTACCTCTCAGCTCGTGCAATTCATGCCTCTCAGCAGTGACTGTCCCCAGTAACTGGCTCATTGGGTTTTAGCCACTTTGCTGATTTTGCTTTACAGTTAGCCAGTAATAACAAATGGCGTGACAGGAGACCTACAGATTATCAGATTTCCTTGAAACCAACTTCAGCCTCCTCACAGCTGATGTCCTACCCTATCCTCGAAAGAATCCATCTGGGTGGAAGCCGAGGGTGTAGATGGTGTAGGACGAGGGTGTAGATTAGGACGCTGGAATGGGAGCGATCAGGGGAGCTGCCTGTGTCACGCTGCCCGTTTTGGGAGACTCTGGGTAGGCAGGAGGCGCCTCTGAGGCCAGGTAAGCAGGGGCAGTTCGCACCTTCTCCCCTTGAAGAAGAAAAGGGACGACGCAGGTGCTGACCCTGAGCCCTGCGTCCCTTCTCTGCTGGCCGGGCCCAGAACGCGCCGCTGCTCTCGGCTTCTCCTTCAAGCATGAAGGGCTTTGCCGCCCGTCCGAGCCGGTGCTGCCCGCAGCGCAAAGTGCAGGGGGCGGTGCCGGCGCTGCCCCTCACGGGCGCTGCCCCTCACGGGCGCTGCCCGCGCTCGGGCGGGCGGGCACGGCGGCTCTCCCCGCCCCCGGGGCAGCGGGAAGGGGCGGCCCCGCCGCCGCCCTCCCGCCCCTATAACTCCCCGTTGTCCGGGCGGCCGGGAGGTAGCGGATCCTGCGGTACGGGATGGAGGCGGCAGTGGCGGGACAGACGCGCTCCCTGGTTAGAGCCCTGGCCGGGCCCCGGCCCCAGGAGCGCCCCGGCTGCCCCCCGGCCTCCTCCCCCAAGACCGAGGCGCGGGTGCTGGTCATCAACACGGGCGGCACCATCGGCATGGTGCAGGACGTCAAGGGTGAGGGGCCGGCAGCGGGGGTGTCGGGGTGGCTGCGGGGAGCGGGCCCGGCCCTGGGGCTGCGGCCGGGGGTGCCTGGGCACGGCGCGACCCTGGGGACCCCGCGCGGTTCGCGGTGCGGCATCGCTGCTGCGAGAGGCTCCCTCTAATCCCTGGCTCCTGTCAGCTGGCTCAGCCGGTAGCTCAGCTGATGGGCATCCTTGTGAGCGTCACAGCAGCAGCGGCGGCTTTTGGCAGGGGACAACGTGTTTCCTGCAGCGTGCGTCCTTTCTGCCCTAGCTCGCGCGCTGAAAATGAAACCAACGTAATCGCACTAGTCATGCCGGCTGTTCTTAGCCCTAAACATGCCACTGTCACCGGCCACCCAGACAGCGTGTGCCTGGCATTCCGCTGGGAAGAGCGTGGGCTGGTGGCCGTGACAGGGATTTTCCAGTGGTGACCTGGCAGGAGCAGCGGATGCAAGGGTGGCAGCTGCCAGGTGTCAGGATGAGAGAGATCGGATACAGTCACCTGCCTTGGGATAGGTATCTGCTGCTCTCTCACCACCTCTTGCCTTCCTTCATGAAATCACTGAAGAGTTCTGCCTTGCCTTGCCTTACCTTACCGGGGGAGGCTTTGATGAAAAGACTAGATGTGCCAAACTCTCTCCCAGCAACTGGAAAATGTTTGCATCCAAAACTGAACACTGAGATGTGTCAGTGTAATGCCTGCATTTTATCTGTAGGCTTCTTAGGTACCTACAGGTATATGCTATGCGTTTTTAGGTGCCCCTAAATGTTAGCAGATAGGTGCCCAAACTCACCTGACACCTCCACAGGTCCCCAGTCCAGCAGTGGTTGGAGTGGCACATAAGCACCTCTTGATCATCACTCTGTAGGCACAGATCCCAAGGGGCACTAGGAACATCAACCCATTAATATGTCTGGGAAAAAATGGATTTCAATCTAGTCTGACTTTGCTGAAGGGCTGTGTGCTTGCCAGAGTTGAATTAAAGGGAAACCAGGTAACATAAGGAATGGGAGTGAGAGGGGAAACAGTCCAGTTTTGGTGAATATCTATTTAGTTTCTTTCCTCCTTTACTTGGAAGGCAGTGAAGCATCCCAGAGCTTCCACAGAGTGTGTCTGTCTAGATTCAAACCATGGGTACTTGTGATCCCTACTAAAGAGTTTTGTGCCCTTGCCTGTCTCTGCTTCTTATTTGTAGGATTAAAACACTTGAGGCTTTACCTTGGAGCTTCCTAGGCTTGATTTTTTTCAAATACATGTCCTTTCTTCTCAGGAGACAGTGATTGGCTGATTCTTCTTATTATAAGATGTTCTTTGTTTTTTATGGCTGTCATCTTTGTTTTTAATCTGTCAAAGTTGTAAAAAAAAAAGTCTATATTTCAATGCCGTGTGCTGACTTGCCTGTCTTGGTTTGCATTGTTTATACTAAAACAATTTCCTACTTTTATTGCCTCAGCTTTCTAAATGCCTTTTTTAAGTGAATAAATTACAATCACGTGTCTCATTCTTTTATGAATGAACTTCATAACCTCTTCTCATCTTGCATGTTGTACTTTTTTTTTTTGCTTAACAAGTGTCGATCATTGAAGCATGTGCAAACAGTCTAGCAGTTATGATCCAATGATGCTGACTTGCTGCATGCTGGTGGGGGGGAGTGTTGACCTGCTTTTCATGCCCACATCTAGCTGCAGAGCAGCCAGAGTACCTCTTTCAGAATATTTGGCAGTCTTTGGTGTTCAGACAGAAGCTAGTGAAAGGGCATGGGAAAGGCAGCATGCTTCAAGGGAAGATACAATAGATGCTCATTTCTTTTATTTATCAGTGGATGGAAAGTGCCTGTTTACAACCCTTCCTAGAACTGCAAGTATTTTACTTCAAGCATGATGAAGTGAAGTAGCTCATTTGGCAACTCCAGCACATCTTGGAAATTTTTGCACACCTACGTTACCTGTGCAGGAGTAATTTTCAGAGAATGAGTAGTCTATTTCAGCTTATGTGACTTGGATGGCAACCAGACTCAGGTGTAGACTCTTTCAGTATTTATGTTTTTTCTGTCAAGCCACTCCAGTGCATTTTTAAAGTTTCTTACTCCTACTTACTTCCTCCTACATTAGTTTCTTTTGGCTTATCAGTAGCTCATTTCAGAAAGAACCTTACTGTGCTCCAGAGTGAGGTTACTGTGATAGTGATCTTTCCATCAAGTTTGTGCTGGTGCCTTCAGGAAAATCTTTTCCTTGGGCATATGGGCTAGCTCTCTTTCGTAGCTTTTACCTGTAATAAGGAAAGAAAAACCCTCAACAAATCCAAGTAGAACTAAGATAAATACCCTTAGAAAAATTACCTATCTTGGAATAGTCTACTTAGGTAGCTTAGTTTATTTCTGTGTCTTTTTTAGGCATACTAGATTGCCAAAGGACTGGCTGCTGTAGTTCAAACCTTTTTCTCTTTAAAATCTGTGTATGTACCTCACTTTTGATAGCTCCAAGTAATGTAGCTGCTGCAATTACAGTAATTTCACATTCATAAGGCGCACCTTTTTGACTGAGTTTTTGACCCGACCCCGGAAGTGCGGCTTATCATCCAGTGCGGCTTATTTATGGACAAATCCCGTGGCCTTCTTGGCTACCCGGATGTGTGGCTTATAATTAGGTGCGGCATATAATTTTGAAATTACTGTAATGTTTTTGTTCCCTGCTCTCTGCAGCAGCACAGGTTGTAGGATATCTTGTTTGGCAGGCAGCTATAACTGAGTTATCTATAGCAGCAGAGTGAAAAGCAGAGTCCTGGGTTGTAGGTGAGACAGAACCATGATTGTACTCCTTGGCCACAGGTGCCTGTTTGCCATTCTGTCTTTGTCCACCTGCTCTGTGATGCCAGGGCTGGCCAGCTAACAAGAGACAGGACAGAAGCTGGTGAGAGCTATTTGGACAAGTCACACAGCCTGCCTCTTCTCTGCAGAGGTGAAGTTGCTTCAAATACTTGGTCAAGAAGCTTGGCTCACAAAAACTGTTTTCCATGTGTGATAAAGTAGAAGTGTTTTTAAAACTGTTGCACTTGTATTTCCCCATGTTTGCTTCTTGGAGCTGTAAAGCAGAAATCACTGCTAAAAGTGGATGCATGTGAGGGACTGTCTAGGTTGTAAGTGAGTCATCTTGGATACATCTGCAGAATGCCTTAAAAAAAAAAAGTTTACATTCAATGAAAGCAATTACAGAAAAATCCTGACAGATTTGTGATTAAGAGATGAGGAACCACTGTTTATAGAGAAGGGATTAAGGAATGTTAATGTTCCAGTTCCTGTGGCAAATACAAAAAATAAACAGTCTGATCCATTGTCAATATTCAGGGCAAGATGAACACTGGACAATCAGAAGAATAATCAGAAAACACCCAGGAAACGCTTGAAACTGGGTTGCATTTCTGAGCCAAAATGACTCAGTGCCCAAACACGGCAGAATTGGCCATTTGTGACTAAACTAGGAACATCCTTAATAGGAAAAGTAGGGATTATAGCTGAATGAATGAAATATCCAGGGCTTGAAAGTGTTTTAAGTATATTTTGTAAAACAGAGTATCCTGGCAGTGATCCAAACAAATCCACTCAAATGCTGTTGCTGTCCTGTGAGGAAGTTGGCTGTGAAGAGGCCCCTTTCTTAATTTAAGGCAAGCCAGGAGGGAGAGCAAGGAGTTCTTAAGGATTTTTCCATCAGTTTGGAAAGTAAATTAAAAAAGATAGAAATACTATTAAAAATATCCTCTATGTTTTGAGTATTTGAAGTAAGTCTTGCTGTTTGAAGATGAACCACAAATAATTAGAGGTGCTAACTGGGATGAGAATCATGTTTAAATAAACAGAATTAGGAAATAGGAGAGAATTCTCTGACCTCAAACTGAAATAAGTGGAACAATGAGATAATAGTTTGTTGGCCATGTGAAAGGTGCCTTTCTGCCTAGCAGAGAACAACATGCAGATTCCCTTTGAAATACCTGGTTGCAACCAGGACACTTGCAGGTCCACCAAACACTAAACCTGTTCTTAAGCTAGTTTAAACAGCAGCTGTTTTAGGGCACCTGCCACAGACAGACCCCATCACAGGCAGGGAGAAGGAGAGCAGAGTTTGAGATGCATCCACGCTTTCAGCTTTTTGTATTCAGAGGTTGATACACCTTTTATCTTTTGTCAGTTCAGATGTTCAGTCCTAAACCTACTAGTGGAAAGTACCTAGTATATATCACAACTTGATAGCACAGAAAAATACTGGGTGCTTTTTAAGCCTTCTACTACTATTACTAAGTAGTAATAGTTAATGGCAAATTAAAAGAGAATGGTAGCTTTCTACTAGTTGCAAAAATTGGCTTCCTGTCCATGCTTCTGATTAGTATTTGCAGACAAGCTACAATGAAAAATAGGTAAAAGCATGAATGTTTGATGTGGAGGAGATTTGAAACATTATTTCTCTTAAATAAAGAGAATAAATATCTGTTTCAAGTGAAAGAAAGAATAACTGCATGAATATTTATTAGTTGTGTTCATTTTTCATTATTTTAAACTGACAATAGTTTAATTTGGAAGGATAGGCAAACTGCTGTGTAACTTGTCTTCTTCCCTCCTTACCTTGCCAGTTGTGTCCTTCCATCCCTGCTCCTTTATTTACTTCCTTTATTCTTTGTTTTTAAGGGCTTGCTCCTGAGGCCAATAAATTAGTAAACAGCTTGAAAACGATGCCGATGCTGCACGATGAGGCGTATGCCCAGGAAACAAAACTGAACAACTCTCATGAATTCCCAGAGAACACCCTGGTGCTCCCGTAAGTACAGAAGGGTTAGGAAGTATCTTGTTATTTTTCAGGTAATTACATCTTGTTGTTTTTCAGGTAATTACATCTCTAGACATTTGACATGAAGAATCTATAATGAGATTAGCAAAAATGCTTATATTAGTTTTAAAGAAAGAAGTCCAGCATGTTTGATGTGATAGAAAATATGTGTTTGGATATATTTGCAATGAAGTGCCTGAGAAATAACTGTTAAATTAGGCAACAAGTACAGTAATTTCACAATTATAAGCCGCACCTTTTTAATTGAAGAATCCAGCCTACCCCAGTAGTGCGGCTTATATTCAGGTGCGACTTATCTATGAATAAATCCCAGTGAAATGCCAACCCAGAAGTGAGAGCCGGCCGGGAGGGTGCCTGGGGCTGCCTTTAAAGGCTTCGCTGGTCTATGAAAACTGTTTGCAACTTGAGCACCTGACACCAAACCCCATGCTGGTGCGATTCTGTTACTAATTTGTTACTTTGATGCACATGGATCCTCGCTTAAAAAAAAAAAAAATAAAAATGTGCTGCTTATAATCAGGTGCAGCTTATAATTGTGAAATTATTGTAACCATTCTGGGCAGTCTATTCCTGGATTTTATTTTATTTTTTTTTTGTGTATTAATTTACTGCTGTGCAAACATGCAAGTATGCTATATAAACTAAGAAAACAGTATATACATCTCCGTGTGAATTATCTTCAGCATATGTTTGAGAAAGTAGCATGTAATTAATGCATCTGTGAACAGGCCTCATGCGTTAATTCCACAGGCCTTCTGTTTGTAAAAGCTCTAAAAGCTGATTGTTTTTCCCAAATTTATGCAACATTATGATAATAAGTGATGGGCTTATAATTAATCTACATTGCTTCTTAACTGTTGGGCAATGATTAATAAGCTTATATGTTTTATTTAGAGGGCAGTATGCTAATTTGAAATATTCCCTAGCTGTGATGGATGACTGTACCCCTGTAAACGTGCTAACTTTGCACAAAGGATGATTTTACACAGTTGTTTAAAAACAAATGGGACCATAGCTGGTTTTCCATAAGACTAAAAAAGCATATTCAGTAATCTTTAAGGAGAAAACCAGGATATTCAAAGAAAATAAAAGGTTTATAATTTTTTTTTCTACTTTGTATTGAAGTCTCTCTATAAAGCTTTTAAAAGTAACCACTTCAAAGGCAGATAGCAGGAAAAGGAGTAAAAGGAAAACACTAGTGGCCACCTGGTGCAGTATTATTTATATGAATATGCAGTTGGTGTTAAATATGATGCTTACACTAAGAAAAATGGAGCTCTATTATGACATAGTGCTAGAATAACTTTTAAATACTTAAGGGATTAAAGACATAACAAAACTACTATAATATACCCGTATGAGTCCTAAATATCCTTCTCCTGAAAGTATCTTTCCCTTAAAACAGTCATTCACATTAAAAAAACCTGAGATTTAAAACTAATCTTGTCTTGTTTTTCTGGCACTGCTTAATGTTGTTTCTGGAAGTTGTGGCAATTTGCCATCTTGCCTTTTGTGCTAGCCAAGTGATATTTTAACTAGGTGGTTGAGAAATATTGTGAGTTACTGAGGGCAGAAAATTTTGTGAACTTTGTATATTGGTGTGTAACGTCAATAGAAGAGGAATGACAAGATCTCTTTTGAGAGAGAGGCATCAGAAGCTGAAGACAGGGCTGGTTTCTGGTATCAGGATGTCATGTTTTATTTAAACAGCACGTCCTCAAGAGAGCTTTCTTCTCACAGATTTTCAGCGGACTTCCCAAGTTACTCTTAGCATGTGTAAATGGGATATCCAGCAAGGCAGTTTTTCATGTGAAGTCTGACCTCTTAGGTACAGGATGTCAGTTTAAACATATTGTTTAAGTGCTCTCTCTGCTGTATGCAACAGTCTTAGAGGCTTCCTAGGGGGAATCTGCAGATTTTATTGGAAGTCTCAGGTGACTTGAAAAAGGGAAATACTAAACCCAGCTTCAAAAAGGATAGAAGGAAGATCATGCTACCCACTGTACATGGAAAAGTTATGAAACAGATTTTCTAGAAGCTCTGCTAAGGCTTATGGACCACAGGAAGGCAATTTCAGCTAGCACAGCTTTACCTGGACTTCTGTAAAACATTTGATGTGGTCTCCTACAACATCCTTCTCTCTAAATTGGAGAGAGATAGATTTGTTCAGTGGATGAAGAATTGATTGGATGGTTACAGCCAGAAGGTGGTGGTCAATGGCTCAGAGTCATGGACATCAGTGACAATCAGGAGTCTATTTTGGGACTAGTGTTATTTAATATCTCCATTAATAACATGGATGGAGTGATCAAGGGCAGCCTCACCAAACGTGTGGATGACACCACACTGAGTGGTGCTGGTGACACACGTGAAGGATGGGATGCTATCCAGAGAGACCTGGACAAGCTCAGGAACTGGGCCCATGTGAATCTCATGCAGTTTAACAAGACCAAGTGCTGGTGCTGCACCTGGGTCAGGACAGCTCTGGTATCCATCCAGGCTGAGGATGAACAGCTGAGAGCAGCCCTGTTGAGAAGGACTTGGGGGTGCTGCTGGATGAGAGGCTGGACGTGATCCAGCAATGTGCACTGGCAGCCTAGAAACCACTCATGTCTGCCTCTGAAGTTGTATTTATTATTAAATTAAATTTAGATATTTATGCTTTAAAGCAGATCAAGCCATGAACTTCTAAACCAGGAATTTAATTTCCAGATTTAAGATTCCAGATCTTCACCTGAACTTGGGGGATGGGGAAGAAAAGTGTGAAAACTACTGATTTAAAGAAATAATCAGAAGTGATGAGATTGCATTATTGCTAAGATTTTTTTTTTCAATTCTCTTTCTTCATAGTCTCTCTAAGCAAAACAAGAGAATTGTTTACACCATCCTTGAGCTCTCGCCATTGCTTGATTCTTCCAACATGACACCAGATGATTGGGCCAAAATTGCAAAGAAACTTGAGGTACAGTGATGTGGGATAAGAATTAATTTTTCACTTACATAAAACCAGCAGTATATCTAGTATACTTAGGAAGATAAAACAATTCAGTGGCACTATATATATATATTTGTTTCTTTAAATGTTAAGTACCTTAATTAGTGACTTGCAAAGTAAGAAGTACTGTGCTTGCAAAGTTTGCAGAGCTTTTATTTAATTTGAAAATGTTTTAAACTCCTTAAAGTTGCATCATTCTACCAAGGGCGAGCCATGCCATAATTCCATACAATAAAATCAATAGAAAAATGGCAGCTGTGATGGAATAAGGTATGTAATATGTATGTTGGTGTGT
The DNA here is from genome assembly GCA_009812075.1 of Sialia sialis. Lineage (NCBI taxonomy): Eukaryota > Metazoa > Chordata > Aves > Passeriformes > Turdidae > Sialia > Sialia sialis. The sequence continues at coordinate 4,658,729 of VRYO01002775.1, read as the reverse complement.
CCTAAAACATTGCCTTGAATTCACTGTCTAAAAATGTTGAATAAAATCCTTAGGTAACTTAGCTGAAGATTGCTTAGTTACATATAATTTGAGTGTTCAGATAACTTAATAGTTGGCTATTGATATAGAAAATAATTTAATATCTTTATGCGTTTCTTACTCTGGGCACACATGGACTGAACTAGCTTTGGCTTTGCAACCAGTAGAAAAAATTGCTGCTAGGGTTAAGTTTCCCATAGTGGAAAATGTTTAAAGCCCTAGAAATTTCTGCATATATAGATAAACTCATTACATCCTTCTCTAGAATAAAAAAAATCAGCATTTCTGTGCTCCTGTCCCTTGTCTGAACTTAGCTGTGTGCTTTTAAAAAAAGCAAAACTGCAAAACACTTCAAATGCTTCACACCAGGAATTCATACATAGCTGACAGAAATAAATAACTGTGGGGCTAGGAATATACTTCTCTTCCACTCTGTGATAGTGGGCTTTATAGTGTAAATTCCCTTCTTCCACCACACTGTAGCAATGCATGTGAACAGTTCAGTAATGCAGGGGATGGTGCTGGAGCTTCATGTAACAGTCTATCACCCTCAGGCTCTCTCATCCTGAAACCACCAAACCTGGGAGGTTGCTTGTCCTATCAAATGCATCTTGCCCTGGCAAAGAAGAGATGGAGGTGGTGTGTACATGGAAAGTCTCTAGGATGGAGCAGCTGAAAAAAGCCCAGGGACAAGAGAAGGCAGCAATCCCGTGCTGAACAAGAGAGAATTTACCTTTTTTCCTTATTGGCATATTAGTTTTTATTACAAAAGAAGGGGGTTTCTTTTCTTGTATACAGGTTCTCTCTATGTCCAGTTTGTGTAGTCCAAATGAGAGTACTGAGAAGGCAAAAAAACCCAAACCTTTTCAACTCTCCAGGTTGTGTACAGACACTGCCACTTTGTGTTCATCTTGGATGCATGCCTGCCACAGCTGTAGCATGCTGATGATTTTCCAGACCAAAGCATTCCAAGATGTTTCTGTGGGATAGCTCCTTAATTGGCAACCTGATCTTTTCCATTATGAAGCTTAAAACAAACTCTGTTCTTTTGCATCTAATAAGGCTGAAAGAACTTGTGAGTGTGCTGATTTAGAGAGGACAGGTGGCTATTTCTGTGATCTTGGCCCTTCTAGAAACCTCCTTACCTTGTTGCTGCTTTGGTGAATAGCTGCAGCATGGTTTTTGAGCACATTGTAGTTTGGCCTGCAGAAAGACCTTGCAACGCTGGCAGTTCCTGTGTTGGCTCAGTTAGAGATAAGCAGAAATCCTCTGAAACTCCCAGTAGGTAGCAACAGGTAGACAGACATGAGTATAAATGAAGAAAAAGCAAAAGGACAGATAGGAACATCCCAATGAGTTTGGAGGTGACCTTATTATCAGGAAGTGCCAAGTGTGTGTACCTAGTGTAACATGAAGAGTGTAATTAAAAAGAAATCCTGTTTAAACCTCTTTTCTCCTCCCCATGCTGGCACTTCGTATATCTGCTTAGAGTTCTCTGTAATCCTTTCCATGTTACCAAGTTACAACAGAGACATCAGTGTCTCTCCCTTCAGTGTTTGCTATGTCCATCATTCTTACTAGCTGAACCAATTCCTTTTTCTTCCAAAAGCCCGCAGGCAACTATTCTCATAGGAGAGCAGTGTGATTCATAGCTTTGCATTAAAAAAACCCTACATCTTGTGTGGAATTGTATGTAAATTAAAATTTTTATAAAATTCATTTTGATGTTGCATGTGCCTGACAGTGTAAGCGCCTTCTCAAAAACCAGCAGGTGAATGAATGTCCATTAATGAAGAGGAAGCCTCTCCCCCAGGTTCTGCTGTGGAAAGGATGGCTTTCCCTCAGTAGAGGGCACTCTGACACTGATAGTTTGCCCGTCTGCCATGGATTAAACGGACTGGTTTTCCCCCTGTATAATGATAGCCCTGGTTTGCCTAATCTGTTCCTGTAAATGGTGTAATCCCCAAAGTAAAAGCGGCAACAAGAAATCAGACTATACGACTAATTTGCATATGTTAACATTCCTGTTTAAAGCCATTGCTAAGCTTTTCTTAATTAGGAGTCTTCTGGTTTAAAAACGCTGCATTAATATGTATACACAGAAGAATCCCTTTGACTGTTCCATAATCAGAATTACTGGCTCTAGTGCTTAGTGTCCGATTAACCCTTAATTGCATTTAAACTGGAAGCATGGTAAATTTAGGAGGAGCTGTGTGTGCAGTACCCTATAAGGCATTGTGCTGTTGCCTGCATCAGTGAAAGTAATGCCCTGTGTACCTCACCTGCTTGTGCTAGGACATTTCTTTAACAGTGTGAAAACTGTCTCTCCACCTCCAGGAGCACTATGAGAAGTACGATGGTTTTGTGATCCTGCATGGTACGGATACTATGGCATACACAGCTTCAGCCCTGTCCTTCATGTGTGAGAACCTGGGCAAAACTGTTGTTCTGACAGGATCTCAGGTAATGGAGTTCATTTGAAGCAGGAATCCTCATTTTTGGTTATTATATGCAGAACTTAGCTGTATCCTGATTATCACTGTACACCTTAGTGCAGGCCAGGCCCCTGGCCAGGGTGAATGGTCACAGTGCTGTCAGAAATGAGTGAAAAATGATGGGATCACCAGCTGAGGATCTGCCCCATAATTTTGTAATTAATGACTTCACAACTCTGTACCAAATCAGACCAGGAGTTCATTATGGCTGGGGCCAGATGCTTCAGAGAAAAACATAAAAGCTTGTCATTGGCCATTGTGTATTAATCGGTTTATATGAGAAGCATTTCTCCAGCCTCAGGTGGCCACTGGTTGTCAGCTGTCTTCTTTTCTTTCTACTAAGCCCTGAAGCTTTGTATTTTTTATTTCATTGTTATCTCAACTTACGTTACTCATTGTTGCATTCTTTATAATTTAAAATTTAATTAATTAAAAAAAATAAACTTAAAGCATTAGATGCATTTTCTATTATTTCTGTTCCACAAAGCATCTAATATGGTCTGTTTCCTTTCCTCTAAGGACTACATTTATTAATTTTCATTCTCTTAGCTGGAGATCAACCCTTTGCATACTGTCTGAGGAGGAGGGGTTGTCTTACTAGAATAGCTTGCTTGAGTGTAAAATACTGCTGCAATCACAAAGGAAAGATGAAACATCACATTGTAAAATTCCCCTCCCCAATTCATAACTTCCCTTTCACATGTGGTCTATTTGAAGTCAAAATACAAAAGTCTAGGAAGGAGTAGGCTCCCACTTGCTGTCTTGACGTGGAGCAGCCTAGTCCTGATACGTCACTCAAGGTTTTGCTTTCTTTTTGGTTTTATTGCTTGGAGATCTATCTGATATATGATCCAGCAAGGGAGCATGTGATTTTCTTTTTTAATAATTGCTGAAAGAAGCACTCTCTTTTAATAAACAGGCAGTCTGAAAAGGCATGGAAATCATCACTCAGCAGACTAAATTTCTGTTTTTAATCTTGCCCTTTTCTGTCAGTAATAACCTGCTGGCTCAGTTTTACTATGCTATGAGGAAAGATGGTGCAAGAGAGCTGTTGTGAAGGCCATAGTGACAGTTCTGTATGTTCTAGGGGTGTTGTTTTTTTTCTCTATCATCACTTCTCCTATGCTCAATCACTTTTAACTATGTCTACTTGCTAGTTTTTATATTTTTCTTGAACCAGTGTTAATATTCTTAATCACATTACAAAAAGCTCTCTAAGTTTTTAAGCACTTACATTACAAAATTCTGTTAAGCAGAGAGAGAAGTCTTGCCATCTGCTGCAGTCTAAAATAGTTTGGGTGAAGAAGGAAAACTTTTTTTGTCATAAATCATTGTTACATAAATTATTCATATATTTGGGTTGCATAAGTCGGACTCATTTTTCTGCTGTGTAGGCTTTACATAAGAACCAGGGTGTAAATCCAGTCTCTGTTCTTCAGGTGCCCATTTATGAGCTGCAGAACGATGGCCGAGACAACCTTCTGGGGGCGCTGCTGATGGCTGGGCAATTCGTGATTCCTGAGGTCTGTTTGCCTGGGAGGACCATCTAAGAAGCTGCATTTCTCCCTCTAGCCAGGACACAAATACATAAATATCTGGTAGGCAGTAAGGAGTTGCACTTAAGCAGGAAGATGAATGGATTGCATTGCGAAGCATGTGCCGTTCTCACATTGGTCATGTTCCATTTGTCCATACACAGTCTAGAAAGACTCTCAAGTCTGAAACGTATGCTGCAGCAGACTTGAAACTAGAGGTTGTCTTGCAAATAGAGGTCTGAAACACTTGTCTGTTTTAACTGAATGTTACTTTGAACTTCTCCAGTTGCAATAGAACTGGTAGGAGTATCTTCTAGCTCTGTTCTGAAGACTGAAGTGTTGAGAGTGATACACCTAATGAACATGGAAGTACCTCCACAATTTCAGCACCCTGCTGTTTGTGCTGTGCAGCCCAAATCTCACAGAGAAAATGGGTCAGGTTACACCTTATTTTACTTCTGCTATGCTCCCAAAGCCAGTTCTTAGACAACAGCAACAGCTGACTGGCCAAGATCTTAATAACTGATAACAGCTTTGAGGTATCTCTTTCCTTCAAGTTGACAATAGACTTGAGAAGGAACATAATTATTTATGCGTGGTAACTCTTGAAAGTTATCCTTATTTTCACTAGACCTTTTTTATGTTTTGCACTCTGAATTTATACATAACTCATGAATTTATTAAAAAGTTCACACTGCTTGCTTTCCTCTGTCTCTGAAGTGGACTCAAGCAAGTTTGGTGTCTCCTAAAGTAAGCCTCATGAGAGGATTATGAAACTAGTTAGCTCTTAACTTGTTTTGTTCTTAAATTCTTAAACCAATGTGTGACAGATGTGCCAACACTTTTTGAAAGGGTTAGACTTGTAAACATCTACTAGCCTCTGAATTGCTTTAAAGATTTAGAAAACACGTTATAAAGGACAGACTACAGTATTTATCTACTGCATCTTTTAATTACTGGCTTATTCATAGACCTGTTTCTTTACTTGTCTTGCAGGTGTGCCTGTATTTTTATAATAAACTGTACAGGGGAAATAGGGTGACTAAGGTGGATGCTGGGAGTTTCAATGCCTTTTCCTCACCTAACCTGCCTCCACTTGCAAATGCTGAGGTTGATATTACAAGTAAGCAACATCATCTCTTAAGCTGTGTAATTTATGCCGCATGCAATAGAACTGTAGCTGAAAAAACCCTGTGCTTATGTAGTTGAAACGTCGTTTTTAAAGTCAAATATCTTTGAAAGTCCTGTAGCTTGACTTCACTTCATCTGCTCTGAATCTGTTTAAATATTAGTAAGGCTGAGACTTTGTGACTCAACTGCATTTATCTATTGAATATAGATGCGAGCTAGGCTGACTTTGACTAAAGATCCAGATTAACCAGAGGGAATGTTGCCCCTGTGTCAGGAGAAAGCTTGCTTCTAAGATAAAATGAGGGAGTTAGGACTGAAAGAACAAAGAGTTTCATCTCATTAATGATCATGCTAGGCTCTGAAATTAGGGAAAAAAGTCATTGCAGAGTACTTGCAGCTTCAACAGATTCTCTGTTGCGTGTCATTGTGTAAGATGTTTTACTGGATATTTAGGACCTGCCTGAACTGCAAACACACTGACAGCAGCAGATCTAAAATATGTGACATTTTTTACCCCAAACTTACTCAGGCTCCCTGTAATTTTTCTGTGGCTTTTCCTAAAGAATGGAAAAAACTATCGGAAAGTTTCAGTATCTATTTGCAAAGTCATTAAAAGACTGTTCTTGGATAAATGGCACCCTTTATTTGGAGAGGGGAGAAGAGATACTCATTTGGAATCTAGCCAAATGAGAACCTGCCAGAAAACATACTAAAGGACAGTTTCAAAAACCATATGAGCTGCTTTTGTATGGACTGTGTATTAAAGAGGAGTAGGACTTGGTGACAGTCTCCATTATTAGAAAAAAAAATGAGAACAATTCCTGAATTCTTCAGCTAAGTGCCATTAGTTACAGTAGGAGACCTAGCCCTGTGCCATGCAACATGCCATCCTGAATGGATTCTACTGCTAGAGAAAGGCACTCTGCAATCTGGAAAAATAAACTCCTCCCTTCGTGAGTGGGAGTCACTTAACAAAGTTTCAGGATCAAAGTGCTGTGTTTGCAGTAGCCAGATACAAACTGAGGAAGACTGTGAAATACTGTAGTATTGTACTGATGTACTAAGACATCTCTCAGGTAGAGAGTCTGCCACTTGTGCTGTGTCAAATAGGATCTCTCTGAAATCAGCAGTAATGCTGTCAGTTGATAGCTGCAGTAAACTGGGAAGAATCTTTCTTGGGTTTTTATGAAGTGCATCAAACAGAGTATGAATAAATTCCGTTTACTGACTGATCAATAATGAAATCAAGCTGCAAATTGCATGTTATTCCTCTCTTGGATTTGAATGAACTGTTTTGTGATTCCTTGTCTGGAGTAGAAAAATGAGCACATTATTAAGCACTTCCCTTGGCCCATATTGGGACCCATTATCTTTTCAGTAAATGCCTCATTGGGATCAGTGGGGATCTCTGATTTAAAAACTGATGGTGTGACAGGCTCTATTTTTATTTGCTTCAGTTGATTACCCAGTTAGGGTAGCATCATTTATCCAAGTTGACGGTGTCACTATTGAAGGATTGTTTCATTTTGAAAGAACATAGTTTATAGTAAGGGCAATCAACTGGTGCTGCTTTATTTTGTCCAAAGTAATTGTTTGAAACATCTTTGTCTCCCTTGAGTTTGTTTGTTCAGTCCATGTATGAAGCTTTCATGGAGACAAGGAACCACTTGGGCTTTTAAAAATAAAGCAAACAAATCTAGCATATTATATAAAGTAATTTGGGAAAAAAAAGTTAAAATATGTCTTAATTCTCCTGTAGACAGAGCTGACTCTGGCTGATTCAGCATTATGGAGAGCAGCCCGAGGATGCCAGGAGGAGTAAGCCATGTGCAGAAGCTCTTCCTCAGGCTCCCTGCTTCTAACAAAACTGGGAATGAAAACTCCAAGGAAACAGAAGGGAAGAGGTGGCAGGAAGGAGGAAGTGAGAAGCATAGTGGGATCATGGGTTGGTGCACAGGAATGAGAAGACATGCTGTTCATGGCTTAGCATGGTAAAAGTAACAGTCTACTTCAGAGCTAGAGAGAGAGAAGCTTAGTCCTCTTCCCTCTCTTACCCTTCCAGCTCTGTTTTCATTTATGAAATATCATTTTTATCCTGTTCCCTTTCCAGAATGAGGCTCCCAGAGGATTTCTGATCCCATAACTGGCTGTGTTCTCAGCCAGACCCTTAGCTGTGTTAGCAATGCCTAGGAGTTGTGTTAACCAGTTCTAGACAAGCAAGTGTACCAACTTCCTTAGGCCTTTCAACTTAGCACAAGAAACTCTTGTAAGAAATGAAAAATCCTATCCCACTTGTGAGCTAAGAAACCCAGTGCTGATGGGAAATACTTTTTCAGCAGAATCAGAACTCTTTGTATTAAATGGGCAGTCTAGAAATAATAAGAAATATTTCTAAAATCTCAAAGCTTATCAGATAAAATACATTACCTATTTTCTCCCACATTTTGAAAACAAACGAGATAAGGAAGACTATTTCTCTTGAAATCTGTAAACACTCTCAGTATATTTGGTAATTGATTGCTTTATTCTTGATTGTTCTAATGAAGCACACATGAAACTTACTTAGTGACTGTAGCTGGAATTTCTTCATCAGAATTGCCTGTAACTTCTGGGAGTGGTGCACATGTACAGGACAATATGATGAGAGACAACCTGTGCAGGGGACAGAGCCTGTGTGACTGTGTGTGCAGATGTGGCACAGCAGCAGACAGTTAAAGGCCCTTTTGGGCTATTCTACCCACAAATCTCATTAGAAAGAAGCTATTATTCACTTGGTTGGTTATTTATATAGAAAGCCCAGGTCATTTATGTGTGAAGGCATATACCAGCTCCCTTCACTGGAGTGCTTTTGGTCCCCATCCCTGCTCCCTTCCAAGCAGGCATCTTGGTTGTTGACTGCAATACCAGTCAGTTGAAATATTCATTCCCAAAGACGTATGTTGATTGTTTTATAACAGAATGCCAAGAAAGGGGGTCTGTGTTGTTTGCCTCCTGCAGGAGTTTGCAGCCATAGGTTGCGCTGTGCTCCCCACCCCTTGGCTGCTGCTGTGGATCGCAATGAACGCTGGGGCAGTTTATATAATGGTAGGGCTTGCCTGTAGTCCTGCAGAGAAGGATGAGAAGAGAGCACTGCTGTTTGTCTGCAGCTCTGCAATCAAGAAAAGCTGTATTTCTTGTTTGATTTCATAACTCGGAATTCAGTCACCACTCCTAAGGGAGGTGTCGCTCTGAGTTGCTGCTCTCCTGTTATAAGTTGAAACCTGTACTCTGGCATAGGCTCTGTTTAACAACAGGGGGATTTGCTGCTTTCTGATCTGTATAGACTTACTTTTATTTTAAGTCAGGTTGTTTTTGTTTTGCACTAACCAAATCACCATATTTTGTGTATGTGTGTGAATAAAGCTGCATAAGTTAAGGATGTAATTTCTTGGCAGTAATTTTATAAGCTATAGTGTTTGGTATGGAGGAGGAGATTGGAAATATCAGACTATTGTTTATGTAATGGTTTGGTTTGGGAGAGTAAACAGAAGGCCTTAATATCTTGAATGCAGTCTCCTTGAATAGAGCAATCTATCCCAAGCCATTATGAGTGTAGTATGTAAATAGCCATTACTTCTTTATTTTATGTACACTGCTTTAAAAATGTTCTTTCTGCTGTGCCACACCAGTAGCTAGCTTGTGTTTGTTCCTCACTTTTGCATTCCACATTTACGTGATGCATTGTGCTGTATCAGTTAAACTCTTCACAAGCACAGGCCACCCAAGTCAGAGCAGGTTACTGTTTTCCATGCTGTGCCAAAACTGAGTATCCCTAATTAATGACTCTTATCCATAAGATAAAAAAGAGTTGTGAGCACCAAGAGATGCAGCTTTTTGTACTTCACTTGCTTGTATCTGAATTTCTTCCTTAAGAACTGTTAGTTTTTCTGATGTTCTTGGGTTTTTTAACAAAAAAAGGAGATTGCTTTGTGGTATGACACAGCAAGACAGCTGGTTTATTCAGTACAATGAAGATGCTTGAACTTACCTAAGTGACATAAATACTGTTCCTTTTTGGGAATGTAAACTTTGAGATGGAGGATGCAAAGGGTATGTTCTACTTTCTTTCCCCCCCTGCGTGGTATCCTGCTTCACTTTCAACAGTTCTGAGTAGATCTGAGATGAAGTCAGTTTTCTATGTACATTTGTTTGTCTTTGGCTCTTGCATCACATTTGCCTTTTGTTCTGCCTTTTAGACTTGTTTGGCAAATGGAAAACTAACATCTGTGGAGTCTGCAGCACCAAACATGTTATGTAGGCTGATGAGGTTCATGACCAAGCGAATGTTAACTCAGGGGCAGGGCAGTCTTTATCTTCTTTTTAATATAATTTAGAATTACATCACTATACTATGTCTGCATGCATTAAATTTATCTTGGAGATGTTATTTGGTAGAGTGTACTCCAAGAGTACAGGTATAGGCCTGGTGTAGGTCTGACTTCTAAACATGTCCTCTGATCTCTTTCCTTGGTCTTCTGCTTTTGGCAGTGCCTTAGTGCTCCATGCCAAGGCAGGTTTCCTCAGTTCATTCTTCAAGTTGGTTACAGGCATCAGGATGCTCACAGTTGCCAAACGTAGTAGAATGCATTTGTGAAGTTTTGGCAGGGACTCCTACCTTATGGAGGATAAAAGAAAAGCAAGCTGTGATAAAATTTTATTGCCATCCCTTCTTATAGAGGAGGCTGCTTTTAAAGCATTAACCTATTTTTTAGAAGGCATAGAGGAATGGATTTATTGCTGAACAGTGCTGCTTCTTAAAGCACAGTGCTCATGTTGAATGTGCTTAGCCAGACCCATGAACCTCATGCAGAACAAATGCACTGGCTCTGCACTTCTCTGGGTTCCTCCTCCTAAATGGCTCTGGAGAGGTTTTGGAGGCCTTTGAGAGCTACTTGGATAACTACTGAGTCCAGCCAGGTAGTTTCAGAATCATGTAGGACAGCTTATCAGAAAGAAAGAAGCTGCAAAAGTGGTCTATATTTCTATTCTCCCACTCCCAGAACAGTAGGAATCCATGTGCTGAAGTTGACTGTATGGACAAAAAAATGCCAAGCCAACTGCTTGTGACCTGGTTAATGGTGCGTGGTAGTTTTTAGAAAGAACGGAGGCTCTAGCTGCTGACAGGGAAGGAAATTTCGTAGAGTCTTATAGAAGAATCCTATTTTTCTGTCCTGACTGATTGGATTGTGTAGTTTTTAGTATCTCTGGTAATGTGATGGTGCAGCGGGCTTCAATGGAGGCTTTTAAATTTATTCTTGATTTTTTTTTTTTAATTTTTTGCAAGTGGCTGTCTGCTGATTGCAAGAAATTGCAACAGTAATTGGAGTGAGTAACTCTCCGCATGGCTGAGAGCAAGTCGGGATTATGCACGCAGATCTTTTATCTGCCTTGCTGCTTGGGAGTTTCTCCAAAATCTCAAAAGCTTAAGTCATGAAGGGGAAGCAGGCAGCTTTTCAGCACGGTCTATTTCATGGAGGCACAATGCTCTGAGCTGCTGGCTGCTGTTTGTTAAACCTCTTCCACTGCCTTGTAGGAGCCATCAGTGTTACCAAGGCTGCTCTTCTACACTGAAGTAGTAAAATTTTGAAATCAATAATGCATGACTTGGCTTCTAATAATGCAACACAAACAAACTATTAGTTAAACAGCTGGCTTCTGGCTCTAAATATATAATCGGAGTTAATTGAATCCTTGCTATTTTATTTAATCGCTAATAACTACCTAATAAACTCTGGAGGTGATTAGCAGCAAAAGTAACTGCATTTGTCATCTCTTACATCTGAGAAGATCAAGGTCTGTTTTCCGAACATGAATCCAGGCTTGTATCAGGCCAGCTACATAACAGTGAAGTTCAGGTCAGTGTGCGACAAGTAAATATCTCACCTCTCAGCTGCTAATTCTTCTGTCTTAAATGTGCCTTCATTTCCTCTTTAAAAAGTACATTGTCTTTCATGAATCCCCTGCCTAAGAACAATTTTAAAAACAGAGTTGTAAGCATGAAGTACTACAAGTGCACTTAATACCATGTCTTGATATTAAATTTAAAAGTCCATTTCTCTTAATAGTAAACTGGGAAACAGTTTGGAGAGCCAACACCACAAAGAAATTTCGAGTTCACACCAACATGAACAGGAATGTTGGACTTCTGCGCATCTTCCCAGGAATCACTGCTGCTGCTGTAAGTGTCACCACTTCATTTTGGAAATGGGTGAAGTGATGCTCAAATACTTGTAGGAAAGCTGCATTGTTTGGAGCAGTGGTTGGGGTTTGGAGGGAAGTGAAAGGATCTGTCTTCTTCTGATAAGCATTTAAAAAAAAAAATCAGGGCATTCAAAGACTATTTTCATATGCCGTAATATCTTTTCCATAAACTACCTGCGCTCTGGAACTTACAATTAATTTTTTATCAGGACTCACAAATAGGTCAAGTGTGGTTTTCTAGACAGGTGCAAGCAGTGACTAGGGGAATATTACCCTGGTGCATATTGAGGCATATTAATAGATATCTTGTCAAAGAATAGACAATATGGTGGGTGGAGTGTGATTTTTTTCTACAACTCATGAGTCTTTTTCAAGGTTCATTTTGTCTCAAACTGATTGTTCACATGACCCTCAGCATTCATAGAGAGCTGAACATGAAAAGTGGGATTTTGCTGCTGAATATGAAAAGTGGGATTTTTTTGCCTTTAGAACTTATTTGGCAGACTGTGATTTTAGGTAAATTAGTCTTTAAGTTTTTGTCTAATATTAGTTCCATTAAATTGACAGGTCTTTTGTGACTCTTAACTTTTTAAATTGAATCCAGTAGTTTAAGCAGCACACCCCAATAATATCACTATTCTTTCTAGGTGAAAATGAACAGATGGAAGGACAGAGGGGTGGTATATTTGCAATAAAACTCCAACTGCATAGTTAGCCTCATGGGGGCTTACAGTATATTGCATTTAGCATATGTGATCAGCAAGGAAATGTCTAGGTTGTTGAAAATGCTTCTTTCTAGGAAGAGAACTTTGCTAGGCATTATCTTACAGCATTCTCTTATACTAAGGCGCAATTTCTATTTCAAAATCAACTGACCCAGAATATATAAGTGTCTCTGAGTTAAATCAATTTGGTTTGGGATTAAAAACCTTCATGCTTCATTAGAATGTTCTTTCCTGGAAGGTGAAACACTCTGTCTCTTAGGCAGGCATTGGTTAACAAAATTCTTTGCTAAAGCAAAAAAATCTGGGCAGGGGTGTGGAGTTCTAGCCTCAGTTAATAATTCAACATTTATTTCATAAGTGTAACTGTACCTTTTTATTGCACCAAACAGTGGTGCAACAGTACAGCCTGTTAATGGCACTTGAACAATAGCATCCTTTTTCACATCAACTAATGACTGTGAAAACCAGTTTATTTTAAAATCTAAGCCTCTAGAAATTTTAAAGGAAGGGAGAGAGGGAAAATATAATTTTTAAAAAAGCTTATTCTACAGTCTCAGTTATTGCAAAAGGGAAGCACAGAAGGGTGTCAGAAGACTGCAAGGCATGAGAGCCTGGAAGACTATGCTGTGCCATACATGAAAATTTTAAGGATGACTTAAACATATCTTTTGTCTCTGTTCCCTGTCTTGTTTTTAACCAGGTAAAAGCATTTCTTCAGCCTCCAATTGAGGGCATAGTACTAGAAACTTATGGAAGTGGCAATGCCCCAGACAAGAGAGAAGATTTGCTGGAAGAACTGAGGAAAGCAGCTGAACGCAAAGTGGTGATTCTGAACTGCACCCAGTGCTTGCGTGGGGCTGTTAAAACAGTCTATGCAACAGGGCAGGTGAGGAGTGTGAAACTATTCATTCCCCACTGCTGTGTAAAAGAAACATCCCACTGATACAAGTTGCTTTAAACTTCCAGTAGTCCCGGCGTATAAAATCAGGTTTATTAAGTGTAAAGTTGTTGCTCATAAAATAACTACATCTGAAAAATCTTCAGCTGGAAGCATTTGAACACATATCTACAAACAAGATCCTGTTCCTCCTGGTCTGAATGGTCAAAACAGGCAGCTGAAATCCCAAATTAGTGATTGCTCACTCCTGTCATGTGCAGCACTCCAGGATACTTTGCATTAGATCTGTAGAATCTCTCTCAGAGGAATTCCATTGAGCTAAAAGCTAGCTTAGGGGTCAGATGATCAAATAAAGTAGTATTTGATAGGATAACAGTTGCTTAGCTACAATGTCGGAGCATGAAAGAAAGCCTGTAGATGCAAGCAATATTCCAAATCCCAGTTCTTTATTTGACTGGAAGTACAACTGAATTCAGGGCAAGATTTGAGAGCAGTATCTAAGGAACTGTCTGTATTGAAGAATGGAAATCAGTTTAGTTTAACCCATGAGGGTTGGCTTAAAGCAGGTTTTGTGTACATGCTGTTAATATTCAGGGCATTTTGTACTGTGTTTCTCAGCTATGTACCAAAACACAACATCACTGGGACTAATAAGAGCACAATGCCATATTAGAATATGTGCTGCATGTATTAGTGTGAGGGAAGCTGGTTTAACTGGCCTTTAGAAAAGGGCCAGACATTAAATAGCCAAGAAACACTACCAGAGAGTGACTCATCCCTCTGCCTTGGACACCTGGTTTTGTTGGGAGCAACCACCAGTCTGGGACAGCCAGCCTCTTCTTTGACTGCATGGCAAACCTAAATATCCCGGTTTTTCTGGTTCTGAAACCTGCCTCTTTTAGCTTTGGTTTTGACACAGCTTTAGATAATATATGCACAAAGTCTGTTTTGAGGAAAAAGAAAAGGAGATTGCAAGAGATTCTTTATACCTCCTTAGTATCCAAACTTGGTATTTTCTGATATGGGCAGTTATTTGAATGTTGGTAAAACTTTTGGATAACTTAATGGAAATGTTTTGAGAATTAGTGACTTTTGCAAAGATCCCATGCTTTGTAGCAAACACTGTAGGAATAGGCAGAATATATAGAATATCTCACTTGAAAGGGAAAAAGCAGTTAAGTCAGTAAAAGACACCAAAATTATATTTGAAAAACAACATGAAAATGAATCCTACATTGTATGTGATCTTCTGCTTGAAATGAACTGCTAAAATGTGTGAAAAGAAGAAACCCTCTCTCCTAGCTCTGGTTAAAAGATTCTCCAAGTAGACACCTAAAATGGCTTTTTGCACTCTGATCCAGACTGTTGATATACTGAACTGAAAGATTCTGCTCAAGTCTTACTGAACCACTTTAAGAGTGTGTGGAAATTGTTCCTTTCTGGCTTCCATTTTTTGTAGTATGTTTCTACAGCATCAGTTGTTGGAGGTTGCCCTGTTTTATTGGCATCCTTTGAGGAGAGCACTGACCAAGGCAAGTCCTACAAAATTACTTCATGCTTGTTCTTTCACTGCCTTCTCCTTTTCATGAGGAGCTGCTCAGAGGAGCAAGTATCATGAGTGAATGCTGTAAAGTTGCTATAATGTTAATTTTACTTTGATTTTTCTTTAAATGAATTATTTCAAAGGTCTTTTCACATGGCTGGGTCAGTTTTTATTCATTTGAGCTAGTCAGGTAGGTCATCTGAGTCCCTGGCTTCTCTTGAAGTGTTTGTTTTAATTAACTGAATGTCTGGCCTCTGATCCATCCACACAGTAGAAACTTATAATTGAGGGGACTTTAGGTATAGGAAGGAAGCTGGGAAATCCCTTCCTCCTCCTCTTTCACAAACCCACTGTAAAAGCCCTAACTGTTCTTTGGTTAGCTCTGCAATACAGAAAGTATTTTTCACCTTCTCTGTATATGGTTTCCCATGGCACTTTAAAAAATGTTACTTTGGGTCTCCCGGAGGTGGTTAAGGCTCTGTATCTTGCTGAAAATATTAGTTAAGCCACAACAAGTTTTTAAACTGAAGATTGTATACAAGGTAATTAAAAGTAAAATGCAGTGCAAAGAATCTAGTTCAAGATGCTTTACTGTAAGGCATCACATTATGGCAAAGAAAACAATCTATGATTTGCCCAGGTACAGTTTAATGACAAGAGATCTGAAATCTCCTTTGTCTTTGCTGATCATAGCAAAGATTCTTCTTTTTGCTTTTGTTCAGACATTTCATTTTTTTAACTACCAGAAAGATAAGTTAAAAAGGTCATCTTTTTCAGTTGTTCTTGTCAGAACTGTGTAAATTACAGATTTTAGTTGTATCTTCTAAATCATACACTGCTAGTGCAGCCTGCAAGGATCTGAAAGCACTCCCGCTGTGAGCACGCTGTAGTGCTGGAATTCATCCAAAGTAATGCCCCATAAAAGAATGGTAAATATGTCTGTGTGAGAACAGCCTACTTGGCAGTGTTCAAAATGCCACTGGGTTAAAACAGAGTAACTGCAGCTTTTCAATAAAGGGAATCTGACAATCTGCAGATAGCTGATACAGACCTGTAACCTTTCCCTTTTAGCATAGTAAGTGACCGTGGCAAGCATTTGGTGGAATTCTTCAGTGTTATTGCAGGAAAAGGAATTTAAAGTAAAAGTCAACTTATCCAGATTGCTCTAGTATTTGCTTGGTATTTGATAACTGAAAGTACAAAAATTACAGTGGCAGTAGGAGGAGCAAGAGAGTGGAGGCTTGGCTGCACACTACATTCTGTGTAGCTACTCATCTTCCAAACACATTCTCTGTATGCGCAGGTATTTCTGAATGCTATGCTAATTAGAATCATTATTCCTTTTCATTCAGACTCTCGCTGATGCTGGAGTAATTCCTGGAGGTGATATGACACCAGAGGCAGCCCTAACTAAACTGTCATACACACTCAGCAAGGGAAACCTTAGCTGGGAGGAGAAGAGGCAGGTAAATATTTCAGTGTGACCTTGAAAGACTTTAGGTTTCTCATCTACTGTGCTAACTTCTACTTAGCTTCATGCCTTGAGCTTTTCTCTTGCATTTAAGAGCACTTGGTTCCAGAACGGTAATGTGAACACCTCGTGTATTTTTCTTAGGGAAAATACTATTAAGCAAACAAATGTATGAAGATAGGGAGAGAAAAGAATTCTCTGCATAAGTCAGGTGAGGACCATGACTGAGCCATAAAAATGCCATCTTTAAATGGTAGTAGTCTAGCTTGGACACTTCTGCACTGAAAACTCTGTGTGGAAATTCTTATGGGAGACAGAATCCCAACCCTACTGAAGTCAGCAAAGATCTTGTCGCTGATCTTAGTGTGGTGAAGATTTAATCCCAGACTCATTCACACAAAGCTTATTCTGAAAATAAATATTGCCTACAGCTTCTTCCTTTACAGCATTACTCATAACAGTATTAGATTTTCTTTCTCTAAAAGGAGATATACTTTATAATACATAAAAATAGAGAATTATTTTAGAACCAGTTGTAACTCTTTAAAATCAGAGTCCCTTTAACAATGTTCTTACTGTTCATTGGTTGCTTAATCAAGGCTTTTTTTCCTGCAGGTTACATAGCTGTATATCATGTTCCTTTTATGCAAGGAACATATAGCTATGAATTAGATAAAGGAGCAGCAGTCTGCAGGAATGCATGAATTTCTGTGCTTGTATGTAATGAAATCTTAATCCTGACACTTTGGGAGATGACATCATGATGAGTCACTCTCCAGACTTAACACTGTAGGCACATGTGTATCTCAGGATGGTGCTTTGTTTTTATTAAAACCATAACAAACCTGATTGTTATTTTATGCTCCACATCTTCCAACCAGCAGCAGCTCTTGAGACAAACATTTAGATACCTGTGATGCTAAGTGTAGTGGCTGGAAGTACCACTAACTGTGCTTAGACACAGTTTCAGCCTCTGAGCTTGCAGTTGTTTGCTAAAGCTGAGAAATGGAAGGAGGAGGAGCTGTGTGTGTGAGGATGCCCAGAACATGCTCTGTGCAAGGACATGCCTGGGAGATGACAAAGTGCTGTGAGGAGCAGGGGTATTGGATGTGTTCACACTTCAGAAACCCAAGCTCTTCACTGATACCCCTTTGGCATACTCACTGACCCTGGAACATACATGCACTAGCTTGCTTTTTTTAATGCAGACTTTAATCTTCTTGCACAGTGGATTATTTGACCTGGGACAGGAGAAACCTTCCCAGCTGGCGTCTTGCCTGGGTGTGTGAGTTAAAACTTAATTTGAGATCAAGTTTGCTGAGGTGAGATAGCTGACTTACTCAGGTGAGGATTTGATGATAAGGTGTTTTAGGTACCATGTCACAAGATAATTCTGCATTTTCATGTGCTGCCCTTTGGATTGTGCCACACAGTGTTTGTGTGGTGGCGTGCTGGACCTCCTTTATATGGTCTGAAAAACAAAATAACTTTTGCAATTTCTTTGAGTTATGCAGGATTGGTTTCCTCATTTGACTCATTGTACAGACCCACAAACAATTGTGCTGGCACAACTAAGGGAGCAGCATGCTGCATTGCCTGGGCAGGAATGAGTTACAGAGACCAGGAGAAGAAGAAAGCCTGGAAATATGTTGTCTGTGGCAATATCTTCAGCTAAACATATCACCAAACAATAGTCTCCCAAGAGACAGAAGCTCTCCTGAAGCTGGCGTGGTTATTTTAGGATTCTTTTTCAACATGAAGAGTGAGGAATGTGCCCCTAGACACATACAAATGTCTGAAGAACTGGTAGGACTGAATAAGGCACACAAGGTTTTGCACCGGGTGCATTTAGTGCAGGTGCCAATTGCTAAAGTTACCTGTGTAAGGCAATGATCTCAACCTGTCAAATTCTCAAAGTGTGCCAAAGCAGTTGGTATCCTCTGAGTTACATATATATGGGACTCTTCCAGCAGACAGCTATGGTGTTGTCAACTCTTGGAGGGTTTTTTTTAATAAAGGGCATGCCTAGACATAAGTAAACCTGGGGCATTCCTCCTGCCAACATCACATCTGTTTCTTGCAAACTTTCACAATCCTGCTTTTTAAAATTCTAATTGAAATAACTATGTGCTTTATAGCTGCATCAGCAACCTTTCCTGAAAGAGTGCCAGTGTGTAAAATTGTCAGAATTGAGGAAACTAGTTGCATTTTCTTGACTGGCTTCTATCTGTTTCTCCAAGTTTCCCAGAATCTGTCTAGAGTACTTTTATTTCTTTATTGCCCTATTCAAGTACTTTCTACACATGAATTGGCTGACCTTTTTACATTTTGATTTGATCTTTTTCCCCAGTTATATTGGAGGCAACCATCCTGCAAACTGTTACATGCCTGTTTGGATACTTAATGACTGGTACTACTGTAGATTTTCTGCATTCAGAACTGAATCTATGTCCAAATTTTAACAAAATCAGGGCTAATGGAGCTGTTTGAAAACCCATGGAAATAGATGACTGTCTACAGGCAGCACTGGTCTTTGTTTTGAGGTCTATGTACACAGTCTGTGTAGGAGTCCTGAGGTTTGTGAATGCTGGCAAGAGGCAACATTTCAGAATATTCTGGTCTTAAGCCTCACTCTGCTCATTACTCATTATCTTTGTGTTTTTAAGTAGGCTGCAGCTTACCCCACTAGGGAACTTTTGTCTGCATATTCTAAAATTTGGGGTGTTTTGTTATGTGTTTATTTTGGTTTTCTTTGCTTTGGAAGAAAGTTTTGTTTGCCTGTCTCTCTCCCTCCTTTGTCTTTTCAAACGTGCAGTCTGCATGGGACAGTAACTATTTCTTTAATCTTTTGTCTGCATTCAATTAGTTTCCATAATTCCTCCAAAACAATTTTCTAACTTTATTCTAAGATTTTTTTTTATTAGACTACCACCATATTTTTCTTCTGCTAACAAAGGGTTTGATTGCTTGCTTTTCAGATGCTGAGTGAGAATCTAAGAGGAGAAATGACTGTTGTACCCACAGGAGCCAAGATCTCTTTGAGAGATAGCAAGTTTATTCAAGTGATTGCCAAATCTCTAAGTATCAGCAGCAAGGAGGTATATACTTACATATTTAAAATTAATATCATGTAAAAATGTAAACTGAGTTAAATGTGCCTAGATTAAAGACTAACAGCAAAGCTGAAAGGAAATTGAAATATGGAGTTAGGGAGAGAGGACACAGTGAAAATTCTATAACTAAAATGTTTTTAATTAAAAACATATTAACTTTTTCCCCCCCTCTTTGTAGCTTTATCTTGGGATTACTTTTTTGGCTGGTTGGTTGCAATAACAAGCCTCAGACAGATGCTTTTAATTCAGGGTATCGATGATATGAAGAAGTGCTTTATATTTTTGTGGTCAAATGTATTGACAGTTTGGAGCAATCTGAATAATAATGGGTAAAACAGCTTAATTGTACATGCAGTCAGAGGAGGCTGATACTAAGGAAGCATTGCACAATTGTAATTTGTGGTATTTAGTCCCTCCCAATTAGAAAATATAATATAAATAGATAATGTAGTACTGGTTGTACAAATACTCACTTTTCTCTTAACTTGGGTCCAGGGAAGATGAGATTTTTATTAATTAATGAACACTGAATGTATTCTTTAGTTCTTCTTTAGTAAGCATGAGAAATGGGAGAATATTCAAGGAGCCTAGGAGGCTTGTCAGTGTAGGTTTGAAAGTACAGGTTGTACAAATATCTGAGGAATAACAATAATAAAATTGATCCAGTCTTGAGGATATGGTCTTTTCCAACTCCCACCAATACTGAACTGGTGTGTAGCTGTGGCAGTACAGAGATGGCAATTAGTGTGTGCACCTTAAATGGTTTATAAAGATATCAGGTACTTGTAGTGTTGCCAGGGAGGAATATAAATCTTATGATGTGAGACTGACAAAATGTAAAATAAACATGAGACTTCTTTCCTTCCAAGAACTAAATGCTACCATTTCTAAATATCCAAATGACTAATTTGGAAACTTTACATGAAAGCAAGGGCAGTGTTTTTATGACTTGGGTGTCAATCACATTAGAGACAAGGCTGTTATTAAGTGTTTAATTTTATTTGTTTCTCAGGAGTTAGAAGCTGTACGAGATGCATTAATTCCACCTTTGGCTTGTGCTGCAGCTAAACTGGGTGACATAGATGCACTAAGAGCCATAGCAGAAATGGTAATGTAAAATCAACAGTGTGTACAAAACCTTAATTTTTAAATAGAGCTGTAGTTGATGATAGGAAGCCATGCTCATGGAAAGCAACAATCTCAGTTTTAGAGTCAAGGTGCTATGATGATTACAAGTGGTTTCTAGACTTCTTAGTCTTTGCCTTTCAAAACTGGTATGTTCTTGTCCCTCTCTGGTTTCCAGCTGTTTACATTTTCTTTTGAACTGTGAAAATACAGGTAGATTAAAATGCAAGTTCTTATCTGCTAACTTTGGAACATTTTAAAATGATTTGTGCTGCTTTCTTTTAGTTTAACTTTCTTTATGCATATTCATAGTATCCACCTCTTCGATGTAAATCTGTCAGGAATAAAAAAGAACTTGAAAATTTTATTTAAGCAAAACACAGTGCAGTGCTAATTCAGGATTTCTGGCTCTCCCCAAAGCTCTGACTTGGGTTATACCCAAAGAAGAAACAGGCATTTCCCTGTCATCTCTTCTCTATTTCCCACCTCTTTGCCTTGGCTTACCCTACTATTGATTTTTGGTAACAGGCCTCAAGAAACGATAAATAAGTAGGAATTAACTAAGACAAGAACAATTAGCAGTCTATGGGCTAGTCTACAAAGCTGCTGTATGGTGTAGTAAAGAACATATCTCAGCAGGAAACAAGCAGGAGGTGGAATAAATATCTTTATTGGTACTAAAACAATGCTCCAAGATAAACATTGGCAGTATTAACAATGTTGGTGGCAGAATTAAAATGTGATGTTTGCAACAGCTTCATGTGCAGCCATTATCTCTTTGGCATGTGAAGGATATGTCTTTTGTAGGGTGGAAACCTGAGCTGTGGAGACTATGATGGCCGAA
Organism: Sialia sialis; assembly: GCA_009812075.1. Classification (NCBI taxonomy): domain Eukaryota; kingdom Metazoa; phylum Chordata; class Aves; order Passeriformes; family Turdidae; genus Sialia; species Sialia sialis. Next base: position 4,637,570 of record VRYO01002775.1, on the reverse strand, counting down.
CTCCACTCCACATTGCAGCCTCTGAAGGGTACCTGCCCTTAGTTGAGTATTTGTTGACATCTGGCGCGACTGTTTATGCCAGAGACAGATATGGATCTACCCCGCTGATGAATGCAATCAAGTTCAGGTAACACTTTATATACTGCTCTATATAAAGTTTATAAACCTTTTGTCATTTTGGATTTTAACTCCATCCATCCTGTGTTCTGGTCTTGTCTGGTCTCAGCAGTCGTGTAAATGACAGCAGTTAAAATAACACATATCAGCTTATTACGAAGGATGTGACTAGCCTAAACGAAAAGATTTTTTAAAATAACATGGAATGAAAGCAAACAACTTGGTATGCATGCAGAATTTTAGCATAAGGTATTATTGCTGTCCTCCTGCCAAGACTTTGTCCATAATTTCAAGGCTTCACTCTTTATTCTGAAGCTTCCTTATTAAGCAGAGCCAAACTGATCACTCCTTTTGATTGTCAGAAGTGAGAGTGCAGGACCATGGGCTGTCTGTTCTCTTTCTGCCCTTCCCTTTCTCATCAAGACCAGACTGTTTCAGTTGGCACAAAATATACCGGTAGGTTGACATGTTTTAATCTTCCCCTTCCACCAGTGCCTTCCTGAGTCTCTCGCTGAATGACTGGTTTTTTGATTTTTCCCTTCCACCCACTCATAATTATATGGGTTGGTTGCATGGCTCTGCCTGCTTTGTGGATTTCCTCTTCCTGCTGTTATGAATGTCAGCAGTTCTTGAATGGTAGTCATGGACTTGCACTTTACTGGTCTGTTTCGTGTTGTGTAGTCCTAAGGAATGGCCATAACACAGAATATAAAAGTTATCAGTAATCAGAATTTAATTTTCTAAGATTTAGTTTGTATAGCCTGGGGATTCATAGAGCCATTGGTCTTCCAGCATGTTAGAAGCTGCACACCATAATCTCTCCTTGTCTTTGATCCACTTTCAGCTCCTTATCTCATATTCAGTCTGTATCATAGCAGGAGAAAAGCCATTTTTTCCTGCAAAAGAGTTCGGAGTCATTGAATTTTCATGGTCTTTGTGGGTGAATGTCCCCAAATATTCCTTCAGCTTTCTAATGTTTACAGGTTCACCTGGTCTGTCAAGCTGGAATTAGCTCCCTGGGAGGTCTGACAGTCCTGGATTACCATGGGCTGCAGGAATAACTTGAAGGGTTCTGTTTCAAAGACCAGCTGTGGAAAACTCAGCAGGCTCTCTGACTGTGAGAGCTGGAGTCCGTCCTGGCCGTGCTGTGCTATTGCCATTCCTCCTGCATGGTCCCCAACAGCTTTGTGGCTGTTGCTTTACCTCATGAATATATAAGCTCTGCAGTCTTAAAGCAAAAACAAGCCCAACAGCAAATCAAACAAATAACCTTGGAGTTGAATAGAGGTGGCTCTGGTCCAATGTGAGAAAATGCTAAAGCATTAGATACTATTAGATGTTCCTGCAAATCAGGCACCTACTTTTTTTACCGCACCCATCTACCGCCTGAGGAATTTCACATGAGCTTGTTGTTTGGATTCCTTAGAATTGCCACTCCTATATTAGGCTCCTACTATGACTCTTAAGCTCTTTAAAACTGCACACCCATTTTGATGCAGGGAATTGTAAAAGGAAACTGCACCATAACCATTTTCAGTTTCTCTTTTTGTTTCTACTGTCGGAATGAGAGGAAGAGTTGACTTAGAACTAATCTCATAAATGTGTATTTATGATCTGCTGTGTACTCACACTGCATTTCACACTGGTAAGCATATAAAGGAGAATGCTAAAGAGCAGACAGCTGTATATGTGTGTAATTAGATACCCACTAAAAATATTTCTGCTACAGAAGTATTTAAATTCTATTTATTAAACACTTGCAAGCTGAAAGTAGAGATATTATTCTGATAGAAAGTGGCAGAGAGGGAAGGGGTGAGGGGGGAAAACTGATGATAATTAGTAGTAAATGCTTTAAACTGTTTAATATTGTAACTTTCTCAACTTTACTGAACATTGCATCAGCTCAATCCCATTTTCTGAGAATTAATATTTGTTTAATTGACATTTAACTGCAATACAGTATCCACTAATCTTAAAAACAGCTTTCTTCCAGTCTTTTATGTAACATTTGTCAGTGGCTTGCCTTTTAACCAGTATGCAAACCTGTATAATGATGACTGATTTCTCTCTTCCATGTATTAATTTATAAAAATGATCAGGAGTTATGTCTCTTCTTAAAAGCTTCTTAACATAGCACTGTCAGCTGATAGACCAGTGACTTGATTTATGTCAATGAGAGTCTCTTAAATTTTTTGACTTTAAGTGACTCTTTGTTTCTTTCTAAATAAGAAATAACTACTGCATTTCCGCTTTTTCATTTGTAACTCTGCAGGTTGCCTGTAGTCTCACTCACTTTATGCATGAAGCTAAACAGACCACTGTTAATTTAGGCCAGTTGCTTGACATATCAAAATAAGTAGCATTCCTTTAATTTCTTACAGCACCCTCGAGGGATAATTCATTTTCAAAACAATAGAATAATATTTTTTTAATAACAGAAACTCTCTAAGCAGGAAAATGTCTTGAATAAAAATTGCGTATATTTAAAGTAGTAAAAGTGCTTCAATTTACTTGAAGAGCAGTGGTAAAAGGTTGAAAATGAGTTGCTCATACAGTGCTGTGAGAACATCAGATTAGAGGTAGTAAAATTACCTCCCACGTAAATATGAATTTAAATACTTGATATTTTGCAAGGTTACATTTACATTACTTCAGGAAATCTAAGGCAGAGAGAAAATCTAACCACCACTGACTCCAAGAAGTGCATTGAAGCCTGTTCTTACGGTGTTTGAGCACAAAATTCCCACTGATGCCATGCAGAAAACCGAACAAGTGAAACTAAGCTGATCCTGCCATATCCATTCTGGTTGCTAGGGGAGCAAGCATGAAAAAGAATGAAGCCAGTCAAGTTTGGATATACATTACACCTGCATTTCTTTAACGAGAGTTGGTGGAAGGTGTGCACCCTAAGGCCCCAATCCTGCAAACTCTTACATGTGTGTTAATTTCACATGTATGATTCATCCCTTTTGAAGTTGATTCACTTTTAATAAGTGTCTGCCAGGTGAGGGCCTGGGATGACAGGGACTGTACAGAACCTGGATTCCTGTGAATCCAGAGCCCTCATGGACTGGTAGGAGTGTGGATGCCTTTACCTGGAACTTAAACTTTGCTCATAGTGCTGAATGTTGAAGACTGTACCAGATCAGATGCTATTAATATATTAAAATATTAGTATACATTCAAGTTTTAATGTTTAGCTTTATCAACAATGGAACCTAGCAAGTAGGAGACACTAGAAACTCCTTTTGTCTATTTGTTTTTTCCTTCAGGGAGGGATGAATAACTGATACTACTAAACAGCTATCTCAAGTAACATATGCAGAATAACATTGTTTCTATAGCCTGTGTCTGACCAAGAGCCCTGGTTTGGTGACAGAACACGGTAGGAAAAGAGAGGGTCAGGAACAGCTCGCAGGTGGGGCTAAAAAGAGCATGGAGCTGTGCAAGCCAGGGCTGACATGAGGATTTTGCCCATCCCTCTGCACCTTGCGCTTTGGCTGTCCAGCAGTTCTTCTGCTCTTGATTTTGTGCTGTCACAGAACAGGAGCTGTTCCCAAGAAGTTCGTGGCTCATGACATCACCTGTACTTCAGATCAGCTCAACTGTGGCCCTTGTGAGGCTTTTGTAAAGCTACAGGAGACCAGCACTTACAGAAACAATTTCTAAAGACAAATACATCTCATGTGCCCAAGACATAACAGTATCAGAAAATTCACAGCCAGCCTCTTGAGATATGAATAATGGCCTTTGTGGTAGGTACAAGACAACAGAAGTGGTGCTCTGGAGAGGACTTAAGTTTGTTCAGAATGTAGATAGCCTTGGGGTGCAAGTAGGAACAAGCTGCAGTGCCTTGCCTCCTGCATAGTTTTCATGTTGAGTGGTGGGAATGTCAGAGGTGGTCTGTTTGCTTTCTTGGACAGATCTGCACTTCACAGCCACAGTACTAAATCTGACACTTTTAAACTTTGCATTACTATTTGCTCCTACTCTTCCTCTCCCTTGCCCTGTCTTTAACAAGCAGTAGTGCACAGCACTTCTTCCCACTTTACCAAGAAATGTGACTTTGAATGGCTCATCAGGACATTGTACTTCTGCTTAGAAATGCTTTGTTGTAAGCATTTATTACAAATGCTATCAGTTATGATGCCTACAAATTTAATTTATTTCAAGGCACTTGTTTTTTTCCTTGCTTAAATTTGCTATATTAAGTGAGCAGAGCAAATGATCCCAAATCTGTCTGTAGCAAATATTTATAGAGTCCCACTCAGTAATGGCTGTGTGGTGTGTGTGAAAATACCATACAACATTACAACATGCTTTACAGCCTTTTATCTTGTAGTGCTGTCCCATAGCAAAGCTTTTGTTTTAAAAAAATGCTCATTTCATGCTGAGCTTTCCTCTGTAAGGTGGGAAATGAGGAACACTCCAGGGCAGTTGTTGGAGAGTAAACAGATACTCCCCATGTTTTCTTTTCAGTAACCAATGAGAGCCTGAGTGAACAGGCATGTGCTACTTTAGTCTATTTCAGGCCAAATTTCATTTCAGCTAATTACTGTTGGGATTACAACTAAAAACTAAAAAATTCATATATACAGAATTAATGCTTCACCATGGATTGAAAAGTAGGAGCCATTATTTGCTAGCTCAAGGAGATGCTTGTAGATGACGAGCCATGTTGTAAGGGACCCACCTGAGAAAATATTTTAGATAACTGAACAAACTTGAGGCATGTGCTGTCCCAGCAATGCTTTGCTATGAAGCAAAGGAAGATTTCTTTTTTTTTTTGGCTGTCAGTTGGAACAAAGTACAATTTAAAAAAAAAAAGTCTCTCTCTTAGGGTCAATAACCTGTGTTTGGGAAAGCAAGGACATGTACAGTTCTTTGGTTAGTTTAGAAACTAAAGATCATGTATCAAAATAAGTAGCATTCCTTTAATTTCTTACCTCACCCTCAAGGGATAATTCATTTTCAAGCTTATGTAGGCTTTATAGAGATAAATGTAAAGTAACTTCTGATTGAAGATGGAGTTTCCTAAAAACAGGCAGAAGGATTAGATAAATAGTTTAGTCCAGTTGAAAAATGGAAAAGCCCATGGCTACCACCAACTGATTAAGCAGAAAGTCTATTTTTCTCTTTTTAATTACTATAGATGATCTTTTAGGTAATTGGTTGGAAAAACACATGTGTTTCCTATTAAATAATAAGCCTACCTCTTTATTTTGAAGTGTTATATTATAGCTACTTACTTAAAATAGGAACTGTGAAACTATTCCTGATCTACTGGGTCATCATGCTCTTTCTGGAGAAAAAAAATGGTGTTTTGATTTTTAAACTAGATCAGTTGTTTAACAGAGGTGCATTCTGTCATCTTCTTTTCAAATCTAGTTCTAAACCTTTCACTAGGTTAGTTATGACAAAAATATATTTCAGATTTTTTGCTTGTCATGTTATTTTCTACCAACAACAGTACCTTTAGAGAGCAGCCTTTGCACAGAGTTTCTTAAGCATCTGACTAAGGTGTAGGTGTTGGCTGGTAGTGCCATCTGTCCCTTTATCTCAAAGGAAAGGACAAGGAAGACCTCCTAAAGTCTCCAGGCAGAAATCAGTAATAAAGGTATTAGGAAGAGGAAGTTAGGAAAAGATGTACTTTTTATAGAGGTTCACAAGAATGCTTACCATCATTTTGAAGCCCTAAAAATCTGATTAGCTTCTCCATTAATATACAGATTCATTACTTATCTGCAAGACACAATGTTTTATTTAAGACTGATATACATGGGCATTGTATTCTTTAAAATACAGAAATGATGCTGTGTAATAAATATTCTCCCTGTTTGCATGTATTTCAGTTACTAATACTTCTACTGTTAAATTAAACTAGCACTAAGCTTAAGATGCTAAGAATTCTTGGAAGAGAAGGGTATGCATCCCTTTCCTTTTTAGAGCTGAATTTAACACTTCCTTGAGCTTAGTGTGTGAATGAGTTTTTGAGAGGGAGGAAAGCTCTGTTTACTGCATCTGTCACCTTGGAAAAGATTCATTGGTTCTGTGATTGTGGAAAAGAGAATGTGAGAACTTTCACTGACTGGTGTACATGAAAATGTTGGATTCAGGGGGGAAAAAGCCCCTCCAGGTCAAGTCACTTTCTCATTTTTTTTCTATTCCTCTCATAAAGGCACATACCAGTGATTAACTTGTTACGAGAAACAGGAGCACACCTTTCAAGCCATGACTTGGAGGACATTGGAACAATACTCTGCAGGTAAATGTGATATATGAGATAGCCCTAAAATGGGTGTGGAGTGGGATGGTTTTTCAGAGGAGACTCGAAAATGGAGCACTTTCAATAAACAGTTGGGTCCCTGGCACATGAGGGGACTCTTTCTGGGATGGATGAATAATAAGGCAACAAGTGAAGTGATGAAATTAAGAATCAATTCTGTTTCAAAGCACCAATAACTCAAGAGAGTTCCAAAGGAGAGAAGACTGTGGGGATAAGTGAGCTGGAAGCAAATAAATATCCCATTTCCCCCCAAAGTCTCCTACTGAGGATTGGTGAAGAGAAGCTGTTCAAGGTGTGATTTTGTGACATCTCTCTTTAAAAATAAAGCTGCACAAAATGTATCATTTTTATTGTGCTAAAGTCCACTTTTCACTTATATTGGGATGGCTTCTATTGCAATTAGTATGTTGTATTGTTCTTAAAAATAACAAAATCAAACAGACAAATAGGTTTAACCCCTAAACTTGTGAACTGCTGCTCACCATATGTACATTTAATTTTAAGAGGATATAATTCCCTTAGAGCTGGCTTTCCATACAGTTACTTTCAACATATAACAATGTGGATATGTGTTATAAAAAGAAATAGATGTTAGATTTCATTTTTTCTAGTAGTGGTCCTGAATTACAAATTACTCTGAAAATTGTGAGAAGGTTCCATGTATTTCCAAAAATTGCTTGTCATTTTTACTTTTCCTCTTCTCTCTTCTTTTGAAAACTAAACAAAACCCCCTGAGCACTGGCCTTTATATCACGACTTGGCAGGAAATCATGAGACTTGCAGGGACCAGCCAGTGGTGTATAATGTCTACAAAACAAGGTCAAGGTAAAGCTTAGGTTCTGTGTAGAAACTGGACTCTGTCCTTTGAGTATTCTGGAACTGAGGAACACTGTCTGGAGTGCTTCCATTGTCATAACATGCTCAGAGGAGACTGGGTAATAAGGCTTTGACCAGGGAGTCAAAATATGCACTTCTCAGGGCACTGGAAGTGATAGGACAACACTAAACCCTTGGTTTATGCAGTTTGCCTCTGCCAAAAGGTTTAGGGAATGACATTCCTCTGCAAATAAATTGGCCTCCTTGCTTAGTCCTGGTGGCACGTGCAGAACCAGTTTATCTAGCTGACCTGGCAGAAATATGTCAAAAACAAACAAAAAAAAAAATTAAAAACCAAACCAAAAAACAACCAAAGAAACAAACAAAAAAAAAATAAAATAAAAAATAAAAAATAAAAAAAACCCAAAACAACAACTGAAAACAAACAAACAAACAAACAAAAAAAACCAAAACAAAACAACAAAAAAACAAATAACCAAAACCAAAAAAATCAGGAAGAGGAGAAGGGTTCTTCACAGAAAATAACAAAATAGGGTTCTCGTGCAGTTTGTTACAGCTTTTTAGAGATCACTGTGCACCTGGATCTGTGTGGCAGGAGCAGAGGCAGGCAGTGGTCAGTGGCTGAAGTGGCTGCTCCTGCAGAGCTGAAGCTCTTCATTTGCTCTGCTGCTTTAGAGGGCCTGGCATACTCATTTCTAACTAAGTGGACTTTTTCCACAGAGTGTTACTCAGCTACCTGTAAGTTACTAAATCTGAGGAGCTGGTGTTTGTCCTCTTGCCAACATGTCTGATACTTGTACAGATGTCCTCAGATGACCTTACTGATACACTCATTTTTCCAGCATGCTCTGGCTCACTCCTCTATCCTGTCTCTTGTTTTAAGCCCCCTCTTTGCAGGCACTGACGCCTTCATGGCAGTCAGCATGGCCACATGGTCAAGCTGCTTATAGAACCAACTGTTTATAACATCTCCCCTCTGTCTAGATTGAAGTCTTTTCCTACATTTCTTCTTTTAATGTGCCTTAAGCTGCACTTTCTACCAGTCTGAATTTGTCACCAAGGCAATATGTCAGGTTCTCAGGATTTAGAAGGATAAAGCTGTTTGCTTTCTGATAAGCTCTGTGTTTCTGCACTTAGCTAACCTAACTTTTCCCCCGTATATTTCTCTCTGAATTAAACTATAAGCGTGTTTTCCCTCTGCTACCTACCAATCCTCAAACTGTTATGAAAAACCATGAATAGTGATTTTTGTGTTCTAATAGCCTCCTTCTGTTTAGAGTAATGAGAATAGAATAGAATAGTACAGTATAGTTCACTTGGAAGATTAAGGAGATAAAAATAAATGTGTTCCTTTGGCATTGGTGATGTTTGAGAGCGAAAGGAATATCAGCCAGAACTGAGAGTTGGACAGTATCAGTGGGAACTCTTGTGTAGGAAGTGGAGATGCACATAGTTATTAAATCTTTCATAGTTTCATTTGTTGGTGTCTTTTTTAAAGTGAGAGGTGTTAGTCTGGTTTTAGAATCACTTTGTTGATGTTTGGTATCTGGTTCATGGCTTTGTTTCGAAATGAGATCTCTGTGTTAGTAATCTGTTAGAAATGTCAGAATATCTTCTCATATTCCAGTAGTATTGTCATCTGTCTGAAAAACCAAACCATGGTGAGATAAATTGAGACACTAGGACTTATTCTGAAAGCTTCTGGACTTCTGGAATTGGTAAACAGTTGATTTGTGTTTGTTTTTTAAAGGGGAAAAAGCTTGTGTAGAATTGAGGTGCTTCAGGTCTGTACTTCACAAAATCAAACAGGGGCATAAAGCCAAACCAGCTTCCTCATATTCTTAGATTTAATAAAATGATATGAGATATGATATGATATGATATGATGATATGATATATACAAGGACACAGCCTTTCAAAATCACCACCTTTCAGAATAACATGCCTCTTCAATTTAACATAAAGAAGGGGTAAGGCTGGGGAAGGAAGGATAAATATGCCTCTGCAGGAATAAGAACCAAGTTTCTACTGCTTGCTGTCTTTCAAGGAAGTCTGTCTGAGCTGAGAGAGATGAAGAGACAAGCTAAGAACAGCATGTGTTCAGGACAGAGCAATCCATGACTTGTGCTGGACTGCTGGACTCCTTTTTTTTCCTTTGGATCTTCATCTTAAAAAAATAATAAGAAAAAAAAATTTTCTCTTCTGTCAGGGTGATGACACTTCTGAAAAAAAGAAATCCTGTCCTGATTGCTTTATATAGAAAAAGGATACTTGCTGATAAAGCACAGCTTTGTGTTCCAGAAAAAGATGAAATCCTAGTACTTGGAGAGGCAAGAGGGAACCCCAAGGTGTCATTTCACTGTACATTTTACTTCCCAAATCTACAACTGCATTGGTCCTTGTCCTTATAAATCCTCTGACAAGCTCTGCTCCTGGTCCCCTGGCAGTAACAAAGCACCCCTTAAATTGCAGCTTGATGTTGGTGTGATTGGAGGCACAGAGAGTGCTGTCACTCTTCTTGACACCTTAGCTCTGGTATCATCATGGCTACATTAGCCCTGCTGAAACTATGAACTGGATACATAATAATTTTTCTGAATGCATGAATACTGATAGATAGGATGCCTGGGATTTTCAGCTGTCAAAGGTATCAGAGTTTAGTAAACTGTGGTAGATAATTCTTTATCAACAAAACAGGTTTTAAACATCCTGGTAAGTGTATATTGAAGATATCTTTATTCCATTTCATTATATAATAGTGATGGACTTGCTGCTTAGAGATTGCGCTTGTAGTTGGAATTGCTGGTATAAATATCTTTGAGACAAATACAGAACCAGGGTTCCTATAGTGCATGAGAAGTCCTCTGCATATATTTTAGTATATGAAGTACACTAACTGCGTGCAAAGAAAATCCAGATGTGTATGGAAATCTGGATTTGGAGAAAGTGTTTGGTGGTGCTCCTGATGATAATCAATCTAGAAAATAGTATCTAAATTTTCTCACAAGCTACATCACCTTTTGTTCTCTGGTCACAGTGCCCACAGAATAAGGTTCTCACTTGATCAATAAATGGCTGCTGCAAAATTGAAGATAACTTCTGTGTATTTGGATTGCTCTGATGTCACGGAAGGAGATGATTGTCAGTGAGGGTTAAATTGCTCTTTCTGAAGAGGTGCTCTTAATAGGCAGTTAGTTTTCCAGTAAGTGCAGCCATCCTTGTTTGTTGCTTACACAGATGTAGCTGTGGTGCCCTGGGTAGGTAGGTTGGTAATATTTCTGAAAGTCTTTGACCAAAGTGGTTTCCGCTTCGCACATGGCTGAACGATGTGATTCTGTTTGGCAAATACAATGTGCTCTCTTGTCCACTGTTGGTGATGCTCATAACTCTCTAGGTAGGCTTTTTGTTTCTTCCTTAGCCTGTGACCTTACAGTGTTAACAGCGAGAGGCTAGTCTTTGTAAATAAAGATAATTCATGTGTTCCACAAGTGGCTGCTAAGCAATTTCTGTGCTTTACTAATGCTTACACATTTTCTTTACTAATGCTCACCTCTTTCCTGTTTCCATTTTCCTTATCAACCTCCCACTGAGCTTCCTGTTGGACCTCCTTTGCTTTCCTCTGTTCCCTTATTGGTTCAGAAGGGCCTTTTCTTTTCTGATGGCAGTTTTCATTAATGATTTATTGATCCTTTCCTTCATGATGCCAGACTGAAGCACTGTTAAACTTCTTAGTACCCCACTACCACTTCCCTGTACCCCAAAGACCTCAGCTATAGGTCACCTGGGGGTTCCATGGAGGAACAGAGACCATTTGCTTTCCCTTTTCATGCCCAGCCTCTGGGACTGCTGCAATTAGAGGCATCCACTTCCCTGAAAACATATTTTCAGGTACTTAAGCGATTTAATCAACAACAGAAGTGATTTCAACCTAGCAGAGAAGTGAATGTTGCAGCCCTGCATTCATGGTTTCTTCCATGACTGCCCCTTGCATCTTGAGCCTTCTCCACTCTTCACCAGGTCTGCCTGGCTTGTTCATCACTCCCAAGAGCTCATCACCATCTCCATCCCTGCTGTGTGCTTGTCACCCACAGCAAGCTCTAGCTGAGGCACCAAACTCTGAACTTAATAATGTTGGGGAGGTTTCCCCTTTCTTAATTAGATTCCACCTCACTTGATTACCAGATGGCTCTGCTGAAACAATCTGCAAGCTCATGGCAAGCTCAGGTTTGAAGCCTCACAGATGCAGGTATCCTGAAAAGACTGAAGGTCTACCTCCCAAGCTTCCTTTCAGTTCAGCCTGTATTCAGGCTTGGTATAGACTGGCATGATTTTGCATATGTGCAGGCTCTTAGCCCTTTTACCAAAATGAGAGTTAAAAATAAGCCTTAAGTATCGTGGACGGGACTACCAGCAGATGTGCAAAGAAATAACCCAGTATGCATTCCTCTGAAAACTTTAACTTATTTGTATATGATTCATTCTGATCCTTTCTATTGCTTGTTACATGTGGCAGGCAGAGGTCATCTTTGGAAAGCTTTTTTCTTTTTTTTGTTTGCTGCCCATTTAAACCCTACAAATTGTTTCATGAAATTCAAAAATAGCTGTTACTGTCCAAATACTTGCACATAAATGTACTTAATATCATAACTACTGATAGCAAACATAGTTATGCAAACTTGTGAAGGGGGTTTCTTAGGAGTTTTAAATAAGTCCTATGAATTTCTGGCACATCTGCCTGTGCTGTCACTCAGATGAATCTTGATTTAGCCATTGCCCTCCCCCCAACTCATTTTACGAGATAAATATTGTGTTGTGAAATATGAAACTGCATGACTTTTTTTTCCCCTTTGGTCATAGTCACACCCACTGTGTGAAACTAGCCTGTTGTAAGTACTTATAGCACAGCCCTAATAATTTAAGGAACTGATTCATCAAGCTGCGTTGCTTGCTCAGCTATTCAAAGCTGTTGTAATAGTGTTCCTTACCTCTCTACCCTGGCAGCCATGTTGAGCCTGGTTCAGCCTTCACCTGCTGAGCTCATTGACAGGACCCAGGAGTTCACTGAAATTACCTGATTTACAACCAGTGTTATTTATTCTTTTCCAGCCTTGCAGCTAAAGGTGATGTGGATGGGCTGCGTGCCTGGTACCTGGCTGGTGCAGACCTGGAGCAAACTGGTTATGATGGCAGGAATCCCCTACAAATAGTAAGTGTCCATACAGCTGTGCTACCTGAGTAATAACACGTGCTCTTGGATAGTATCAATTTGGGAAAAATATATGTTGGACTATAAACTGGATTAGAATTCGTTACAAAGTCAAATCTGGTGCTGTTGTGAAGCAATAAATAGTTGGAACAAGAATTTTCTCATCTATGTCAGAGGAATTAAAATTTAAATTGGATTTTAATTATTTTGTGGTAACATAATCTTAATTCTCACAAGTGAGTATTTGCATGTCCTGGTGCACAGAATGACAGGATTTAATCATGTTTCTTCTTACAGGCAGAAGCTACAGGACAGAAGGAGGTTCTTGACTTCCTTAGACAAAAGCAGTAAGAAAGGTAAGATTTTGTTCTCATATGCTGGAGTTCTGAAATGTATCATCAGTATGAGTATGAAGAGGGATTTTGTATTTAAGCCCTAGTACACCCTGGGGCATCTGGGTTCATGTGTTGTCCCTGTCTTGGTTTCTGATTTGACTCTGAATACTTAAATCCTTCTTTGTAGAGTGGGGCTAATGTTTATTAGTCTTTTTGCCTGAACCTGGAAATGCTTTTTGTGCATTCCACAGTGTAGTTCTGAACTTGGGAATGTAAAAGCTACTAAAATAAAACCACTGAGGGCAACAATGTGATGTTCCATCAGCCTGTTGCAATAAAAGGCTCCTCTGTCTTGCCTGCATTGGAGAAGAAATACCTTTTATCAGGCACGTTGGCCAGGCCCAGCTCTCAGGAGTGTTCCCTTCCCCAGGACAGATGCAAGGACACCACAGCCATTCAGGAGGGGCCACTGTGCCACCTGCAGCATCTCCACCTGCCCTCTCCTTCTGGCATTCAATGGAGCACCCTAAACCAGACAATCTCCTGGTGTAACATTGTCAACCACATGGGAAACGTGGGCCAGATTTGTCACAGACCGGAGTTAGCTGTACTAGCTAACAACTAGTTAGTTGTACTCTTGTACTCCACACGTGGGCTGCAGAAAGCCCTGTTACAGAGAGCTGTGCCCAGGGGCTGCTCCTGCTCTGGCACAGGACAGGGCAGTGCCATGGCCTCCCTCTTCCTCAGTCCGCAGAGGCAGCTGCCTGGTTGTGCCTGACATGAATCCCTTCTGTGCTGCCATCATCCAAGGTGTGTTTCCTTGGCCCTGTGTCTGTGCCCCACGTTCAGAGCATCGGATCTGACAAGTCTCTATAGGGAACTTGTTGGGGCATTTGACCTACTCCAGTGCCGTGCTGTAACTGGAAGCATTTAAAACACTCGCCTTCATTTCTCAGAGCTCCTTTCTGATGCAATACATTTTTTATTTCGATTTCTCCAATACATTGGCAAGTCTAATCCAAATTTAAATATTGGGAGGAGATGATCTCCTTAATTTATTAAAATTAGCACAAAATGTAATTAAAGGTTTTGCTGCATCGATGGTTATCTGGCCACTTGCGTGTCCCATTTGAGAGATGTTAGTGGGGACTGCAACTGGAATTTTTTATTTTCTCCATACTGGTTTATATTAATGAAGGACACAATCAGGCAGATTTCTTTGCTTTCTTTTAAAGTTTTGGGTTTTTCTTTGGTTTTACCCAATATAGAAGGATTAGATACAATCACAATCTTGGGCATTTAAATGGAAGTTTTCCAGCAGTCAGGATGGCAATGCTAAAATACCTTTAGAATGTGAGTTATGTTGCAAAGGGATTTCCATTTTCACTGAAATAGATCTGCAAAAGTCCCTTTTCTTTTGTAAGTGAGGAGTGAATGTGTTAATCCCCAACTCCTCCGTGGATCACCTCATAATTCCTTTGGACTGAGCCACCAGTAGTGTAGGCGGTCTGAAGGAAGTCTTCAGCACTGTGTGAGAACTGGCTAGGCAGGCTACAGGGTAATCTGTTCTTGGGAAGGCTTTGGACACTGCCTATTCTGAACAGCCATTCTCTCTCTCTCCAGGGGCTGTAGAAGATGGTCACTCCTCATCAGGAATACAGCTTGAAGCATTAATGGCGCTAAGCTGCTATGGGCGGAAAAGAGGGAAGGAACAATGGTATTGCTGCTTGGCGTATACAGGAAAGCTACAGCTTAAAAAGATTCCTTACTTAGGATTGCACTGATTGCCTAAAAATCATTTGCTGCCTTTATTTTTTAATCACTTTTCTGGAAAGAAATTCTTTTAAGCAAGTGAGGCTGCAATAAATGGCTGTTCCTGTTACAAGTTCTGCTTTTAAAGAGGCCTATTGAATGTTCTTATGTTAAACCACCGAGGACAGTATTGCAGGCATAGCAAATGGAAATGCTGTGGTGAATTCATACCAAGGAAAAACAGTGGATTTCTGGATTTCAGCTAATAAAATCTCTGAGGAACAATGTTGATTTTGCTTTGTCTGTTTTTTTGCAATGACTTTTATCACTCCAGCTGCAATTACAGCAATTGTGAGTGTCAGTGCAAACAATTGAATCAGTCATGGGCATCTGCCTGCAGTTGTGTACTAATCTTCACCAATGTGTCACTGTAAACCCTCACTTGAAATGAGTAGGAGGCAGATGCTATAAAGCATGTTTGTGGGACTGCCTGAGTGAATTGATTGTTTTGTTTCTAATAGCATCTTTCCCACATCCTGACCGGAATATAATCAAGATTGCTACATACTGGACACATAATTCTTTGGACTGTAAATGGAATCTCAGTATTAACAGACCCCAAGTTTAAAGTCCCAACACTTTCAGACTAAATAAAGAAAGCAATATGTATGTTTACAGCTGTGTCTGCCCTAGAATATGTAAACGTAGGGAATACTTCAGGCAAATGCATATATTGGAGATGGCAACTTTTAATTTCACCTACAGCTTCTGCAGTAATCTGTGTGGATTTTCTATCTGCTACATCTGAATAGAATCTTTGAAGTGCAGATAGTTTTTTCTTTTTCCTCTTTATACTACTCAAACTTCCCACAGCTATTCTTATCATAGAGAAAAGCTGCAAGGACTACTTGTTGAGCCTGCTAGTATTAAAAGATTCCCAAGGTATACTGCATGTCAGATCACACCAAAACAAGGGAACTGTGCATGCAGACTGAGAAAATGCTGGATACACTCCAGTTAAAGAAAAACAACAACCATTAATGTGAAGAGTAGTGCACATCTTCACTCTGGTCACAAAAACTAAGTTGTCTCATTATTAAATAATGGACATTACATAGCAATAACATGCTTTCGATTGAATAAAATGAACACAGAATTAAATAAATGAGATCTAGGCATCAAATCTGTCATGTTCTTGGTGTCTTATCAGTAAACATATAAAGTTGATGCTGTACGGAGCAAAGTAATGTTTGAAAATTTTTACGATCAGAAGTAAAATCAAGTAAAATCATGCATAGACTCTTCTTCCTATGATGTTCAGAACTATTATCTTGCCTTATCAATAGTCTGTGTTAATGCACTGAACCAGGCAATCCCTTGATAAACTTCTCCACAAGTGACTCTTAGGATTAGAATATTTTCTATTTTTTAATTATTCTCAGATGCCATCATTTGTTTGCAACAGTATCCATTCTTTATTTCTGTACCAAAGCGACTGCAGCATAAACAGAAGCACCAATATTTTCTTCATACTTTTTAATAAAGGCTCATCTGATCTACAGAAAACTTTCTAAGTTGTATCATCTTATATTTCTAAAATATCCATCTATAGTACAAAAAATACTTTTTCTTTTGAACAAGAAGTTATATTCTGGTGTGAACTACTGAAATAATAGGTCTCAACAGTAAAACTGAAGGAGAAGGAAGAAAACAGCCAACCATTTTGCTCCTGCATGTAAGCCAGGTAAAGAACTAAGTACAACATTTTGTGATTTGATCCAGTAAAAAGACCTTTAGTTAGAAGATCCTAAAGCAAAAATGAAATGGTTTGGATCATGTTTAAAGTAAGAATAAAACAGTATTAGCTACTTTCTTTATAGAAATATATATCCTATTAATATGTCATCTTGCCCAAGAGTTCCTGCAACTTTCTAGAAAATTTGTGATTTGCCTTAAAAATAACCTAGTGTGTTTTAATGGCAGATATATGAATGCAAATTTAATTTTTATCTGAGAAAGAACTGGATCTCTCTTATATATGTCAGAATTTCATTCAGGAACTGTTAACAGCCTACAAGTGTTAAGAGAAACTTAACATAACTTAAATGTATAGGGTGCTGTGGCAAGAATCACCCAACCCAGGCCAGAAACTTCAGCTCTTCACTCAGTGCTGGAGATGAACTTCAGTAACACTTTGGAGATCCTGTGTTGTCTTGTTCATCTACTACACCCTTTGCTTCATGCTGGTGATTTAATAATCATAATTATACTCTCTGTGATAACTCCTAGTCTTATGATGAATCTATTTGTGTGTAGTAACCCTTAAGTTTTGCATAGTTATTGCTCAAAAGTAAAATCTAAATATTTGTAAGGAATAAAATTGTTCCTATTTGTCTCTACCTATTTGTTTCAGTTACTGTCTTCCATTAGTTAAAGTACGCTAGACATCCCAGAGGCAGCTTAGTTTTTAAAAACATCCTAATTTTTCTCCTTCAGATCATTCCTGAAGAGATCCAATACACTTTTCTTTTCATCCAGCAATCTTTTGCTCAGTAAAGAGTTGCAGATTAAGCAGCCATACAGGGCTATGGGTATTGCAAACACACTCATTCCATTGCCAGGACTAACTGTGGGTCCATTTCATAACGCCCAAACAGTTTTAGCTCCAGACATCCACGATGTGCATGCACCCTTCCATAGCTATATCCAGCTGCATTTTGGGAGATCTGGCACTGTGAAGATCATCTGCAGATCTGTGCTTGGTATTTTGCCCACAGTATGCATTGAAATGGCATGGTAGAAGCTGGATAAAGTTACTTCTGGATTTTAGCTTGGGTTTTGTTTAGGTGGATTTTGTTTGGTTTTTGTTTTGTGCAGAAAAAATTGTGGTATTATTTACTATTAGTTTTTAGTTGGAATATAAAGTGGCATTTTAGCTTCTGCTAGAAAATGGCAGCGGCTCCCACTTTTTTCCAGCCTCAGTGTAATAATGCAGGTGGTCAGGCTGTAGTTTTCCTTGCCCTGCAGAATCACCACTGGGTCAAATGCCACAGCAGGAAAGTGCACAAGCTCCCAACCTGCACTTGTGTGAGTGTCACAAAGGCTCCTGAGGGTCTGGACCATCCTGTTGTACAAAGTTCCAGCAGTGACTATAGAACAGCATAAAGGCATAATCAACAACGTGACACTTGTAACTGCTGCACAAATGTTGGGCTTATTTCCAGTGTTGAATGTTTTAAGTCGCAGTGACGTTCTGGGAATGAATGCTGGTGCTGGAACTTCTGCTTCCTCTCCATGGAGGAGACACTATGAATGCCTCCTCTAAAAGTCAAACATTACATCAATTCTACAGCTTTCTTCACTTGAAAGACAACACCCAGTTTCCACTTTGTTTCTTTTTCCTAATGATCCAGCTAATACTGCCAAGGGATAGGGACTACTTGGCCTATGTCAGCACTTCTCTTAACACTGCAGAAGGCAGAGATTTGTACCACTAACATGTCCAAGTTCCTGTCTGATTTGAGCTACAGCTTTTCTTTCCTGAATGCAACCACTTTCTTTCCTACTGATGGCTGAAAATATTAAGTTTTTGTTTGGAGATTCTCTTATAAAACTTTTGTCATGGACAAAATCAGCATGAGCTTGCTCTCCTATTCAATGTTGACATTGTAAACTGTTGACATCTGACAAGGTTGGCTGACCCCGGACAGACTGACTGTGCCTGATCAGTACTTGCTGAATCAAATCATGTTCAGCAAGGCTTCAGTATCTTCAGTTTTGCACATTTTAACTTAGAATTACTATACTGCAGCATGTCTCAGTTGTCTTATACCAATATTTTGCTGTTCAGTAGTGAGTGATAATGAAATCTCTCATCTGGAACTAAACCCCTCCTTGAATCAGTTTCTTTATTTGCAGTCTTCTGAAGAGTGTGATCAACTGCAATTCTTCCAAGAGGACTGTGATCTAGTTGGAAGATTCCTCTGTTTTTAAGGCTGTTCAAGTAGTGAGATGAGTAGGAAGTGTGTTCCTGGTGTCAAGAAGACAAAGTGAGCCCAGTTTCACTTACACAAAGCACTAAGGGACCCAAAGAGTGATCAAATGCAGCCATGGGGATAATTCCCTTCTCCAGGTACTTATACTTATCCCACACCTATTACAGCAGTTAGAAAACAAAATCCTTTTAGTTACTTACCAGCAACACAATTTGTTAGATCACTGAGATAAACCTGAAGTAATTGCATGGTGGGTGAAAACAAGAAATTTATAAAGGACTGATCAAATGTGCGCAGCATATATTATCAGAAGCACAGCTGATATGTTTGTGTCTCTTCCAAGTGGACTCTATCAGCAGCATAATCATCTTCTAGACCAGTAAGACTAGTCTTCCCATGATTCTTTAACAATATTTTATGATGCAGTAGTGTTTGATTGCATGTTTCTAACAGCACTTTAATTTTAGTGACTCTTTTAGAAAAGCGACTGATGTAGAAAGCTTATAAGATATGTAAAGTACTCTACTGAACCATACAAATGAATCTGTGGGACTCAAATGTTGCCATCTTAGATAGTCCATGAGTCAGAATAAAATCTTGTACTACCAGATTTATTATTTTGCAAAGTGTCTATCTGAAAATTACTTTAGAGACTTCATTATACATACATTTGTTTACCTGTGATCAGCTGAATGGGAAGAGGCAGAAGCCTGTGTCTCAAAATGTAGCTGAGACGGGAATCCTCAATCATGGCAGCAAAATGTCTAGTGTGAACCACACTAAACAGCACTAGTTAATGTGGCTCCATTTGGGAAGAGTTGATTCAAATCTCAGGGTCAAAAGATTTGGTCCTTGTGTCCAAATCTGCCCTGGTGTACCAGCAGGTTATAACGAGTGGGGCTCAGGCTCCTCACAGGCTGGCAGGGCAGAGGCTGTGCCCCTTTCCCCCTCAGCCTGCCCTGCCAGGGCTCTCCTGTTGGGACACGCTCAGCTGGTGCATATCTTGCGCACTCACACTGGCGTTTTGAGCTTCACACCAGCACCTCCCTCCCACTCCAGGATGCTGCACATCACAGGGAATCCATGGGAAGGTGCCAACCAACAACATCCTGCAGCTTTGCTCCACAGCCTCCTCCGTACGCAGGCCCTGCCAGGCCTCGGCATTGCGCGACCTGATGCGTGGCACGTTGCACAACGAGGCAGGAAAAGGCTGAGATATCATTCCCTGTCTTGCAGCAGCAGTAAATACCACAGCAATAAATAACCACTCTCTCAAGCCACAGTATTCCTTCACATCTCCTCAGCTTCCACATGGGATCAGAAGAATGGTGGCCAGGGGAGATATTGCCTGGCCAAAGCTGCCTGCTAAGTATCCTCTGCAGCACTTCTGAGTACAGATAAGCCTCATTATTACATGTTTATGTGCATAATTAATGTGCTTTTCCTCTAGTGCCACTGTTGTAGATCCCATTAGGCTCTTGTGTTTGGTGTTCAACACTCCCAAATCCCGGTTTTAAGGGCTTAAAGTGAAATTAGATGAGAATCCACACAGCAAAAGGTGCTAAGAAAGGGACAAGAGAATGACAATTATGTTTGTTTACACCAGATGATTATTTCTACATGAAATGATTCAGTATTAGCATAGAAGGGAAATGACAATCCTGGCAATTCAGTAGAAAGAAAATAATTTCAAGGTGAGAAAAAAGGAATCTTAATGGCAATCGTTCGCTGAGAGATATGAAGTTATCACAATTAAAACAGACAGTTGTCAATCAATCCTGTCACATGCAAGAAGCTGCTGTGCTGGGGAGATTCTCTGATGCTGATTGTCTGTGCACGAATAATTACACTTGCATCTTCCAGGGGGTGTGGCTTCCTTCCTGAGAATGTTTTGCTGTGGATCTTTGTGACCAGGGCCCAGTAAAGTTGGGATTTCAATGCATCAAATTCTTTCTGTGGCACATCCGAATTTCTTACTCCCACTGAAGGGTCAGATTGGGATGACACAATTCCAGCTCCCTTGAGGCATCCAGCAAATATTTTGTTGAATCCTGTAGAGTTCCAGGGCCTCAGGGCAAAGACAACTGGCCTATTATTATTATCTCTACTGTCTGACAAGAGTGTGATGTGAAATAAGTCAGTTTATTTACTTGGACCACTTTGACCAAGATCTCTGCCCACAACTATGTCACCATTCACCACTGTTGTTTGGAAAGTTCTATATTCCAAGGACCAGAAATATGAGATGTTGCTAAAAATTACCATGCTACGTCAGTGCAAAGTCACACTCTGACTGTACGTTCAATAGCTTGAACCATCAAAAGCCTAAGAAATCTTGATAGATGGTTAAATAATTACTAATTGCTTCCTTTCTCATGGTTTTATGGGACAGGACATGTAATCCTGCCAACTCTGAAAAAACAGCTGGTTGGTGAACATGAAAAATCAAGTTGCTACAAGGTTTGTGATGGCTATCACAATTAAGCACTGCAATCAATTATAAAGTTATTGAAGCAGACTTAATGCATAGCAGCTAACCTGAAATATGAATTACTTGGCTGAAATGTTCATAAAAAGTGAGCGATTTCAAGTTTAGCTTCCAGGGTTTAGCCTAAAATTTCACGGTAGAGTTAAAGGTGGCTGGCATTTAATGAAAGTCAGCTCTTATGGTCTATAGAGTCAGGCATCTGGAAGTGAGGCATTCAAAACTGGTCATGGCAGAATAGTGTTCACTAGCTATTTAATTTGTATTTTTATTTCAGTTTTTTAAAAATGAGGGAGAGAGAGGGAGAAAGAGGGAAAAAGGAGAAGTGCTTGTGAGGAGATAAAAAAGTAACCATGAGGCCATGGTCTTCTGAAATTTGAAATACTACAAGGAGAGTTCATTGCAAAAGAGGACTTGGTGGATTCCTTTCTCATGCACACATCTCTCTGTCCAGTTCTGGACTCTGCAGTGCAAGACAGACAAGGAGCTACTGCAGAGGGTCCAGCAGAGGCCACACTAGAAGACTCTCGGAGCCACTCTCAGAACATCTCTTTTCTGAGGAGACTGAGGAAGCTGGGGCTGTTTAGTCTAGAGAACTCATAGGAGATCTCATTGACCCATACCATTGTCTCAAAGGTGGTGACAGAGGATGGGGCCAGACTCTCTTCAGTGGTTCCCAGCAACAGGAGCAAAGGCAATAAACTAAAACACAGAAAGTTTCACCTCAACATGGGAAAGAACTGCTTCATGTTCAAGGTGGCAGAGCATGGGAACGGCAGCACAGAGAGGTCTCCCTCTCTGGAGACATTCCAAACCCACCTGGATGTGTTCCTCTGTCACTTGCTTCAGGTGACCCTGCCTTGGCAGGGGTTGGACTGGATCATCTCCAGATGTCCCTTACCCTGACTATTCTGTGCTTATGTGATCTCCAGCTATCATCTCAACACACTGCTGGGCCTCCTGAACTTACAGTGGAAAGTCATGGCAAAGTACAATCTACATCAAGCCTGCAGAAGTACCTTCTTGTTGTTTGCAATGTGCTTTTCCTAATGTTTTTTTAGGACCAGAGTTGAAGCTTCTCCTTACTATCAGGATCTCAGTGCAGGGATGGATGGATCTCCCAGGACACATCTGCTTGGCAGCTCACACACCATCTCTGCAGCACAAGCATTGCTCTTCACACATCTTCCTTTTTGCAGCTGCTGATGTACAAGAAATTGTACCCACTGAACTAGTGCAAACCCTTGAGGTCTCCTTATTCCAGACTTGTTATTAGAAGAACTGACGTGTTTAACAATTAAACTGAAAATCTGAAATAGAAACCAGAAAATTTGTGATCTGCTGCTTGCTATTGTACTACTGAGTACAGACAGAGCTTGACTTGAAAAATTCTCCCAAAAAGGAAAAAATACATTAATTTGTATAATGTAATTTACACAGTTAGCTTCTGAAATGAACAAGTTGTTTAGCCAGAACAAGGAAAATGGTGAAAAGCAGTATTACACATTAAATCGGTATGTAACCTCTGTAGTGCTCAGGGACATTGAACTGTATGCTTAGAAAAAACATTTGAGATACAAGTATCTCTCCCACTAAATTGATAATTTTGGATTTAATCAAAATTTTGTGCACACAATAGTAGAATATCCAATAAAATGTGAATTTTTGGCTTCATAAGAAGCTGCTAGCCATATTTTAATTTCTAGCACTTCTGTACTAATCTACCTACTGAATGGCAAAACCACAATCCTTCTAAAAGTTCTTGGTTGGAAAACATCCCACCTCATCCATTTATCTATAAATCACTTTTGTTATTTAGGCAGTAATCTCAAAAGGCTTCCTATTTATATGAGGAAGCATTAGGCCATCTCTCAGGGTGTTTATTACTGCAAATCAAGTTAGTATCAAGCTATTATTATGTACACATGTGACACATAGTGGGCTGCTGTATTGACAAATGAGTTTAAACCAACTAAAGTAAACATGAAGTTGCCCCATCACTGTTTGCTATGAACATATGGAATGCTGGTTTTCCAAGGAGGTAGAAAATCCATTTGCAGAGATTATTTTTTTCCTGTTGATCAGACCCAAGAATACTAAAAGTACTCTACAGGACATGTCAGGTTCTGGATCTTTCTTTAAGAAACTTCCAACCTAACTTTAGGTGAGCATTAATGAGCAAGAGTAGGAAATCACTAGTGAAATAATGAGGAATGTAAAAACTATAAGCAGGAAAATGGTAAAATCCATGTCCATGCTTAGTTTGAGAGCTGGATTTAAGTCCAAAATTGTCAGATAAACCATGTCATCTAAGGAATAGTTCTGTGGGCTGTCCTATGCCCTTCCATAATGTTACCTGGGGAATAAGGAACTAGCAGGAAAGTACCAGGAGCTTTTGCCAAAGAAGCATGGGGATATTGATTGGTAGTGATGATAGCATCTTCCAGTCATTTTTCATAACTCCATTTTTTCAAAGCAGAACCTCCCTGAAATATAATCCTCCTCTCATTACCAAGCATTCATGATCTTCCATATTCTGCCATGCAAACAGCACAGCCTTTTATGTCCTCCCACAACCTTACCCTTCATCTTCACTTCCTCCCAGACCAGCTCTTTGTCTCCTACAATCACCCCTGGCATTATGTCTCCTTTTGTGCTGCCCTCTTTGTTTGACACTATCAGGTGACTGGTATTTGCTTTCCCCAGCCAAGAAAACTGTGCCTGCTGTATGTGGGGCTCAAGCCATCACGTTCCACATTACAGTGTGCTGCTCCTCCAGGTTTCAAGGGTGTAGGTGCAGTCAGAGAGCTCTCAGCATCCAGTGTGGCGAGGCCATGCTGGGGGTACCACAGTCCTTTTCATTCGGGTCCCGTTGATACAAACAATATTTAGTTTAACCATGAGTAGAAACAATGGACTAATTACTGTTCCTTCTAATACTCATTTTTTTCCCCTTATATAATTTCAAAGACGATTCTATTATTTTTATGCTTCAATCACCTTTCATACTTTCCCAGAGGAAGAACAATACATTGCTCATCCCTTGGCTAGTGCTGCATGTCCATTTCCACTTTTGGGCACTTCTACTCTTCTGCCTTTCAAAGCCTTTAGCCTGTTCTCTGAGACTACCTAGTGAAGGCAGAAAACACAATGTTAACCTTCTTACTTTCATAATTGAGGGTATATGGGTGAGAAACAGAACCTACTAAATACTTATATAATTAAATGAAAGGTATGTTTACCCATTCAATGTAAAACCACTGACACTTATTAAAAAGAAATCCAAAGCAGGAGATGGTTCATCCTGCCTAAACACCATACAGGTTCTGGTACCTCAGAGAGCCCTGGCTGCCTCAGGCAGGTCCCCCCTTAGTGCTCAGAGTCTTTAAGGGGCCATCTGCTATGTGGGTCTGACACAGGACCAGAACAGCAATGGGATCCCTGGGGATTATATATCTCAGCAGTGCAGCAGCAGGTTCTGACTGGTTTGGCTGGAAAGGACTCTTGAACCCAGTTAGTATGGACAGTCAGGTTATTATTTAGCTGGGTGGTATTGTGGAGCTGTGGGTGTGGGTGTGAGTTCGTGTTTGTCAGAGGCAGGTGAGAGCTGCCAGTGTAGTCAGTGAAGGATTATGTATAAAATACAGCCCATGCAGTCATGCAGCACATGCTGTACACATCACTGGCAGGAGTGGACGACCTAGAACACTGTGTCATAGCACAAATGCCTCTTCTTACAGGGTCTAAACAGCAGTCCACAGATTTCCACGGATGCCAAGGACAGAGGTGTCCTTTGAGTGAACTCACAAGTAGTGCACCCTGCTCCATCCAAGGCAAGCAAATATCCTTTTGGGAGAATAAGAAGGTCCAGAAACCCTCTATGGCTCAGGCTATCTGGAAAAAGGCACAAAATAAAGCTCTGGGTTTGAGTGTGAGAGGGCAGAACAGAAGAGCAGGAGCTGGCTTTACCAAAGCAGACTGAAACGCCTCCAGCCAAGATCCAGGGAGCTTCCTCAGCATCAGGTTTGCATAGGCTCCTAGAGCAACCTGTTCTGGTTCCAGCACCCCAGCTTCTGGTGCAGCACCATGTTCACACAAGCTGCGCACAGCCACAAGACCTTCTCCCTGCTCTGCGGTGCCTCCTGTATGGGCATTTCCTCTGGGACTGCTTGAGTCTCCCATTTATTTTTAAAGGGCCAAAGATCATAGGATCTGGAACACCAAAATGCATAAACAGCACTCAGTTCTTTAAACATTCAAAGCACTATATAAACATTAGTGAAGCCTCATAAGATGAGGCAGGTAAGCATTATCTCCCTCTCAAGGTGTGGTAAAGCGACTTGGCCAGAGGCTGAGTCACTGGCAGAGCCAGGTTTACCATCCACATCTATTTGAAATGGTGTCTCCTGGGCTGGCTGGTGAGAGGAGCATGTGGTCAGGCAGTGCAGGCAGCCTGGCACCACCAACAACCAGCATCCCCACTGCCACCATGGGGAAGCCGACCATGGGGTTACCACAATCCCCACTCTAAGTGCCTTGCAGCTCACCCCATCGACACAGCTCGGAAACCTTCGTGAATTACATTCCATTGCTAGTCTGTGAAAGTTCAGGGCGTCTTCCCCCTCCCTGCTGGCTGTCCAACACTTCTGAGTATCAGAATCTTCTTCACACTTTTCAGTTCTGGCTTCTTAGTCCTTCATTTCTGAAACCAAGGTTGGGAACATTCAGGAGCAGAAAGCGACCTCCGCAAAGGTCTGGTGCGCCCCAATGGTGGCTCCTCAGGGCACCTGAGGAAACAGCAGCAGAGCTGAGGGGATACTGGGGAAAGACAGGGCAAACCCAGTCAAACCACAGCAGGTGGTTTCTCGTGTCATTTACAAAAAAACCCTAAAACTACGCTCAAGACAATCAACCTGACAATGAACACTTCCTGATCAAAAATGGGTACCTGTGCCTCAGGAGGACTGGGCAGCACATGGCCACGCTGCCAGCTCACCCAGGGATGTCAGAGGGCTTTTACAGATTGCCTTCCCATCTCAGAGAA
>VRYO01002775.1:4546024-4610624 GCA_009812075.1 Sialia sialis | reverse complement strand
TTCTTTTAAAACTTTTTTTTTTTCTTTTTTTTTTTTTTTTTCCACTTTGTAAAGAGAGCGCGTTGCCGTCAAGCTCTCCCAGCCCCAGCGCAGGCCGGGATGCTCGCGGGACGGTGGCCATCAGTAAGTGGCGGAGCTGAGCGAGGAGTGCGGGACGGGCGTGCCGGGCCGGGACGGGCCGGGCCGGGCGATGTCCCCGGGCGCTGTCACCGCCCGCCCGCCAGTCCCGTGTGTTCTGTCTCGTCCCCAGGTCCGCCGCGGCGAAAGGAAGAGCCAAGCCCGGGGCACGAGCGGGCGGGAAGCGCGCCCCCGCCTCGCGGCGCTCCCCGCGGACCCTCAGCCTCCTTGGTGCAGTGGTTCTTAACAGTTCAACAGTTCTCTAGCATAATTGTGAAATGTTTAGGACCACTTGACCAGCGAGGCCCGGTCATCGGCCGGCAGCGGCGGAGACGTGCAGCGCCCGCGGCGGAGCGAGCCGGAGCGGGGGAGCCTTGGGGCCGGCCCCGGAGGAGGAGCCGCAGCCGCAGCCGCAGCCGGGGCCCGGCGGGAGCGGCCCGGCCCCGCAGCCCCTGGGACCGGCCGGGCCCAGCACCCGCCTCCGGCCGCGGGTCCCGCTCCGGGGATGGCGGAGAGAGCAAAGACAGTGCAAGTGCTTAAAAAAAAAAAAAGGTTATTGCGTGTCCTGTGGGAACCGAGGAGTTTAATAACTTAGAAGGAACAGGTAGGATAAATCCTGCTGCTGCTGCTACAGCTGCTGTCATCTGGCTGTGCTAGAGGCAGGCTGATCCACTTACAGCATAACCATCTGTTCTCTCCTTTATGCGTACCATACACTCAGATGCACAGATTTAAAAAAAAAAAAAAAATTCAGATGGACTCTCTAGGCTGCATTTTCCAGAGGCTTTCTACCTTTCTCTGGTAATAATATGCAAGATGTATTCAGTGATAGCACTTCTTTTGTCTTTGATTGCCCTTTTACCTAGGGCAGCGTAGCCTTCGTCTTGTGCTGTTTTATACTGTATTTTCTGTATGTGTACTTATTGCAGGCAGCTAAAGGACATCTGGACTTTCTGTCCTTGGTTGAATTACTTCAGAGGATGTCTGCTTTTAGAACTGTGGCAGTGATGGCCTGGCGTGAAGGTCTGTGGACTTAATCAAATGGACCTTAGCGAAAATCCTCGATCTTTCAAAATACAGCTGAAGAATTCTGATTTTTTTTAAGAGAAGAGGGAAAAAAAAAAGAATGAAAACTGCAATTCTGCCAACAATTTGTTTTTCTTATAGAAGTATAGTTTTGTAAGTGAGAGGTCCTTCCTACCGTATGCTCAGTCTTCTCACCCATATCCCAACTACTGAATTGAAACTAGAAATGTAATAGGTTTCTTTTTATTTTTCTTAACTTACATTTAAATAAAAAAGGCAATAGACTAATTCATAAAATGGAATTTTACTGCTTGAAATTTGACCAAGAAAACTTAAGAGGCCTGCCTATGTGTGTGTTTTAAACCTTTAAACCTAACGATTTGTATACATGTATTTTCGCCATCGCTTATGTGGAATTCCATGTGCTCCAAAAATTTGCCATCTAGTATGAACATGAGGTGCACAAGTAAATTTGCAGGGGATTCTGCTCTCAGTGAAGTCAAGAAGATTCTGATGTCTGCAGTTGAGCTGTGATCTTCAGGAGAAGAGCTTCCAAGAACAACGAAATATTTGAAGAGTAGACAAGTCTGATACGTAAAAATGCTTCTTGGGTGCAGCCTAGGAAAAGCATGATTTTTACCTGCTGCTGTAACTCAGAACAAGTTAGGCAAGGTTAATTACAGCATAATAGGGTTTAATTTAGCTGGGAATGAGGGTATGGTGGCTGCTAGCAGTGTTTCTCAAACTGCAAGGCTGGCCTCCTTAGGCAAGCTTACACAAGCCCAAGGCAAATGGAAAAACACACTTTGTCTGGGACTTGGCAAATGTAGAACCCCCACATCTATTAATGATGAATTCTCATTTGCCAAGGCAAAAAATTGAAATGCTCTCCCAAGGAAAAGATTAATGACCTGTCCCACTTAAGGGTCTGATGATTCAATACCATTCAGTCTGGGTTCTAATATATGGTGCTCATTATCACAGTGTCTGAGCACCTCCCAAATAGTTAAAAACTAATACTAGTGTTCTGCACACACAGTTCTCATTAATTTCAGTGGGTGTTGTGGATGTTTAAACAGAGCAGAGCCTTGAAGAGTTGAAAATAGACTTGCAAAACACACTGTGAGTTAGATCCACAGCTGGCTCGAATCGGCACAACCCTCTTAACTTCCGTGGAGTTACACTGATTATCACTAGCTGGGATTTGACCTGGTGCTTTTTCCCTCCTGCCTATCTGCAGTTGATAAGTCTGCTCCTCCCAGCTGGCTCTATCCGAGTTGTCCACTGGCTTCAGTATGAATACTAGCTGTATGAAGTAGGATTTCCTGTTCAGAGGGAATCCTCTTCACTCCTCTTAATACAGCTCAACATGATTCAAGTTTTTTTTAATTTGTCTGAGTGCAATGTGCCCTGAAAAAGTTTGGAAGAAACTTGTTTGACGGGGTAAGGAAAGAGTTTTGGTTTTTTAAGGATGATGTTAATCATGCAAACCTATGGGGGAGGCTGTGCTTACACAAATACAAGATCTTGATGGGTTGTACTGGGTTGTCCATGTCAAGACAAACCTCTCCTGATGGCTTACACAAACTGATGTTTCATTGTAGTTTATTGATGAGACTGGAAAGTGTCACAACATTACTGAAACGTTTCTTTACATATGGTTTATTCTGTGACATTTTTAAGGTATGGTATCAAGTTGACTTCTAACCATTGTTTTTCCTCTCTCAGACTGGGTGAACTCCTGATGACAGGCTTGTAGTTTTCATAAGCTGGCAGTAAGCCATGTGGATGAACAAACAAACAAAAATCCCCAACAAATTCGCAATGAAAACCTCTGGGCAAAGAGCCCTTCCTTGTGATATTGTCTAAGCTAAGCAGAAGCCTGAGGGGATGAAGGGAGGAGACTTTTCGGCCAAACTTAGTAAAATGTTGCCCCGCAGTTGCAGAGCGTGCTTTTAGCTCTTACTATTAAAGTCCCAGACAATATTTCAGTTGCTTATCACTGGAATCTTGGCCTTCAGATAATAACATTTAATTTTTTTACTCCCTTTTAAAATGAGTAGCAAAGGCCAGACTGGAAGGATAGGTGGATTAAACCTTCTGGTTTTGGATCAACCTCTGGACTTAGGAGGTCTTTCTTACTGTCTGCTCTGCCCAAGAAGAGGAAGTAGAAGCACATTCCTCCCTCCCCACCCTTTTCTGTAGGCTGCTTAATGCTTTGGCAGCATCCAGGAGTTTCATGCACACACAAATAATTGGGTGGGATGCTGATTGGTCAGAGATTCAGGTAGCAACACTGAGTGAAGTATGCATTCAAATCAAACGCACATTTGAATTTAGAAAGAGCAACTCAGAACACACCTTTCTTGGTAATCTGAATAACACCCCTCTGCACAGAAGCAATCTAGATACTTGTGCCACCAGCCATTGAGTAATGCTGTAATCAGGGCATCCTGGGCACTGTACTTAGGCATCATACTTGTATTCTTGAACAAGACAAGTTGCATCTCTGAAAAGGGTAGTTACATTTCTAGAACTCTTTAACAGTAAAAGTTGTTTTATGAAAAAAACTAATACCAAATGAACAGCATATATAGATATGAGTAGTAAGCATTCATGGGGGGTATGTTTAACTTATGGGATTGTACTTGCAGTGTTGTTCACACAGTAATTTTCATGCTGAGAGACCACACATCCACCACTTTTAAGTATCAAAAATTCTTAGGCCTTAGGTGACCATTTGCTTTATTGACCTGGGGGACACAAAAGACTCACTGCTGGAAGCTTCCAGTCCTCTAGGCATGAATTAATTACCATTCTTTCAGCCTGTATAAATTGGTGTAGTCTTCTGTTTAGCTGTAACAGCTTACACCAGCTCGGGTGCAGGTCTTGAAATTATTTCTCACTGTGAGTAATTTTCTGCTCAAAACTGATGATGGAAAATGCAGATAATTTTTGAAAAATGTTTTTTCCAAATACAGTTAATTGCTCATATCAACAGTAATAGCTTCCCCATAAGATAAATGGGGTGACAAAGTCTGTGTTTGGTAACAACGAAGGCATGATTTCTCTGCTAACTGGTTTGGTTTTGGTTCTGTTCTGTAACTAAAAAACTGACAACCTGTGATTTAGAATGTGCATGATGCTCATTTTAAGGGTATTCATGGTATCCAGCAATTTCTGAGAATAAAATTATTCAGTTGTTACTGTGTTTGTGGGAGTTCAAGGTGCGAGAGGTGGTTCTGACTTAACAGCTGACTTAACTTTATGGCCTCAGAGTCTTTTCCAGCCTAAACAATTCTGTGATGTTGTGAGTGCTGGTGATCATCTCACTAACAGAGACCAGTGACTTACATCTCCCTTTAGCTTACATGCTTTTGTGTCATCTTTGTTATGTTCTTAGATAGATCCTGTTCATGGATAGTGGGTTTTGTTTTGTTTTGTTTTGTTTTTTTTTTAATGGCATTTGGGAATACCAATAAAGGAAATAGCTTTTGAAAGCACTAATTTCTACCAAGCATATTGACAAGGTGTAATAGCTACTGTTTGAGCTTGTTTTCTTCCCCTCCTTTTTTTGTGACATATCTTGAGTCCCATGAGGTGGAGGTGTAGCTGTATTTGTAGGTGGAGTAGTGCTCTGCAAATTTACCTTTTATTGGACACTTGGATAATACTCACCTGAAAACAAAATGTAAATGAAATTTCTAGTTGGCCAAACTAATTATATGATTAATGCAGATGAATGGCAAGTGTGATTCAACTTATCATCTTAAGCTGGATGGCTGAACTGAGGGAGTCTCCTTCTGCCCTAAAAGTATCTGTCTCTATTAGTTTGCCAGAAAGTGGGGCAGCATCACTACATCAGTTACAAGACTTACACATGTGGACCATGGCAGCTTAAACCCCCTGAGAGTCTTTCCCCAGCCTTATTCCAATAGAAATGCTGTAGCTGCTCTGCTCCATCAGCTATGTCCATCTAGTTCCTCACCTGCCTAGGTTTATGTGAATCACCTTTTTTCTTGCTTCTTGGAGTGCAGCAGGAAGCAATTTTTAGAACATCAGGCACTAAAATTAGAAATAATTCAGTGACACTTTTATAGTAGCCGCATGCAGGAGTACTTGTTCTGTAGTAGTTTAACCTTCACAGTATCATAAAACAGCTGTAGAGCTGGCTTTCATGTCAAGATGAAATAAATTTATAATAATGTTTAGGTACCACATTTTGAGACTCACACAGAGCTATTCCTGCCATAGCTTTTTTCCTGACTCCATAAAATAATCTGGACTGGGAGAGCTGGCATAAAAACAAAGCCCCAACTGTTTTTCTGGGGGTGGGTTTTGTTTGATTATTTTTTTCCCTAGGAACATTGTGCATAGTTCATCTGGGTTAATACTCAAAATGTAGTTGCCCCTTTTTTCACTTCAGGCATTTAAAATCTGTTCTAGCAAATGTCGTCTTTTCTGGGTTTTGCAACACAGCCAACCTTATGAACCTGTTCAGTGTTGATAGTTCATTAATTGCTCTGGTAACTTTATCCCAACTACCTTCTTAGCTTATTTTGTTAGATGTTTTTTCCCCAAAGGCTGCAGCTTCAGGATTTGTGTGATTTAAAGACAATGAGAATCTTTATTTAAGACAGTTCCTAGCTCCCATTGTGGCAGAAGAGTCTGAAATAGTAATCTGACGACACAGAAATGCTCAGAAACTGGTAAACAAATGGAATTAAAGCCATTTTTACTCTCGTGATTTTTGTTGAAGGGTGGGGATGAATGATTCATTATGTCCTCTTTTTTTCTTTCATTTTCCTAACACTTGGAATCAGCAATATTGCATTGTAATAAGCCTCTAAAGATGTTCTCTATTAATATTATGACATCCAAACAGAAAGCCAAATCTTTTCTCTTTCACATGGGCTTAAACCCAGAAAAACACCAGTTATTTGTGTATGTGGATGGAACTGAATAAACAGACAGAAGATGCTAAAACTGCTACTATGATCTCTGGATTTGTGTTTTCAGGTAAAACCAGGGATTCACAATCCCAAATTCTGTCTTGGCCAGTCTGTGTTTTGCTGAACTATTGCCAGGTCAGCAGGCTTGTGAAGCTCAATTGACACATGGAAAAATTATTTTTGGTGAGCTATTGAGAGGGGCAGTTTAAATTCTGGCAGCAAGAGATACGAAGAGATTCCCTTGATGACTCTGTTGCCTGGGGACAGAATTCATAAGCACCTGGCTCCAGGCAAAGGTGGATTTGTAGCAGGAGTAAGTGGCTCTGTGCACTATAGCCTTTCTCTTTCCAGTGTCTGGAGCTTCCTTCTGGATTTTTCTCCTCTGAAGATCAGCTTCCTCAGGAGTATGATTAATTTTGTGGATCAGATTCCAATCTCCTCAATAGATGGATAAGATCTAAACAGTGATTTAGAATTAGGATTTTTATTTCAGTTTGATCCTTCTCCCCTCACTGCAGCCTGTGTGTAAACTTGCCTCATCAGGCCATACTCTGCTTTATCACATTTACACAGCTTGGTGTGGACTCAGCAGAGCTGTGCAGGTTTTATTGGGACCACTTTTGGCTTTGTACCTGAGCAGCACCGTGCCAAGTACTAAAGGTCAAAGTGGTGGCATCCCAGGGTCCCTCTAACCAGATTCAGATGCACAATGGTAAAAGGCTGTTTTGTGTTCATGTCAAATTAAAGAATAGTGTTTTATTGTTTTCATAGACTCGAATTTTGGAAGGCCAGAAGAGGATATTCACATGACACCAATTTTAGATGGCATGTGTGAGAGGCTTATCTTCCCAGACATTTCCAAAGGAAGGACAGAGGGCTGTAGGAAGGCTCCTGGACAGAATCTCCTTTGCTATGGAGCGAGTGTAAAAGAGCTGCTTACATCAAATGTAATGCATGTCAGGAAGAAGTGTGAATGCCTTCTATTGGGATAATCTAGTTCCTTCTCTTTTATAACACTGCTAATAGGATGTCCTTGGAATATTTATGGTTTGGAGTGGAACGCATCTTTAACAAGGCCACGTGGTCCAATTGAAAAAATAAGGCAATTTCCAGACTCTCTAAAATAAACAGGAGATTCATCACATATAATAATGTTGTTCACGTCTTCCCTCTCTATTTTTCTTTCCCTAGTAAATACAAACATATTTTTCCTGGCTCTTCTTATGCATTCCATTTAGTAATGAGGGTTTAAAGAAAAAAACAGAGTGACCACACTACTTTGAAAACAAGCACTGGATTTTTATGTTTGTGCACACTGTCTATTAAGGACCTAATATTCCAGTAGAGGCCAGTCTCCTGCAAAGTCATGCCTTTCCAGACTCAAAGACTAAACTTAGCTCCAAAATTCATATTTAGACTTAATTTTAAGTGGTCTAGAAAGTCAACATGGAAGATACTTCATCTTTCAGCCTGTCAGCATTCAGGAACACAGGATTGCCAGTATTCATGGGCTGTCATCACATCTGGACTGGTATCAGTCTGAACCGTTACAACTGTGACTTTATACTATTTAGTGATGCTATAGTGATCAGTGAACAGTGTTTCTGTGACAGAGCCTGTAGATATGGTTTCATGAAGTTATTTATTATTATTACTACTTATTATTCATTGATCAACAGAAACAAATCCAGAATGTGTTTGCATAAAACTGTTTTTTTGACAGAAAGAGAGAACTAACCAGGTGGCTTTCTACTGAGAGCATCTATCAATATTCTTCCATGTACCACAAGTTACAGAAAGAACAAAAGTCAGCTTTTAATATAATGTCTCTTGAGAAACCTTCTGAATAAGGGTAACATAGTAAGTTGCTGCCCATCTTCCTTTAAGAGCTGGCTTTTTAGCGTGGCTGAGCATTGTGCAAGAGATACCTTTTGCTGCTGGTAGCAGCTGCTCTGTCCTGGGACAGAAGTTCATTCAGAGACAAGAGGAGACATCTGTGGGCCCTGTGTCCCTGGAGCTGCTTTGCCACATTTAGCTGTTCCAGCAGTCATATAATGAGGTAGTTAAGGAAAAAAAATAGACTATGAGCTGACCTAATTGTAATAGCAAACCATCCACTCATGTACCTCTACTTCTCACATGAGGGACAAAGTAGAAAGGGCCATTTGGTGGTAGCATGTGCTGTTTCACCCTGTTTGTTCAAGCTGAGAGAAGATGGAACCACTGAAGTCCCAGTGCTGTAGGCTCTAATCTGGATGCCTTAGGTCTTTCATTTGAGTGCTGTCAGTTGTGACTTTTGGGTCAGTGATGTTGATAAAATGGAAACTATCATCATCTTTGCCAAGGTAAATCAGCACTATAACCAAGGACTTTACTGTTGTAGGTGTGAATGACTTCTGAGTAGTTGGGAGTCTGGGGAGAGTACGTGCAACCTTGTATAAACTGGGGTTGTTCCTGACTGTGTACTGGAAATTAAGCAAGATCTATTAAGGAGCTGAAAATAATAGGTTATTGTAGGGCCAGGAGAGCTGCTGTGTTGCCAGAGGAGCTGGAAGCTCTTGCTGTTTGTGGAGCAGATAAATGGTGGCCTGGCAGTGGGTGGATGGGTATCTCCTGCAGGACTGGTGCGTGGGGAGGTGCTGGCCTAGGAAAGCAGCCAGGCAATGTGTTTATTGTGCTGTACTCAGCTCATGCTCGTGTCTGCTTGATAATAGAGGTGAAAGGAAGGGAAGAAGGGGGTGGATGCCCTGGTAGGGGATTTAGGATTAATCTCTTAGGAAAGGGGTAGAAAAGTGTCTTAGGTATTAATTTATTTTGGGGTCTTTTTCAATGAAGGTTTATCTCTTTCCCCCAGTGAGGCATCTTCCTCTGTGTAACTTTTTGCCCTTCATCTTTGTTTGCTCTCTGTTTTTTTTCTCTTTTCCCTCTTGTCTCCTTTTATCTTCATGCCTCTTCTTCCTGACTGCATCCCCCAAATCCTGTTCCATTCTAACCTCTTCCTCTACTCCCACCTGCCAGAAGGATCACCAGAGGAGAAAGTAACTTTTGTTGCTCAAATCTCTTGGTAGATTTTCCAGGTTAGACCCAGTTATGGTTTAGTTA
This sequence comes from Sialia sialis, assembly GCA_009812075.1. NCBI lineage: Eukaryota > Metazoa > Chordata > Aves > Passeriformes > Turdidae > Sialia > Sialia sialis. The sequence goes on along the minus strand of VRYO01002775.1, from coordinate 4,601,427 downwards.
GCAGAGTCAGTGAACCAGGGAGATTGCCTCTCCCAGTTATTGTTTTAGTCTTCTGGAGATGTGTCTGAATTCTGTCCTTCCCCACTGGAAACAAACTTTTCCTTTGTTTGAATGATCAATTTGCATCTGTTATGTGATGAACTGCTTTGTCCTGATGTGTTTAGCAGAGCTGGCTGAAAGCTTCTCTGCTATGCAGGAAAAAGAACCAAAATTTGACAAATTCTTCTATAAATAAGGGTATTGGCCAGGTGTCTTCTGCAGTAGGGCAGAAAAATACTGGGGGGGAGACTCTGGCTTGGTGTCCCTACAGTTTTGGTGGAAATGTGCCTGTATGAGGGCCAAAAAGATCTTCCTTTTACCACAGCAGGGTCCACACCTTCTGGCCAGGCTTTCTAGAGCTTTGGCAAAGGGAACAGAGGCTCTGGAGCTGGTGGTCATTTGGCCAGCTCTGATTGCCTGCTGCTCTAGAGAACTGCTTGCTTTGCCAGTGGCTGTAGCTGGTCCTGCTCTTCATTTCCCCCATGTATGTTGACTCCTGGCTCAGAATGGCCCAGAGATACATTGCTAAGCCCATAGGAGCCTCAGTGCCAGTAGAGTATTTGTAGCTGAAAATGTCTGGGTTGGAATGGGTACAGACGGAGTGCTTTTCCAGTTTAGGGAACCATTTGGAGTTTGAACTGTCATATTTTGCAAGAACCTGTCATCACTTTTTGTGTCACAGGCTCTCCAGCAATGTTTTCCATGTGCAAGACTGATTCTCTCACACCCCCTTTCTGCCTTGTTTCACAGAAAACTGCATCAATTCTCCTTTTCTTTCTTGGGCTGTCAGCGCCCTGACAGTGATTCAGGTCTTCACCCTTTCTATCCTAGAACACAGAAAAGACAATATGCAGCCAAAAATTCAAAAATTCAGCCAAAGATGAATAACTAGAAAAAGAAGGTTTTTCTGAAGAACATCAGTCAATTAATTGATTAACTAATTCATCTTGCCACTTAATTTTAAAACTTCCTTTGTAAAGCACCTTCACAAGATGCAGGATGGGGTGGGGTGAGGTAGGAAGAGAAGTAACTATTGATGGTCTGCTGTTTATTTACTGGACATTGTGGATTGAGAACTGGCTAAATGGCAGGTCTCAGGGGATTGTGATCAGTGGCTCAGAATATGCTGTTGTGTCCAGTTCTGGGTTCTCAGTACAGGGGAGACATGGAGCTCCTGGAGTGAATCCAATGGAGGGCAATGACAATGTTTAAAGGATTGGAGCATCTCTCTTAAGAGGAAAGGCTGACGGAGCTGGGCCTGTTTAGCTTCATGAAGAAACGGCTGAGATGGGACCTCAGCAGTGTATGTAAATATCTGAAGGCAGGGTGTCAAGAGAATGTAGCAAGGCTCTTGGTACTGCTGGGCCATAGGATGAGATGCAGTGGGCAGAAACTGGAACACAGGAACCGCTACCTGAACTCGAGGAATAACTTCTTTACTGCGCTAGTGACTGAGCACTGGAACAAGCTTCTGAGAAAGGTTGTGGAATCCCCCTCACTGGAAATATTCGAAAGCTGTCCTCAGTAACAATCCTCAGTAACCTGCTCCAAGGAACCCTGCTCGATCAGGGAGGCTGGACCAGATGGCCTCCAGCGGCCGCTTCCAGCCGAAACCGTTCTGTGGTTCTGCAAAATGTGCTTTTTGTGGGGACCTTTTCTAACGTGCAGAGCGCACAGCCGCATTGCCGCAGTGCTATTCCCGGTGCCGTGTCCCGGTGCCGTGTCCCGGTGCCGTGTCCCGGTGCCGTGTCCCGGAGCCCCCGAGCGCCCGCGCCCCGCTCGGCGCGTCCCGGCCGGTTCCTGGCGGGGCAGCGCCACCTGCCGGGAGCGCCCGGCACCGAGCGGCGGAGAAATGGATGGATGGATGGATGGATGGATGGATGGATGGATGGATGGATGGATGGATGGATGGATGGATGGATGGATGGATGGATGGATGGATGGATGGATGGATGGATGGATGGATGGATGGATGGATGGATGGATGGATGGATTTGTCTTTCCCCTGGTTTGGGAGTCCAGCGCCTCCACTGTGGTTCTCAGAGTTACCACTGTCTTTCAATCAAAAAGTTCCTGCCTGTTTCAGCAAGGATGGAGCTCTGAGGAGCCACTCGGTTGATGAAATATAAACACCTGCCTTGTTCTGCACATCTCACTGTGGTAAACCAGCCTCTTCTCAGTTGTGAAACACAATTTTTTCTTTTCAAAAAAATATATTTAAAAATTGAGTGTCTTGAGTTGGTTAAAGGCATAATATGTTGGCTTTGGTTGGGGCCGTTAGGAAAATGCTCAAGATTTGATGTGATGTAGGAAATAAAACCACATTAGCTCCACTAATGCGAGCTGAGAAGAGGTACAAGATGAGGCCACAACGAGCTCTCTGTAGTACATTTTTTGACTTCGTTGCTTAGGATATAACCTTCATTGTGTGGAAGAGGATAAGGGAGGGGGAAGGAAGCTTCACTTTCAGGCTACGCGTGGCCAGCAAAGCTGCATCATTTTGCTACAGCTCCTTGGATATTCTTTGTTTGTTGTGATGCCATTTTACCTTTGATGGAAATATGGTTGTGTCGATGCTTGCTTTTAAAGTGAGCCTTTTGTCACAAAGCAGACTGTCCCTGGGAATGCCTCTGTGTGCCCTACTGGGGAGATGGGGAACACTTTGATTAAGGCTAGAAGTCAGCGCTGGTTTGTTCACACCTGCAGCAGAGCCGAGTTAGCCCGTGGCACCCTGGAGTTGGGAAGCGCGGGGCTGCTGCCTTGTTTAAGGAGCAGGTGATTCTCCTTGCTTCTCCCGCTGTTTGTGCGGGCACGGCAGAGAGCAGAACAATCCTCTGGGCTCCACTTCTGCGAGAGCGTCCGTCACCACCAATCCCTCGCAGCCCGCGCGATCCGCCAAAGCCACAAGGACCCTGAGCCACAGCGCCCAGCTGCTGTCAAAAGATCTTTTCTCTTTGACATCTGGCCCTGGCTGAGGCGGAGTCGTGCGGGCATTCTCTCGGTTCCCCCGCAGAGGGAGCGGCCGCTGGCGCAGGGCCGGGCCGGGGCCGCTCTCCAGGGTGCTGAACCCCGCCTGCCGCCCGCTCCAGCGCCGGGAGACGCCGCGGGATTCCCGTCCCTGCCGGCAGCACGGAAAGGGGACCAGCCTTTGTGCCCACCCCTGCACTGCACAGCCGTGCCGGGACTCCTCGGAAGCGTGTCTCGCACCGGGAGGTCGCTCTAAAGTGGCAGGCAGAGCGCGGAAAAAGTAATCCTCACTCCTACCCTCCCATTTAAAAAACCACCCAACCGAATATTTTAAAGGAGGCCGTTGTGGGCTTTGGGATTTTTCGTTTTGTTTGTTTCTGTTTTTTTCTTTGTTTTCCTCTCTTCCTACGGGCTGTGGTGGCTCAAATGCATCTGGGTAGAAGTCATTGGAATAGTATTAGAATCCCAAATCTACAGTGCAAAGAGGACACTACTAATGTGCCTGGGCAAGCTGGTTCACAGAGGAGGGGGTAGCTAGGGCTAAGCATAACAAATACGTAGGCAAGCAAGTGAAGGTTAAACTGGCATGATTAGGGTGACAAGAAATTAAACACGAGACCGTGGACAGTATACTGTCTCTCTTTATGACTTGCAAATTAGAATGGAAATTAAAAAGCTTGAACACAGAGATCCCCACGCCTCCCAGACACGGACAACTGAGCAAAAGATTGTCTGTAACCGTCTTTCATTAAGTGGTTCAGGCTTTCCTTCCGCTGACCTTCACCAGTGGTTTACAGGAGGGTTTTCCATCTCCTGTTGGACAGCAGGGTCACAAAGAAGCAAGAGACCAGGAGAGAGCAGACCTGAGATCAGCTCTGAGCTGCCAAGCCCAGGCAGGGACAGGAGAGCCCTTGGACCAAGCTGTTTTTTACCCAGCCCTCCCTACCCAGCAGGTCACGACCTAGGGATTACTAAAGCCCCTGCTTTGCTCCAGACTGGTCAGATCCACGTTGTGGCCTGCACTGCCCTAAGTGCAGGTGGGACATGATCTTGGAGCCCTTTACTGTGGTGGGAACTGAAAAGAGGTTCTGTAGGCTGGACTGGGCCCCGCAGGACAACAGGTGAAGTGAGGAAGCGCTGTTAAGGTGAATAGGGGGCAGAGCTCCAGGAGAGGCACCCAAGCACAGAACTGGAAGGAGAGTTACCCAGGGGCAGGACGGAGTTGGCTAGCCCCACACACCTCGGGGACAGAGAGGAAATCTGCCTTTGGGGGTGAATTTAGCCACACTTCTCCGTGTGTTCCCCCCGTCCCTTCTGACGCAGGCATATGCCGCCTGCGGAGTCACTGCTGAGCCATTGCGGAGTCACCCGGGAGCTGTACTGGTATCCTCTTGACTGGTGACCGGGACAGGGCCGGGGGCTCCTCCGAAAGGCTTCCCGCGAGCCCCAGGGGTGTCCCAGCAGTCAGTCCAGCCCTGCAGCTCCAGCCGCGCATCCCCAGCTCCTCCGGGGCAGCAGCCGCGTCCCCACCTGCGTGTGAACAGGCGGGGGGGAAGGCGGGGGGCTGTGTCTGCCTTTCAGGCCGGTTTCACCGATACCATCGTTATTTTCTCCGCAGTCTGCATGGGCTGAAGTTTCCCCTTGATGGTCTCAACTGCCCGCCCCGCAGATCAATTAAATCCAGAGCCGGCCTGATCAACATAAAGGGGAGGCCACACAGCAAACAAACAAACCAACCCAAAACAAACGGGCGCCCCCGCGGCTCCCAGGGCCCCCCCGGCCCCCCCGGGCAGCCCGCGGTGGAGAGCGCCGGGAACGCCCCGAAACCTGCAGCGCCCCGCGGGGAAACAGCTCCCCTTTAGCCGCAGGGAGCGGGCCGGACACCCCCCGGCTGCCCCACGGGCCCCGGGGCTGCCGACAGGGACGAGGTTGGGGAAGGGGGTCGCCGAGGGGTCCCGCTGCCCCCTCTAAATTCCCGGTCCCGGTTTGCCTCGGGGCCGGCTTTGAATCGGGCTGTGCTCGCCTCCCCTGCCCACCCTTTCAGCCCACTTCGCCATCGCTCTCTTTAAAGAGCCACTCATTTATCGCGTTCTCCTAATTATGTTTTATTTAGCTATTCATGAGCTATTTGGTGTTCCACTGACTAGGGTTATTCCTGGTCTGCTTTCCTTTCTCTCCCTCCTCCTCTTCCCTCGCTTTGATGTCCTCTTGCATATTATACAAACAAGATCAAAAGCTACTTTTACCACCTCCGCCCACCTTACACAATATTTGTTACGGGAGAAAGTGTGTTTCGGGTCAAAACGCTGGCTTGTTAGACAGAGGTACTACCCAGCTGAAACCGGGGGGAGGGAGGGGAGAACAGGAAGGGGGGCACAACATCAAGTACATGAACTTTAAAGTGAGTCCTATTACCACGTTATTTAAAGGTCTGATCGTGTCAGGTATAATACTGAAGAAAAATGTTATGTCGGACAAAATGCTTATATTTTCCTGCAGTATTAATGAGAAGTTTGCCCTGGGCTATTTCCCCATCTCAGAGGGCAGCAGATGCAGAAAGTCCTCGGGGAGTAGATCTTTGAAATTTCATCAGCATTCATGGGTGACCTAGCCTTTTCAAGCACAATGATAGACATGATAAATCATCTTTGCAACGAATTCTAATTATCCTTTATATGGCCAGGTTGCCTCTTGAAAAGCAGGATATCTAACATTTTTCCACATTGCTTCCAGATTTCAGTGAGGGTGTCAAAAGTCTTGTGCCATCCTTCTTCCCTGCTGCTGACCATGTTATGTGACATCAGCCCTAAACCCCTGAGTGTGCTGGAGTCAAACTACTCTATTAAGTTACATGCTTGCCTGTATTGAACTAAATTTAATTCCTCTCCTCTCTTACCCAATGAAATTATGTGGTGCAGTGTAAGATAGGATTAGAAGTATATCATTATAGCAATTAATACTATAATGCCTCCATGATTAGTGTGCTACATTGAATTTCATGGATTTTTGCTCACTCTTGCCTAGATTTCCCTTGGGTCCTCTAGCCCAAACCATTGTATTCTTAGTAAATTAAATGTGAAATCACAGCAATATACTTAATAAATCCACTATCACCTGTATGGTGTATTAATAAAGGGGTCCAGTGCAACCTGTACAGCATCACCTTGCAGCCTGGGATGCACACACTGGGAAGGTTGTTTCCCTCGAGGTGGGAGCTGCCTGCTGTGTCCCTCCTCTGCTGCCCAACTTTCTGCTTGCAGAGCAGGCCCAGGGGAGCAGAACTGAGTGAGCCCAGCACTGCTCACCCCAAAGCAGGGGACAAGGGGGATAAGAATGCCTTGCTCCATGGTTATTTGTGGAAAGGAATGCACTGCAATGCAGTAACCTCACACCATGCTTGGGGACTTGGTTGAAATCCCCCACCCAGGGAGGTTCAAGCCTTTTCCCACCTCCCCTTGGGGAAGAGGTGGAGGTCTTTAAAGAGAAGCCTGTTTGAAGTGGCCCTGATGGAAATGGGGTTATTTCAGAGGTACAGTAATGGCTGTCTGGTTATCTGCAGCCAGGGCTCTGTGGCAGGGAGATAAGATATTTATTAAGAGACCCATTTGAATGCTCAGGGATCGCTTTCAGAGAGCCCAAGAAAAATGGACTTTATCTAGTATATTATTATGTACAGTCACCCTGTTGATGTTTTACTTTAGTTTAGACACCATGAATGAAAGGTAATAACTTTCCCTTCAGGTTGTTTATCGGCAAGACACCTGAGGGCAGTGAGGTGGGGAGATATTTGCTTTAATAGGGTGATTAAAGGGAGACTCTCCAGGATTAGGGGTGAGGTTGGGGTTGCACAGGGACCCTCAGTGCCTGACATTCAGGGTGTATTTTAAACTCAGACCTTCCCAGGGACTTTGCCAAGAGTCAGGGAAGAGGGATAAGCTGTGCTGGGGAAGGAAGTCATGGTGGGCTGCAGGTGACATGAGGACAGGGAAGGCTTGGGCTATATTTGAGCATGCTGTGAGTTCTTAAATTTGGTTGGTCTGAAAATGTGGGGGATAGACAAAGATGCCTCAGGCCTTCTGCAGAGCAGGCAACAAGCCTTCCTGGCCTGGCTGCGTTTTTCTCTGCTGTTGAATGTTTCCAAGCCAAGGTGGGAAAGACTCCAGTGAATGGGAAATGACATTTCACGCTTCTGGTGATGGGCACTGTTCTACCTCATGCTGAACAGAGTGCCTGGGTAGGGACACTTTTTACCTGGACTGTTGATGTCCAAACCACCACTTTGCTTGAATAGTTTTTCCTTCTGCATTTCTCTTCACCCACTTCTTCTTACTCCCTTGGTAAAGTGAGGCCTTCCAAGCACAAGGATCTTCTGTGGCAGGGGAACATCCCACTTATGCAGGGGAGGGTGGGGGAAGACTTTGAATGCATAGTGGTGCAGAGCAAGACAGAAGGCTGGGATAGGGTTGGTGAGGCTGAGAGGGTGAGTCCGGGCAAGGGGGCCCAGGGATTGAGTCCCTGCAGATGCCATTCCCAGAGGGGCTCAGGGACCAGCTAATGCATTGGCACATCTCTGGTCTGATAGCTGGACATCAGGAAGGAATGCAGCAAGGACCCAAACAAGTCCTTGCACCTTTGTTGAAAGCATCTCACCACTCTCACCCTCCTCTCCTCCCTCCCACCATTGCTTTAGTGCCTGTCTGTTCCATCAGCACACCTCCATCCTACAGAGACACCCATTAACCCACTTCCTTCATCTAACACACAGAATCAACATGAGCTGGGAAGACCAGAACAGACAATTGACTATATTCAGAATAAATTACAGTGTCCTTTCATGACCATAGAGATTTAAGATTTCTCTTCTCTTCTCTTCTCTTCTCTTCTCTTCTCTTCTCTTCTCTTCTCTTCTCTTCTCTTCTCTTCTCTTCTCTTCTCTTCTCTTCTCTTCTCTTCTCTTCTCTTCTCTTCTCTTCTCTTCTCTTCTCTTCTCTTCTCTTCTCTTCTCTTCTCTTCTCTTCTCTTCTCTCCCCACTCCCCAGCAGCCTCCCCACTCCCCACCGTCCAGTGGCTCCCTCCCAACGTACCGGGCTCTGGCCGGGACCTCAGCCCTGCCCCGGCCGCAGTTGCGGGTGGGAGCAGCGGGCCCGGCTGTCCCTGGCAGCAGCAGCAGCCGGTGTCCGGGCGGGGCGGCGGAGCCGGGATAAACAGATTATTCAACTCCCTTTCACTGCAGGCCATATGAAGCTGGATAATGCTTTTGTCGGGGGGGTGGGATTATTTGTTTAGCGGGAAAATACGCGAGAAGGGATTAGCGCTTTGCCCGGGGCCCCCTCCCTGCTTCCATCCATCCCGCCCGCCCCGACGAGCCGCGCCTCAGCGGGGACCCCCGAGCCCTGCCCGGCCCCAGGCTGGGACATGCGGCGGAGGGCAGGCAGCCTGCGGGGCGGGCTGCCGGAGCCGGGAGCAGCCATCGGGCACCTGTGTCTCGGCCCCTCGACGAGGAGGAGCTCGCTCCCTCCTGCCGTCCGCACCCACTGCAGTGGGAAGAAAAGAGGGGGGAGCTTTTTGGGGGAGTGAAAGGCCTCGTGCCTTCCGGAAAGTGCTTTACTCTGCTCCCTCAGGCTTTTTTTTTTTTTTTAACCTTCCCCTATTTTTTTTTCTTTATTTTTATGCGTGTCTTTCTTCCCTCCTAAACTGACTTCACTGGCAGCTTTTCCCTCCTTGCGCTCACCCCGGAGGAGGAGGAGGAGAAGGAGGAGGGAAAAAACAACCCACCAACCCAGCCACTAAACCCACCCAGCAGTGGATGGGGGGAGGCAGGAGGCTCGCAGTGCGGGCTCCTGGCCAGCGGGCGGTGGGAGCCCCCTCGCTCGGCTCGCTGATGGCCGGCGGCGGGGGAGCAGGGCGCTGCCGGCCCCGCGCACCCAGCGCAGCGGCGGCCCCGGCCCCGGCGCCTGCGGGGCGCTGAGGGCTCCGCGCCCGCGCTCGCTCGTCAGGCAAGGTGCGCTGAGGGGGATAAAGCGGGAGGGAGAGCGGCGGAGAGCAGCACAGAGAGGCAGCGAGACTGGCGGGTCTGCCCGGCTGCTGGCTACCTCACCCCGGCGGCGCATCCTGGCAGATGACGGAGTAACTCACTACTCGCGTCTGTTTTATTTTTTTTTTTTTCCCCTTCTTTTTTTTTAAGGGGTGGGAGGTGTCTGCTATTTTATCCTTTTTAAAATTTTTCCCCCCTCTGTGTGCGTGTGTGTATACAAATACATCGCCTCCGCTCAGGGAGCTGGATATTTCAAACCCCAAACTATGGCTTTTCAAAAATCGCCCGATGCCTCCAACGCCACGAGGAAAAATCCCAGCCTCTTGGAGATAGGAGCCTTGTGCTTGGACTCGGAGATCATCTTCGGCTTCACCAGCCACCTCCTGCGGAGGAAAGCCAGGGTAAGGGGATCTTGCCGCGGTCCAGGGGAGCTGGGGCCCGGGAGGGGGTCGAGGGCCGGCTCACGGGAAGGGGGTGGCAAACTTGGCGGTGCGAAGTTGCGGGCGGCGGTGCCGGGCAGGTTTCAGCACCACGAACAGTCCTGGCGGCTCCGCGGAGCGGCGCGGGGGAGCCGCGCTGCCGGACCCCTCCCGGGGCCCCTGCGGCCACCGCGGCACCTTATGTGACCCCGCTTTCAGACGGGCAGTGCTGGCACTGTTTCCCGCTGTTTCCAGGAGGGTTTTATACTTACTAAGAAAAGGAGATTGCTCAGCCCCGTGGCACGGCTCAGCCCAGCGTCGGCCGGGGAGCCCACCCCCTTACCCCCCGCCCCATCCAACCCGAGCCTTGGAGAAGCGGGAGGGTTTTCAGAGGTTGTTTGGGCACGGGAGATTTCGGAGCGACTTCCCGGAGAGCAGCATTGCCCCGAGCAGGCGGGAGAAAGAGAGAAAGGGAGCCGGGGCGCGGCGCCCTGGTGCATGTGTCTGTGCCAGTCCCGGTTCCTCGCCGGCCCCAAGAGGGCACAGGCAGCCCCGGGACCAGCCCGTGTCCCGCCTATCTCCGCTTGGCTCCCGCACCCAAACTTTTCCCGGGATGCCGGCGGGCGGTCCAGGAGGCGGGGGGTGACCATCCCGGTGCAGGGGGGGCTCTCTGCCCGCGATGCGGGGCGCGCCTCGGGCTGTGCTTGTCACCCATGGCCCCAGCCCTGCCCCAGGGCATTCACCCTTAGCGCTGGGGCCAGTGGGGCGCTCCACACACGTGCTCGGGAGAGCCAGAAAACTTTAAGCGGCGGCGGAAAGGCTCCTCCTGGGGCGGGATTATTTTTTTTCCCCCCCCATGAATGTGTTTCCCCACTCTTTGTGCTCGGCGATGCCCACTTCACCACAGCCCCTACCCCACGCGCCGCCAGCGCCCACTCGCGCGGTGACGGGGAAGGGGCGCAGAAGCCGCGTTGGCATCACCGGGGGAGCGGCCGCCTCACCCGGCGCGGTCCCGTGGGGCTCCGGCTCCGGGTTCGGCTCCGGGCCCGGCTGCTCCGTCCCGGGCGGGAGCGCGGGAGCGGCGGGGCCGGCAGGGGGCGCTCTGGTCACAGGGACGGGGCCGAGCCCGCGGGGCGCGCGCGCGTCCCGGCCCCGCCGCCGCCGCGCGGTGACAGACAGCGGCGCGCGCTCCGCTCTCCGCGGGGAAAAAACTAAAAAAAGGGAGAAAAGTGCTAAATATACGAGCCGGAGCGGCAGCCAAGTAGACAATTAGCTGCGAACGAAATTTCTCCATCTGTCAGGTCAATTTTCGTATGTAGGAGCATCCCGTCGCGCCCGCCGAGCGGCGGGAGAGTCGGTCCAGCGGGGTCCGTGCCCCCCGGCACCGCGCATCTGCCCGCGGAGGGAGGGCATCGCTCCCCGGCCCGCGCAGGAGAGCGGCAGGCGCGGGAGGAGCGGGGAGAGCGGAGCCCGGCCGGAGCCTTGACCCCCGCTGGCAGCTGCTCCGCACCCCAGCGCGTTCTGACTCCGCGCCCTGCGGCGGGACCGCACCCCGCGCCCGGCCCTTTTTTCCCCACTCCCGAGGAACCTGGGTTTTAGGGTGTGCAGGAAACAATGATTTAAGTCACATTGATTTTGGCACTATCCCGTAGGGTCATTATGAAACGGCATCCTTTCTCCACCCGCTGTCCGTCCCAAATCTAAACCCGAACCCCAGCCCGCCCCGGCCGAGGCTCCCCCGCCCCGCTCACCCCACCCCACCCGCCCCCGCCCAGCTCCTCCTCCCCTGCCCTCGGAGCACTTTTCTAGCTTTTTTTGCCGACGTGCTCCCTTGCTCTGGGTCCTTCCCCGTGCCGCCGTGGGGAGCTCACTGCGCCTCCCTCTCCTATCCCAAACTTCGTTCCCGTCTCAGCATGGGAGGCAACATCACCTAGAGCGGCAGCCCGGGCACTGTTGGCAGCCCTGACCCCCGCCCCGCCATGGGCGCCCCGGGCCGGCCGCGCCGCCGGGCACCGTGCCCGCACTAGCGGAGCGGAGCGGGGCAGGGGAGCATCCCCGCTACCATGATCGCGGCTGCCGGCAGGAAGGCTCTGGGAGCTGATCCCCGGGCGCCGGGGGTAAGTTCCTACAACACTCCAACACTCATCTCCTCCTCGCGGCTGAGCTTTTCTTTGGTTTTCCCTTATTTATTTATTTTTTTTACTCGTTCCTCACTTTTTTTTTTTTTTTTCCTGGCGAGGAGGAGGGTGGGAGCAGCGTTGCCTCCGCGTCCCGCGTTGCTGAGCTGTGCTGTCTCCGCAGGTGGCGGAGGGGAGCGCGGTGCGGGAGCTCTCCCCGCGGAAGAGGCCGCCGGCCGCGGCCGAGGAGGAGCGCTGCGCCAGCCGCCCGCCGCCCGAGGGAGCGGGAGCCGCCGCGGGGGCCGAGCCGCGGCCGCTGGAGCGGGCGGCGGCCGGGGGCTGGTGCCGGAGCTGCCAGGCGCAGCTGGCCGAGCTGAAGAGGCAGGCGGCCCGGCTGGCTGCCGGCGGCTGCCCGCCCAACGCCCCGCCGGTAAGTGCAGCGCCCAGCACCGCCGGGTGTTGCGGGGAACGGGGGGGCGCGGAGCCTGGCATGGGGTCACAGGTACATCCCCAAAGGATTTGGGAGGGGAGCGTCACGGTAAAGCCGGGGATTTCCAGCCGAGGAGGGTTATTCAAAAGTTCAAGGATTTCCCGTCTCGGACTTTTATCAAAAAGTGAAACTGTGCGGCTGGACGCTCACCGGCTGAAACAGTTGAAAATAAAACGGGGAGTTCGGGAAGAGGAGCGGCTGTGCAGGTGCCGTGCGGCCGCCCCAGTGCCGGGGGAGCTCCCCGGGTGCCCCCGCAGGAGCCGGGGCTGCGCAGCCCTGCTGACACCGCCCCCGGGATGCCGGCTCGGTGTTGCCACTGGGGTTTGCCTTCATCCTTACTAAGAGAAGCTGCCGGTGGCAGGCGTTCAGTTCCTCCTTCGGAGAAGCCCATAAAGTGCAGCTGAGAATCAAACACTCGTGTCTGTGGTGCTGGAGGAAACTTTGAGTGGGATGATTTTTGAGTGGGCTGTGATTTTGCCCTCTGGATGCTAGAACGTGCCTGCCTGCCTGTCCTTAATGTCCCTCAGGCAAGCACTGGCTGTGTAATTTTCCTCCAGTTTGTGCTGCACGGTGGCACTTAATACCCAGTAGGGAAGGGAGAAAGTGCATAAGGATGCCAAGAGGTTCCCTCACACAGGTGCAGCTTTATTAGCATGTATTGTAATTGTCTGCACAGTTTTTCCCTTCCGTGTTTGTTTTCTGTCTGTCAAAGGCCTTTATTAGTCTTGTCCCTTTTAATTTGTCAGAGAGGGTAGAGCAAAGCTTTTGAAAGGTGTAAAAAGGCAGTCTTGATAGTCTTGCCTAGACATTTGAAGAGATTTAGCTGATGGGGCACAATGCAACAGAAGACCCTGAGATTTTGTTTCAGGACACACAAAATGCGTGTTGGGGTTTTGATAACGTTTGGAAGTAACGTATTGTTTTCTAAACAATGCTTATCTGGATGTTTGCAAGAATAGGGGGGAGGGTCTGAAGAGGAAGCCAAGCCCTGCTGACCTTCATTTTCATTCAAAGAGTTCCTGTATGATCTACAGAATTCCCATTGAATCTAAATATAGTTTTGTTTGGAAGCGCATTGTGGAGCAGTGTCCGAATGCACAGTGAGGTCTGCATTTTCAGGCCAGATCCAAAGCCTTTTGAAATCGACAGGAGTCTCTCTTTGGACTTGCTGGGTTTGGAGCAAGCTCTTATTTCTGTGGTGTAAAAGGTCACATGTCTCATTGGATTCAGGACTGCTGGACTTTTTGTTTTCTGGATTGCTGCAAATGGTGGAAAGAAGTTTAATTTCCCTTATGAAGTGCCTGAGATGTATTGCTTCAATGAGGAGCACAGAAACCCCTGTTCCTGTTGTTGGGGTGGGCCTCTGCCATAAAGAATTGGGTACTATCTGTGAGTGGATCTCTGCTATGGGAAAAAAAATTCCCAGTGTAGGAGAGTTGGGGGCCTCAGCCAGGTGTTCAGGTGAGGAGACCTGTGAGCAAAGGCCTGTTTGTGTGGTCTCCTTCCTGCAGGTCTCAGGGGACTTCCTTGATAAGCACTTGATGATGGGTAAATTAATCCCTTTTCTGCAGCGTTTCAAAGCATGCCTAGGAACATAATAAAAAGGGAGTCATCACAGTGTCAGAACCTCAGCAGACCTGAGCACAGAGTAGCAGATAGCTGGAGTTTACTCACTGTGTGCAGCGTGCAGCAAGGCTTGATGGTTGAAGTTTCTTGAAAACTGCATTCTCTGACACTTGTGAGACCTGTAGCCTAATTGCAAGCTCAGATTCCCTCTAATCCTGGTGTGGTGAGCAGCTCCTCAGGAAGGAAGATGCAATAAACAGTTGCACTTACTGCCTTGTGAGTGTGAAGTAGGTTAGTGGGAGATAACAGTCAGGGGTTCAGCTACTCAGCTGCTGTGAATTGGCCTTGCAGTGGGAATCTGATGCAATATGTTGGCAGGGTGAGCACTGTGTAATGTTTGTGCCAAAAAGGCAGCTTGCTCGATTTCCCCCCCTCCCTTTCTTGTTTAATTATATAACAAGACATCTGAAAAAGCAGCTCCTCTCTGTAAGAGTTTCATGCCCATACAATGCAAGTCCAGAGTTTCCTACAAAGCTCTTCTAATGCACTGTCAAATAAGCAACTACTGGATGAGTAAACACCAGAAGGCTACTGCTTGGAGCATGCTGCTCTCAGAGGATTTACCTCCTTTGCTGTAATAATTAAGAGATCTTTCAGCACAGATTCAGAAAGGTTTCCACACCTGGTTGAAAACCCTTTGGAAGGGTGGGTGGGTGCCTCAGAGATGAAAGAAGGGCTAGTTTCCTGCTGTTGATATCTTTCCTGATGAAAGAGTGGAGGTGTATTCTCATGTGTGGGGCAGCTGACAAGGGATTGAATTCACATTAGAATAGAAAACCAACATACTGTTTGCAGTCTGCAGGGATAACAAATCTAATTACTTGAGAGGGCTATGATTCATACAGTTTGTGTTGCTATCCTTTCAATTAGACTTATTTAAAATATATAAATAATTTAAAGTTTCAGTGCTCAGATGATGTGCATTGATTACAGAATATTGTTAGTTGTTTGTGTCTCTTCAAAGTCCTCCAAATCTCTGTGGACAGCTGATAAAAAGATACACCTCTTTGATTATGTTTAAACTCTTTAAACAGTCTCCCAAGCACAAGATTTACTGCATCCTACACTCTCAATTTCCTTCATATTACTGCTGCTGCCTTTACAGTTTTCCACCACAGTGAGGCCTGTGTGTGAATCCAAATGTGATTTTCATTAAGTGTGGATGGAACCAAGCAAAGTTAATCTGAAATTATCCCAGATTAACATTTTGGTATTGCAGTGCTGGCATCACTTACTGGGTCATGTACTGAACTAATGTAGGAGGGAAAAACAAGGTGTCTTGGTTTATCCCTGATTGAAAGTTTTGCAGGCTGTGTCCCTGGAGAATTGGTAATGGGATACAGGATCTCCTACTGCCAGAGTTCTGGCTGGAGTGGAGAGCAGGTTGCCGTGCCTGGAAGTTGTTGCTTTTGGCAGCTGTGGGACAATCCATGGGAAATGAGTTGGTGGTCTGTGTTTCACTCCCAGCTGGCAAATAGCCTTGTTACAAACCACAATTACCACTAATTGGCATCATTGTTGGCAGTTTCAGGGACATACTGAGGACTGAATGGGATGTAGATTAAATTAGTAATAATATTACTTAGCACCTAAATTCTTCATTGTGCTTCACAAATGTTAATTAATCAATTTGTGTGATTGCCCCTGTTAGGTAAAACCCAAACATGCTGTCATTTCTGAAGAGGTGTATGCCAGACTGAGGTGTGTCTCCAGAAGGAAGTGCAGAGGCAGGAACTGTTCAATATGAGAGATGTGCTCCTGTAGCTGCATTTCTGGAGGTAAACTCTGCTGCCTCTGGCACAGGCAATAGCCTTTAGGATATACAGCGACTGTAAAATGGTTTTAGTTAATCCCTTATGAGCAGAGGAAAAAAGCTCTCCTGGTGTTAGGAATACACACACAGATGCAACTGCATCCACAGAAGGGATTTATACTGGTGTAAATATTTTGGTTGTAGGAAAGTAATGCTTGTGCCCAGGTATACTGTATTAGATGTTTTTTATTGGTACTGAAAGAGGCCAAGACGAGCAGAAATTTACTTTGAAAGTGATTAGCTTTGACGATCGTGTTTCTCCCAGCCCAGGGATTCAGACACTTCATTTCCTTTGTCCCCAGACACCCCAGCCTGAGCAGTTTATATGTACCTACTGCCAGTGCAGGCAGGTGCTAAAGGCAACATCAAACAGGGCGGAAACTTTAATTTTGTGTTACAGCTTGAGTTCAGGAAGTTCTCGCTGTCTTAGTTTTTTAAGAGCTTATTTTCTTCCCTTTTCTGTTGTTTTAAATTTTTACCCCTATTGCATTATCTGCACTGTGTTACATGAGGCACACCACTGATTGGCTTTCAAGGGCCTGAAGGACAAAGAAGAGAGTGTGGCTCTATTGCTGATGAGGTTGGCGACTTTTTGTTCCTCAATACTGAAAAGGGAGCCTCAGTGACCAGGACAGGTTGTGCCTTTGTTGCTGATGAACCATGAATCATTTGAGGGAGCTGAGCAAGTCCTAGCCTGCTGTATCCTTGTCAGGGCTTGGTGTTACACCAGCCAGAGTTGGAGGAATCTCTGGTGCTCTGGGAAAAAAGGAAAGATGGCACTAGCTTTGGATGTGCTGTTTATGTGGGTGTGTCTTACCTGTGCAGATGCCGGGCAGCACTGCTGGGCTGAGCTCCCATCACTCCTCCTTCTGGTCAAAGTGATGGTCTCTTGGTGATACATCTGTCTGTGCTGCTGGTTGCATAACCTGAAGGGGAGATGAAGAACAGAGTTTTGGGATGGGCAGACTCTTTCCTGTGGGTTTCTACTGTATGCTAAATAACTCCCCCACGTTTCTACCCACAGCAGAACCTAGGGAAGGAGGGTTTGGCAGGATGGGTGTTCCACTGCATTTGTTCTCCCCATCCTTCTGCATTAATCCCAGCTGTTCTCGTCTCAGATGGCTCCATAAGAGGGAGCATCTTCTCTGCAGCTGCACATTTGGGTTGACAGTAAGCTAGTACGTGGACATCTGGCTTCTGCCAAACAACTAATAACACATGGGTACTGCCCAATATCTCTCATAGCTTGGGGGAGTTGTAGGAACTTGTTCTCAGCCTTCTACCTAAATTCCACATCATTTGACATGTTCAAAAGCTGTTAAAGAGGGCTGTCATAAGAAGGATGGGAAGAAGGACCATGCAGTAGTTCTTACTGCTTTGGAAAACCAGGCATGGGATTGAGGACTGTAGTCTTGATGTGTGAGTCAGGAATGCTTTGTAATTCCTACCTTGGCTGCTCTGATGGCTTGGAATTGAGGCAAGGAGAGCTCATGTGATCCCTGGCTGCCAGTACCTGTCTTCTCACTGTGCAGTGTTGGGTGTTCCAGGAGCCTGTGCTGGATGTGGAGGACCCTGGGAGAGGGCTCTGTGTCCTGAGTGTTTGCCTGCAGGGTCATGCTTCCCTGAAAGAACATAAGGGGGCTTCTTGCAACACTTGAGGTGCATATGGAATTGGCCTGAGCTTTTAGGAGAAGTCCTTGGCTACACTGAGTTTTCCTGCCTGTGACCATTGCTTTCTGTTAGTGTGTCAGCCCTTACTGCCTGGAATTTGGGAGTCACAACGGTGACACAGCTGAGTGTTGACTAAGTTTGGGGTCCTCTGTTACTTAGGGGCTCTTCTTATTGTCATGGGAGGTCTTCCTGCAACTGGGTTGATGTGGGTAAGGGGAATTGAGTGGGAGAGCTGTCTAGGGGAATCCAGTTTTCATGGCTCTTTACAAGCACTAAATGCACCTTAAAATGTTCTATATTTAACATTTCAAAAATGTGTAAGTGGAGAAGTAATGTCTTAGTTAATAAATACGAAACTACGGGGCATTTTTTTAAGATGCACATTTAATATTTAATTTTGTGAGAGAGACTCTTGCAGAGACTTGGCTGTGGAGTGCTCCAGGCAATGAGCTCAGATGTGGATTTGAGGTACGTGTGCAGTCTAATAACAGGGTTAGTGCCAGCACTGTGTCAAATGTGTTGACATGAGCAGTTCCCTTCTTTGACTCGCGCAGTCGCTCCCCGTGTGACAGCACAGGCTGCGGAAACTAATTGTAATGAGTTTGCTTTAGACACTTAGGATTTTCAAGCATGCCCTTTTAAAATACAGGTGAGAGGGATTATCTTGCAGTTTGGATGCTGGAGGCAAGAGACCTTCTCACTGGGGGTTCTGAAGTGGGGGAGTGGGGATTGCACAATTAGCTGAAGGTACTGTGGTCTCCCGGGTAGCTGAGGGTAATTAGTGTTTCTCTGGCTCTTTCCCTGGCTAATTCCTTCAGCACCCTGCCCTATTAGGGGAAAGGGAGGAAACACATAAACCATTTCAAAATCCCAGGGGGTGGAAAAGAGCATCTACTCCTAACATCTGAGGTTACTTTGAACCTGTTGAAATATGTAGTAGCTGCTTTATTGTTTTTGCCAAGAGTTTCCACCTACAGTGATCCCAACCTCTGACTTGTTAACAGTGTGGTTGTTGGAGGCACTAGTCATCCTCCTCCTGTTCTCTGGCTCACAGCAGCTGATAGTGGCTGCTGCCCTGGACCTGGCACTGCAGGGTACAGGAGTGGGGATGACTGAAACCACCAAGATTTTCTTCATTTTTCTCCCCCACCCCAAGACCAGGATTACCCACCATATTCACAGTTGCTGCATGCGTCTCCTGCTGCTCAGGAACCCCAAAACAGCTGCACTCTGTAGGTCTGAATTGTCCTTGCCAGAGTGAAGATGCTGATGTAGGGAAGAGCCAGTTAGTTTATGGCTTTTCAGCTGGCATATGAATGTTTTGTCATGAAAAGCGAGCAGAGATCTTGCTTCACCCTGGTTAGATGAGGAGAATCTCTGAAAGCATCTCCATGTCCTAAGGAATATTTTTCCATGCCAGTGCTGTTGCCTTTCTCAAAATTGGATTACCTTCACAAACTAGATCTATTTGGGTCACACTGAGTATGGCAGGCAGCTGTCCAGTTGGAAGTACTGTATCTGCTCTTTATTATTTACTGGAAATCAGTCGAATTTAACTTGTCTGGATTTGTCTCCTTGCCCTCTGACTGCAGACCTGGAGCACTGCAATAACTATTTTGTATTCATGTGTCCAGTATATCCCCAAGTGGAAGGCATCATTAGGAAGGTGGGAATCTTGTCTTTTGCTGGCTGTGCTTGTGATTGGGACCTGCCTGACTTCTTTTACAAGTGTCTGCTAATTTTGTATAGTGACTTGTGGGAGAGAACTTGGGCCTTACTTTAAGGAGAATCATACCTCCTGCTGCCTCTCTTAACAGGAATTGTCCCACTGCAGGGATGCAAAATCTGAATTAATCCCCGGATCTGTCACTGAGTCTGTGAATTTGGGCAAGCAGCTTAATATCCATGGGCTTAATTTCTTCTTTGCTCAGCAAAGAGAAAATGCTTCCATCTTTTGTTCATTTCCAGTAAAAACTTTATTTTTGTGGTGAGGACTCTCTTGTCTCATAAAGTATCATCAACTGCTGCTAGTAGAGCTGACTGCTCCTATAATGTGCATAATAATATATAACAGAGAGACACAGAAAACAGTGGAGTTTGACTTGCAACTGAACTTTAGGTCAGGTGTCAGGGAGGGGTTTCTGGAACTGGGGTCACTGCAACAGCAGAAGGAGCTAAAAAAAGCCAGGAACTTCAGGTAAACTGAAATCTGCTAGCTCACCAGGAGAGGAGTGGTGAGGCTGTGGAAGGAGACTGAAGGTCTGTGGTGTGGGTCCATTGAAGAGGAGCTTCAGTAAGCACCAGGTATCCGATCAGGAGCAGGGCTTAGAGCTGTGCTGATGCTACCTAAAAAATGTTTTATCTGCATAAAGGTGCCTTGTGGAAATGTGATGTGGCCTTGTGAGCTGGGGGCCTTCAGTGGCTTCAGTCCCTCCTACTGCTGTTGGAGTTTATGCCAAGGTGTATTAATTATTAATTTTTCATTAAAATGTTTTATTTTTAAATGGAAAAGATGCTACATTTTATAGAGGAACTTAAGAGCAAAGCTTCAAATTACTATTGCTATAATTTGGAATATGGTGGGAATATGTCACTTAGCAGGAGTAATAGATTGTTTTCTAGCATAAGCTAAGGGGAATGTAAATCTTTGGCATGTATTTCTTTGGACTGACTTTGCTTTGAAGCTGCTTGAGCCTTTAAGATGTAGCTGGCAGGTGCTTATTCTCATGTTGGAGAAAAATTGTTGAGTATAAATATATCCACCTATTTTAGGCAGCATAATGTCATTGTTGCCTGTTAGTTTTATCACCAAGAGTCTGACTGCTTTATTCACTACCCTAATGTACAGTGAATCAGAGAAATCTCAGCTCTTGCTCACAAAAAGAGGTTTAGGTGAGTACAACCCTCCTTAGTTGAGTCAAGTTTTGAAATTTTTCTTTGATCAGCATTCCTGGAGTTTGTAAGCTGCTCTGAGTTTCGGCTGGGGCTGGGCTGCGGTTCCCAAACATCAGGATTGACTGGAGCACTGCACAGCTGGGGGAAGATGATCCATTTTCATTTACTCTTAGCAAACCTTCCCCTGATGCTGCTGAGGGATTTTACACTGCTGGGTGAATGGGATGAGAGGCTTTCTGTACAAAACTGAAATGTGATGCTTCTGGCTAGGCTGGGCCTAGACTTGGCTTTCAGCATGAACAGAGAGAGAAGCATTAGTCCTGGTTCTCACAGCATTCAAAAGGTTATGTGTAAAAGTGTTTCCTGTTTTATTGCAACACACCATTTGTAACAACATGGTTTGTGTTGCTGTCTGTGAGCATAAATTAATCAGTGCTGATTATACTGTACATGGGCAGCCTTTGGCTTTGTGTTTGAACTCATTTGGGATGTTAGATGTACTCAGTTTGTATTGTATTCTGGTTTTATTACCTTATGCTGTTATCACTGTATTGTGTGTTGCAGCGTGTATTTACTCCTTTTGGCATTGCTGCTTTACTCCTCGGTCTCAGAATACAGCAGTTTCCTACAGCTTGCATATGGCTTTATGAAGTAAAAATTTCTTCTCAGGGGTTGCCTGGTGCTTTTGCATCTTATGTGGCTCCTGAGGAGTTCAGGGATGGTGTCTTGTCCAGGGTACATCCATGGCCTTCAGCAGAGTGCTGCTGCTGAGTGTTTTGGAGGAGATTGAGATTGGTGGCACGTGCCCAATTGCCACCCCAAAGCAGGAGCTGTCTCCTGAGACTGGAATGTGACAGTCATAACAACTGCCAGAAACTTGAGGGCTAACAAGTGGCTTGTACGATGAGGAAATCTGGTCATCCTTGTTTCAGTCACTCTGCTCCTCTCGGGTCACCCATGGTGTTCCCATGGCTCTGGCAAACCTGGCTCCAAGGAAACACTCGCTCATGATGGCAAATAAACCTGCTCTACGAAGTTTGGCCTTCAAAGGTGAAGGGACAAATATCTTTGCCACTGTCATTTCTGGGCAGTGCTTGGTGCTACTTCTCTCATCAGTGAGCAGAAGATGGAAGGGCTGATTTGTCCAAAATACCCTTTTTATAAGGTGTGCCTTGGTGTGATCTACAGGTACTGCAGAGCTTTTTGTAAGCTGTCTTGAAAAACCATGCTGTGGGCAAAACATGGGGCAGGATTTGGCCTATAATTGTTTTGCCTGTAGCTTGAAATTCAAAGTTTAACCCAGAATCTGCTGTTAAAATGTTCAGGTGTTAGTGTAACTTGTGTAACTGTAAACTGTGAACTATTTGTTTGTCTTTATCTGAAGATTTTGTTGCAAAGGCAGGCAAATACATTTGACATTCCTCCAACAAGCTCTCACAAGGGTAATTTTGTGTGGATGATTGAGTGGCATGGAAACACTGTAAGATATCGTCCTTTTATGGATTTTGTAAAGAGCAGATACAGTTGAAATAATTCATAATATACACAGAATCTCAGCAGACTGCTGAGAGAGCTTCTTTCACCAATTACCTGTAAGAATAAAGTAAAAAGCATTTATTATTGATATTCACCTTTTACATATAAAGAAATGTTCTTTCTGATGCTTTTAATTTTTTATTTGCAGGCTCCAAAGGAGAATAAGACAAATGTGTTCAAGGAAGAAAAAGATATGAGTCAATACATTAAGTTTACATATTTTTCATTTGATGGATTTATGGTTTTTAATTACATCTTCATGTCTTGCATTGGGATCCCTGGGGGCCCTTTCTGAATTTCATACTTGTACTCTTGTACACATGAGATGCTTTAACCTGCCACCTCGTGCAGTCTCACTGCTGCTTGACTGACCTCTGAAGTTACTTGTTATTCAAGTTTAAAATCTGAGACTTCCACAAAGAGCTAAATTATTAGAATATTTGTGTGGCTGAGAGAGTTTCTCATGCTGTCATGTTGTGAAACACCGGCTGTGAATGGGTTTCTCTGATTTTTGTGTGGGAGGTGGAGTTTGTGCTCAGCATTTGCTCAGTTGATCACAAGCAGCGACACCCTGGCTCAGTCTTACTGGATCCCTGAGGGCAGTTTGGGATTGGGAAGTAGTCATGTCTTTGGTAACAACCCTTTGGGGAGCCATAGCTGGGTTTAGGGAAGAGTATTTTCAGCAATGCATCATCCTGAATGTACATCTCCCTACTTGAGTCTCTAGTTACACGTGACGCTGGATTTTCATTTCATAGCAGTTTGCATCGTGGTTCTTTTATTGGCAGTGGAATCAATAATCTGTGTTAACAGGTGGAAAATGAAGTCTGTTTGCTCTGTGCAGTTTGGGTGAATTACAGAGGAAGCCAGACTGCAGAACTGGTCAATGTGTATTCCAAATCCGTGTTGGTATCATTACCTCTGTCTGCTTTTCTCCAGCCCATCCTCTTCATTTTTCTGTTCACTGGGTACATAATTACCTGTTTATGTGTATGTGTGTGGAAGTAGTGCCAGGATCTATTTTTTATAACTATGATATAGCTTATTGAAGAAGCAAAAAACTCTGGCTGACAATATTCAGACTTTCCAAAAGAAACTTGCTTTTGGGACTGACAAGGAGCGTGAATATTCAGGCACAACTTAAACTCCTGTTCTCAGATTTGTGCTGTGTGTTCTTTTATTATTCTGGTCATGGCTGCTCATAAGCACATAGAGCTCAAAAGCAAAATAACTCTGTGCTGTAAGAATTTAGCTGGGTTTCAGCTTCTCATTGCCAAGTCTTTTGATGACATGAAAGATGTGTTATATGCAGGGCTGGCTTTCCTGACTCACCCCAAGTTCTTCACTGAGTGTTTTATTTCTGTGGGAAGGTTTGGCTCTTGGAGGATTGGGTGCAGTGAGTAGTGTGGAGTAGATAGTTAAAGAGCTGAAATGCAGAACACTTAACCCTGGGAAGTGAACACAAGTGAAAACACAAAGGCATTGTCCTCTAAGGTTATTCATTGGAAGTCTCTACATTTTTTTCTTTTTGCAGTTTTAATTTTAGTTTCTCTTGCTAGAGTAATAGAATATCCTGAGTTGGAAGGGACCCAAAAGTCCAAGGCCCAGGACGGGACCACTCCAAGAATCACAGCCCACTGGTCCAGGCTCAATCTGATTTTTCCTTCTTGTCACTGGAGCAGTAGTCCTGTTTGCTAGTGTGAGAAAATTGTCCATGGCATTCTGTCCTTCCAAGAGGCTGTGCTTGTGCTTTCTTTGGGAAAGCTCACCAAGCGTAATGGTAAAAGATGGTCCACCTGCTGCTAAAGAAATGAGCTGAAAAATGTCTGGTTATTCAATGAGAAAAAACATAGATTCACTGAGTGAAAAACATAGTTCTTTCTGTACCTGAACAGGGTTCCTGAAGTCTGTGCAGCAACAGAGTTAAGATAATCCTGATCTTACAGAGTGAGTTAACCCAGGAGTTTTGTAGCTCAGTTGAGTACAATACAGGAGTGACATCAGTGAGAGATTAGAATAAGCTTTGTTATCTTCAAAGACTGTTTACTTAGTGGTTGGAGAATCGCTGTGTTTGTAGCAGAGGTAGGAAATGTCCTGGGGCAGGTGGGAGCTGACAGCATTACACAGAGTGTTTCTCCTCATGCATCCTTGCATTGCCTGCTGACTGCCACTGCTTTTGTGTACACCACCCACACAGAGGTCTTTAAGAGATTGCCAAGGTTATTTTGGATGCTAAACACTGAACCCAAGCAGGATCCTTAATTTCTACAAATCCTAGAACAGTAGCACTTGTGTTTTTTGTACATGTATAAGTTTTCCTTAAAATATTGGTTAGAGGTATTTCAAAGAGTTGAGTTCTGAGGATAGTTACCTACCCTTGGGTATTTCAGCTATTGCTTGTTATCATGTGAAAGACAATTTGGATTTGGGTTTTTGGAGGATTCTTGTGCAGCTCTTGGGTCTTTTCTGCAGAAGCCCTTTTGACATCAGTTAAGTTACATCTGATCTCCAGAAAGAAGACAACCTGATTTGCAGATTTAGGTATAAAAACTGCTATCAACTTAATTTGGAGCCCCCTGGAATACATGTCCCACATGCAAGTGTTTCACAAGTCCTTCTTTTCTCATGAAAATATCCCTGTAAAAGTGGTCTTGAAAGTGAATTTTTGCCTCAGTGGCATTTTTCAAAAGACAAAACACAGATGCAGTGTTCCAGGCAGATATATTTTTGTTCCCAGCTGTTTTGAATGCTCATTTGATGTTAAGTCTTTGTTCAATCCAGTCCTATGTCATTAATGACTCTGGAGTAAGTAGGTATGCAGAGCTGGAGGAAATCCTGTTTTATGCGTTCCTATTCTAGGAGAACCTCAGAAAGAATAACAATAATGCAGCTCAGTGAGGTAATGGGTAAACATAGTAAGAAATAAAACGTCCTTACTGAAGCAGAAAAATAGCTTATGAAGCATAATGATGTCTTTGATAAGTGTAGATAATCTGACCTGCCTCAGTGTGTGGATTAAGACATTAACTGGGGAAGGTGAAATGGCTTCAGGTAAAGAACCTGTCCCTCTGGTTGTAGAGGAGGTGTCAGCAAATGTTAATGAGAATTAAAAAAGAGTAGGAGCCCAGTCATAACACAGTGGAGTCACATGAAAGGCTCTCCCTGCCCTTGGTGGTCAGTGAATTCCCACCTGAGCTGGAGGGTTGTGCTGTGCAGTTCAGCCTCACCCCGACTCCAGGTGGGCGCTGCTTCCAGGCAGGGGGTGGGTGGTGCAAAGGAAAGGTTGGGACTGCAGGTGTCCTCTCCATGGTGCTCCCAAGATGCTGTGGGAGGGACAAAATAGGAGCATCCTCCAGCTTTTCCTTCCCTCTGCTGATGGAAGCTTAGGGAAGTGTTTGTTTTCAAGAGGAACCAGGGTTCTTGTAGGAAGTTCTTCATTAAGTTCTTGAGGAAGTTAAAGCTGGATTTAGAGCTTTTGATCCTGGCCAATGGATGGGTAGCAGGTAAAAAACAAGATGAATTTTTTGTGGACTGTTTTACTTGGAGAAGAAAATGTGAAATTGTGTAGTTTTTCCACCATCCAGCTTCCACAGCAGCATGTGTGAATACAACAAAACATCTGAAAACTCCAGCCCACTCACACCGTGCTGCTGGCCTCCCTAGGGGCCCAGGGCAATTCAGCTAGCATTACATTTTTAGATAAGCTTACCCCATTTAGCACATGCATTTTGATCAGCCTGCGATTACAGACTAGTGACTTGCATGCATATGTACCAGAACCCTGGTGTCAGTGTTCCTTAGATATGCACTGGTTTCATGAGCATTCATCTGGTGTGTGCACTTCAACCCTACTTCTATTTCTCTACCTTCATCTTTTTGGCTGCAAAACAGCAGAGATCCCTTTTCTTTGAGTGAGCAGGCAGAATCATACTTGTGACATATTTTAAGATTCCACAGAAGATATAAACTTATTTAAGTGCTTATGATTTATCTAGTTTTGCTTTATTTGATTCCTTAAATGTCAGCCACTCTGAACAGCTCTAGGATTTTCCCCCTTTATTTGGGAAGTGTCAGTTGATGAGAAGGCAGCTGATGTGCTGAAAGCATCACTCCCTTAGGAATGCAGTGTGTGAAGTGTTTAGCTGGGAAGAAAGCCCTGTGACAGTTACCCTTTTGTTTTTGTTTTCTTGCTCCCTCCCCCTTCCAAAAGGTTCGTTTTTTGCCCTGCTGTTTTAATGGTTAAAGAATGCTGCAGCTCTGTTCAGCTGTGCAATGCCTTTCAGGAAGTGCGAGGTATCTGAGGAATGAGAGGGATCCCATGGGAATAACTGGCTGGCACTTGGTTGACCTAATGTGACGGGGCTATACATAGTCCCAGCTCCTGCCAGGAGAGGTCTGATGCAGCAGCCGGGGGTGTGACCCCTCCTGGTACCTGGGGCATGTATGGGCATTAGGATCCCTACCTGCCTGGTGGGTGGGGCTGCCTCCAACACTTCTGTGCTCCTGGACAAGGCAGCCCCTTCAGGACACCTTGGCCTAGGTGGAAGGAGCTGTTGGAGTCCTGCTGGCAGCAGGGAGCTGGGATACCTGAGCATCTCTCTGTAGAGGAGCAGCTGGCCTGGCTCCTGTGTGCACACAGTGCTTCTGGGTGCAGTGCTCTGGGGAGGGGAGTGAAGGGCTGGAAATGCATTTGGCATCACTTGCCTGGTGGAAGGTGCAAGGTGGGAAGTGGCTTGAAGCATCTCCCTCTCCTAGACCCCAGTAGCTGTGTTTCTGCTCCAGGAAGGATGGAAACCATCTAATTGCTCCTGCTTTCCAGAAACACTTGAGATCAGAGTCTTACGGGTATGTATCACCTCTCGTGTATCTTGCTTGTTTCAGGTTATGTTGTGATGGCAGTCCTGATCATTATCTCATTTTAATTTTCAAGAGCATGATGTATGTGGATACACCTACTGCGCTCAGAGATTTCACTGTGAGATTAGGGATGTTTAGGAAATTAGTAATGAGAGAAAAACACGTAATTAAAAATGATATCAGTTTGGAAGCTCATCCATCTTCAGCCAGCCTGCTGGAAGAGAAAGAAATCTTACGCAATACCTAGTGGTGGGAAAACGCATTTGGCTCTCCGCATTTTAAACAGGAAGGAACTATTTAAATGACAGACTTACAATAGTAGTTGGGGCATTTACTTGTGAACACTGGATAACATATTGTCGCTGAATAATATTGCAGTAATTCTGTATAAAGTTAAGGCAGATCTTGTTATATTTGTTCACTTTTAATGACGCCTTCACACAATTTTTTAAAAACTTACTTGGAGCCTTTCTAAAACAATTGAGTAATTGTACTGAAAATAGCATTCATATTTTGAGGTAGTCATATTTATATATGCCAAATATTGTCTGTAGCATTATGAGGATGCACACTTAACAACTTGTTTCCTGAGATACGGAAGTTTATGTGAAATGTCTTAAATTCAAAATCTGCAACAGAATTTTAGCTCTTCATCCCTGACGACCATTATAAAATTGCCATATGTCTTAAAATATGCTCAACACAACTGCAATTGTTCAGACCGTGAATTTCCTCTCATTTTATGAAGAAATCCTTAGTTTAGAATAATTTTATTCTTTAGTAGGAGAAACACCATTTGGTCATATATGGTTCATTATAAAATGTGGTAACTTTTAAGCATTTCAGACACTACATGTGCTTCATTTGAGTTTTTATGCCATTTTTCATGAACAATTGGCAGTACTTTGTTGTCATTTTTGTCATGAAATGCCCATAAACTCAATTATCTTCCCGTTTGGTCCCACTTACAAACACACAGAAAAACCTAAGCAGATGTCAGAGCAGTAACCAGGTGTACATTGTAGTACTTTGCAAACTTTTAATTGCTGCAGAGATGCTTCCCAGTTAATGGCTTGTTTATTAAGAGCTCCTATCTGTTGTGCTTTGTTCAGGAGTGTGCCTTACATGTGGTGTGCTCAGGCTGGTTTATCCAGTGGCAGCCTTGCAGTCCCCTTGCAGAGGGATGTGCTTTTTCAGTGTTGTTGTTTGTAGTGTAGTTAGCAAAACTGCTGAGTTGCTGGTGGTGTAGGGTCCTGTATGATCAAATATTCAGTGATCCTGGGGTGGGTGCTAATGGTGGCTGTTGACTGTGCTCCTCTCCAGGGGTGGTGAGTGGTGTTACCTGGGAGCATGGGCAATGACGAGGATGGTGTGGCCAGAATGACTCAACAGAGGTCAGCAGTTCTTGTGGTGCTTGGAGCAGGGAGCCCTTAGCTGGTGCTGAGGGACCCTTTGTGTCTCAGAGCTGGAGGTGAGCAGCTGGTGGAGAGGGTGGGCAGCTCCTTGGCATTCCCTGTTGGGCTTACCCGTGGAGAACTGGCCTTCCTGGAGGGGTGGGAGGGGCAGCACAGTCTTTTTTGACAGCCTCCTTGGGGTCTGTGCTGTTGTGCATGAATGGGGAGATACAGATATGGACTGAGGATACCTCTAGTTGCTCTGTGTTCACTGCCCAGAAGCAATGGCAGTGCAGGAAAAGGAGACCCTTGATTCATGACCCTGTGCAGTCCTTCAGGTTTGTACCCAGACCAGGCCAGAATGCCAGGATTGCTTCTGCGATATATTATGTATTGATGAAACAAAGAGAGGGATCATCTTTTCCCAGGAATTAAATAATTGCTTCCTGGATGAAAGGACCCAACATCTGGCTCTTGGGTTTCATGTATTTTATCATGTAGATGTAACTGTTTGCTTTGTTCCTGCAGTAATGTAAACCTACTAATGTATGCAGCTGTTTCAGGTCAGTGAAAAAGTGCATATAAATCTTTATTACATGTACTTGATTGTCTTTAACTCTTTATAAGATATAACTAGCACCCTGTAATCATATTGTGGTGCTGTTTCTGTGATTACCCTGGTAGTTAGTGTGCAGTGCAATCCTGGTTTTATAAACTGGAGCTCATGTTAAGTTGATTGGAATAAAGGACAAACACTGGCCTGTGTTGTTGGTCAAGTAATTTTCTCACCTTTCTGCTGCCCAGTTCCATTGCCTCCTGCAGTTCTGAGATGTGGCTTCTGATTGAAAAGCCATGATCTTCAAAATGTGGTGCTTCAGGGTGAATTGGGGCCACTTCCAGTGATGGTGTCTGTGATGGGAGGGAAGAGGAGGGCTATGGCAGGTCTTCAAGGATGGTAGCTTGGCGAAGCACTAGTGCCTAGAAATGTTTTGATCCTATTGTAATGAATAGCTGCTAGTTCCTGTTGTTGTTTCTGTTTTGATTGAGTGCCCAGCTGGTGTGTGGTGCAGATAGGATGTTGGGGCAGGGAAAAGGAAGTAACTGTCAAAAGTGCATCTCCCTCAGGAAAGCAAGAATGTGGAGGCATGGTAGAATTGTTGTTTAAATAGCACTTATTTTTCCTTGGTTTTCATAGTGCACTGACCATATGCAATTTTCCACATGCTGGGTAATGGAAAATTGTCCCCAGAGGAAGTCACTTTGTAAGTCAAGTTTGGGATTATAAAATCAATCACTCTTGGGTCACTAATTGATGTGGAAGATAGGAATTTCCTATACAGTATGATAATTTCGTTGGTTTTCTGGCAGGGTGTGTACAGTGCACTGTTTAGCCAACGATACTCTTTCCTGACTCTGTTGTTAACTCAGGAAAAGCATCAGGTCATTTACAGCTACACCCAAATTGTGGGTTTGTTTCTGAGTAGTAAGGGGAGGGTGGAGGGAGTTTCTCATGTAGGATCTACATGTGTTTTACGAAGCTTGTTTTCATCTCTTTGTGGCATGATAGCAAAGCTTGGCAGCCAAGTGGGAATCATGAAGATTGATTGCTCTTGGTGTTAAGCATCTCGTATCTCTGAGTTTATATCAACACTACCCTTCTTCCAGCAGCAGCATCTGGCTCATTGGCAAGCTCTGTGGACAGTTGTTTTCACTGCTCTGGAGATGCCTCTGGCTGTCATGTGGTTGCTGCCTTGGCCATGCTGCTTTGTTATTCTAGCTGGTCCCATTTTCATTTATTTAGTTTTTGGCTTACCTTTGATTCTGACTGATTGCTCCAGAGGCTGTAGTCTTGAATAAATCTTGCCTAACACTCTGATGCAGAGACTTGTATGAGATGCTGATGTTAATTTATTTCAGTGAATGCTGATGGAGCTTGGAGCAGCAACATCCCAGCCTGTGCCTTCTGTGCAGGCTTTCCCTGTGAATCGCAGCATCAGGCATGTGGAGTAAAACACACATCTTTGAACATATCCTGCATAATGGCTTTCTTTGAGACTGGTGCTGCAAGCATACATCAAATATTAACAGTGCACAGTCATTGCCTGGAATGGTGCTGAGAGTCCTGGAATCAGCCACTTGGATTTTTTCAAGTTGACCATTGGGAGCAGAGTTTCTGGCCCTGCTGATATAAACTGTCACAGGAGCAAAGAGTAGTGTGTGTCAGTTTTGGATTTATATCCTCAATTGCTGTCCCTACCTGCTTGATTGTGTTTTTTATTATTCATATACTGTATACTTTAAAAACATTATTTTTTTCAGAAGCACTGTGGGTTTGGAAGACACACGGGCTTAAATAAAAGTGAGTGTTTCTTAAAATATTAAAGCATCTATTTTCATTAAAGAAGCCTATCAGGGTCACTACTTCTCATGGCTGGAATTAACAGAGCTGTGATGTGCAGGAAGTGGGACAAGGTTCTTATCTTCACTGCCCTTTACATCTGATGATTTAAAATTGCTTCAGTGCTGTCCACAATGGGGGCTATTTGACAAGTTGTCAGATTTTATAAGGATGTTAGCATATAAGGATTATAAGGATGATTACACAACTGGCTTTAAATGTGTATTTACATCTGTAATGATAACAATACTAAGGCACCTTGGGTGGCAGTTTTTTTTTAATGATTCACTGCAAATTTGACACATAATGCCAGAAACCCTTGTTTTAAAAAGAATGGGGAAATTTTCAACCAAGATATAAATTAAGTCATCATCCAACAACTACAAAAGTGCATTTCATGGGCATTTTATGAAATGGGGAGGCAGGTTGGTGAAAGAGTTCACTGCTAATTTGAAATTAGGAACAGCAATATTTTAATTTAGAGGGGGTTATAATGACTTTACATTCAGTATGAATGTTGCCATGGATTTCTTTAGAGCCCAGGTCTCACTCTGGGGCTATAATTTCTGCTCTTAAAAGAACCCTTTCTTCCTCTGTACTTGGCCTTTTCCAGCAGGTGATGAGGCAGCTTCTTTTCCAAGGTCAAAGAACGCAAATTAAAATGAAAACATCCTTTTATGTAGTACCTTCAATTGAACAGAAACATAAATGTATCCTATGATGTTAGGCATTGTCTACAGTTGTGGAATTTCTATAGAGGTAACGTTAGATACAGTAAATGTTTAAGAGCCTTGTTAAGTGTGACTGGTAGGACGAGCCAGTGCCTTTCATCTCTTAGTTGCTGGTTTTAATAGGATCTGGCTCGAAGGGTTTTGAAAGTTGTTGCCAGGTATTTGATTGCTTCTGTGTCTTGGGAGACAAGGTTTGTTTTGTGTGTGTGAGGAGCCTGAAAGAGTTTGCAGAGATATTTTTGCCAATCATGTGTGGGAACGTCTACGTGTGCGTGTGTTATAGGCAGACATAAGCTCACTTTGCCCATGGGTTTAATATGTTTATATCCCATCATCAGCAACCCTATTGACATGGCTTTTGAGATGCTTTGAGCATGGGCAGAGTGGGTTTTTATCTGCCTGTGGGCAAAGCCCCACGGATTTATGTTTGTAGAAGACAGACTCAGGCAAAGGGAGCTGCTCCTCTTTGATTACACCAGTCCTTTGCTTGGTGAGAGGTTGCACATCTTTCAGTTTTCACAGGACCACTGCAGGGCTTCCTAACAAGAGGGTTACAGGTGGATATTGATCATCAGACTGTTGTCATTCCACTCACGTGTGATTTTTCAGGCTGATAAAGGCAATTCTTACCCAAGCCCTTCTTGTGAGAGCTGCTCTCAGTCTGTTCATCCCCGGCCTGGATTGTCCTGACCCAGGTGCAGCACCAGCACTTGGTCTTGTTAAACCTCATGAGATTCCCATCAGATGGAGCTTGTCCAGCTCTCTCTGGATGGCATCCTGTCCTTCAGGTGTGTCAACAGCACCACTCAGTGTGGTGTCATCTGTAAATCTGCTGAGGCTGCACTCAACTGACCTTAATAAAGATGTTAAATAACACCAGTCCCAGTATGGACCCTGAGGGACACCACTTGTACCTGATGTCCATTGAGATGGACAGACAGGAGTAGCTGGACTTGCACCTTCTAATTTAGGCATCTCATTTGGATTCCTAAAACTGTAGGGAACAAAATGTAGCAATTCCATACTTTTTATCTGTAAAGAAAGATTGAAAGTGGGATATAAATGTAATATGATTAATGATCAAGTTTTTGGGTATGGTGATGATGGGCTGTATTTGACAGAATTTTTCGAAGTGTATAGAGGGTCACAACTTGGATGAGAGGTGTGAAATTAATATAGGAATTATGCAATTTGGAAGACTTGTGTGCAAGATAGTGTAGGTTATTAATAGTAACTAATAGTCATCTAAGTAGAGGAGTGTTTTGAAGTCCCTGGTACTTGGACCAAAGCAGCAAGTCTGTGTGCAGATATGTTACCCATCTTTCCAAAACTGGTATCATAGGGCTGGGGAACCTTCTTCGGATTTTTAAAAAATAGTCCAGCTTCCTCAACTGGAATGGAGTTATCTGTCTCTTGATCACCTCCCACAGATGTTTTTCACCTGCTCTTCAGAAATTCTCAGAAGAACAGGATTTTTCAATACCACTCTGTAGCAATTGCCAATGCTCATTCACCTTTGATTGTTTTTCTTGAGTTACCTTTGCTTAAAAGTAGAATGATTTCCTATTTTCCTTACCCAAGTGGATCAAGAAAGCAATTTGTCACCAGTCTCTTTGTAACCACTTTTTGTACTGGAGGACTGATTACTTTTCACTAAACAAACCAAACTCCTTTAACTTCCTGCAACATCCTTGTTTTTCAAACTGCTATTTGTCCTGTAGATGCTCCTCAAATGGTCTGTCTCCAGCTGTGTTTTATCTGGGTTGGGATACTTCACCCTAATGAGATTCCACAGGAGGATCAGTTGATTCTTCAGGCAATGTCCTCCACCAGCAGATAACTCTTGGGATCTGCATATTTATCTTTTTTTTTTAGTATAATCTGGGAATGAGCAGAATGAAATCAACTACTTCTATGCTCTGGCATCCTATCTGAAACTGAGGCACAGCCCTGGACTTTACTTCCATCCTAGTCCAGAGATACTGAAGATACAGGACCAACACATTTGTGAATTTACTTGCTGAAGTTGTGTTGCTGAATAGTGGTATTAAAAAAAGCCATCCAAGAATCCACTTTCAAGAGCTGCTGGATGAATAGTTTGAGAAGGGAGGTGGCATCTCATACATGTCACCTAGTAAGCAAAAGAACTGAAGCAGACTCTCCAGGCAGAGTGTGGCCAGCTTGTGGTTGAGGAGTTAACAGATACTCTATTATTCCTTGACTATTCACCCCTGTTAGTTTTTTGTTTTTTTTTTTTTCCCCTCCTTGATTAAGTCCAGGCAAGGAGAAAAAGTAAAAACTCAAGGAGTTTCTATTTTGGTTGTTTTGTTGTTGTGGTGGTGTGGTTTTTTTGTTTTGTTTTTGTTTTTTGGGTGTTTTTTTTTTTTTTTTTTGGTGTTTTTGGTTGGTTTGTTTGGTGGTGGTGTTTTTTTCTTTTGGCGAAGCAGTCAAACTGAGGCACTGGAAGTTAATTAGGATGAAGAATAAGTGAAATCCACTTTTGTAATAATGAAAACTGTGTGGTGGTCTAACTGTGCACTGTGTGAAGTAATTTGTAGCATGCAAGGGAGTGCACAATGGGCAGCCTTTTGGTTGTGAAGGCTAAATCGTTTCTGTACAGTCTTCAAGTATTCATCTACCAAATAATTGATAAAATGAGCAAGTGCATGAGACACTAAGAGAGTGTGATCCAATGCCAAGTGCTGGTTTCTATAGTTGATTTTAAATCTGCATTATGCTAATGATGTTCATTTGGAAAATGTGTCCACTCCCTAACTTCTGCCGCTGAGCGTTCTGTTAATTGGATTCAGATGGTTGGACTGAAAAAGTGGCAGGGTTCGTATACAGAGGAGTGTTCCAAGCCCTTTTTTTTTCCTATGCAGTCTTCCTAAGCTAGAGTTGCTTTCACTGTGGCTAGTGTCCAGCTGTTCTTGAACTCTCTCATCAAAGGTCTGTCTGATACAAATGGGCACAGTTCTGCTGGGACAAATGAAGTTATGATCACTTAAATGTGCTGAAGATCTCATCTGGAGTGTGACTCCTCTCCCAGTCCATCGGGCTGGCTGGGCTGGGCTGCTGGTCAGAGTTCATCAGTGAGGGAGTCCATTCCACCAGGCTCACAGTGCAATTTGTAATTCTGGAAACACAGGCTGTTGACTGAATTCTAATAGCAGGAACAGCCTTTTGTTTCCCATGGAATGATATTAAGAGCTGGTGTTTCTGAGGCATTTTGACAAGGTAGCATGTTTCTGTGTAATGATGCTGTGCTGTGATTTTCATCCCTATGCTGTCATTCAGAGCTATTCTAGTACCTGGGCAGCCTCACTGAACTCAGACTGTGGAGTTGGTGGCATTCAATATGATGATATAAGACAGCATTGTTTTCCCAAGTAGCTGTTCTAACCCATGACCACTTGGTTAGCTTTGAAGGGGAAAAAGAAGTTGTGACTTTTTATACAGTTGACTCTAACAGGCAGGGTTTTTATAATAAGATTTACTGTGCTCATAGGCTAACCAAAATTTATTCCCTGGTTTCAAAGAAAAAATAATCAGGGATAGAAGGCTCTTTATCTTTTAAACAAAAGTGTCTAATTTCTGTAAGAGGTTTTTTTGTCTGAATTTCTGAAAGTCAGCTTCATCCAAGCGGCTATTTCTGGAAGTCGAATCAAATGAAGGCTTTTCAGACACCAAGTATTGTGTGGAGATAGATATGCAATTATTTCTACACATACTTGCTGCTGTTCCAAGTGATAATACTTTTCTGAAGGTTTATAAAAGAAATAAGAGGGAAATTAAAGAAGACACAACGTGTGTTGGAAGATGGTGTTTTCACATGAACAAAACCAGTACTGAATTTACATTGTGAAGTTATAGTAAGCCTCAGACCCAAGAGGGAAAATTAAAAGATTACTTAACACCAACGATAAACATGCAAATTAAAAGTCATAAATTTTAAATGAAGTCATATGCTATTAAAAATAAGCATAAAATTGCATACTAGTTTGGATGTGTAGTTTATAGAACACACCAAATGTTAAAATTGGATGAAATTAAGAAAAACATTTTCCAAAGGCAAGTAAAATATCTGTTTAATTAGATTGTAAAGAAAGAAGATTAAAAGTAATATTTTGTGAAACAGTAATTACTGTTTTTCAGAAGTAGTCAGGTTCCTGTGTGTTGATCTAAATTTACCAGTGATAGCAGATCTCTTTGGGGTCTTTTGTTTTGTTTGTGTCTTTTAATTAATTTAAATGGCAACCACTACCTTTATTTTGTTTTCTTTGCACTGAACACACTGCATGGCTGTTTGCTCCAGTACTCTGCCAGCTCATGAAAACAAATCTGAGAGATCAGCTCATCCCCTCTGGTTCTGAGAGGTTAAAAGCCAACTCATTGCAGGGGACTATACAGCAAGATAACAGGAAAGGCAGCTGAAGCCATTGGGAGGTGGGTTGAGGTGCTGATGGGAGCCTGAGATGTAAATAAACCAGATTGCTCTCATTTCCTCTTTCCACTGTATTATGCATTCCAATAGCACTATTCATCTTTATGACAGACACCTATTGCTTTAACTTTACTGCAGGCCACTGAAGTACATTAAAGTGGGCAGGAAATGGAAATAAATAGAGTTCAGTGGAGCTGCCGAATAACTAAACATGAGGCCGTGCAGTTTTGAGCAGATTTATCGTATTTCTTGGCTTTTCTTAGAAAGATGGGCGCTGCTTAAAAGAGATACCATGTAATTTTTGTCATAAGTAAGAAAATGCGCTTTTTTTTTTTTTTTTTTTTTTTTTTTTTTTTTTTTTTTCTCTCCAAACTCTTTGGGAAGCCAGAGATGAAAAGAAATTGAGTTGACTCTCAGCTGAGTAGAGTCAGGGGAATCTGTCTGTGTTCACTACCTCAGGTTGTGGCTGGAAACAGAATAATGGGATTGGAGATTTGAAGAAATCCTGCTAGGAGATAGAATGGGAGGAGGGCCACAGTCCATTGGCTTAAATTAACCTTCCACCTAAAGGTAGTGAGACATTACTGTAAAGTGTATCTACTTTTTTCCTAATGCCTGCACATTCTGCTCAGTTTGGAAATGGGGATTGCTCTCCTGCTTGTTCAGAGGAATGTTTTCAAGGACAGTGAAGTTACACTGCAAGTTCCAGATACCCTTAACCCACAGGAGATGGGACTTCAGGTGAATTCTGTTTTTGTGAAAGCTTCATGTGTTTGTTTTTCCTTGACTGTTTATATTCAGATAAGATGAGGTCAGTGACTGAATGAATTCACAACATGGGTTACTTGAAGACTTAAAGCTCATATTTTCACTCCCTTGAGATTCGTCAGATAATTGGAAACTTTCCTTAACAAAAAAAAAATCTTTGGCACTGCTTTCTTTTTTTTTTTTTGTCCCTTGATTACATTGAGCACTCTCTGTGTTTGCTGAATACACTGCTTCGGTTTTTAATTTTTTTTTGTTTTGTTTGTTTGTTTTCACAATGACTGCTGTACAGTTGAAAGCAAGCATCAGCCTTCAAGGTATTTGTCAATATAGAAGATATTAGGGGATATTTCACAATGTCATGTAAGGTAAAAACTAATTTGTAAGCAGTGTGGCAGAGATCTGGAAGGACAATTAAGACAAAAAATCATTAACATTGATTCTTGTGCACTGGGATGGTACATTCCTTTCTCCAAAAGCATCCTTTTAAAATGTTGTTCACCTCAGTGTGTATTTAATTATATATTTCAGTGTGACATCCAATGATTCTTCTTTCTCTTAAATTATACTTGTATCAAGACTTTAATTGAATTCAGTTCAGAATAGTGCTCCAGATACACTGCAGAGAGCAGTGCCAGGCAGAATTGCGGGTAATTACTGAGGACGGTTGTTGGCAATTTGACTTTTCATCATTTGTTCGTCATCGTTTGTTCACACTCTGTGCATAGTTCCTTGCTGAAAGGATTAGGTTACAGATGGGTGGGTATTACTTCAGGGACTTCTTAAGTGAGAATCCAGATGCTTTTCTGCCTCCTCTTCTCTTGCTTAGTTTGGGAGTTGGAAGTCAGTAGCTGCAGGTAA
The DNA here is from genome assembly GCA_009812075.1 of Sialia sialis. Taxonomy (NCBI): domain Eukaryota; kingdom Metazoa; phylum Chordata; class Aves; order Passeriformes; family Turdidae; genus Sialia; species Sialia sialis. The sequence goes on along the minus strand of VRYO01002775.1, from coordinate 4,564,370 downwards.
GATTCAAAACTTCTATCTTTGTTTTTTTTTTTGCAGTAGAAAAAAGCTCTTCTTTCTTGTTAGTTGAACAGAAAATCTAACTGCAAACTGAGTACTTGGGAAATTGCAGATTGAGCTATAATTTCAAAATGATTTCATTTCAGTGCAGTTATCACTGACAAACTGCTTCAAGTTCTCGGAATAGTTCAGGTCCAGGAAGGTAATTTTGTGCTTCACACTTTGGTGTCTAAGCTGTGTCGGGGATTTTTGGAGATGTTGGCCTTCAGCCACATGCTTTATGCCTGTAGTTTCAAGGGAATGCTCTGGGGATGTAGTATTCCACAGCTGTGAGCTGTGGGTTTTGTTCTGTGCCCCACAAGCAGCATGTGGTGTTACCCCGATAACCGAGACCCTGCTGGGTCCCCCTTGGTTCCGTGGGGAGGCCTCAGAGCGGAGCTGTGACACCAGGGAGGGAAGCCTGGGCTGCAGACCCTTCCCTTCTCGCTGGATGTGCTTGCAGGTCTGTGCTCCTTTTCCCTGCTCCACAGGCAGTGCCCGAAGGCAAGGCTTCAGGCTGAACGCTGCAGTGCTGAAGGGAATGGCTGTTTTGCTGTGTGTTCCAGCGGGAGCACAATCCTGCTTTGCCAAGCTTACCACGCTGCCAGCTGAACTTGCAGACCATTTCTGTGAGCTCCTCTCATGTGGGCAGTTTCCGTGTGTGTATTTATTTCATCTCCCAGCAGCAGTTGGCAAGCTGGCTTGTGTCTGGAAGGACTGCTTGCTGAAAAGCCGTGGTAAATTCAAGCGTTCAGAAAATTTGTCCTCATATAAGAACATGTAATTATCTCATGCCCTGATCCTGATGGGGGCTGCTGGGTTCCTCAGTTCCTAGGCGGACCATTTACTTTATAATTCTAACAGTCTGTGATGTTTGAATATCTAAAACTTGTATGCAAAAGTTAACAAGCTGAGTCTGAAATCAGAGATTTCATTTCTGCAGTGGGTGGGGAAGCTGTGAATGTTACAGCATCACAGTATTCTGCTTATCCTGCTTGTTCAGGAGGAAAGAAGAGCATTTGGAAAGTAGGTGTGACAGAGACATCACAGTTTATTTATGCTGTGGAGGAATAAAAGAATCATGTTCTTTGTAGCACAGCAGACTAAAGAGGTTTTGGAGCACCATTGGGAACAGAGGCTTGTGTGTTGTATGTTTAATTTTTGTGCCATTCCCCTCAGCTATTTGCACACCCCTTTTGTTTGGCTCGCCTGGCTGCTGGTGGAGCTGTAGCAAGGATGGCTTTGGCTGCTTCACCCCTCCCACGTGTGTGTCACACATTTGGTCTCTCAGGCTTTATTTCTTCCCTCTGTTAAACACAAGAGTGTAATTTCCACCCCAGCCTTGCTGAGCTGCAGCAGGGGCTCCCCAGGAGCAGCCATTGTCACCGGGCAGGAAAACCTCTTCAATGGGGCTGGCTAAACTTTTAAACTATAGTTAATGTTTTTAACAGCAACTTGTGTTTCCTCTGGCCTTCACGCCCAACCATTAGCCAGGTGTTTTTGTCTCTCAGAGTGGAAAAATAAAAGTAATCTAGCTGTCCAGCAGGGCCCTCCCTGAGGTGCTGGAGAAGGTTGGCCACAATGTGAACTGGATGTGTGGGTTAAGCTCCTTGCAAAGCTTGGCAAAATGTAAGCATTGGAAATAAGATGCCCCCTTTTATTTTTATATCTTTTTACTATAAATAAATTATGAGGTTTAAATTTGACATGCTATGTTCCTATATAAGCTTTGCTCTTTGTAGTTTTCTAAATATATATATATTTAAAATGTATTTTTGTTCCCCCCTTTAATATGACATCCACTCGATTTCTTTGTAACTGCGAGACAGAGCTGACTCTGATCTGCCTTATGCTGTAAACTGTGTTTATGGAGCTAGAATTGGGGTCATTAATTTTCTTTACATCAAAAGAAGTAATTTCTTTTAAATGAGAAGCCTGTTTCACCTAGTAATTCGCTTTAATTGCTTATTTGAAACTTTTGACATTTGATAGCAATTTAAGCATTGCCAGATGAGGCTCACTGCAGTTGGGACGTGCAGGTGCTTCCATGTGAGCCCAGCCTGGATGAAAGAGTGAGCCCAGGGATGTGCCTGGCCGCAGACAGGGAAGCAGCGCTGCAAGATGCTGACTTTTGGGGCTGCCTGAATGGATGCTGTGTGTCAGCTCAGCAAGCTTTGCCTCACAGGGCTCTCCCTTGGAGAAGTTTCTGAGGAGCACTGAGCACAGTGCTGTTTGTTTTTCTTGGGAGACAGACTGCAGTGGCCTTTGTTGTGCCTGAGGCTAAATAGTGCTTGCAGCACTCAGTCTCTGTTTTTTTAAAGTCTAACAAATAGTGCTTTCTGCTGAAGGGATAGAAAAAAGTTTCTAAAATATTAATTACTTTTTTTCCTGAGTAATATCTCTTAATTTAATATTACCATCTTCTGGGAGGTTTGGTGGGAAAGAATTTTCTTCCTCATGGGGGTAAGCAAATGGTGCAACTTCAAAGGCATTTCTAGCAGGATCTAAACCTCAGTAAAGAGAAGAGACAAAAATGAAACAGTGTCTTACCCTTCACTTTTTATTCACAAATGTGAATCAATTTATTGTTCAGTCAGTGGCAGGAGTAGCTTTTCTTAGCCTGAGAAGTATTTTTTATTTTAAGTCAATAAACAATAATTTAGATTATTGTGGAAAGAGCAACTTGGGTTAATTGCTTTTGGCTGTGGAATAATGTGGTGCTAGATATACTTACAATGGTTTCTATCAACACTGTACTGTGTCTCATGAGAGATGAAAACTATTGCAGGAGTGGTCCAACAGCTGAACATGAGATAAATTCTGTGCTGCTGCTGCAGAAGTTAAGAAGCATTTTAGTAGTTTGTGAATTCAGAGCAAAGCCAAAGCACCAGTGCCAAGACTTCTTTAAAGAGTTTTATTGATGTGCATTGTAATTAAAACCAGAATTAGTTTTCTAATAGGACATTCATTTCCTAGAGAGCAATTGCAGCTTGGCATAAAGTAATACATTTTTAAAAACAAGTGCCAATCTGGGGATATCCCCAGCATATGTTGGATGGCTGATTTACCAGCTATGTGTGTCCTACTTATTAGCAAGAAAATTAAATATTTTCATTTAAAATAATGATATGAATAAACCTTTAGTTGTGCTGTGATTTCATTAAAACCTTAATTGTTTAGAGAGCTCTGTGAGGGTGTGTGAAGTTGGGTCAGTTTTACAGCCTGATGTTAGTCTCGATAGCAGATTTACGACAGGACTGGATTTAATCTCTGGACTAATCTTTACAGTAGCAGGCCTGGGATGGCAAGGTGTTTGTGTGTTTCAGGAGATAGGTAACTCTATCTCTGAAGTGGAAACACGGTGCTGGGTTCTAAAATGTCTTAGCAGCCTTAAAATGAACTAGCCAAGGGGTGGTGGGGAATTGCTCTGTGGAAACAAATAGGTGTTGCTTTTAAATCAGTGTGGTAGTGTGCTCATTGTCACACCTTCGCACATGGCTGTAGGCTCAAATCTATTTCTCATTAAAGCAGCTGCAGTGGAAGGGAATATTGCGACCATCTGGGTTGCAAAGATCAGAAATAACAGTCCTGTGGGCAGCACCATGTAAACTGGCTTTTATGCCACTTGATTAATCATTTCTGAGGGTAAGGGCAGCAAGATGTTTACCAGGTCATGCATCAATTTAAAAAAACAACTTTCAAGTCTAATTTTCCTGGGTTTCTAACAGTGGTGTGCCTTTGAATCAAGTTACAACATTTGTAGGTTCAGCATTGTTCCTGAGCAGGGGAAACACGGGTGCCTTAGATGTCTCCAAAGGAGAGTTAATTAGAAGAATGAGCAGTTATTAAGAGCACCACAGCTCCACTGTTTTATTCTGATGATAATTTTCATGCTGGGTCTAATACAAATAAATTCACTTATGGTTTATTAATTGACTGTGAGCCTGTTAGGGTATTCAGCAGGAAAAATGCTGAGAGTTACCAGAACAGATTTAAAGCACTTCTGTGAGTGGAGAGCAAATCAGAGAACTTTATTTTTTCCCTCCTTTTTATCTTTCTGCACTGATGTAACTAAATATGGTGTTTTTTCCTCCCTTTTCTTCACTTCTTTAGGACCCACGACTATCAGCTTTAATTTTTGACAAGCTTCAAGTGCCTGACTATTTACAGAAAAACAGGAATGAAGGAGAGAGCAGATGTGAAACTTGTGCCACTCACTTGAATCAGCTGAAGCAGGAAGCCATTCAGATGATGCACACCCTGAGCCAAACCAGCTACCCAGAGATGCCCGACCTCCCTCCCAGCGCCGGGGCGGTGACCAGCATGGTACCCAGGATGGTCACCGTCTCTTCCCAGAGAGACCTGCCACTCCTCGCTGGGCAGGTGGGCAGGCAGCCTGGGAAGTCGCCCAATCTCTTCTCTGCAGAGAGGAAGAAAGGACTGGGATGGTCTCAAGGCGTGGGCAGTTTTCCCAACTCCAGCGTTCAAGTGACTGTGGCCCCCAGCAGTCTCAGTGGTGCCCTGAGCTCTGTCACCATCCAAGCTCAGCAGTACCTCGAGGGCATGTGGAGTATCTCCAGGGTGAACAGCTTCCTGCCTCAGGCTTGTCTAGTAAGTAGTGATTAATTCAGCTGCTTGAGTTGTGTTTGCATGTGTGTGGACATACAGCGAGATGCAGATAAATTTTGAGGTCTATCCGTATTTATCTTTGTGGGGATCAGCTAATGGTATTCTAAGCCATGTTTCATGAGCTGAAGAGCTTTGAATGGTGTTCTATCAGATGTCATGACGAATTTGCTTTCTTATCTCACATGGTGAGATCCTTTCCTCAGATGTTTTTGCACCTATTTTTGCTTCATGTATGCAGGTGATATTATTTGTGTCACATACCTGGTAGCCCCTTTAGAAGAACACAAAAGGCCAAGTCTGTCACACCTGAAGCTCTGGGAGCTTCATGGGATTATATCAAAGATGAACTTGACCCTCAAGTCTAGTGCTGGGCTTCTAAAGCTGTGTGCAGTTCAGCAGCTGCTGTTGATGGACTGTGATGCACAGCATTAATCTGCAGCTTAGATGTGTTGCAAAACAGTTTGCTGCTGAGGAAGGGGCTCAGGAGGTTGCTTCAGAGCCACATGCCTGTAAATGTCACTGCACTTAGATTTTAAACCTTGATGTTGATTTCTTGTATTCTGCCTGCATTTTACAAACTCCTGTGGGAAATGCAAAAGCTTTATAGAGGTGCATGTTACCTTTAAAGCAAGTTCATTACGTGGTCACCTATGGAGCTGTGCTAAGAAGAATACAAAATGTGACTGGTTTTGACTAAGATTTATTCCTGACCAGTTTTCAGGTAAGTGGGGGAGTGTGTGTAGTAATGAAATGTGCACAATTTGAAGTAATGGTTTTCCCTTACAGATGACATAGCAGGTCTTGTGAGATCGGGTATTTTGGTGCCAAGCAGCTTTAAATTTAACATAATGCTGTACATGCTGTTTAATGTAAACACTACCTAATATTGCTTGGTAGCTTCAGCTGGTTGAGCTCCAAGATCATCAGAGATAAATATTTGAGTGCTGCTGTGTAACATAACTTTTTCAGGCTGACTTGTGTTTCCTTCCAGAAAAGGCTTGGAGATTTGATTCTTCCCTCCCATACTTTTCTCTCTTAAGGAAATTTGTGAATTCCACCTCTGAGGGGTTCCCATTTAAATCCAGTGAATCTCCACTGACATCTGGTCATTCACTGAGAAAAGGGAAAATGGCCCATTCAGCTCTTCATAGTTTTTAAGGAACTTCTGCTATGGGAGCGTTTTTCTAAATTGTTGCTCCATGCATTAGGGATCAATTTGGCCATGTAAGGTGTATGATGTTACCTTTAAATTGCCTTCTAAGTTCTTTGTGTATCACAGAAACAGAGAAGGAGAAATGGGAAACGTGCTGGGCTAAGAAGCCTGCACTCTGAATGCAGAAGTATTTCAATTTGCTCACTCTTTGTCTGCCCTTATTCTTGTCCTAAATAATTCAGTAGCAGCCAGCTGCAGATTTCCTCCTGCTTAACCATGCTGACTGATAGATGTGGTCTTCCCTCACCACTACACTATTCTAAGATAAAACTGTTGCCTCATTTAACCCCTGTGAAGGAAAAATGTGTATAATGCAGCAGAGCTTAAGTGTGATTTAGAAACGTGCAAAGAAACTCAGTAGCCTGGAAAACAGTGACCTTTAACGAAAGGACAAACACTGTGAGTGTTGGAGGCAGCTTGGATGTGATCCAGTCATCTGCAAGGATCATTTAGATTTATAAGCAATTTTTGGAGAGAAGCTAGTCTTCAGTTGTTTTATCTCTCCTCCCTCTTTATTTATTTTATTCATTTAAACCCAAATGCAGTTACTGAAGACTGTGAGTGCTTCTCTTTCCAGATGGTGCTTCTTGTGTCTGTCGGAATTCTTCCACTGCCTTTTGTATTGTTAAGAGCCTTGTGTCTGATGGAGTTGTTTGGGTGGGTGAGGCAGAAAGTGCTTCCCCTACGCTCTTCCCCTGAGGAATCACAGGTGTTGAAGAAAATAGGATTGGAGAGATTTCAGGAAACAGTCTAGCCCTTGTCTAGGACAGTATCCACTGCAGGACATTCTTGTCCAATGCTTACCTTACATCATTTTACAATTTTTCAAAGTCTGGGATTTTCCGAGTTCTGTTGATTCTCACATCTGAACTTCCTTCCCTATTAGAAAAGTTTATTTGATTTATTTATTTTTTTTTTAACTGGTTAGAATGTTAATTTTGTCCTTTCTTTCCTGAAGTAAGGGACAGGGTTTAGGTTTCAGATTAACCCAGAAGAGAACTGTGCATATACATACTTTTAGTGATGTCTGTTTTCAGTAATACTTCCTGTCTGATAGAGCAAAGCTGGCCTGGCTATAGGAATTCTGCAGCAAGAACTACTGTAGTAGAAAGAACAGATTTGAATGTAATATTTATCGTGTGTGACTGGATTTTGAAGACTTCAGCCCCCATTTAGGTGACATACTGCACAAATGCAGAAGAAAAAGATGGTTCTTTTGCCAGGGAGTTTCCACTCTTGGTTGTGACACCAGTTACTTTGACCACCCTGTAGATATTCCTGTTTCACCCTTTTTCCTTGCCAAAGGGTGCTTGAAACAGGTGCTGAACTCCCTGGTGGCAGGCTCCTACCAATGCCTACCCTCGCAGTGATTTAAATCACTGCTGCATATGAAGTGGGCATGATTAATTTTACAAATTTGGGAAGACAAAGGTAAGGGCTGGGGTTAATCTCAAGTGTGTTTAATTGCCAGAACCCCAGGTATTTATTGTAACAGAATTACTGAGGCTCCCTTTGTGGCTATGGAAGACCAACAGGCTCTTCCAAGAGATTCTCTGTCCCTCTCATCTTGGATGTCTGTCTTGGCCTGCCTTGTCCCCCAGTGGTGCCTGTGGCTTCCAGCTGGTGCTGGTAGAGCCCAGGTAAGTAATGAGGAGCAAATCCCTTTTTGGATGCAGGCTACTCCGTCCCCAGTGCCTTCTGGGTGTGAAAAGACACCCCAGTGTACATCTGCCAAACCTCAGGAGACTTTGCAGCCGCACATGTTTCTCCAGGATCCATATTTCTTATTAATGGTTAGTTCTAATAGTGGTGGTAGTGGAATTGTCTGTGGAGAGAAAAAAAAAAAAATTTGATTTCTGCTCCTCTCATCTCCCTCCCTAAACTCGCATGTAATGTCACGGTTGTGAAAACACTTCTGGGCTGAACGTTGGGGGTCAGAAGTGCAGGACATCGTAAATTTTTAATATGTGTTTGGAGTTCAAGTGTGAAAAATCCATTATATAGATTATAAATTTTTTGAACAGGAGCGTGTGTTTGAAGCTTAGTGTGGGTGCTGCTCGAACCAGAATAATGACCATGGGCTTTGGGAGCTGTGAAGAGGAACTGTAATTAAGGATCTGGAGGAAGGTTCAGGGAGGGGAAGACTAGGATTGCAACCAAGGTGCAAAAGGTGAAGATGTAATCAGCTGCTTTACCCAAGTGGCCTGCTGTGAAAAATTACAAAAAACAATCACCAGTAGCAGTGATAAGTTGTCTGAGCAGACAGTGGACACAGTGGAGGGGAGGGAGCTGGTATAACTCTGGGTAAAGCAGGTGATTTGTGCTGGACACCTGACGACTATAATTAATAAATAGTTTTATGTTGATGTTTTTAGTTCTAGACCTGACAAGTGAATATAAGGTTACTACTCAAATGAAAAAAAAACATTAGCAGTACTCAGCACTGCCAACCAGTTTAATGCAGAAGGAGGGGACTGAGGGGAGTTTGGACTTCCCAGATATGTTGGAATCTGGCTGAGACGTAGAACATGAAAACCACTGAAAATACTTTGTATGCCTATTAGAAGTATCTGCATTTATTGTGTGTTGTAGAAAAAAGGTCTTATTGTATATTTTAAATTGACTGTGTTATTATTATGCAGTGTTATGTACTGCATAAAAGTGCTAAAGTAGCCATGCCATGTGCTATAAAGACATCTCAGTGAAATAGAGCTTATTTGCAAATTGCTTCTTTCATCTTACACGAAATGAAATCCTGGTCACACTGTATTTCTTACTTGAATATATACAATTGGTACTGGTTATAAGGCAAAGCGTTGTGGCTCCTTACCACTTTGTAAGTGGATTTAAAAATACATTAAAAAATGCACCATTAAGAAATTGAAAAAGTTGGAGCACTAAAGAATTTGAAGTGCCTTAAGTAAAACTTTTAAAGCCTATGTATGCAAAATTGTAAAATTATCAAAAGCTCAGTGTATGTTCTTGACAGTATTCACAAATTTAAATTTAGGTATGGGTTTAATGCTTGGGTCTGTGAGGTTCAAAGAGGGAGGGTTCACCCACAGCGTAGCAGATGTAAATGAGTACATGGACTCTAAAGTTAAAGAACTTATGTTTATTTGTATTATGTGAAAAACCTATGAATTATTTTTGTCACAAATTCAAGCTTTCCTGTAGTTTGAATAAGTATTCTGCTTACCCTAATCTAAACCAGATGGATTTGTCTGAAAGTAGCTCAGCCTCTGTTGACTTTCCTTAAAGCCTCTTTGTTTGTTTATAGCCAGGGTGAGTTACATTTTGTTTCAAAGATGCAATAAAAGGCTGACTGTGGAAAACAGAACAATGACAAGATTTACTTTCCAGCATTTACTTTTTTACTTTGATAAATGTCATGCTAAATGGATTTTTAAATTAATTTTTAAAACCCTTCTTGATAGCTTTCTCAGTGACCTTTTATTAATACAATGTGGGAAATATATTTTGTAATGAAACAATTAAAATACAGTGCATTGACCATAAATCTTGTCCATGAGACATATGGATGTCTTTGAGCTTTGGGACATTTCTCAGACTCCACGTATAACATCTTGATCCTCAAGAAGTCAGTGTTAGGCAGATGGTGAGGCAGGGACTGCACAGAGGCTTTTCTGTTTTCCCTATAGCTCCAGTAGTGCTGGTGTCACTGCTCTTATAGAGGAAGTACAGAAGGGAAAGGGGGTGGCAAAAATGACTAATTTTCAAAGTTGGTGTTGGTCACACTCCATAACAAGTCTCAACAGCAGAAGGAAACCTTTTGATCCAAGTTACTAAATGCCTTCTCATAGTAACCTAATTCATGTTCCCATGGAAAAGAGCTTTGCTGTGGCTGCTGCACATCAGCTGGGCAGTCATGCCTTGCTTGGAGCTTTGCTGCCTTGGCAGATGCAGAGGGAGGGTGTGATGTGGGAGGACAGCCCTGCCACTGCCAGTGAGACCCTGCCCAGCAGACTGGCTTGGAAAGAGTGGGTTGGAAATCCAGCCTTAAACGTGCAGCTGAAAGCGTAGCCCTCTGTTTTGTGTAGTTGATGGGATCTTTGTGCTCTCTTGTTCTAGATTGTCCCCAGTGCAGGGTGCTGAAGGCAAAAATGAGGTTACTTTTTAATGTATTTCCAGCTATCAGAGTGATACCAGAAAAATATTAAGAGATAACAGAAAGATTATTGGCTACAAGATGGAAATGAACATTTTCTTGGGTGAGGGTGTGGATTGCATTTCTTTTTGTGTTTGACACTTTCACCATAGTACTGGTTTTACAGTTGTGGGACAGGGTTACTATTTGAGGACTCAGACCCTCTTGTGGCTCAAGTTACCACCTGAAACCAGTTCTTTTGATCTTTTACCCCTCCAGGCTAAGCAGTTGTTACTACAGCTCTCACGAGGAAACAAGTCCATACTTGCCTCTGTTGACAATTGAAGTCACCAGGCAATAATGAAGAAAATGTTTGCCCAGACTTCACCTGTAACTCATCAGAGATAGATTTAAGATAAGCAGACTTTGGAGATTATGTGGAAATGATAATCCACTGGATTTACATTTGTCCCACAATTTATTCTCTCATCTGGCAAGTGCATCACAAGCTACACTAAATACCCCAAATATTTAAATTTTCTGCTCTTGCCTTTCAGTTTCTTTGGCCTTTTCTGTTGACTTTTGCTTCCTACTGGTCCATTTATACTCTGAATTTGCTCCACTATAAATCCTCCAGTGAACTGATAGTCAGTGCATCCCGTGCCACTCCAGCACTATAAGTCACCACACAAGGAAGGTGTTCCTTTTAGGCTGAAGCTCGGGAGTGGTGTCATCCAAGATTTGACAAAGGACAGCTTTTATGAAGCTACTGTTGCATGGGCTACATGGATTAAGGGTGGGCTGCAGATAAATAATACCCTTTGGCTTCAGAAGTTAATGCAGCAGAGAAACTAAATAAATTCATGCTGAGCTCAGACCTTAGTTGTGTGCAGACTGGTGGAGGGGAAAGTCTTGCAGTGGTGTCTGTATAGCACATGAAAGGAACTGATTTGTACAGCTGTGTGCAGGTAGGATTGACCAGTTATCCTGCTTATGTAGAATATATTTGAAAATAATCTATTTTATTTTTTTTTTGCATAGTGCTTTAATCTGACATTTTCTCAACAGTCTGTTTACTGGAATGATGGCATGTTGAGGGTGTGGACCTTCGGATGATAGAGCTGTGCACAGTATGAGCATTGCTGAAAGCATCTCCTGTTGCTTTGTGGCATGAGGGGCTGAGCATGGGACAAAAACTGGTGTTCTTTGTTACTTGTAACTAGAGTCACTGAAGCACCCTGCCTGGTAGCTTCTGACAGGAGGTTTAAAAAGCATCAATAGAAAATGATGTATCTATTTTTGTGTTTCAGCACTTAGGAGAGAATTTATGATGTATGGATAGTGTTCATAGATATTTCAAGCATTTCATATGTGTGTGTTTAATGGAATGGATTGCCACTTTAGTGAACATAACATCAAATCAGCTCTGTTAATTGAAAAAGATTTTTCACATTATTGCTAATGATGTGACACAGTTTTGTTAGAGATGGTGCATAAAATAGCACTACTTCAAGTGACATTAATGTATGCATTTAAATTCTTTTTTCCCCATTTACGTGCATTATTGATTTTATTTCATTGTTGAGAAGCTAATGGATTTATAATTTGCATACAGTCACTGTAATCAATGATGGGATTATTAGACTTATAAATAGAACTCTAAAACTACGATGAGATAATTTCACAATGACACTGTAGAGAGTGGGCTGCCCAACCAGGAAGACTGAGTGGGTGAGGTCCTCCAAAGAGAGATAGGAACAATCTTGTGTTTGTAACTCCTGGTCCTCATGAGGGACTTCAACCACCCTGATACCTGTTGGAGAGACACACAGCAGGGCATAAGCAATCTAGGAGTTCCTGGAATGCATAGGTTATAATTTTATTCTCCAAATGACAGATGGACCAGTGAGGAGAGGTGCTGTGCTGGACATAGGTTGTGATCAGTGATGCAGGGTCTGTTCGGAGCCCTGTAGGCAGAGACGCTCCCCAGGGGTCAGTGCTGATTCCAGCTTAGTTCATCGTATTCATTAATGCCCTGGATGGAAGGACAGAGCCCAGCCTTGGGAAGTTTGCTGAGGAGGAATGGCTGGTACCACTAAGAGCTGTGCTGCCATCCACCAAGACCTGGGCAGGCTGGAGATGTGGATAGAGAAAAACATAATGAAATTCAACCAAAGTAAGAGCAGAGTTCTGCAGCTGGGGAGGATTCACTCCATGTACCAGTACAGAACTGGAGGCTGACCCACTGGAAAGCAGCTCTGTGAGTCCTGGTAGACAACAAGGTAACCACCAGCCAGCACTGCCCTTGTGGACAAGAAGGCCAGTGGTGTTCAGGGCTGCATTAAAAGAGCATTGCCAGCAGGTCCAGGGGGTGATCCTGCACCTCTGCTTGTCCTGGTTGAGACCACATCCGGAGTGCTGTGTCCAGTTCTGGGCTCCTCTGTTCAAGAAAGACAAAGTCTTGGGGAGAGTCCCATGGAGGGGCTGAGAAGATGATGAGAGGAGCGTAGCATCTCTCTTACGAGAAAAAGCTGAGGGAGCTGGGCTCATTCAGCTTGGGGAAGAGACAACTGAGTTAATTCCTCTGGATTGGTATAGCTGCTACTATTTCAAACCTGGATGAGTTTGTTCTTTTGTGAAGAATTTGGAGGAAGAATTTGAAAGGTGCTGTAGGAATGAGTCTGTTGCTGTGTTTTTGGTGTTGCTGAGCGAAGACAATGAATCTGCCATTCAGAAATGTTTCTGTTGTGCTGTTCAAAAAATAAGGTGATGGAAGTTGTACAAGGCTGTTTTAGGTGTCAGGTGGCAGTGGAAGGATACAGAAGGAGACAGTGGTCCTTATGGTGCCTGGCTTGGGAAAGGTTTAGGTTTAGTTTGTTCATGCAGGGAGCTGTGTGGAAATCCCCTTAAGTCTGGTCAGCTTCTCCTGATGACTCTGAAGTACTGATGAGGGATACAGGAATAGTGCAGCCTCCTGTTGCTAGTTATGCTAAGATTCTCTTGAAAAGACTGAATGGGAATGATAAGAACATTAGTAGCATCCTGCTGAGTCTCAGCTGCAGCCTGTCTAGCTCAGGGCTGTCTCCAGCAGTGAAGCTGGAAATGGTATTTAGGGAGAGCTGTGGAACCTGGCTATTTTCTGCAGTCAGCTCACACTCCCTAGCTTGCTCAGTTGGAGAATTCACAGGGACACAGACCTGTCTATTCCCTTTAGGATCTGTTTAGAGACCTGCTGTTCAGGAATTTATCCAAACCCTGTCTGACCCTGAAACACTAACTCCACAGCCTTCTGTATGCCAGCAGGTTCCATGAGTTCACTACCCCAGTGCAGGGAAGTACTCACTTTCATTCAATTTATTCTGTACCTCCATGACTTCGTAATCCTCAGTCAGGCTGTCTTCAATCTTTCCTTCTCCAAGCAAGAGTCCCAGCCTCTTTCATCTCTCCTCTTGGGGCAGCTGCTTTATCTTCTTGACTGCTTACAGTAATTTCACAACTGTAAGGTGCACCGTATTATAAGGCGCACTTCCGGATTGTCAGCAAATGTCCACACTTTTGTCCATATATAAGGTGCACCGGACTATAAGGCGCACCTCCCATCCCCCCGGTGAGGATCCGCGTGTAACAAAGTAACGAATTAGTAAAAGAATCGCTGGATTGTGGGATTTACTGGCAGGTGCTCAATCTGCAAACATTTTTCACAGATCGGCGTAGCCTTTAAACACAGCCCGTGGACTCCCACCCGCCCCCAGCACCGGCTGCTGAGGCTGCCCTCATGGTGGCTGCTGACATGGCTCGTGCTTCCGGGTTGGCAAATTTCTGAACTTTGTCCATATGTAAGGCGCACTGGATTATAAGGTGCACTTCAGGTTCTGATCAAAATTTTAGTCAAAAAGGTGTGCCTTATAGTCATGAAATTACTATACTTGCTTGTCTCTGTCATTTTCCTTGATCAACTACCCTGTCTTGAGATGTAGTACTAGACTCAATCTAGACTCAATTATGTGGACACTCTCCTTGTTCTTTGTGCCCTGCCTTGAGATGTCCAAAAGTTGCTTGCTGGTTTGTTTATTTATTTATTTTTTTTTGGTTGTTGCTACATCTTGATTTAGAGAAGCTGTCCATGAACCTTAGATTTTCCAAGTTGTAGCTGCAAGTTTTGAGCTCACTGTTGGTGAGGAATCATTTTGATTGTTTTTCCCCTTTTTATGTGGTCTCATCTATGTCAAATCTCACCCGGCACTGCTTTGCACAGTCACAGTTGGAAATTTCTTCTGAAATTTCTTGTTATTGGCATTTGGTTACTTGAAGGAGCTTTGGGACATCTGCAGGCTTGCAGATTTCATTTTAGTAATGGTGAATCATGTCTGGGTTACTTGGCCCCAGCACTGGGAGCAAACAGCAGGGTCAGCAGGAACACCCACAAGAAGAGAGTGCCATCTGCACAGCTCTATCCCTAATTTGGGACCTTGGTGTCCTTCAACAATGATCACAGCTGTCCTTGTCTTTGCAAACTTAATGCTGCTTCAGGAGTTTACCTTGGTCTCTAAATAAGGGTGTAATAAAGAGCCAGTTTTCCCTTTGGATAATGAGGGCTTGTACCTCTTCAAGTGAGCTACTAGTCAATGTGTGCCTTCCATGTGGTAGCTGTCAGGCAAATTGATCCCAAGGGATGCTCTTTTTAAAGCAGCTACATCTAATACATAAGCAGTTCAAGTGTGATTGAGATAGAAATTAGGTATGACAATCTTCGTCCACCTTTGCTTTATTTGATGACATTGTATGTCAGTCATTATAACAATACAGTGATTTTAATCAAATTGGGAACATGGTAATGTCTTAGCTGAAAAGAGACTAATCAAGATATGGTGAGATTTTTGTTGAGTTCCCCAAATCATTGAGAACTGCTTTTGTGGAGTCAGGAAGGTGACACAAGTTCTCCCAATTCAAAGCTCTGGTTGTATCCTGTGTTTAGTGGCTGTTACAAGCACTTCTGGCCTGTGGAAGTCAGTACTAAAGGAAGAGCATTTGTCTTATTGTAGGAAACCCAATCTTAAAATGACAGAAATTTGCATTATTATGAACCTGTTAATGAATTCCTTTGCTTACTCTTAGCAGCCTTTGACAAAAAACAGGGATTTTTATTTTATATTTGCCCATTGAGTAAATACCTCAGGGAAGCAGACAGCTAGATGTTTTGTCTTTGGAGGTTGTATCTATTGTAATAGAAGTCAACAGGGAGGGCTCTGGGCAAGACTTTCTGATGCTTGCCTAGAGGCATTAGAAGAAACAGTTCCTCTAGCCTGGCTGTTTTAAATCCTCTGCACGTGAGAAGTCCTGATTTGAGAGTGTTAATGGGCAGCAGGATCTATGTCCTTATTGGCAAGCTCATTTCATGACCTCCTGACTGTGCAGGTGGTGGGTTTACATGTGCAGATAGGAGGGTGTTGTTTGTGTCACCGTCAGTCAGATCACTGTGAAGAAGGAAAGAAAAAAAAGAATTGCTTGCTGTGTCTTTTGGTATGAGCGTCCTGAAAAGCTGAGATGTGAAGGAATTGGTCTGTCACTGCCTGCTGACATCTTTGCACCACCAGAACCCTGCCTGCAGGAATTGCCCACATTCTCAATCTGAAGGAAGGAAAGAATGATGTTTCTTTTTGTAGATTGAGGCCTGCCCAGAACCCTGATATATTTTTCAAGGACCAAGCAGCATGGTTTGTGAGAGATCTGGGTTAGATTGAGATCAAAAACCCTTGGTGAGAAGGGAGAAGCTGCTGATTCTCCATCCTGGTACTGCCAAGTGCTGCATGTAGCTGG
Source organism: Sialia sialis (assembly GCA_009812075.1). NCBI lineage: Eukaryota > Metazoa > Chordata > Aves > Passeriformes > Turdidae > Sialia > Sialia sialis. Next base: position 4,548,567 of record VRYO01002775.1, on the reverse strand, counting down.
ATTTGTGCCCTGCCCAAAAGGATGAGATCCTTTCTGCATGCAGCACCGGCTGCTAATGATTCTTGGTGGTAAAGATCCAAGCCTTAAACCTGCTTTAGTAATTCAGATATTATTTCAAAAAGCAAGTGCTCTGAGGTTGCCTTTGGATTGCCTATATTACTTTCCAGTCTGTGACAGCAGATGGGCCTCCTATTTCTATTTAATTCTACTTCTCTATAATTTTTCTCCTTCTGCCTCATCTTCAGAGACTGATCATAAGCCAGGCATTAGCAACTCTTGGAGCCGAAAAGCCTTTTCTGAGAGAAGGGATATTATGCTCTGCATTTGATTTACGTTGAGCACGAGATGCATATAAAAGTCTGAAACCACAGGTTGAGGCATTCTTGTTACCACATCGCAGCTGCAGGTTATAAATGACTACAGTGGTGTATTGTAGTTATAAAATGCCCTACTTATTTTATAATGAGCCCTGGCAGAAACAATGCCAAATGGCAGAAAAAAGTTTATCCAGAACACGTTTCACTTCAGCCTGGCATATGCTGCCCTGTTAACTTTATGTAATGCTCGTCAGTCAAGAGGAGACATTTCTCACTGGAGACGCATGCAGAACTTATCCTCGCTTATGGGAAAGAAGGGTTTATAGTGTGAGTATTATCCAGCTCCAGATTTACGTCATGTTTGTTCCAGTCAGTGGTAGTAGGTCTTAAGAGTCTTCACATGAGTCATTTAGGTGGAAAATTATTGTTTTATCGTACATAAACAGTAGGTTTAATATTTTGCAAAATCAGTACATCAAGCAGTTCTTACAGTTTAATTGACCGTGATGTTCTAGTCAGAAAGGGGAAAATATTAAGGTAGAGCAAATTCTCAAAATTCTCTGTCTGCCTGCTAGTCAGAAAGTGGTAAAAAAAGTTAGAAGAGGGGAAAAAGTCACCAGTACAGACTCAGGCTGTAGCGCAGAGCATTTAGTGCTTCACCTGCACTGCCCTGTTAAGTGCCTTCATTATGGGACCAGTTGTTTGAAGTAAAATAAATTCCTTTGAATTGTGATTCTGATAAACAGATGTGTGTCAGATTCATAGAGGCTCTTGCAATTTTCTTCATTCCCTCATTAGTGATTCTGTTTTTGATACTCTTTTGCAGCTCTATCCAGTCTTCTGGTTTTCTTTTGCCATGACAGGATTATCCTGGGACTGATCTATTTTTCTATAAGTTTTTATAGTCCCATGATTTCTTGCCTGTCACCAGATACATATTTTGCATGTATTTCAGAGACCAAGTGGCATGACCTCGTTTGGCTTTTTTGGATTCCTGGGCATTCTCTGGACAAAGGTCGATGTCCAGAGAATGGAAATACTCGGAAAACTAAAAACATTATAGCTTAGTTTCTGGCTTTGCACTTCAAATGTGTGAAGACCTTGTTAGAATTGTAATTGTCCTTTGGATGGTAATGGCCTGTCAGAGTCCTGTGTATCTGGAAATTTCATCTAGGGCCAACTTCTTTATAGTGTAATTTTGGACTAGTCTGAATTGCTTAAGCCCTGGCAGATGTTTCCTGTCATGTAGTCACAACAGTGAGCCCGTGTGCTGGAAATCAGGGATGGGACAGGGGGTGCCCCCGTTCTGCCCAGCACACCTCTACCTCTGTAGCCTGAGGATGTGTCAGGTCACCTCCATCTCATCCTGCCCTTTCTCCCAGCCTTTGCCCCTCTTAATTGGGAGCAACTCACACTGAAAGTGCATGTTGTGGCCCTGCCAGCTTCAGCTGTGTGTGTGTATGATGCCAGCTGGGAATGCAGCATGGCTGACTTGCCCCCATGTTCTCAGGATGGGTGCTGGGACCTGGTCCCAAATCCCTCCTGTCCATGACACAGGCACTGTGACACAAAGCACCAAGACATCAATTGTTCCTGCATGTGCAAAGTGCTTGATGTGGCATTTTCAAATGTAGTCCATGATGTGCTCTTACTGATGCCAGTTTTCATGTGGTTTTGGAGAGAGGAGAGGGAAGGGGTCCTATAAAGCAGTTTTGGAAATCCTTCCTTTGAGGTTTAGTCTCTTTCCAGAGGGTTTTTGGTTTTTCCATGGCTTTTGTCCAGCAAATACTTTCTTAGAAAATTGAAACAAGCATTACTCTCTGGATGTGGGACCCTATGACATTTTAAATATTCACTGCAGTCAGTAACACTTTAGAGTGACAAGGTTGTGCTTTCTGCATTTGATCATTAATGATTTATGAAAATTCATTAAATGGAGAAGCGCAGTTCCCTCTCATCAACAGTCTGGAGCCTTCTCTCTGTGCAGACTTAAACACTTGGAAAAGTCAGGAGTTGCTCAAATGCCTCTAAAGAATTCTGTTTTCCACACACAGTCCTCAGAAAAGTTTTGTTGAGATGAGGGAGGTGCATTTAATAAAAAAACCCCAAAAAAACCCAGAGCCCAAACCAACAACAACAAAATAGCCCCTTTCCCCCTTTGCGGTGTGGCAAACTGGAGTGTCTAGGCTGAGGAGGGTCCCATTACAGTAATTTCATGAATATAAG
>VRYO01002775.1:4466448-4545024 GCA_009812075.1 Sialia sialis | reverse complement strand
CTTATATGTGGACAAAGTTCGGAAATTTGCCGACAACCCGCAAGTACGCCTTACAGTTGTGAAATTACTGTACTTGGGTTTTCTGCCTCAGGGTAGATGACCTGGACCTGACAAATTTCCTCATACCTGACTCTTCCTCATCACCTGAGAGATGTTGCTTCTTAGGGAGAGCTGTGTGTGGCTGTGCTGGAAAATCCTGTCACTTTGGATGGTGCAAACAGTCTTTGAAATTAACCTAAACATGCAAGAACTTCTGATGCTTTTCAGCTTCTCACCATGCAGCAAAACTGATGTTACCTCTGTGTTTAATACTGAGTAGTTGAGGACAATGAAAATTATATGGATTGTCTTCTGCTGTAGTCTTCTGATAATTTTATTTTATGTATCTTCACTTTTTGTCCCTTTACAAGAATCAGTGCCTTCTCAGCAGCTTCCCCTCATCCTCTTTATATGTTCATACAGAACTGAGAATAAAACTTACAGAATCAGAAATTACAGTTTGAGTTTTCAAATGTGTTTAATGTGGGAATAGCAATTTATCCAACTTAGATATGTTGGTTTGGAAAGTATATTAACCATCTGCCATCTGAAATAATCAGGCCTGATATGACATGTACACAGTCCTTGGTCTCTTAGAAATGTAGACTTTTAACTTCTTACAGAAATAAAAAAGCAGTTTAAATGGAATGTGTATTACACATGGCTTATATTTTTGTTAAGTGTGAATAGTTTTTACAGGATTTGATCTGTTAACAGATTCCAGTCAGTTCTTACAAGTCTGTTACACTTTGCTATAATATTCAATGAAGTTTTCTACAAACTCTAAGATTTAATATTTAGCTTTAGATCATGCCATAATTTAGATTATACATTAATTAGTGTGATTGGTAAGAAACATATTGCTGCTTCAGTCTTTTTTTCAAAATGTTGCTTAAACACAATTTTCTTTGTGTCAAGATCTCTTGTCTAGTATAGGCCCTGTTGAAAGTGAGACAAAAATTATGTCTTGGGAATTCTCTTTGAGCCTATAATTTTTAATTTGGGCTAGCAGCTGCTGTGGCAGAGCATTATGGTTGTCTTCTGACAGAACTTGGGGGGTTTTCAGACACAGATGTTATCCTGCCAGTGGTTGCAGGTTGGCTCCTCCTCTTGCTGGCCATCATGCCCCTGCTGCTGGGCATGGCAGTCCCTGGTGTGCCACTCTGTAGGCTCCACGTGCTGGCTCCAGAGGCTGTGGTGTACATTTTTTTAGTTTGTAAATTGCTGAATCCATGTAAGCTCCACTTGTTTTGCATCAGTTCCTGTAACTCTGAAGTTCATCTGTCCCACTGGATTTTACCCATCTGCATGTTGCTCCACATGCCATATTCTTTCTGCGATTGCTACAGGTCAAGACCACACGTTTGTTGCTTCAGTGCATTAATGATCAAATACCTGCTTTATCGACCCCCTCAAGGTTCATTACTCCATCACTTAGTTATAAGCAATTAACCACATGAGTGGATCTGATCCTTTTCCAGGTTTCTCTCTTCCTAGCTGTCATTGCCAGTAGATCCTGGACAGGACAGAAAGACAAACCCCCTTTTTAAAGTACTTTTGCCTGCCATGCCATTTCTTTGTGCCAGTCTCGATCTCTAGCAGTGCTCGGTCTTTGTGCTTTCATCACAGAGAAATCTGATGTCATAAAATTTCTGTATTACAAAGTGGAGGGTTTTGCAGAGGGTTGTTCAAAGTTTCCAGTTTGGCTTCTAACGTGAGCAGCTTCACTGGGATTAAGTTAATCTGCATGAATATTATTCTGTGTCTCAGCCTCAGATCTCTTTGGTGAGCTCTATAAAAGTACTTTTTTGTGTAGCGTTCTATGGTAAAGCATTAGTCAGCCACTCCATAATACTGATAAATAGTACTAATCTTGAAAGAGCAGACTTTCAAAAGAGATGGGTGCACTTTCTTCATGTTGACTTTGTTGGGAACTGGGAGTATAGCACTCAGACTACAGGAATGAGTCCAGATGACACTCCAGAGAGGCTTTCATGCACCAGTCAAGCACTGCTTGGTTGGCAAAGTTTTTTTCCTTGGTACCTAATAACTGGGTTGCCTCAGTTCTCATGAGAAAATCTCTGTTTGTATTGTCAGTGATGAGAAAATTGAGGGTGTGTATGTAACTGGGAGTGCCCTATTGCCATGTCTGCATATCTGTAGTTGTAAAACATGATCTATGGCAGCTCAAAATTTAAAATTTGGTGGCATCCCAGGAAGTAACTAATTGTGCTTGTGCTTCATTACCAGGCTGTCTCCTTTCCTGGAGTCTATTTTACCTAATTAGTTGGAAATGTCAAAGTAGTATTTCAGATGACAGAAACATCATATATTATCATACATGAAGCAATTAACTCTTTTGACAAATATTTATTGTGGTGTCATCTTTAATTAAATCTTCAGGACTCCCAGACAGAGAGCAGGTTCTTCCAAAGAGGAGGCTTCCCAGCACTGTCAATGAGCATTTGACTGATGGGGCTTAATTGAACTCGGTACTTGAAAGAGTTGGTGGCCAAAACATATAGATACAGACCTGACACAATTTCACAATACAGATGTCTAAAATTTTGGCAAAATCTCAAAACAACTGCCCCCTTCCAAACTGTCTCAGACACTGCAAATGCTTTATGCTAGAGAAGATGCATCTCCAGTCTCTCCTGTTCTTCCACTGGAACAATTTGCAGGAGAGAAGTGTTGTACACTTGTGCTGGTAAGAAAAATAATACTGAAAACCAGGGCTGTACATATGTTTCTGAAAAAATCAATTTTCTTTTATTTAGTTCTTGGGGTTATTCATGTGGAAACATACCACAAGTGTGACTCTTCGGTTAGTTCTTCTTAAACAGATAGGTCTTGTAGGTGATGTGCCACTGAGAAATAATTCCTGACAGTCATAACTGAACCAGATAAACAGTGCTGCCAGCTCCCAAATAACACTGTAAAACAAAAGGGTTCTGCTTATCATTTTCCATTTCTTCATGCCTGTCAAACTATTTAACTGTGCATTACTCCTCACAAAGGTTCTCTGTTTTTCTGCTCCTCTGCTGCAGTCATGGTTTTTCACTTTCTCTGTTGCTGAACCTACTACTCTGGTCTTCTCTTTCACCATTGCAAAGCCTCTGTGGGAGTGATGTGTGAAATGTTTCCCTGTCATGGGTGTGTATTGCAGTGTGCTAATCTACAGGTGTGTTTTTATTTTTACCAGGCAGAAGCGGTGCCGGAAAGTGGCCGAGACGTGGGCAGTGCTCAGAGCAGCTCAGGGCAGCACAGCTCGGAGCCCGCGGGCGGCACAGCATCCTCCCAGAGCGCGGTGGCTCCCGCCGCCACCTCGGCTGCAGCTTCCTTCTTCATCAGGTACTCTCTTCCTTCTGCTTTCCATAACTGCTCCTGGGTCTTCAGGCAGTTGGGAAATGCTATTCAGTGTTTGCCATGGTGCTGGTTGCTGGAGTTGGTCACCGGGTCATGACTGTGGCTTTCTGCTGCCACTGGAGAGCAGGGATGGGATGGGGACACCCTGATCCTCTCTCTGGAATCTCTATTGACCAAAAACCCAAGAAAACATGTCTTGGCCTTTGTCTAGTCCTTAATGGCCATCTTCACCACAAGTTTGCTATTCTGTAGGCTTCCTTGGAGCAAAAGCTGAAGTAACAAGTCTTTTCCACTCAGATCTAGATCAAAAAAAGGTATTTTTAATTCAGTAGCATGGCCTATGTGTCCAAATGAAAGTTTCATGTTTAGTAGAAACAGTTAAAACAGTTTGACATTGTTCTTTTAGCAATAGTTAGAACAATCTTTTTTTCCATTCTGGTGTCTTGTAACAAAAATATGCTAGTTTTGTTTGGATGTTTGTTGTAATTAGCAATGTTGATTAAATGTAATACGCTATCAAGCAGATGGTATTTAAAACAACAAAACTCAGGGCTTTGTACTTGCATTCCAACTCCTTTTTTAATTCAGAACTGAACATATTTTGAGACAATATTGAAAAGCGTATGTTTGTGAATGGCACTAAAGTAAAATTTATGCTCTGAGAATCCCTCGTCGAATGTAATCACTATGGTAATTGTGTATTGTTTCCTTTTCATTGGTCTTTGACATGTTTTGTACCATTAAATAAATGATTTTTGCTATAAGTTGCATTCTTAACCTCAGAAAGGGCTCGACTTTCCAAGTTCTGTTTTTTTAAAAGAACATAGGACAATGATTTGAAGTGTCAAATGCCTGCGTGTCACAGTCTGTCTGTACACAAGAGGTTGGGAAATACTGCCTCAAGAGCCCTGTATGTACAGTAATTTCACGATTATAGCCGCACCTTTTTCATTGAAGAATCCAGCCTACCCCAGTAGTGCAGCTTATATTCAGGTGCGGCTTATCTATGCACAAATCCCAGTGAAATGCCAACCCACAAGTGAGAGCCGTGCCTGGGGCTGCCTTTAAAGGCTTCTCTGGTCTATGAAAACTGTTGCAACTTGAGCACCTGACACCAAACCCAGCTGCCGCAATTCTGTTACTAACTCGTTACTTTGTTACACATGGATCCTGGCTCTAAAAAAAAAAAAAAAAGGGAAAAAAAAAGTGTGGCTTATATTCAGGTGCGGCTTATATATGGACAAATCCCGTGGTCTACCCAGCTACTGGGAGGTGCGGCTTATAATTGTAACATTACTGTAAGTTAGTGGATTGTCTCTGTGCTGTGGATTTAAAGTCAACACAAGTGACGTGCAGAGGATGATTTGTTTCATTCAAAGATAGATATATGAAGTAATCAGTGGGAATGGAGAGGAAAGGTAAAGGGAGAAGCTCAGACTTCTCTTTTCTTGTTTAGATACCTAGGCAAGGGCAGATGCATCCTTTCCAATGTACTTAGATGGGACTGCGGCACAGCTTTTGTTACTATATTTCATATTGTGGGTGTGATTTTAGCTTAATCTATTTGGGATTTATTTCAGTGTTAATCTGTGTGTCAGAAGCAAATGCAAAGATTTTTTGCTTTCACTGGTGAAGCAAGAAAATAAGATACCTTCCTTGATACTGAGAGAAGTAAATCAGTGCCTAATAATATAAAATAAGACACAAAATATTTTCTCTCAGTGATGTTTTTGTCACTGGTCAGCAAAACTCAGTTCTGTTTTTATTGTGAAGTGAATGTCACTGGCTTAATTCAAAGATTCTTGAAGTCAGCAGCAGGACTGCAAATGACATCATTGTATCTTGGATCAGGCCCTAATTGCTTCTCAAGAATCTGTCTTTACCTTGAGTGAATCAGAATTTTATAGCTTTAGCAGCTCTGTGCTAGCTAAAACATTTAAAAACCCCATTAGTACACTGCTTATTCCCTACTCATGTTTCCTATATTCAAAAGTGATTATCTTGAATTTTTTAACTGATGGATGGAGCTGATGGAAATTTTTATGCACAAAGCACTTTTGTTTCTTATTCTGTTGTTGTTGAGATGTAAGAAAAAAGAAATCTCACAAAGGTTTTGTGAGGGAGAGAGATCTGTTATTGATCCCTGGCACTTGTAGAAAGGTTGGGTACAAACTCAGGTGGGTACAAAGGCATGGCCAGGCTGCTCCCCCAATTTTGGCATTAACCTCAGGAGAGGCTCACTGTCCCCTTGCTCCTTCTCTTTTGACTCTTCTGCCATTGGGCCTTAATGGATCAAAGTTTCCATGCTGATTTCTCCACCCTCAGACCATGCAGTCCCCTCAGCAGGAGGGGAGAGGAAGAGGAGGAAAACCTAAAGGATGGGTGAGAGACGACTGATACTGGCAGAAATGGCTTATCCAGGAACCACAGATATTAGGATATCACCAGTTTGGGTTTTTTTTTCATTAAATGGGCTCTCAGGCTTCTTTGCTTCAACCTTTTCACTCCTGTCTGCTTCCCTTTGTACCATCCAGCATTGAATGTGTTGAAGTTCATCCCTGCCTGGATTCTTTTGCAGCAGCATTTGCTTGTCTCTCCTTCATCTCTCTGTTCAGCTAATCCTCTCTCAGAAGCACCTGGAGATGAAAGAAGAGTCATGGCTGCAGTGTTATGTTCTAGTCCCCATTCATTATATTTGCTGATTTTTTATTTTCCATAATGAAACTCCTTGGCCACTTAAAATCTGAATTTAATAGCAAGGCCATTGTGTGACTCACCTTATGCAGAGCCTGGCAGATTTTGTTCTTGTTCTCTGCTGGAATAAATGCAGTTAATATATTGACAATCACACAGACACACACACACATATATATATTTCTGCAAACAGTTGGCCTCTCTTTAACCAAGTCTACTGAGGACCTTTAACTTTTTACATGAGCCTTTTGTAAGAGGAGCTATGGTTGAAACTTTGGCTTCTTGAAAAGGCTGTTTTGCCTTAGGAATAAAGTAGCTGGGCAAAAATATGCATACGTGTTAATGTCCAGTGTATTTGGGTGCAGGGTTAGTTACTTTGGAAGACAAAGCCTTCATAGGGTGCTTGTGGAGACTGCACCTGTGATTTCCTGAGCCACAGCAGCACTAGATACAAACTTTTTTCCAAATGAATGAAGTATTCCAATCTTATTTTTCATGAAATAGCATTCAATGTGTTTGTATAGGTCCTAGCTCAATTAGTTTTTGGGTTGTGACATGGTTTCTTGGCCACAGAGAAATGCCTTTTTCATATTAAAAATGGAGTTTCTATTTGCTGAAATAATACCCTTACACTCTTGCTTGTGGACTGTTTTGTGCCTGGGAAGGGAGATCTGTGCCAGATATGTTTTGGTCGGTTGTTTTGTTTTTTACTCCAGTTTGTTCCCCGATGAGAATCAGTTTTGTGTAAGGTCACAAACTCTGAGGATAGGACAGAGGGTACATGTCCTCACCTGGAAAATAATAGCTAAGAGATGCAACAAAAAGGATTCCTGGGCATAAGAGGTCTCCATGGTTAAAATGAGTATCTTTAAGATACTCTTTGCAGGGAGTGCATTGATTTTATTAAGCATGTGTGCAGCCTGAATCTACATATTCATCCAAAGCTCTTTCTCATTTGAATGTCATATTTAATTTCTTCAAGCTTAATTATGTTCTTCTTAAAAAAAAAAAAGGTATTTTATTCATTACCAAGAAATGCAGAGAAGCGCTAAGTATTCGAAATCAAAGCCAAATATTAAAGACAGCAGACAGAAGCGTATTAAGAAATTAAATCAGTTTTAAGCTTTTTTCTTCACTGTGATCTGTCACAGAAGGAGGAAAGCTTTGATTAACATCTGACTGTGTCACGCAAGCAAATTGCCAGACATTACTCAGTGGTGGTGTTACCAGAGGACTGGAGGATTTAGCAGAAAATGGATCTTCTCAGTAGGTCACTGGCAGAGTGAGAAAGCCAGGGTAAAAAGCACAGCTTATGTTCATGGATGGCTGTGGAGAGACTCCCAGTTCACCCTGACATTTCAAGAGGAGTTTATTCTTGCATTCTTCAGATTTAAGAAGAATGCAGCTGCTTTGTCCCTTGGTGTGGCATGAGCTGTGCCTTGCCTAGTGCTCCACACTTCACACCAGTTTCCAGGAGGGTTTTTTGTGTAAGAAACCTGAACAAACTTTATATTACTAAGGGAAAATATGTGAAATAGTTGTAAAATCTCACCTTCTGTGGGCTATGCTTGCAGCTAAGTAAATATTGGCATATTTTGTTATAAAGGTATAATAAGGTTTATAACAAAGTTGGGTTTTCTTGTCATGCGAACAGCGGGAGAAGAGAGGAAATGGTGTTTCTAAGATCAGGCAGGAGAAGGGCAGCAGGGAGGAGAAGGGGCATGCACTGGGGAAGAGGTTAATGGGCTCTCTGACAAAAAAGAAAATACCACTCCCTTGGGAGAAGAACGAAGACCCCCAATAAATCGAAGATGTCATCACTAAGGTGCCGTTTCCTCCTGTTGGTGGCTGGTGACAGCAGTGGCTGTGCAGCTGGGATGGGGTATGGTGTTTGGAGAACAGGGATACCTGCCCTCAGTGCACCCGCTGGAAGGAAGATTTGAGCAGTGACAGGGCAGTGAGGAGGAATTGAAACGGTTTAGAAGACAATCTGTGTCTAAGCAAGCAACCCTGAGCAGCGCTGAGCAGAAGACAAACTGCATGAAGTCCCTCACCTAAAATTCTCATCTAGTTTGATGTTGTTGGTCTTTTCAAACTGGTTTACTTACAGGGTTGCATTTGCTGCTGTGGGACTGCTGCCTTTGAAGTGGGGAAATAACTGTATAGGTGCAACTCCATTCCCTTCTATCCACCTGCTTTTGTTTGAAAAATTAATGTTCCAAACATAGCATTCACTAGTTTTCAGGTTTCTACATTATTTGCACTGTTGCTGGGCTTTGCTAGATTAAAACCATTGAAGATAATAAATCTGGAGAATCACAGTGGTGAAGCACACCCATTATCTTTCTGTTCTCGTCATCCTCCTGCATGTTTGGGAAAGCTGTGTCAATTTAGGCATGATATAAAACATTACACATTATATGCTTTTTGCAAGAAGATTTTCTTAACAAAATATACAATCTCTGAGTAATGTAACTGAACATCTGAAGAGTTAAAATAAGCGTAGTTGTCTTTTTATAGAGTCAGGATATTCCATCATATTTTAATGCCTGTGAATTTGGATTAAAGAATCTAATTATTCACTAATGAGCAGTAATGGTACATATAAACTAAGGGTCACTATCCTATTACAGGCACCTGATGGTTCACTGATAAGCATTTGGTCATTAGATTGACCATAAAATATAGTCAATAATTGAGGTTACTCATAGAGCAGACACCTTATCAGCTTTAGGCATGGTGGGACAGCTTGTCAGTACTCTGTGTCCTGATTGTGCTGTGACTGAGCATATGATTAGGGTATTGAAGCAGTCTGTATCTAATGAAACTGCAGGAAAGGCATAGCAATATTAGCACAACCACTAAATGACTAATGTGTTTTTGTTCCAAGCCTTAGACACTTCAATTAGTTCCAATAAACTCTGATCTAGTGTAGTGGTAGGCAGAGAATTCAGATATTTTTTGTACAAGCTTTCATTACACTAGTCAAAATTTGTAGCATTTAGGGGACAGATGAAATCTGTGTGGCTTTGAATAGAAAATGGTGGAAATAATAAAGCCTGTCATTACTGGTTTTGCTTCATGTTTTTTCAGATTTGTTTTTGCATCTTTTAAATTTAGAATACAGAAGCAGTGTCTCATGCCTGATTTAAAAGATGAAGCTGATAGCACTAAATTAGATATCTACATTTTGCTTTAAAGTCCATTCATGCAGTTCATGTAGGCTTGTGCATATAGATCTAAACTTTGAATGTGTTCTTTAGCATTTTGTACCATATGGAACATTAGTCAGTCTCATCTTGAAAGCTTTTATAGAGATATTGATTTTGCTGTGCTTCAAACTGTTGCAAAGACAATAACCTCAGAACCTATTCTTTTATGATTTTTTTCCTCGAGGATGCCTTAACTTTCATAAATTATTTAATATGGTGAAGGATGCAAAATGCCTTTTGTCTTTCTGTTCAGGCTTCTCTGATGCGACCTTGGAAAGTAACCATAGAAACATGTTAAAAGCATCAACTGAAAATCAGTAGTTCAGTTTGACAGTGATGCAAATTCTGTGAAAGAAGATTATGATGTATTAGGAACACTTGAGGCATATATTACCGCTAACCTGTTAAACCTGATTATTCCATGACTATCAGTACTTTCAGAATTTAATTCAGGGAAAAAAAAAAAAAAAGAGAAACATATTTTTTTTAATAAGTTGCCATGTTCAAGATGTTCCTAGGTAAATCACTTCAGCCTGTCATCCTCTGTCCTGTTAAAAGCCAGAATTACATTTCTGCTAAGCTCATAATGTAATTCACAGTTCCCTGTATTTAATAGCTGTAAACTTCTGCCCAGGATGCATGGGTATCCTGGCTTTGTGCAGAGCTGACAAATTAAATCTCTTTGACAGACAATACGAATACCTGGGTTATGAATAAGTAGTAGTTCGTCGAAAGGTGAAGAAAATCTATGATTCATTGGATCCTGAGTTAGAGATTTTTGTGCTGACCTGTGATAGTTAGGCTAGTCTGTGAGGCTAAAATCTGCTACCTGCTGTAGTTGCAGGTAACCACAGTAAATTCTTGATGAATCATGGGTCAAGAGAAGAAGCAAAGTCACTTGTTGAAGCTTCTTCAGTAAGCATAATCCCCAGCCAGGAAATCATGTGTTGATGTGATGTAGGAAAATTCAATTTGAACTAGTTGCCTCAGAAAGTGGGGTACAAATCCTTCCTGATTAGGGCTGCTTTTCAGGCAGACACATTCAAACCCCATGCATGATTTGTCCCTATGTCACAGTGCCATAGCAGTATGATAGGAGCTGCAGGGCTCCTGAGGGCTGGGATAGCATTAATGCCCAGCAGCCCCTCAAGGCCATCTCTTCCTTGTTAAATGCCCCAAAAAGCCCCGCTTTCTCTTGCTACCCTTTGGTCACTGCTCAGGAAGGGTGGCTGAGAAATCTGCAGCTTGAGGGAGAGCTGTGGATGTACAGATGAAGTGGAGCATCCAGCTGTTTCAGGGGCAGCCAGATACATAATTAATGTTTTCTCCTTAATGAGTCCTTACTCTGGATTTAGAGTAGAGGACTGGAGCAGCCTGAGGGCTGGAGAGGAGGTGCCCTCCTGTCCCCCTTTTCCTCTGCATGGAGCCAGGGAGAGCAAGACAGCCCTGATGCAGATGTGCAAATGGAGAGGGAGCAGGTGTCACCAGGGGCTGGCATCATGTCCCAGTGTCATGCCACGCTGCTGGAATGTGGCTGCTCCCTGTCCCCAGAGAGCAAACGTGACCCGCACATCTCACAGCACGGTGGGGACAGGAGATGGGGCAGGTTGTGAGGCTTTGTGCAGTATCTTGTGTCACTTAGGGCAGCTTAAGCTTTCCTAGTTGCTGTGGCAGCATAATAATACTGCCTGTAATTAAGGACAAACAAAGAGTGTATGCTTTAGGTATATCCATTTTCACGTTAGCCCGTGAGGAGGATAAATTAGGAGATAAGCCTGAATTTATTAGGCTTTGTTCTTGGAAGCACAAATGACTCTCAGGACAGTGTGTTTAACAGCAGAACATCATTGCTGGTATCACTGCTAATACAGCATCATGCATTTACACACTGCATTGTTGTGTTGTGAGCCAGGCTCCCTGCTAGGAACAGCTCATCTGTGAGACTGAGACTGACGGGGCAGGGATGAGACACTGAGCTCTAGTTCAGCAAAGGGAGAGGTGAGGAAATCAGAGTAGCTGAAAGAAGAGGGAAAGCAGAGTTTGGAAATGAGTAGTGCTGAGTTAAAACACTAGACAAAGCATGAAAAGGTCCCAGAGGCCAACAGATCTGTGGTCAGGGTATGCTGTTGATTTAGGGGGTGAGGCACGGATGATCAGCTGAGGTGGAGAGCCCATGGTGAGGGCTTGGCCAGGGGGAGTCTCAGGGGGAACTGGGTGGTGACCCGATGAAGCAGGACTGGGCATCTGTGAGTCATTGCCTTGGGAAATTAAGCTTCTGTATGGTGTGGTAGGGATCATGGTGTGGGAGATCATGCAAGACAGCAGTGTCAGGGAGATGTTTGGAAGGAGAAGCTTCTGTTGGATAGCACAGGCTGTAGGACTTGTGTGGGAGCAGGTTAGACTGTGCAGAATGTGGAAGAATAAAGAAAGGAGGGAACCTGGTGCCAACCAGATTGGCAAGAAATATGAAAAGAGGTGGTGAAAGAGGGGTGAAAATGGATCTAGTAAAGTAGGGACCACATGATGAGGTCAGGAGTTTGGAGAGGATGTTCTAGGTCTTAACCCCAGTTTGAGAGCAGAAGCAGAATTGGGGCACAACAAAGAACTTCCAGTTTTTTTCTGCTGACCGAATACCTGAAAGATCTTTGTAATTTGAGGCTATACCTGAGGAGGGCTGATTTTTGTCAGCCCTGGTGCCTTGATGAATGGCAATACAAGAGGTTCTGGAGCAGCAGAGGTAGCCCACCCAGGAGATGTGGTGACTTTTTGAGCTGCTCTAGGTGGTTCAGTACAGACAGTGGTTACAGCAGTTGGGTCTTGGATTAGCTCTATATACTGAGGCATTCTTGATGCCCATGAGGAAGAGAAAAGGAGAATGATTTGAAACAGATGTGCTCACAAGTAGGAGAGAATCTATGCCTTCAGAGCTACCAGGTTTGCATTTGTTTATGTGGGTAAATGGTGGCCTGTGGATTTTAAACTAGGAAAAAATCTGAACTACTTGACTGCAGTAATGCAGGTATTTCTTCCTACTTTGTCCTCTCTTGAATCTTCTGCTTGCCTGGACTTCATATTTTCTCCCTTAATTTTAATTTTGTTTTTTTTATTTTTTTTTCTATATGACCCTTTCTTTATTTTCTCCTTCCTCCCTAGCTGAATGCACTTGATTATTCTGTTTTCCTGAGTGTATGGAATCTCACTGCTGCCTAGCTACCAGAGTGTCTCTTTCCCCTTGGATTTTTCCTTTCTTTCTGCCCTTCCTAGCTTGTCAAGAGGAGCACTTCTCCTGCCTCCCCCTCAGCCCAGCCTTCCCAGTCTGCCTGCTTTTTTGGTTCCTGGACTCCTGAACACCAGCGCTTGCTCTGACTCCGTTATTTGGGGCTCCTCAGCTTGGCAGCAGTGGCAGCTGCACTGGTGGTTTTTCTGCAGTGGGAACGGAGCATTCCATAGGTAAAATGATAATGGTGAATTTCCTGTGGGGATGTAATTTGACAGTTTGCACCTGTTTTACAACTTTATTAGTGACTAGTAGACTCTTCCAATAACATATTTAACTATTTTAATACCATTGTTAAGACAGACTTAGCAGGTGAAATAGTTTTAAATCAGACTGATAGTTAATGGAATATTTAGTTTTCATGGCTAACTTGGAGTCACTCTAACATTCAGTTTATGGTATGTAAGATAATATTCAGTTTATGGTGTGTAAGATGTGGTTTGCAGGGCAGATGGACTTTGAACTGCACTCTCTTTTCAGAGCTAAACTGCTTTGCTTGCTTGTGCTTGTCAAAAAACAAGACATCCCACATTATCATTTATTGCAAAAATAAAATGTCAAGCCAAAACAATGCACCAGCACTATAGCTGCAGTTCTTGGATCAACTGCAGGATTACTCTGATGCTACTTTTTAATTCTCTATAAAATATTGAATTTTGGCTTTTTAAAACTTTCTTCATCCTTCCTGCTGGAGTGTGGAAGATGTTTCTTTTGGCAGGACATTTCAAAGAGCTTAGCCAGTATTTCACTCATCGTTAGTTAGTGCTGCTATTTGGTTTGCTTTCTGCTTTATTTTTGGCTTTTTTGTGTCCTCAGAGTTGGAACTCATATATTAGGAAGCACTTGCCCTCTGGAGGAAAGGACTCAGTGGATGTTAATCAGCATATAATAAATCTAATCTAAATGTTACTAGTGATGCTTTCTGAACTTTAGGGCAAACTTCAGAATATTGTTTGTTAATGCATCTCAAGCAGGTCTTCAGGAGTTGCTCATTTTTACTGAAATTTGAAGTTACCATCTTTGGGTCAGAAATAGTCAGATCTCTCCATCTGCAGTGATGGAAAAACATGCTTTTCAAATTTTCCTTCCAAATGCTGTTCTAAAGGGTGCTGCAGTATCAGCCTGTTATACCTCTGAGAAGTATCACTTCAGAACTAATGTCAGTTAAATAAATCATAGTAACCCTGGGTTTAGAAGCCCATGTGTCCCTCCTCTGTTTAAAAATACTCATTGTGTAGGCATATCACTTCTGTACTTGGATGATTTCCACTGCATCATTTAGTGCTGTCAGTGACCATTTAACTCACTAACAGTAGGAATAAGTAAATGCCCCCCTGAGAAGTTATTTGCTCGGCAGTATAGGTGTCAAGCCTTTGACTAAGCATCTGAAGTAAAACCCAGTTGAAGTGGGAATGGATCCTCTGTGGATTTTCTAGTGGAGCAATAAAATATGGTACTGAAGGAGCTGGGATAGACGAGAAAGGTGTATCTGTGGGGATGGTGTGTTGGGTCAAAGGAAGGTAATAGGAAAATGTAACCCACCTCAGAGCTTTTATTGTGAAGAAGGCATTATATTCAAAGATGCTGACTTGAATTCAGACTGCTGTATGCAATCAGTAACATGGAAATACTGAATTTCCCCCTCATATATTTTATCTCTCATCTTTTCTGCTTACAAATACATCCACCTCTTCCCTGGAGCACCCTGAATGAGCAGAATGATTTTTGTACACTGGGAGCTGACACTACAAATTAAAATTTTAAGTACAGTAATTTCACAACCATAAGGTGCACCGGATTATAAGGCGCACTTCTGGGTTGTCAGCCAATTTCTGAACTTCGTCCATATATAATGTGCTTTTTTTGTTTTGAAGCGAGGATCTGCACGCAACAAAGTAATGAGTTACTAACGGAATCGCGCGGTTTACTGGCAGGTGCTCAATTTGCAAACATTTTTTTCATGGATCGGCATAGCCTTTAAACGCAGCCTCAGGGGCCCTCCCCGTGCTGTGCGCCCCGTCATTCCCGCCTGCCATTCTCCTGCACCCTGCAGCTGCCCCTGGCGCCAGGCTGCTCGCAGCGGCTCTCACAGTGGCTCGTGCGGCTCGCGGTCATTTGATTGCGAGTTTCATGTTTGTTGCTGTGCAATGCAAAACAGAAATAGTTTTGAGATCCCTTCAATACTCAAACTTTTCCCATATATAAGGTACACTGGATTATAAGGCGCACTTCCAGGTTTCTATCACAATTTTAGGCTTTAAAGTGCGCCTTATAGTCATGAAATTACTGTAATTGATTTAAGTGTTGCTTCAGTCGTGAAGGGCTAGTTAGCACCATTGTTTCAGTTGCATTACTTTGTAGTTATAAAAATGTCTTTCTTACTTTCTCTTGACAGAATACAAATGAGACTGGAATTCTATTTTACTTAACCTGACTGTTTCATGCATCTGTGTCTTGCTTGCAAATAAGTCCAACTTTTTTTTGCCTAAGGAGTGAGCTTAGATTGATGTGGTTCTGCCTGCTTTAGCTCAGTTAGCTCATGAAACAAAGTGGGGAAATTTTGCTGGCATTCAGGTAGCTGTATTTTCAGTACATAGCTATCCATGCAGTGTGCAGCCTGGGAGCTGACATATTTCTGTATTAGGTGTTGACAGTCTTACTTACTTAAAGATTAACCTACACAGGTTTTCAGCAGTTTGTCATATGGTACAGTTGTAAACAGTGAGTGTGGAAGTGCAGCAATATGTTCATCTGCTCTTGCTTTGTTTAACATCATTAGTGAGCAGAGCTGGAAGTGGTATGTGGCAGGCTGCTGTGACTAGCTGTTATTCTGATGTATGTATGTGTGTGTATATATATATATGTATATATGTATATATAAAAGTCAGTTCCTGAACACTGCTTCTGGCTGCTGAAGCATTGTTCCTTGGCCAGAAAAATGTCTTAAATCTGCAAACTGAAGAGAGTATGGAAGTGACAATTTTGTAGCAGAAACCTCAGAATCTGCTGGTTTGGGAGAACAAGAGAAATAGTTGGAGTGCAATTGTCAGTACTTGGGAGGATCTGCCCTTTTGTGTTTCTTAAACTTGGGGAAAACTAACAGAGAAGTGTGGTAAAAATGTCTTCTTGGATACCTTAAATGCTTGAAGGTTGGCTAGGTTGGTTGCTTCTGTTATTTTAATAGAGGGACCAGTTCTTGGGTCTCTACAGCATGAGGGAGCTCTCCTGATGTCAGGAGTACCTTGCAGGTTTGTTTTAGTCTCATCTTCTGGAGATTGTTTTGAGTTTATCCCAGAGTGGCTTTGCCGGGCCTTTCTGTACTGTGCCTGAATTCAGGTGAGCCTTGATCATTGCTCACTGATGCACAAAGTCTGTATTCCATATTTCATAAAGTTGTGAATAGAGTTGGGGCAAGCAACAAGGATGGTCAGAAATCAAGGAAACCTGACCTGTGAGGAGAGGTTGGAAGGATTGTGACTTCTTAATTTGAAAAAAGAAGACTGACTGGGGTGTAGTAGTGGTTTTCATCCAGGTAACAGCTGCTGCAGGAGAAGGAAATAAGCTCCTCTGCATGTCTCCTAGTGAGGGAATGGGAGACATGAGATGTGAATTTTCTAAGAGTTAAGTGTAGTTAAAAACTGTCTAGTAAAAAACTGTGAAATGATGATGTTCCTAATATGTCAACACTGTTGATTTTTTTATTTCTGCCTTGCTGATTTTAATAAGAGATAGTAAGAGAAAATTACAAGGTCAAAGTGAGAGGCTGAAATTCAAGTCTGAATTTCAAGATTAAGCTATGCGCACAAGGCAAGGCATGAACTTTGTCTTGAATTGGAGATACTTGCTCTCACAGTGTTGGTGAGGTAACATCCTCAAAATACTAAATGTGGTTTGACATTTTGGAATGTTTCAGAATAGTGAGTTTCTATTGAAACTTTATTACCCTCACCCATTATAAAAATGCCATTGTTTGAGGCTGTGCATTGTGATCCAGATGAACTAATTATTTATTGAGGAAGTCAAAACACAGAAATAAGGAACATTAATTGTTTGTTCTTCCTGGCAGTGATTCTCAGCAGCATTGCTGGGGCAGCTAAGCAAACAAAGCTTTGGTGCAGAATTTGTGTAATGGTACAAAGCGAGAAAAGTGTCTATGTCCTCCAGAATTTGTACATCCAATCTGAGTAAGCTTGAGGGAGGAAGAGACCATACTCTCAAAATTTATCATGTGCTTTATAAGTGGCTCCTTGGACAATAGTTACTCTAGCAATATAGATGATGCCTGTCCTTTCCAAACCTTCATGCTGTATTTAGACATTCCTGGTTTTCTCTTTAAAAATGGTTTTTTTAAATCACATTTTGTTTTCCAAGGTGAGCGCTGTTAGTGGAAACAGATACCTTGTTGGCTTTTAATTTTGGTTCAGGCTTTGGGTAACAACTGCAATTTTTTTCATTGTGCTGCCTTTCTAATTTATGAACCACAAATCAAACAGCAATAGCAATAATAAAAATAATAATTCCAACCAAGTTTATCCTGTGATTTGTGGAAGGCTTGGGACAGAGTGCTGGAGGATGTATTGTAGGACATCCGTCTATTTGTTGCCTATTTTGATGAGTGATTAAGGAAACAATAACTGGAACTGCAGATAGGATGACAGGCTGTGACTTTCCCACTTTGGAACTGGTTGGCAGCAGGAAAAGATTGGGATATTGGTTATGTGGGGGGTTTATGTCTTGTTGAGCTGAGAACGGGAAAGTTTCGGAAAGCTTTGCTTTAAAGTTGACTAGTTCTTAGTTGAGCCTGCATCCATGATTTTCAAACTTGGGAGATGGCTCAGAATCAGGATAAAAATCACTTCTGTGATGTGTGTCAAGGTCAAACCAAAAGTCTTGACTAAGCATCCTCTTGTGTAAAGTCCAAAGTTCAGGATATTTAAGGCTTGGACTGTACACTTCTTTGGCCTTGACCCTTTCAACTTTCTCACAGTATGAATAATGATAGTGATCTTTGAAAGATAAGACTGGCTAATAACATTAGAAATGTTAATATTTAATGAGTCAAGTTGAAATTAATGTGCAGAAGTTTTCTTTTGTTGTTCTTGTCGGTGGAGCTTAATAATGGGAAGCAGGACTCCCAGTTCTATTTCTGACTTTTGGCAGTTTGTCCATAAATGCACTGTGTCCATTAAGCCCTCTGCCTTTATCTCAGTTGACCCATTTATAGTATGTGTCTCAAAGTATATTCCATAGCTCTCTTCCTTCTGAAGGTTAATAAAATTCACAAAGTTTTAAGCAAATATTTTATAACTTTGCATAATTATGAAAGTTTCAAATATAATTTTCTTTTTTTTTTTTTGTAGAGAAATTCTGCTCAGAAACAGTACTTTAGGGATTTAAATTGTGCTGTTTACTTTCACAGCTATAATGTGCAGAATGTGTGCAGGGAGTTAAGCCAGAAGCAGCTTGCTGTACATCAGAATATCTGAAATGTCATGCTAACAACATAGGCAGAATTTAAAATTAAAAATAGCATGACTCTTTCAATGAGCAGGCTTTGTAGGTACAGTCTTGTTCCCTAGGTGCTGAGCATTATGTAATTGATCTGGCCATGTTTTTTCTCACTGGTCTCATCCATGCATGGCAGAAAAGCCAGTAATCTGTAAATTGTGGGGGAAAGAGCAGTTTAGAGACTGTCCCTTGTCATTTGATATCTGAGTGCCCCTGCATGGGCCATATATTAGGTTTATTTTCTACCCTGATGCCTGGCTATGAGGAAAGAACTCTCCAGAGCGTCTTAAAAGACATCTTCTATTAAAGAGGGACAGAGTTAAGCAAAATGCAGACAGGAGATTTCACAACTAAAAGCAATGCACATGGATGTCTCTCATGCTTTAACTGGAAGAGAAGTGTAAGAGTGTGGGGCTTAGTTTCCCTTGTGACAGTTCCGTGGAAGAGTGGTTGTGAAGGCTGAGTGGGGAAAGAGAAGATAGGTGGGAAATGTAAAACTCTGTCAGAGCTATGACACATGTTTGTCTCATGCCCGGAGAAGCAAAGATGGTAATGCTCAAGTTTTGTGTAGAATTCCCTAAAGGTCATCATTTTCCCTGTGAGGAAGCAGAAGTTGATATTTAACAAGGTCGTTGTGGTGCTGAAGGTGTGTGTGAGGGCCTCCTGTGCAAGATCAAATTTAAGAAGAAGAAGCAGGTCAAGCAATGGACAGAGCACCAAATTAGGCTCCCTGCAGAAAGTGATCTGCTACGAGCTTGAGTTCTGTCTTTCTGGTTCTAGGCAAAAAGGCCCAGTTTGGGAGAGCTTTTTCCAGCCCTGGCTCCATGGAACAAATTCCTCCTGAGAAACGGAATTCTGGAGAAAAGACACAACTGAAAATTTAAATGCGATTTCAAAAATGTACTGTTGGCCAAGGACTGTGCAAATCCTGGCACTCTGGAGTGTCTCAGGGCTGGCTCCATGTAAATGCATCCTCTCATGAATTTTACTGAAGTAAAGAGCTTTCTGAAGTTAGATTCTGTTTGGTTTATTTGGGCCCGTGTCCAGACCAGCTTGGCCTATACTTTGGCCTAATGAGTAACTGGCTGGGATGCCACCAAGTGTATTGTTTGTTCTGCAAGAAGCACATGGGGATTGAGGAGTGTTTCTCTTGTGCTCTTTGCCTGGACCTGCCCAGGAGCCCAAGCAAAGCCTGTGAAAGGGGCTGCCCAGCTGGCTTTTTTTTAAAGAACTGACTGTGCTTTTTATAGGAGCTGAGGATGACAATTACTCGAATTCATATTCAGACTCTGCAGTTTGATAGTGATGTTTTGTTTTGCCTAAACTGCCCTATGCTTTCAATTAGATCCTTACCCTTTCCCTCTGAGGAAAAAAAAAAACCCAAAACAACAAACAAAATCAAACCCAGCAAGCTGTTTGATACTTCTTTTGCAAGTTGTCTGTGGTGTTCCAGCTCCAGAAATAACCTTGTTTGAATGTCAGGCAAGGCCATTCTTGCATTCAAACACAGAGAGGTTGTAATTAAGCTTTGTGCACTGTTACCTGACAAGAGATGCTTTTTAAGTGTGAACCACATGCATCATTATTAGTGCAGTTGGCTGGTTGCCCATCAAAGCACTGATTATTTTCTACAACAGCTACTCCAGTTCCTCTGCTTTCAGTTTCCTGTTATCTCACATGGACATCAACAGTCCCTTTGCCAAATTTCTTAGTAAAATCATCACCCTCCAGACTCACAGGAAGAGGATTTATCAGCACTACAGCAGTTAATTGCTTTAGGTAGCATGTGCCACTGTCCTTTGAACAGTGGAGGTGCAGGAAGGTTATGCATGCAGTCAATGTGGACCAGTTTGAAAGTGGTTCTGGCTTGGTGCAGAAGTTAAGGTAATTAGTAACAGATGCAGTATCTTGGATCTGCTTATCAAAATGTCTCAGAAAAGTGCTACTGAGGTATTTTGAGAAATGCTACACTTCAAAAAAGTGGCATTTTCTGTTCATTGTTTATATGTGTTGCTTAGCTTGGCCTTTTTGGGTGCAATTACTCATTGGGTGTTAATGCTTAGCTGCTTGAACACACAATTCCTGAGTAAATTTGTCCTTTGTATCTCATTCCCTTTCATGTATGTTTCCCCAAGGAGCTCCTTCAGCCTGATCTGTTGCAGGAGTAATTATTTCATCAGGATTTAATATATATCTTGATTGCACTTTGAAGACATTCTCTTGAGGAGTTTTTATAATTTCAACAAGGGATCATAGCATGTAAAGAAGAAAATAAACATTATCTTTCATATTAATCAACAAGACGATTAAATAATAAGCAGGATTGTTAATTGGTACTTGGAGATAGATGCTAATGACTGTCTTGAGTTCCACAATGACAGTACCAACAGGTAGAGACTCTTTTCTGCACAGTAAAGCTACATATAATTTAGGAGGCATTATGGTTTTAATGTGCAGCTGCAGCCACAGTGAAGTGCAGCTGTGTTCCTGGTGTCCTGTTTCAGCATATGTTTTCCTTGTGAATGAAGTATTAGCAAGGGGAACTGAGATTTAGGCAGTTAAATCAGGTCTCATTGCCACCAAACCCTTGAGGTTCTGTATAAACCCATGCTTTGTGGTATTTTGCTTCGCTGTGGGTTGCAGCTCCTGCTGGTTTCAGGATGCAGTGGTAGTCAAAAGCTGCTTCTTTCCTCAGAGGCAGAAGTCCAACTTGTTCCTCAAAAGACAGTGGCTTTGGGCTCCCTCTGAGTTTGGAACTAGAGCCTCATTTTTCCATCACATGAGTCTTTGTCTTTTTCTATATATTGTAGTGTTTATAGAGGGAGAAGGAAACATGTAGGGGGTCTGCATCTTGAGAAGTTGAAGCAAAAAAGTTCAGGAGTTTAACACACAAGTTTAGGAATACAGAGAAAAGGACTAGGAATTTTGGAGATCTGTATTGAGAGTCTTGCTGTTGTACTAACTAGCTAATTTTGACTCAAGTGTCCAGTTCTGCTCCTCAGTTCTTTGTGCTGTTGCTCACTTGAAGCCAATAGTGCTGCTGGAAGAAACGGTGCAGCCCTTCTGCTCTTGGTGTTATATTTTATTTCTAACCTACAATAAATATAAGCAAAGGAACAGTTTCTCTCTCTGATCACCTTGCTAAGATGACTAAGTTCAAGGCTGCCTGATAATGATGACAAGATTTGTAGCAAGGTTGGGGTTCTAGATTTACCCTTAATTCATTATGACAACAAAACACTGCCTTGGTTTCTCATAGGTCTGTTGCTTATAATGCTTCACAGATGCTAGTGCCAGTTTGATCTCACTGGAAATACTTGGAGATCTTGGGGGAAAATATGAAATAGTCGTTGTATAAAGATGCTTTTTAATTTGTTCAAAGTGACAAGCCCTTATATTCCAAGCATGGACCAGAACAGTGGTTTGTCCCCAGAGACCTGCTGGCATCAGCAGTGTGGTCTCAGCATGCCCACAGATGCTGGCAGTGGGACACCTTGTGCTTTTGCTGCCCTAACAGTCATTCAAAGTAATGCTAAAGGTAACAATTTGGATGCTTTTATGATATTTATCTGTCAGTGCACTGTCTACTGACAGTCTCAGGTTTGCATCATGTATATTTTTCAGGTGGTAAAGCTCTCCTTAACTTTGAGAGAGCTGAGAGTTCACCCTCATTTCCATGCCCAGTTGCCCAGCATGTGCTTGCTAATATATATATTTTATTCTGCTTAAAATAATCATTCTGCTGGGTGAATTTTATTTTCCTGATTCCATGATTTTCATGTAGGGAAGAGTTTCTGTTTTGGTTTCTTGCTGTCCTGTTTGGTGCTGCTAATGGGGAATAGCAGAAAAAACAGATTATGTTCCTATTTTTATTCACAAGGAAGAATGTTACAATTTTAATTGTATGTTCTAATTTTTCCTCCTTCTTCATCTTTTATGTTTTGGAAGTCTACATTTCAAAAGCAGGATCATTATCATTCAGCACAATAAAGCATGCCTTTTTAACAGCTTTTCATTTTAATGTGAAAGAATGGAGCTGAGGAGGAAAAACCAATCTGTCTTGAAGGAAATGTTCTATTATCTATGGATTTTCTGTGCAGCCAACAGAAGAGGATCATGAGCTCGGCTGACTTGGAGTGCTATTCTCTGCCTTGAGTAACTTGTAGAGTACAAAGAACCACTTTCATAATGTTATCACCAGCAAAGTCCATCTGGTTCTGCCAGTGACAAGGAGATTATTTCAGCTTTTTATTACATCAGTGAGATGTTAGTTTTTTAGGATTCAGATATGAGGCTGTTGGGGGAAGGAAGGGCAAGTTAGATTATAATTGAAATTCTGTTGGTGGAGAAAATAACTGAATATTTTGCCAGTAATTTGTCTACCCATATTTCCTTTATTAGCGTCCTCATGGCTTGTCCTTATGAAATCAGATTAGAATGCAATGTCTTGATTTGTTATAGCAGGCAGTGATGACAAAGAGCATCTGTTTGTCTGGTTCAGATTCCTGTTAACACCTAAATAACATTGTCTTTTCTTGCTATTACTTTCATACAGAGCAGCACAGAAGCTTAACCTGTCTTCGAAGAGAAAGAAATACCATCCACCCTTGCCACACACACATGACTTCTCCATTTATGCCACTAACTTTAGTGGCATCCTGCAGCTCTGTCCTCCCCCAGCACCACCATGCCTTCTGAGAGCCGTGTCCAAAATCAAGGACAACCCTGGCATTGGAAAGGTAACTTTGCATTTCAATATTTTAAAATATTTTTTCTAGACAAATTTAAACTGGGCTGGAATCTTCTGGCCTGGAACAGAGCTGGATAGACTCAAAAAAGGGTCTTGGGTTAGAGAGAGAGCCACATCCATTTGAATGTGCCTGAGTTACCTCCTGCAGACTTTGAAAAGAGTAAGAGACAAAATTTCCTTTGACATCCAAACCCACTGGTCCAAACCCAGTGCCCAGGCTTCAGCTGTAGAAGGGGGAGTCCCTGTGCTGGCAGCAGGACTCAGGCAGTGGTGCTCTCTCTCTGCTGAGGTTAAGGATATGCTCAGGGGCTGTGTTTCCCTCTGCTTCATGTCATTGTAAGAGTATGGAAATGGAGTAACAGTCTCGCCAACTTAGGAAGTACAGCACCTTTGAAATTGAAAAATTCGTGATAAGTTTATCTAAAATTAATTAAAATACAACCCAATTACTTGGAGCTTTATTCATATTTATAACTGTTTAATCACCCACACAACAGAGTCTGAATACTTATTTACATAGGTTACAAGAGACTAGTGTTTGAAGATAGAATTGAAGTATGTAATGTGCACAGGAGAGCTAAAATATGCACCTAGAGTTAACTGTACAAATCAGCATTAACATAAAGAGTTTGTCAGCCTAACTACCTGGAGCCAACACTTGTTCACAGAGAATACTCTGTATTTCTTGAGTTTGTGCTTATTGGAAAATAAAGGAGTAATTTGGGCTGTTTTAAGCAGGTGAAAAGTCGCAGAGGAAAATGGATTGTTTTTTTTCTCCTGCTTTTCCAGTGTTTTAGCAAAAGGGACATATTGATGGAATAGAGTAAACCTTGCACAGTAATTTAGACATTCCCTGGTGGAGGAGGGTTTGCTAAACAATGTCCTTTCTATGTGTGAGTTTTAACAAAACCCATTTGTTGTGCCTCTTTTTCTTTTTCTGTGAGACTTCGTACTTGGCTGTGGCACCAGGAATAACAGGGAGCATGGCATTTCTGAGGCACTTTGCCTTAGGAAGACCTTTAAAATATGATTGTGTATCCTTGTGCCTACAGCTCTGTAAAACTGCCTCTGCACTTGTGTGCCTGCAGCTATGTGTAGCCAAGAGGCTGCAGCCTTCTTCCTGTGCTTTGGGGGCAAGTGGTGGAACTTCCCAGCATGACCTCATGGAAAGCACTGGTTTATCTGGTGTCCTCAAACAGATTTACAAAGTCTGTGATCAAGTGCATGATTCCAGAGGGCAGGAGATAATATGCCTTGGGTCATGTGCTCTACCTACTGTTGTCATTAATGGGTAGAGAGGAAACCTTTCCAAGGGAAAAGCTCCAACAGAATTCCAAGGATGGGGCAGGACCCTGATCAGCTCAGCTGTGGGAGCTTCTCCTCCAGCACAGGATACGTCTGGCTGTTGACCCTCAAAATGTCTGTTCTTTAGCTCTCAGCTGAAAATATTTAAAATATAAAATTACAGAATATCCTGAGTTGGAAGGAACCTACAAGGATCACAGAGTACTGAAGATTCTGGTTTTTGTGATTCTTGGGGATGGTCCTCTGCAAGACCAGGAGCTGGACTCGATGATCCTTGTGGATTTCTTACAACTCAGCATCTGTGAATCTCTGAGGGTTCCAGCTCTGTCCTTCTCATCAAATACTTACTGACCACAATTTGGAAGAATCCTGTGCTTTGCTGGAGAGGATAAGAGCTCTCTGTTGCTAATTGAATCAGCCTTTTAATTGAGATTTAGAGCATCCAGATGGTGATTGAGTAGGCTAGTTAACAGTTTTAATGCTCCTCAAAACCCAAAGTAGCCATCTCTGAAACACAGTGTAAGATGTGCAGAACCTACTAAATGTCTCTTGACCCATTCCTCTTTTGCAACTTTATCAGTGCTTGCCTTAAAAAGACTCTCCAGCAGTACAGCTTTTTCTAAAAATTTTGAGTCAGGACAAATGAAATTTCATATGTCTGAATTCTTAGAACTCGTGATCCAAGAAGTGTCATTTCTCTGTAGGTGTTCTTTAGTTTCACCTTTTCTGAGCAATATCAAATGGCTTCTGGTAGCATTTAGCTCACTGTGCATTAGCACTCTCCATTATTTCCTACTCAACAGCTTCTGCTGATCAAGATTTACTCAGCTGGTATTGCATGATGAGGGTGATGGGAATAAAGTAATTACTTTTCTTCCTCACTGCTGTAAGTATCACAGCAATGGAGAGAACAATCAGTAAACACTGGCTGTTGTGCTGTGGTCCTCTGCTAACATCAGTCTCTCTTCTTAACAGCTTTTTACTCTACACTCCTGCTGTTTATCATTTTCCTCAGCTTTTCCTTGCAGCCTGTCCAATACTGATTATGAGATACACATATGGAACAGAATCAGTGATGAATTCTGGAGTCACTTTTTCCTATCACAGCATCTGTGGTTGTGGTTGGTACTCCATGTGGTTTGGGTGATCATTCGCATTTCAGCAGTGGCCCCCACTGTTACTGTGTGGTTACAGTGGATTAAGCAGCTGGTGAGGAAGCCTTTGCCTCCCTCACCTCTGAGAAGTTGTTGCAAGAATGAAAAATAGAAGTAACAAACTGGAAACTCATGCCGTGTCCAGGATACTTAAATGAGAGGAATGTGCCTCCCTTTATAAAAAAATGAAGAGATGAATGATATGCCAACTGTGCCAGAATACTATTTATTCTGTGTGAGTAGTGCCTGAATACTACAGTGACTAATTATTGTTTGTACTGACACACTCTATGCAGTCCCATTTCTCTAGTAAATCCCCTGGAAACCTAGAGTAAAGTGCATGTTGAAGCATTTACAATGGCAACTTTGATTGGCTTTCTGTATTGTCTCTGCAATAGTAATTCTTAACATTTTTTCCATCCACTGATACTTAAGGTTGGTGTAATATATTCTAAGAGATACAGAAACAATGTGGAGAATGTGATACAATTTTTGGGGCCAACAGAGAAATAAGAGTTATTCTGAACTGTGTGATGGGGCAGTTGAATCTAAGGAACTGACTGAAAGTAGCATCTGGAGTATCTTGTGTTCTGGGGTGTCAAAAGCTGAACAGGTCCAGCCTGTTGTGGGACCTTGTCTTGAACATTTGAGCACAACATACATTTGGGAAAAGGAAGAGGCTTGAGTTCTTGCTTTTGGTAATGCAGTTACTGTGCATTGTGAGTGCTGCTGGGTGAGCAGGAATGTGGAGAGATCATGATGGCCTGTCCTTGCCCTTGCACTCAGTTATTGATTATTTTAGGCCAAGATCTAAATTTATTCTTAATTTCACATCATCATCTCCATGCGTATCATCTAGTTCTGCAGTGAAATTGCTATACAGCTTTTATGGTTGAATGGATTTGTTATTAGATACTTAACTGCAGCAGAGAGCCCTTACATATCTTTTGCAATTTGTATTTATAATTTCTCACTGTTTCAAGTATTTTTCTGTAAGGTGGAAAATAAATCTTACTAATTTCTTTTACATTTCAGAAATACCATTTTTTTTCTGCTTATAATAATTTCAGCAGCAGTGTGTGGACTTTTCCTGTGATACAAATCTTTAATTAAGCCTTTTGCTTAATTTTCTTTAGTATGATTGCAAAGTGTTATACACTCTCACAGGTGCTTGCTGGGGTTGTCAACATGCAGGAATACCAAGCAGGAAAAAGTTGGGGGAAAAAAAAAAAAAAAGCAAAAATTTAGCACAGTAGGTCTGCCTGTGTTTCATATAATCAACAGTAATCAGCCTCATGCACAAAGGAAGATCCCACTATCAATTCAAACTGGATACTGAAAGGAATTTTGCACACTACTGATAAACGTTACATAGCAAAATTCAAACCTATCTCTTGAATGTGCCAAAAGCATCAGAGTCCAAACCATTTAGTTGAATCCTACTTAAAAGGCAATGATCCAGTGCACCATGATTCTTGTAACTGAATCATTTTTGTGGTCTCTCTGGGTGTTATTAAATTTAATGTCAGAATAGTAGGAAAGACGTCTGAAAGCCATTTAATATTGTCACTGGAAAGAAGTTAGATTATGCTCAATTTCTGACATTAATGTGCTACTTAAGATAATTTATCATATTGTGGTATTAAGAAAGACATCCTTTTTACAGTGGCTGCTGTACAGCATTCTAATGTGC
The DNA here is from genome assembly GCA_009812075.1 of Sialia sialis. Taxonomy (NCBI): domain Eukaryota; kingdom Metazoa; phylum Chordata; class Aves; order Passeriformes; family Turdidae; genus Sialia; species Sialia sialis. The sequence goes on along the minus strand of VRYO01002775.1, from coordinate 4,518,023 downwards.
TATTTTTCTTTAGCATGGTGGGAAGCCTTTTTCATGCAAAATGTTATTTTCTGGGGTTCTATTCAGCTCATTCTTTATAACACTGCATCACTTACAACAGCAACTTTAAGTGCTTGTGTCTTCCAAGGATTCTGTCAATTTTTTTTAATGTTAGAATGACAGAATGCTCCTATGTGAGACAACTGAAGTGGAGCATTTAAAGAGAACCTGAATTGTCAGACATGTTTCTTGGACAGGTATATGCATACTGCTCTCCATTTATGAGTTTTTTACTTCCATTTATGCTGTACTAAGCCATGGCTAAGGTACTGCTAAGATGATTTACTGATCATGCAGGGTTGTTTTAAGTGTGTTGTGTGTCCCATTCACTGCTTCTTACGATGGTTTGATGATGGATAACAAATAGGTACTTAATTTTGTCATCTTTACTGCTCCTTGTTCCCTAATGACTGAAGCATTATTTCTGATATAAGTCATGTATCACAGTAAGTACTCACCTATCGATGCAGGTAGCACTGTATCATCCAAGGTACTTGCATCCCTGCCAAAACACCTTGAACTGCTTAAACAAAAATGTGGAAAAGTCAGATAAAAATACATGAGTTCTTGTACTTTGTTTTCACCTTGAAAACGTGAAATAGTTTTCCATCAAGTTTTCTGAGAGTCCAGAAACAATTCTTTTTTAGCAGAGTACAAGATAGAAGTGATTTTTTTTTTGTTTTGTTTTTTTATTTTGTTTTGTTTTGTTTTAGATTATCCTTGGGGAGCTAGATGGTCTAAGCTAGTGTGGCAATTTTCGCTTATAAATTTGCCATCCATTGGTAGTGGCAGTATATAAAAGGCTTGTAAGAACCACCCACAGTAAAACCATTTAGCAAGGGTTATATATCTGTCAGTTACAATTAAATCCATGAAAAATATTGGCTCTGTACTAGGACTTTTGTAATTTGATTTACAGGGTAGTTGAAAAATAAGTGATTTCATTGAAAGATGGTCTTTATTCAGCAGAATGTGAATTCTTCATAATTTCTTGGTGAGAAATATTAATTCTGAGTGGTGGGTGTCTAAACATAGTTATTTAATTAACCTGCTGTTATACGCCATTTTGTGAACATTGGACAAAATTAACTTCTTGGCTGCACGATGCCTGTCAAGGATGTGTGTTTCCAGGGAATATTTAGTGTCCATTCAAATTTGTTATAATGACATTTATTGCTAAAGACCAAATTGCTTGTTCATTTAGGGATTATCATACTGCTGTAATGCAGAATATGACCAACATTTTTAAAGTGGATTCCAGTGTAGTGCCAGCACCTTCCCAAAATACAGACAGTTTATTTTAGTAAAAAAATGCTTGAGCACATGTATTTTTAAATTTTATATGCTTTTTAATCCATTCCTTTTACTTTTTTCCTTCTCATTATGACTAATATGAAACTTGACAACTATATAAGCATCAGATGGTAACAAAGCATCACTACAAAAACATAAACACTGCACATCCATTGATTTCAAAGGAGGTACCATATGTTACAGTTATGCCTGTGCTAACATACTTGGCTGGGTCAGGATCCTAATTTCCTCAACATTCAAAATGCCATGGAGTCTAGTCATTACCTAGTGAATTAGTGGAGTCTTCTCTGTCTGCATGTCTGTCCCTAATTAAACTGTGTAGAGCGCTTGGCACTTCCACTGAAAGAGGAATGACCAATTTTTAGGATACATACATATATATATATATATATGTATATATAATATTTTTTGTATTTGTTGTCTAAAACATTTAGTAGAGGTCCATGATAGTCTTAGGAACAGAGTTCAAATAATCTGTTTTTTAAGTGTGAGATGGTCCTTCCCCTTTCTCTGGTCTCAGAGTTTAAAGCCTTTCGATCTCTCTTGCTTAGGGGGTAATAATCTATGAGAAACTGATTGTCAGTCTCCTGGCTGTTCCTAGTTTCTATCTAGAATTATGTGGGGCTGTGTCATTCTCTCTGTTGATCAGTGGCTCTTTTCTCTGCAAATTCATGATTTCTTGGACGTGATTTCTTCTGTGATTACATGTCTCACTGATCTTGGAGTTTTGTATTCTTTGATGTGTGGCTTTGCAATAGCTCCATTCAGTTCAGATCCAAAATATATGGGCCTTACTAGATAAAACTACTAGCTTGCTTCTGACCATCAGTCTCACCTTCAGCTGTCAGTTGCTTCAGATTTTGGGTTTCAGAGGCTTTTGGTCTGTCTCTTCCTTTTTCCAGCCCTGCTTTCTGCTGCTGGTACACACTTGATGCTCTGCACTCTCTTGAGTCCTGAAGCCAGCCCATTGTTTTGGTTGGTGTGACTCCTCTGTCCTGTTCTCCTCAACTCCTGCTGGTTCAGAGTGTTGGGGACATCTGGAAACTTACGAGCCCACACCAACAGGTCACGTGGCAATTCTGGAGAAGGTCACGGCATGGGAACAGTGACTCCACATGGCAGTGGGGCAGAAGGTGTCTCCTGTGACCTTTGGTGTGAAATGGGGCAGCCAGCATCAAAGGAGGAGGAGCACTGCAAGGGGAGGAAGGGCAGGTGCCAGCCAGAATGTCCATCCTTCAGTTTCTGAGGTATTTTGGTGTTTAGGTGAAAACTGTTAAATATCCATCTAGATTTGATTTTCATAAAGGTTAAAGATCTCAAGGTCTAGGGTTTTGTCTCAAGACTCCAACAGGTTACTGATATTTCAGTGGATCTGTAATTCTCTAGTGTTCTCATTAGATGTTTCTAAAACTTTATGGGATTTGGCCCCAGAGTCCTCCACATAGCCTGGTCTTCCACACAGAGGACTTTTCTTTTTTCCCCTCATTTATTTTTTTTAGAAATCTACCCTTTTGCCGATTAGTCTTCTTAAAATCCCATATGTTTGGGATTAAACTGGTGTGATTTTTGTTTCTATGCTTCAGCATTCATCCCTTAGGTTTGGCCTTCATAGCTGGAGCAAATGAATTCTTGTGGCTGCTTTCTTTTGTTGCCTTTCTTTGCCCTGACTTCCACTGTAAGATGACAAATAAACTTAAAAAAATAAATAATTCTTTGATTGTTGGGAAGCTTTCTCATCCTTGCCAGTGAAGGTTAAAATTACACTCATTGTTGTGTGGGGTGAGGGGCCTCTGACCTTATGCCGTCCTTTTCCAAAGCTTTTCCAAATTCGGTGCCTGTTTATTTATTTTTTGGAATTTTTTATCTTGTAATGACATATTCAAGATATATTTACCATTTTCTTTTCCTAAGCACTTTAGATTTTAATAGTATTTCCTTCAGCAATTCTGCTGACCTACTGGTTTCTGCATATACACGTATTTGTAAAAGTTCAGTAATGGAGTGTGAACCCTCAGTGTACAAACCCCACCAGATTAGAATCATTAATTAATGAGATACTTCAGTTGTTTCCATGATTTAGGTTGTCTTCAGGCGCTGAGAAAAATGTTAATAATGCAAAAATATTGTGATATTTATGTTTATTTTATTTCTATTTGCAGAAATTGAACTCAAATACAAACATAGCCTCTTTCTATCAACATCCTCATTAAAATAGAGCCTCTCTCCAGTATTCAATGCTTGCATGAATGTCTGTGTATATCCTCCATAATTATGCAACTTCCACTTATAATTCTTTTTTACTTTGTGTCATTCTCTGCATTGAAGAAGAAACAACAAAAGGGGGAAAAGGGGTAGTACAGTAATTTCACGATTATAAGCCGCACCTTTTTCATTGAAGAATCCAGCCTACCCCAGTAGTGCGGCTTATATTCAGGTGTGGCTTATCTATGGACAAATCCCAGTGAAATGCCAACCTGGAACTGAGAGCCGGCTGGGAGGGTGCCTGGGGCTGCCTTTAAAGGCTTCACTGGTCTATGAAAACTGTTTGTAACTTGAGCACCTGACACCAAACCCCGCGCTGGCGCGATTCTGTTACTAACTCGTTACTTTGTTGTACATGGATCCTCGCTTTAAAAAAAACAAAGGGGGCGGCTTATATATGGACAAATCCCGTGGTCTACCCGACTACCTGGATGTGCGGCTTATAATCAGGTGTGGCTTATAATTGTGAAATTACTGTAATAATGCCGATTTTTAACAAAAAAGGTCATTGCCATCACAAGATGGATATCTGTGTTCTCTCTCCTTAAGGAGTATAAAAGATGTGGGGTGCCCTGTCCCTGAAGATGACTTTTCTGAAATCACCAGATTTGTATTGTCTTTCCTTTTTTGTTCTCTCTCTCTCTCCCCTTACCCCCATTCCTTTTAGGTGTCTTTGATTCCTACCCCCTGACCTGTTCTTTTTCCTTCAGACCTGTCTTACTCTTCCCTTTCTTTATTCATTCACATCTAAATTCCTTTTCCTGTGTTTCCTTGCTTTGTACAAATGTTAGCAGTAGCTGGTACCACTACAGTTGGAGTTGACCCCGGTACATATTGTCAAACCTGTACATACTGTCAAGTAATCACCTACAAAGGGTGTAATCTTGAGTGGGCCTGAAATTATTTGTGCTTAATTCTAATAATTCATTTTCATAAGCAAATAAAAGCATTAGAGTGCATTCATTGCTGATTTGCTCCCTAGTTATGGGCCAAAGTTACTTTCAAATTTACAGGCCCTCTGTTATCCTGAATCCTTCCCTCCCTGCAAGCCCTTGTTTCTGGATGATTTCCTGCACCACATATTACTGTCTCTGCAGGTGAGCATGCCTTTTGTATGAGAACTAGATAAAGAGACCCAGGAGAAGGTGCAGTTAAATTGATCCTTAAGGCAAGAGCCATGCTGGCTCTCTAGCACTCATACTGTACTGTTTTCCTGCAGTATAAACTCCAGAAGAATACTGGGATGAACTTCGGAGCTGAGAATATAAACCTGTCACTTAAGATTGGTCCTCAACCACAGGCATGCAGGAAGTGTGAGAAGAATAAACAGTATTACACCAAGCCTTTCCTTTGTACACATGTATAAAGCATGTGCATGCACCCAGCATCTGCCTGCTCTTAGTTTTTGCTCTTGTGAAGGGATATGTTTGAGTAATCTTTGTGCTTGATGGTACTTCCATGAGCATTTCTGCTTTATTTCTCAGTGAAATCAGTCTGGCTCAGCGTCATGAATGAGTGTGGCACATTACAACTCTACACTTACTGATAGATACATACCACTTACAGATATATTTAGTGGGCAGGGAAACGAAATGTGAAATCAGTGTTTTTCTACTCTGCAAATCAGCTTTTATGCACAAAACACTGAAAGAGGAAGTCCTTAAAGCTGCTTTTCTCTGCTCCCTCACGTTTGTCTTGGAAGCTCACTTCCACTGCAAAAATGAAGATGACCCTTGGGACCTGTTAAGTTTTGGATGCGATCCATTATGGGAAGCTATTTTGGTATCTTTCTCATTCAGAGAGGTGGTCTTCAAAACCTAATTTGTCACACAAGGATTTTTTGTGGGTGAAGCCATCATTGTGTTTAGGGGGAGCAATGCTCTGATAGGGGTAACTGGTTGTTTAGGTCAGGAGCAAGCCAATTTTCCTCTTATCCAAGCTGTGGCTGCTATAATCTAATAATAGATGGAAGAGAGAACAGAAATGACTGTTTAGATAAGTGGTTTAAAAACAGCATATATTTTGAAATTCATTTTAATCAAGTGACCCTGAAGTGGGCATTTATACTTACATATATTTATATATTTAGCTTTTTTTTTTTGTTTTTTTTTTTTTTTTTTTTTTTTTTTTTTTTTTTTTTTTTTTTTTTTTTTTTTTTTTTTTTTTGCCCTGAGGGAAGTTATTTTTTATGAGCACCTTGGTAGCATGTCAAGGTTGAACTAGCAGGCTAATACACAAAGCTGGCTTCATGCAGCTTTTATGTGGGGAAACAGCCTTGAGTGTGTCACCTCTGATGCACTTTGCTTTTGAGGCAGCTGTTTCATTTATTCTAAGGTTTGCTTGTTTTCTGGGACTGTATTTTCATATTTATATTACTGTGAAAGGCGAAAGAAAATAAAGTGTTGAACCAGGGGACAGCTTGAGTCAATAGGTGGAGGAATTTGTTGCTATGTTTGGTGGAGCCTCCTGCAGTGTTTGTTGAAAGGGTTGGTTGTTCCTTAACCTCTTTGTTTGGAAGAAATGTTTGGGAAAAGCTTTTAGAGCTGCTTTGTGAAAAATATTTCCTTTGAGGGTGCTTGAGGAGTTGTGTAGGGATGCCTGTGTGCAGCTTAGCCCCCACAGAGAGAAGGAGACAGTTCTTTACAGGAGAAGAAGGGACAGGTGAGAATTTGAATGCTAGAATTACCTGCCCTCCCCAGCTGGTGAAGGCAGGGACAGTTCAGCATGGTGCTTCCTGCTGCTCCCACATCTGCTGTGGATCATCCTGGCTTGGCCATGCATTTCACTGCACACCCTGGGTGCAGATGTGTCTGCTGTCACCTTTTCATCTTGTCTGCTACGAGGGACAGTCCTGGAGGGTGGCTCAGCCTGCTCTAGTCTCTGCTTGTTGCCTGCATTTCACATGCTGTGCTTGGCTGAAGTAGGTTTTCAGTTTTGGTTCTTCCTTTGCCAGTATCTCTCTGGACACAGAGGTGACAGGGAAGTGCTGACTGCAAAGTCAGGTTTTTTTTGGTAAAGACACAATGTGTTCATGGAGTAAGTGCACACCATTTTAATGACGTAATGTTCTTGAAATAAAGTAAGTAGGAATCGAATTGTTCTGGCATTTAAGATTACATTTAGCAAAAGACTTACTGAAATGGAGAACCATTCTTTATCAGAGACAAATGCTTTTGAACCCTGCTCCTACATACAATATCCAACCCAGGCCTAAAAGTGAGCCTGACGCAAAGAACCATAGAATTGTCTAGTTTGGAAAGGATCTCCAAGATCAAGTCTAAGTGTTAACCCAGTCCTGCCAAGCCCACCACTAAACCATGTGCTCTAACAGAAGTGGGTGATTCATGGCTCAGTAGCCATGCTGCAGAAGATGAAGGTGCTGTGGACAGTGCATCTGCAAATTGCTCCAGCAGTGGTATATTGCAGCCATGGAGGCTCTTCAACCACCTGGTTAACTCTGGTGCCGTGAGAGCTGGCTGGTAGTTGAAAATGGAGATTATACTGTTGTTCAGCTTGTTACTGAAACACTTCATACACCCTGGAAAAAGTAATTCTCACTGAACATTGCTTTTCTCTGAAGTCTGTTCTGCGGGGCAGTTCAGAGTTGAAGTTGCACCTGTAATAGTAATTTACTTCAGTGCAAGGCGTATAAAACATGCTGGTTCTGACATGGGAGCATTTCATAAGGATAAATGGTTGTAAGTGGGTGTGAGGCAGTATTTCACAGGTTATTAAAGTAAGAGCATGATTTCCAGGAAGCTTAAAAAGAAGCAGGTGTGCAGCTGTTGCTGAATTTTCCTGAGACCCAGTCACTTGGCTCCCATAAGGTGCTTTGGAAATCACAGCTAACATGTCAGAGCTTTCTAAAGATATCTTAAAAACCTGTGTGTAGGATATCATAATTTGTAGTGCTGCAATAGAAATGCACCTTGTGAGAGGTTTCTTTTCAAGCTTTTTGACCTTTTTGTGGTTTGGGTTTTTTTCCTTCCTTTTTTTGCCCCCCATTAAATCTACAACTAACCACTGAAGAGCCTAGAAATGACAGCATAGAGGCAACTGCCTGGGATAGCTGTAAAAGAAACACCTTTTTATTAGAGTAATATGAGTGAGAAATTGAAAGTTTCTAGACTTATTTCAAATGCAGTAGCTTGTTGTAGCCTTGTGTTATTCAGGCTGGTTTTCAAAGTGTCCTTTTGGTCACATTGAGTACTTGAAAGGCAGGAGACTAGAATTCTCTTTTCTTTGGCATCATGTTACACCTGCAGTGGATCATATTTGCAGCTCAGACATTTATAAATTGAATTGGAAAAACTGGAATAGCATCAACTGAAGAGACAAAGTGCACCTTTGAAACCTAATTAGTTCAGTGAAGACCCCAGGCTGGAAAATCTGGCTCTGTTTTTGTCCCATGGTTGTTCTGACACATCCAAACATTACAAACACATCATAGGAAGGGGAGTGGGTTTGGGAGGAATGTTTTGCATGTGTTTATCTGTAGCTGGGAACTCAAGTTGTTTTCTTCTGAATCCTTGCAGGTGAAAGTGATGGTAAGGATTTGCTCCTCTCAAGGAGCACATGAAACGTCTGAATCCATGTCCTTCCTGAAGGTAGACCCACGAAAAAAGCAAATCACATTTTATGATCCAGCAACGACTGGGCCTTCCAATGCAGGTCACAGAAGAGGTGTTGTTGCTGTCCCAAAGATGTTTGCCTTTGATGCAGTTTTCCCCCAGGACGCTTCACAGGTACTGGAGTCACTCACATAAACCTCTTGAGTCTTCTCCTGGCCACTGATTTGATTGCCTGAGGAGTTCCTTCTGTTTCTGAGGAATTTTATTTGAATGAGTTGCCTTAATACCTGGAAAAAACACCGTAATTAATAGACGAGTGGGTAAATTCTTACATCTGTTTAGCTGAGATGTAAAATTAAAGAATAATAGCTGAGGAGATAGATTTGCTGACTAAGTCACCTTCTTGTGTATTCTCTTGTTAAAGAAAGGCACACAGCCAGCTTGAAATCCAGTTTTCCATCCAGCTAGGTTTTAACCCATTTGATGGGACTGAAATAATGTCCTTCCCCACAGCTTTCAATGGGAAATAAACATGTGCTTAATGTTAAACTAAATGCTGTTAGGAGGAAAGATAAAGCTAACCCCTTGGGATTGTTGCACTGGAACAGAGAGCTTTTGCATTATCTGAACCTTTTCCAGTTTGTTTATACTGTGGTTTTGACTGGTTATTTTATGTTGATGGTTGTGCTGATGGTGATGCATGTCTTTCCTTTGGCCTGCAAAAGGGAGCATTTATTCAGTAGTAGCCTCAGACCTGAAATCTGCTGTGCAGACAGGATTTCTGGTCTGCAGTATATTCAGTGAGGTTGCACTCATGGACATCTGATAATCCCTTCTGTGAAAAATCTTTGGTTCAGAAATAAAATCCTAGAACAGTTTAAAAAATAAGTAATTCAACAGCATTTGAAGAACTACACCAAGTTTGAACTGCTGAAAAAAAATTAGGGTGAAAGAGCGCAAAGCATCCAGGGTGAAAACAGTCTATTATGCTGAGAAAATATTACAAGGTCTAGTTCATAATCCTTTCCTTTTCTCCTTGTTTATTTTTTTTGGGTACCAGACTGTAGACAGGAAAATACCTATTGAGTCTAAGTTCTAGACAAGCACTAAAGATGGAGAATAGCTTCCCACACACAACAGTGCCCAAAGCACAGGTAACCACATCCAAAAGCTGGTTTTAGTTCCTGCATAAGTTCAAGCAGGGTCTTTGTGCAGAGTGTGCAGCAGCAATCTCAGCATTAGACCAGAACTGGAAGTGACTTTTTTTTATTTGTGCTGCCAGCCCTGCTGCAAGGTGTCTGGTCACAGCCTGTGTGTCTGCTGGTTTTGGCACCAGTCCTTCAGGCTGTTGACCCTGGTTTGGGATGACTTTTCAGTTCCTTGTAGCAGGCCTGTTGTGACGTTTTTGGGTGATGTTGGTCACTGCAGTCCCTTCTATGGAGGCATTATTGCTGGAGGCAAGCTTGCTGCCATGCACCTGCAAACAGAACCTTATCATTTCACTGTAGTTACCTATTTACAACCCCCTCCCCTGCTCCCAGTTGCTGTACTTAATAGATCATCTTATTGTGTATTTGAAACCTTCCCTGACGTGGATAAACTGGTTTTAGCACAATCAAGTATTTTAGCAAGTTCTCTGCATTGATGATGATGTTTCTGCTGGAAGAGGAAAATGTGATACTATGAAATCTTATTCAGGGATCTTAATGCATTTTCTCCAGTATGGATGTTTTTTTAATTCCTGTGAGCACTCCTGAGTAGCTTAATTTCAGTGGAGTTGCTACTATTACTGAATAGCCTTGGCTAAGCTATTACACCAGCAGGAAGCCTGGTTGGATAGCATTCAGTTTGCTACATTAGTCATAGAATCAATATTCCAAGAGAATAGGTTTAATAGAATTGAAAACTATTTTAGGCTGTAGTAGCATATTTTACTATTTTTTTAAGATAGCATGGGTACTAAAATAATAGGACTGATGCCATAAAAATGGGGAGAATATTGCGCCTCAAAAATATTGAGTCATTCATTTCATTACAGAAGAACAGTAAAAACCACAGCAGTATATGCTCTTTCACTTATTTGTCTCCAATTTTTCTTTCAGGCTGAGGTATGCTCTGGAACAGTAGCAGAAGTAATCCAGTCTGTTGTGAATGGTGCAGATGGTTGCATATTTTGCTTTGGTCATGTCAAGCTTGGTGAGCTCCCAAATTCGTTACAGTTAATTACTATGTCAGTCTGGTAATTACATGCTGTCAGCTCCTGGAACAATAAACCTGGAGTATATGAATAGATTAGAATTTCTTTTTAATTAGCTTTGCAAACTTATCACCGTTTATTTCTACACTGTGATTGTAAGTTTTAATTTGGAAAGGTAAAATGTAGCATCAGATTAGCTTATTCAAGAGCAAGTTTATGTAGGTTCACTGTGATGAAAATCAAAAGATCAGAGATTTTTTTAACACTAATTTGCTGTAGGACTGGCTTACAAAACTTGCAAACCTAATTGAATAAATAGTAATGGATTATTAATTACATACTTAGAATTTTTTTCCCTTATCTGTACAGCACATGGTACATGTAATGTACCACGGTGATATCAGGTGACAATATGAAGACATACTGCCTTGTAAAAGAAAGGTTAATTGTGTTTATGTTTGTCTTTTCATTCTAGGAAAATCTTTTACCATGATTGGGAAAGATAACTCCACACAAAGCCTTGGTATCATCCCCTGTGCAATTTCTTGGCTCTTCAAATTGATCAATGAGCGTAAAGAAAAAACTGGAACTCGTTTCTCTATTAGAGTATCTGCCGTAGAGATCAGTGGCAAAGATGAAAACCTTAAGGATTTGTTAGCTGAAGTAGCCACTGGCAGCCTTCAGGATGGCCAGTCTCCTGGGGTTTATCTGAGAGAAGACCCAATATGTGGAACCCAGGTATAATGAATATCATAACACAGATTTTTCTGAGTCCTTCTTCTACTTTTTATTTCCTTTTTTATCTGACTACAAGTATGACAACTTTTAAGCCAGTAAAAAAAAAAATATTGCTTTTAATTTATAAGCCCTTCTCCCATGGTGTACATACTTGTTTCTCTCAGTGCTGTGGAGATTAAGCATGTTCAGCAAAAAATAATTTAAAAAATGCCCCTGTGCTAATTTGTCATTTTCTTGTTTATATTCAAGCTTCAAAACCAAAGTGAGCTAAGGGCTCCAACAGCAGAGAAAGCTGCCTTTTTCCTTGATGCTGCAATTGCTGCCAGAAGCACCAGCAAGCCTGAATGTGAGGAGGAAGACAGGAGGAATTCACACATGCTCTTCACTCTTCACATATACCAGTACCGCATGGAGAAGAGTGGCAAAGGAGGAAGTATGAATGTTCTTACCATATTGTTTATTTTCAAATGATGTGGTCTTGCATTAGTTTTAATAATAATCTGCAATTAACTTAAAAAAAAAGAAAATTAACTCTCAAGCCAGTTGAGTCACCTTTAACTTTCGTAGCTGTGACTAATATCTGGTTTCCTTACAATTAAATATTAATTTGGTCATTATCCCGTGCTGTATTCATTATTCTCCTCATTTGAATGCCTTTTGAATACCAGGTTTGGCTTGAGTCCACGCAAGAACGTGATGTACAACTGTTTTTCCCCTTTTTGTTTTAGTGTCTGGAGGACGCAGTCGTTTGCATCTCATTGATCTAGGGAGCTGTGAAAAAGTGCTGAGCAAGAGCCGAGATGGAGGAGGCTCTCTGTGTCTGTCTCTCTCTGCCCTGGGCAATGTAATTTTGGCCTTAATTAATGGTGCTAAGCACGTGCCATATAAGTAAGTGAATTCTAGTCTGCATTATCTTAAACTTGTGGCTGGTGTTACCTGTGAAATGGATTGCATCAACAGTTTACTGTTTACCTAATATGAAGTTGAAGGAAACTCTGTCAGAGGAGTCTGTCTGTTTTAAGGTCACTCCTATAGATACACATATCTATTCATCTTTTTGTCCATATTAACATAAACACAGGTTTTTAAATGTTCAACTAATGTGAAAATCTTAGTTAGATGGCTAAAAGTGGTATATTGGTTTATACTGAATTTGGGTGAAGGGTTGGGAAGGGTTTGATTGTTGAGAAAAGTGAGGGGAAGATGTTTTCTTTCCTTCTCTCTCCTCTTTGTTTCCTCGATTTGGAATTTTTGGCTGATCTCAGCTAGCTGGGCATTAGTGAATAATTGAACCCAAATTTAGTAGGTTTTTCTCTTCTTTTTGCAAATGTAAAAATTGTACTGAAATTTTGGATAATAATTGAGTATTGATCGAGTATGGTCATCAAAGGTCACTCCTTCTACATGTCTTTCTGGATGATACATCTTTTCAATTAAAAAAAAAAAAAAAAGACCACCATGTTGCACATTAGTTTGGCAGAAGTGAATTTTTAGGTGTGTTCCTTTGTGGAATATCTGTGACAACAGTTTTTTGCCAAACACACCTATGGGGAGCCCAGCTAAAAGACAACAGCCATACTATAAGCACCCTTACCAGAGCTTGGCCTTCAATCCTGAAATTTAATTGCTGCTTGTCTTAACAACAGCACAAAGTTATAATGCATTATCAATCATGTCATTTCACGTATTTATCTAGTGATGCATCTCAAGTAGTTGGTTTTTTCTTTCTGTATTAGGCAGAAAGATATTTTCTTCAGGGTACTTGCTAGGTTTATGTATGGAGTAGAGGATGGATGGGTTAGAATTAGGGAAGGGCAGATCCTCAACTTGGTCACCTACTGTGGTTTAGTGACCAGACATGACAGGAGTCCCCTCAGGCTGGAGCTGCTCAGCGGGGGCAGCAGGAAGCAGGGAGCTTTCTACTCTAAGAAGCTGTGGGGAAGGATGTCTTGGAGACCAGGGGAGGACAAAATGTCACATGTCAGCTTTACTGTCCACAGTGGAGGCTTTGCATCACCAGGAAAGCCTCCAGGGATAAGTTCTGCTTCCCTTTTGCTATGTCAGAGCAGACCACAGGTGGCAGAATGGAAAGAAGATTAGTTGGGATGACACTTATATTTCTGGTATCTAACATTTTTATATCTATTTATATCTATTTATATCTATTCTTTTATTTCTGATTGTTAAAAGAGTTTGCATAGAGCTTACAGAATGTAACTATCCAGGTACTAAGTCTGTTCAGCTAAAAATACGGCGCTTATAAGCTCTTTCGTGTAGTATGACCTAAACCTGAGTAAACTAGTTATCAGTCAATTGGTTAACAATTTTATAAGCAGCAGAATGACTTACCATACTGTAAATACACAGGCAGATAAAATATTGGTACCTTTGTATGTGTACATTTAGACCCATTATAAGTATGGTCAATAACAGAAGCATATTTTTTATCTGCACGCATGAGAGTGAAAGCAAGGCTTGTGGTAAAAAGTTCTGCAAAAAAAAAAAAAGGTGGCTTCTTCAAATAATCCTCATGTTTTCATTTTTGCACAGGGACAACAAGTTGACAATGTTGTTGAGGGAATCACTTGGGAACATCAACTGCAGGACTACTATGATTGCACACATTTCTGACTCCCCAGCCAATTATGCAGAGACTCTCACCACAGTTCAGCTTGCATCGCGAATCCACCGCATGAGAAAGAAGAAATCCAAGGTTGGTTCACAAACAAGCAGAAATTAATTCATTTGAAAATGAGTTTTCCTAACCTCTCAGTAGGGGAACATGAGATTTCTCAGTGGTAGGAAGTAATACAAAATGCATAGAATCTCAGGAGAGGAATTGACAAATGACTTGGCATGGAGCCATCATCCTGCCTCCAATCCTTAATCCTGAAATTCCCTTCTTTTTGTTTCAAACCCGTATTCTTTCTTTGCTTACATGTGGAACTATCTCAAAAGCTTCTATCAGTATTAATTAAAAATCAGTAGAGGAGGAACAGAAAACTATTGAGGAGAAAGACAATGCATAATATTTAATGGAAATTATCTGAAAAGGTGTGATTGTTATATTATTACTAATACAATAAAAATCTATGTAGCATGTTTTAATTTACCCTCCCTTCTAATATTTTCCCACTAGATGTAGTTGTGATAGTATACACAAATAACAGAGTATTTTGCAACTTTTAAACACTTCCTTTACATGTATATGCTTATTTACAATTGAAACTAATAACTTTTCTTGTCATTTGCAGTATGCATCCAGCTCGTCTGGAGGAGAGAGTTCTTGTGAAGAAGGACATGTCCGGAGACCACCCCATTTGCGACCATTCCACCCACGAACTGTTGCCCTTGACCCTGACATTCCAGTCCTGAATATATCCAGTGATCCTGATTATTCCTCCAGCAGTGAACAGTCTTGTGATACTGTCATCTATGTTGGTCCCAACGGTGCAGCTTTGTCTGACAGGGAATTGACAGATAATGAAGGTCCACCAGAGTTTGTTCCCATTATCCCGTCCCTAAATAAGAAGAGGAATAAAGACAATTCTGGTATTGGTAGGAGTTCTGACAAGGACCATTTCAAATGCAACACTTTTGCTGAACTGCAGGAAAGGTTAGAGTGCATTGATGGAAGTGAGGAACCCATGAAATTTGCTTGTGGAGAAATCTCTGTTGGGTCCAATTGTAGTCCTGTTCCTGGAAGTACAGAAAATGCACAGTCTAAGTCGATAAAGGAAAAAGTATCCTCTCCTTCTGGAGGATTTAAGAAACCGATTCCACAAGAAACTGCATCTCCCAAAAAAGGACATAACCTTCCTTTCCAGGCTGATGCGCCAAGGGGTGGCAATGGCAACTGTCAAGAAAATGGCACGCCTCACTTGAAAGCAGAGCTTTCCAAGCTGCAGAGCAGAGTTGACAACAAAATAATAGACTCTGTCCTAGAGGGGGAGAGAGAGACAATCACTGATTCCCTGCAGACTTCAAGGTGTAGCCCTTTGAGGAATCCAGAGCAGAATAAGGCCACAGCTGAATGTGTGACTAAGGAAAAGTCATTGTATGTGAAGAGACCCCTGCCCAGCCCAGCGCCTCCCCCTCCACAGCAGAGAGAACACTCCGCAGGCTCCAAAGCTGAGAATTTGGAGCTGGACAATAGCAACACAGTTCGGACTCCTCCTGTGGGAATGAGCAAACAGATGGGAAACAAACCTGAGCAGAACCCTTTAGGAAGCACATTCCTTGTTGGTGGCAACACCCAGAGTCCATCAGGTGCCATAGAGGTACACAGCTTCAGGTCAGCATTCCGAGGGAAATGTTTTGATCGGGATATACTGACCACCACAGTGACTTTGCAGCAGCCTGTTGAGCTGAATGGAGAGGATGAGCTTGTTTTCACAGTGGTGGAAGAGCTCTCTATTAGTGGAATTATGGATAATGGGAGACCTTCCAGTATCATTAGCTTTAACAGTGACTGCTCCCTTCAGGCCCTTGCATCGGGTTCAAGGCCAGTCAGTATTATCAGCAGCATAAATGATGAGTTTGATGCTTATACCTCACAGGAGACTTCTACTGGTGTAAATATTGATATTGTTGTGCCCTTTGCTAAGGATCCCTTTACCAGCAGCAGACGTTCCTCCATCAGTTCATGGCTTAGTGAAGTCAGCATTTGTACAATTGAAAGCGATGGAGCCCAGTCTAGTGACAGTTTTGTCGCACAGTCATCTTACAACTGTAATAACTCCGAGGAACCCTTCAACTTGGACTCATCCCATTTATGTGTCCCCCTGAAAAGTGCTCTGAATGACAGTGGATTTTGCTTCTCTGAGCTGGAGAGTGAGAGCTTGAGTTCCAGCAAGCTTTCCTCAGACAAAAGCCCTCAAACCTCTGAAACTACCAAAGCATCTCAGATAAAAAGTGCTTTTTGTATCACTGATCAGCCAGTAAAAATTAAATTTAGTAATTCTCGTGATGCGCCTGTGATAGAAACAATACATTCTAGTCTTCCTAGGAAAACAAAAACTACCTCTTCTCCAATCCACAATAATACTGTCCTCAGCTATAAAGAGCTGCAGAATCCACATGGTATATTTGAAGATCCTTGGCTGTTACGATCTGATTATCACTTGGAAGCAAAACCTGCAGAGTCACTGCTGTCTCCAAAACCTCACACGTTTGGTACTGAGAAGCAGCCAGAAAAAGCTGCCCAGTGTTTTGGCACAGCATCCAGGCCAACAAAGTCACAGACTATGCTCACCTGTTCGCAGAGGGTTGTGGATGGTTGTGAAATGGCCTGCAAATCCTCCAGCGGAGCTGCAAAGAAATCAGAAGTTGTGATGAAGATGCCGCAGCTGAAAAGAGGAGCCACCACACTGGGAGTGATGCCAGTGTCACACGTCAACAGTACTTTGCCGGAGTCTGTCACCCGAGGGAATTCAGATGCTCCCTTGGCCACAGGCAGCTTGAAATCGTCCCTGGGGAAGAAGAACGCACCACAGAAATCAACCATGTTGCCCAGACCAGGTGGGCCAACACCTCCAACACCTCCTGTACGTAAATCAAGCCTGGAGCAGAAACCTGTTGGTCTGGGTAACGGTGGGGGAAAAGCCTCTGGCCTGGACTTTGCCAGAGCTGCCACATCAAAGGCTGAAGATGAAGCAGATTTGCGGTTGAAAGCTGGCTCTTACTTTAGTGAAAGTGCCAGCTGCAGAATGAACTTGAAGGGTGACCACTCTTTGCCCAAGATGACGTCCAGCTTAAAGGTGAAGGCGTCAAAGAGTGAAACTGTGCATCGATACGGGAGCCACATGTCCCTGGAGAGGTGTGACAGCCTGACATCAGTTGGATCCAAAGCCAGCATGGTGAGGGACAGTGGGAGCACTGGCAGCAGCCGGGCAGGGCGCTCTGTCCCCAGGCTGGGGGTCCCTCCTGTTGCTTCCAGTATGGGTTTGCCACTGCCCTTCACCACCCCTGCACCTGGTAAAAGCAGCCAGGCAAAACCCACAGCTAACCAGAAGGTGCAAGCCAGTGGGACTAAAAACCGAGGCCTCTCTGCCAGCGGGTCAAAGTCTCTCAGCTCCTCTGTGAAGTCCCTGGCACAGCCTGCAGGGAAGGGCTCTGGCATGGCCCCGGGTGGGAAGGCAGCCCCGCGAGCAGTGCAGCCTGTCAGTGGCAAACCAGGGCGTGGGACCATCATGGGCACCAAGCAGGCCATGAGGGCGGCCAACAGCCGCGTCAACGAGCTGGTGTCAGGCGGCTCTGCCAAGGTGGGACACTTCCGAGGCTCCACCGACTCCGACAGCGGCAACGACAGTGGCATCAACCTCAGCGACGAGAAGTCGCAGGTGCCGGTGCTGCCATCTCCCTACAGCAAGATCACGGCACCGCGGCGGCCGCAGCGCTACAGCAGCGGGCACGGCAGTGACAACAGCAGCGTCTTGAGCGGGGAGCTGCCACCAGCCATGGGGAGGACGGCTCTCTTCTACCACAGCGGGGGCAGCAGTGGCTATGAGAGCATGATTCGGGACAGCGAGGCCACCGGCAGTGCCTCCTCGGCACACGACTCCATGAGCGAGAGCGGCATGTCGTCACCGGGTCGGATGAGGAGCCTTAAATCCCCCAAGAAACGGTCGACAGGTAAGTCATGGAGGGGCAGGTGGCCAAGTGTTCACTGGTACTCCGCTGCATCCTGAGGATGGAGGCGTTTTGGGGCATCTCTGACAGAGAGGAGTGGAGGAACTGAAAGCAGGGAGGTGAAATGACTGCATGTTCTTGTGTGTGCATGTGTACTGCTGTGACAGCAGCTACTTGTCATTTATTTAACTTCAAAGCTGCAGGTGTGACACAGGTGCTGTGGTGGAGAGGGCAGGAGAGGTGTGGGTGCCCCGGGGTGCAGCAGGTGGCTGCCCGCAGGTGGGGGACATTCCTTCATCCTCAGCAGGGCCAGACCAGGGTGGCCCAAATAGGAGGGTGTGAGGAAAAGTGAGGTGCTGGGTGAGTGCTGATGAGTTTTGTGAGGACTGAGTGATACTGGAAGACCAGTGAGAGAAGGGAAGTGAGGGGAGCAGGAGCTCTGTTGCTCTTTGTATGTGAGGGAATGCCAGAGAGAGCAGCTAGGACTGTAGTTTAGAAACAAAGGAATGGGCCAGGAGGGAGAAGAGCATTTGTGAGTTAATGAGGATTGCCAAATGTGTGTTAGATTACCCAAAGGCAAGGCTTGGAGCAATAGGACACGTGCCTAAAATGCAGTGACTCTTAGGTTAATGCTACCAGCTAATCACAACATCATTGTATTGCACTCTAATAATATTTGTATTAAGAAATTTTAGGGAGTGTGTGTGAGTACTATAAGCAGTAGGAAACTGGGAGAGTTGGCTGGAAGAGGTGGCTCTGGCTCATTGTGTGTGACTGCACCAAACAGAGGTGGGCATATGGGGGCCAGGTCACGTTTCCTACCCTCTGGTACCCTTTCCTTATTGCTTTCGCTGCTGGTGCTCATGTAGGTGCAGCTGCAGCCAAGTGTGTTTGTAGTCAGCTTCAAAATGTGGCTCATATGATTGGGGTTACAATGTTCATTTCTCAGATGTAGGTTGAGATCCTGTGGTATTGTAGAGCAACCTGGGCATACTGACTGCTGGAAATACAGTAGGAGCTAAAATCAGCAGTGTGCTGGATCTAGACTTCTGGTTGGAAAGTGGCAATTACTGCAATCCCTGTAGATACCCACGATGCTCAGTTCAGGCAGTAAAACCAAATGAATGAAGTTGATCTGTTGATCTCATGGTGGTTTCTGGTCAAGGAAACTGAGTTGCTTCAGCAAGTGATAAATTATTTTGGAAACTTAGTGCAACATTTGCTGCACTTCTCTTTCCATAGCATATCAGCCTCTTAAACCTTTCCTACAAATCAATACTAACAGCTGTATAAGTTGCACACATATTGAGAAGGCATTACCCACTGATGGATTTGTATTTGGTTTTGCCCCAGGAAATACTTATAAGGTCTTTAAAAATGACAAACGATTTCTTTTTCCAGTTGTAATTGCTCTATATCAGTAAATTATGTATTACTTTTTTTGAGTGCTGTAGACTTTGAGAAAATAATGTTTTATGCATAAAATGTGGTTTTACCGGGAAGTGCATCGAATATTTCTTACGAGAAATATTTGATTCAGACCTATTATTGTTCTAAAATAACTGTAATCTTTGCAATTATTAGATATTGTTGGAGTAGCTTATATGACACCAGACTCTGTTGGAGTCTCTGGATTTAAGAACAGATCCTACTCCCATGTATGTCACTGTAAACCTGTCCCCTTATCCTGTAACTTCTTTGTTGGAGAAATGACATTGACTGTGGCTTGTACAGTGGAAGAAGATGAAGTTTGCCTCCTTATTGCATGTGTTTGACCGCATCTGTTGGGTGTCCTCCTCAGAGGGATCTCCTGTCACCAAAGCAGTTACAGGATCAGGATTACAGTGTGTGGCTGTTTCAGGCTGATTGAATTTGGCTTGTGAGAATGGTTTTGTAGAAGTAAAGTCTTCCCCTTTTGAAAACATTCCCATTTTGTTCTTGTTACTTAAAAAGCTGCAAGGATGCAATTAAGAATGATGGATGTTTTTCTTAAGAGTATGTAAAGCAGGTAACTTTTGGGGTATCAGTGGAGGTGTGCTGCTTTGAGGGTGCCTGCTGGGATTTTGTCTTCATTTTGTGTTGAAGTTCATGACAGGGCTTATCTGACAGCCTTAACTTGCACTTACCTCTCCTGTAGAGGTCTCAGAAGATATTTTGGCAATGTTGTCGTTTGAGCAGAGCTGCCGCCTCTGTTTGATGTGCTCCCTTTTGTAAAAGTAGAAGAAACAAGACTCTTCACCTCTGAGTTAGTTTTTAATAAGAGGAGGCAATTAAGTACTAAATGTATTGTCACCAGTCGCCTAAACCTATCTTATACTTACCTTGTGTTATTTCATCTTGTTTCTGGTGGCCTTCATCCCTCCTCTTCTTAGGGATTGGACTGCAGGCTTGTTAATGTTGCCTAACCAGCTCTTTACATGTAATTATGCTTCAGACATACTGTACTGTAAAGGTCAGATTTTTAGAGAATGGTAAGAGACTTAATAATCACAAAAAAAACCCCCTCTGGGCCCTAGAGTGACAAATCTTGCAATCAAAAGCATCAGGATTTTTGAAGGATATAACTCAGTCTCTGCTTCATGAAACTTGAACCCCTAGCAGAAGCATAATGGAGCAGTATGATTTTCTTGGAAAATCTGTGAGTATTCTCTTGAAGGCTTCCAGAATTGCTGAGTTTTGTCATGCACTGAGCTTCTGGGTGCTGGTGCAAAGGTGCGAGACATCTCAACATTAGAGGTACTCAAATTGCAACTTGGTTGGTGCCTTCTAAATGCCTCTCAGTCCCACAAAGTCTCTGAAAACTGCTGGTATTTAGGACCCTAATATAGCAGTAGTAATTCTGGAGGGAGCTGATTGAGCTTTGCAAAGATGTAATACAGTGACAGGGATCCTAGATAGCCTTGCTTGGCTTTAACTGGGAGAGCAGATTTCCAGATAAGTAAGCCATTATCAGTATTAGTTTTTAGATTATTCACTATCTCACTGCCTTTGCAAGGTAATGAATACCATTGTAGTTCACCAAAGAAAAATCAATCCAGACAAAATATTTCTGCAAGGGGATAATAAAGAACTGATGTTCAGACATCTGCTCTGGGAGAGGAACTGCTGTTGTTCCCATCTGGGAACCAAGTGAAACCTATTTTGTCAAGGCAGTAACTCAGTTAGCAGCCTGAGGGTATTTTACTAAAAGGAAAAGATCAAGAAATGCATTTCTTCCTAAGTATGTGTAGAACCTAGATCTTTCCTTAATTCACTGCAGTAAGTTCTGCAGCGTGTTAGTCTCAGAGCCTGAGAAATGTTTGTTTTTGTATTTTAGGTCTCCAGCGTCGCAGACTGATTCCTGCACCACTGCCAGATGCTGCCTCCTTAGGAAGAAAACCCAGTGTCACTGGCCAATGGGTTGATCTACCACCTTTGCCAGGCACTTTGAAAGAGCCATTTGAAATTAAAGTTTATGAGATTGATGATGTGGAACGATTACAGCGACACAGACAAGAGGAAACTGAGGTCAGCACATATTTTACAACTGTAGACAACTTAAATTACAATATACAAAGTCCTTGCTTGAATGCCAGAATGGTGTTCAGGAAATTGAGTGCAATTAAATTACTATAATTATTAATTTTACAATTCATATGTTGGGGTACCCTTAACACAGAAAATGAAAATGATTACTGTCTAAAATTAATTGTGGCTAACATGACTGATGGAGTAAATGGAAGTTACCAATGAATACATTATGGGAAGACTTCATAATCCCAGCCTGGCTGGTAGAGCCTTACAGCCTTCCTCAACTATAGGGTCATTAACTCTTTATGCAAATGACAGGATTCTATTAAATCAGGGATATTCTGAGTTTAACTTAATTGTAACTGGAAAACACTTCAGCTAATTCTATTTCAGAGGCCAGAATTCTATGTTCTACTGATGCCTTTTCCCCTTTCTTTTGTAATAGCCTTTCCAGGATGTTGAGAAGGTAGGAATGCTTTTTAGAAAATAAGAATTCATATTTTACTATTAACTGTAACTCTGACATTATCATTAGGCTGTGTTTATAATTTTCACTACTGGAAAAAAAATGCACAAACAGTAGTAATTTCAGAATGTATTAAGAGATGTTTGCCAATTTGGAGAAGTGCAACAAATGCTCAAGTAATGTAGCTTGCAGTTCCTCTAGATTAGAATCCATTAATGTAAACTTAAAATAAAAAGACCCCCCAAAAGCCCATAAAAACCCCACCAACTGCACAACCAAGTAAAACAACCCACCTGCTCACCCTTACAAGGAGTGAGCTGGGAGCGATTTTTGTCGGACTGTTATGGGCCAGCTCACAACAGGAAACTTCATGGAATGGTCTTTCTGTGTCTTAAAAGGGTCTGATGTATTTTCATACCAAGCTGAAGATACTGGAGAGGCGCCAGCAGCGAATCAGAGAAATAAAGGCAAAGCATGAATTTTTGAAGGAAGAGTTGGAAGAGACGAAGTGCAGGTTGATGATGGATCCAAATAAGTGGAAAGAAGACTGTAAGTATTTTGCAATAACAGTGCTATCACCGGCCTCTAACAGATTTTCAGTATGTCAGCATTCCCACTGAAAAATTTAATCACTTGATAAGATATTTTGCTGAATTGAGTCCTAAAATACCCTGACTCAATCTATGTTACTGTAATATGCTATTTGAACAAAAATACACCCAAACCAGCCAGAAGAGAACATCAAAATGATGCTGTTAATATTAAATATGTTTTTAATATTAAATATTAATGTTTTTTAATATTAAATAAATATACTCTTTTATTATTCGTCTTTCCAAAGAAGGAAAGAATTGTTTCCATATCTATGCTACAGCTGGGAAATCGAGGCATGAGATTTGTTCCTAGACTGAGTGCTGTGCATAATTGGAGCCTCAGGGCAGAGTTTTGCATCTGCTGAAAAAAGGGGAAAAACATCTTAGTTCAAGAGAAACTAAATTTTACTCTACCAGACTGGCTCCTTTGTGATAGAATAATCTTTAATGATAAGCTGTTTCTCTTACTCAGTTCTTTTTTGTCTGACAGTTGAAGTGGATCCTGATCTTGATAAGGAGTCACAGGAGTACCTGGAGGCACTGGAACAAGTGACAGAAGAACTGGAGCAGTGTGTTAATCTGTGCAAGTCACATATCATGATCGTGACGTGTTTCGATATCGGGATAACCGATGTGCAGGATGGAGCGAGGGAAGTGGAGGTTTGAAGAGAGGTTTTTCAAGGGACTGAAGGAAGTGAAGCTGGAGTAGTAAAGGGATAAAGTAGCTGGGAAGTGAAGGAGGAAATGTGAAGACTAAAAAGCAACAATGAATGTTGTAAGAGAAAGAAACAGCTGAGGAATGGGAATGTTCATAAATCATTTGGTGCCTCAACGTGACCTGAGCTGTACAAAGATAAAAGTAGGATCAAGTCTTGCTTCCACCAGAGGGAAGTGAAGAAATTTAGTACAAACCCTGATGTTAATTAAAAAACAAACAAACAAACATGAAATGGAAGTGCCTTTAAAGTTCATTTGATTTTCATTTTTGTATTTGGTGCTAGAATTAAAGCCAGCAAACCTAAGCAGACCACAAAATGTATTCCTACGAAATATTTTATACTGTATAGTGTATTTATGACTATATGTAAAAAACAAACAACATTGTAGCAAAAGCAATAAGTAAATTATGTTTTCATACCTGAACTTGCCTTCTTGTTTCATAGAAAAGCTGTTTTATGTAGCAGAATTAAAACTGTATTATAATTGTTTTCTTGGTTAGGGTTCAAGATATTTTTATGAACATTTATCTATTGAAAAGGAGTATTATGGCATTTTGAGATGATTGTTTTACCTTCAGGTTTTGTATTATTACTTTTTCAGATCAAAATAAATGTTTGTTTTCCATTTGATATATGCATATATAGATATATATTAACTGCTTACCTACTTCCTTGGTTACTAACCTCACTTTTCACAGACCTGGTCTTTTTTGGAGTTGTAAACTTAATGTGAGGAAGTCTACAAAGGGCACTGTGGTTAGTTATGGTTTTCTTTTTTCCTCTCCGACTGCAGGAATTGAGAATTACATTTATTACCAAAACCATAAAACAAGCAAAAAAAAGGAGCAAAAACTTTTTGTAAATGTTAAGTTAGGTCCATATTTTTATATAGTTTTGACTATAAATATAGCATTTGCATTTTGAACTTTTAAGACAAATAGTATATCTTTTTACAGTTTTTCTAAGGAAGGCAAACCCTCAGGATCAAGTTTATACATGCTGCATGAGATTTGTGCTTTTTTGAAGGAGGCCACTTAAGTGTGGAAACTATTGATAAATTGTTGCCAAACAAATACTTTTGAAAAGGTTTAATAGTGTATGTAATATCACATTTCATAATGAATCATATTTTCTAATCATCTTCCTTTTTATGGTTTTTTCAAATCCTTTGTATAAATATGTATTATAACAGCTTGCTTCAGTTTTTATCTGTGAATAAAAGATACATCTATTGTTACCAGTGCTTTCTGCTTTTTATGTGATTTTAATTTTCAGAAGAGGGAGGATGGTCTCTGGTACACTGTGCTAAACATCACATTACATTGTCTCTTTGCCCAAGAGGTGTATAACTGGCAACAGAGTTCTGACATTTGTCATCCTAAACCAATCAGGAAAGAGAGACAAAACACCAAAGGGTGAAATAAATAGCAGTGATAATACTTATATTCTCTTAGCACTTGATAGTTTACAGAATGTTTTCTTACCCTCACAAGAGCCCTGTGAGATGGGGTAAATTCCCTCCTCCTCATTCTGAAGAAGTGGGAGAGTCAGAGTTTGATACTTAAATAGCTTTTTGACTGCATGGGTTACAGAGTGCCCTTCTCTATCCCTCAGATTTTTCCCTGGAAAAGGGTGCACCATATTTGTTTACTGATACTTGGCACTGTGTCTGGTTGTGTGCAAGGGAATATGGCATCTAGAATTTCTGGAGGATCCCTTTGCTGATACCCTTGAATACCAGCTATATTTACTGACTTGTAAATTCCATCTAAATTTACTTTCTGTGTGCAGAAATTCACAGTTTTTCAAATATAGTCTCAGAAACCATGTAGTGATTCAATACATTGTGGGTTTTTCAGAGCAAAGATTAGATAAATAAAAACAAGCAAAATAAAAAAAGGAGCAGCATGCCGAGGAACAAATATTTATTAGCAAAAGGGAAAACCTCCACAAACATGATGGCAGAAATAGAATGTGTTCATGAGCAGCTCTGCAGTTGGTGTTGGGTTCTGCACTGGTGCCATTGCTCTGTCCTGTGGAGATGCACATCTCAATGCTGCTGTGGCAGGAGGAGTTGACCTGGGGTACCTCTGAGCACAGCAGGGCTGGGTACACTCTCTTTTTCAAGGTAGCCTCTAACACCATCTTGAATGGACCCAAGGAGTTTTGTTTCCTCATTTTCTTTCTCCCTGGAGGTCTTCACTGTTTCTCCCCCACTCTGGCAATATTACCATCCTCCGAAATAAAATCCAAGCTGCTAATCATCCATCCCAATTTTCATAAACACGATAATTTGTTTAAATATTCCCCTGTACAGTGTTTGCTGATCAGTCTTGCATCCTTTGATATTTTTTTTTCTTTGTTTCTAAATATGGTTATGTTAGTCACAAAGAAACAAATGAGATATTTCAGGGCTACTGAGTTCCATGTCATCATGGCAACAACATGCACATGAAATACATTTAGCCTCTGGCTTGGTGGCACAAAACAAACCTGAGATGCAAAATAAGGTGAGGCACTGATGGATGAAATACACATGCAAATACTGTTCTTTATTGGTAGCTGGCGATAGTAAATTATCTTTCATATCTCATGATTTGAGATAATCTTATAGTTTACTGTTACAGTTCTGTCCAGCTAAAAATTATACAAATATATACTTAGTTTATTATTGGAGTCTATTTTACAAAGACTTAATTACATTAGATTACAGAAGATAATTTCAAAATTTTACTGGGTGCTTTATTTCATTCCTTTTTCTATTTTAATTTGATGATCTAAAATAGCCATTAAATTGCACACTTAAACACCTGATTGTGTTGAGCTTGTTACGGTATCAAATAAAACTTTAGAAGCCCACTGGCTTTGGAGAACTTCCTGAATAATTTTTGGCAGGGATAGTTCACACTGGAATTCTTTCTCCTTTCTTTGCAGTTCTTGACATCAAATCCCTCATCTTCTTCTTGCTGGGGCAGCACTTTCTAGGTCCCTTGATGACCCAGTTTATCAAGTAGCTCACATCATACCTATTTCCCAACAACAGGAAGAAGTATTGACATCTGCTGGGTTTTTTGGAACCAGTGCTATGGTGATTCAAAGCTTAAGAATTAAATTTCAGGGACACAAATTCCCTTTTCCTCAAACTTCACATCTCACTAGGTTTCACAAGGATGCCAGAGGTGAGCTTACCTGTGTTTGAGGGAGAAGAAGAGGAGAGGTCCCCACATGGTCAGGCCTATTTCAATAGGTGATGAAGTATGGACTGGAACAGAAATCAAGTGAGAAAACAGGACTCTCATCTGATAACCAGCGATTGGAGAAAGTGAGGAGGAACTTGAGATCTGGACATGGCCTCCCAGCTTACTTTTGCCTTTTCCCATTTGTTGGTCATTGTTCAATAAATAAAACTACTCCTGGGAGATGGGATTTCAGCTGGGGACATTGCTACAAGTGTTTGGAATAGCAGATAGTACAAACATAGGTTCCCTATAGAGAAATAAGATGCTCTATAGACAGAAACTTGTTTAATGTATGTGTAAACCCTTTTCCATAGAGTGCTTCTGGTCTAACCACTTCCAGCTAAGGCAGTTCTAGGACACTGTAACTGCAGTATTGAAACATCAGTACTAAAAGAGAATGCAGTAGAAATATGAGATTGGGAGTTCTTTCCTCAGCATGCAGAAAATGTTTCATTTATTTCTATTTCAAGGTACCCTTATATTCTCTTTCTAGTTATAAACCCACCTTTTTCAGTCACTTGCATTTTATTTTTAAAGTTATGTGTGGAACATAACTCCACAGGCAGCTGTTCTATAGTGTGGCTGTAGGCAGGGTTTAAGACAAAAATGTTAGCTATAAGATGACCTCTGTATCAGATGTCCAAGCAGGCAGAAGTGGACATAAATAAAAAATGCTTTCATATTTGGGACCCAGTTCACTACAGCACTTAGACACCTGTTTAAGCAAGCAAGTAAATCTGGTTTGTATCCAGAAAAACACTCCAATTTTGGCTTGTATCCCACTGACTTGGATTTTTTTTTTTTGCTCCAGGGCTCCAGATGGTGTAAATTCTTTTAGCAGTGGTTCAGTGGAGCTACCTTGACTTTCACCAGATGAAAATTCTGCTAGAAACATTTTTATCAGTGGTATTTAGAAGAAAGGAAAGATACTGATGTGCAATGATATCACAAGCACAAATTAGGAAGCAGAACTGCCTGCCAGGCTGCTCCTGTATGTAGCATCTCATGGCTTCATGCAGAATTTGACTTGCAGAAATACACTTGTGGAATACACAGAATAAGACATAACCCTTGACAGTGTAAATGCTCAGAGATTTATTACCAGACCTGAGGGGAACTGCTGGCTGGTGCGGTGTGTTTGGCACGACGGTGACCTTAGAGCAGCTTACAGGGAAGCCAATGGCTTCACTCCTTGTTTCCCCCTCCCCAAGAGCTCCTCTCAAGCAGAGGGTGGGTGGGACAGCTGGAGCATGGAGCCAAGAGGAGGGGAGTATTTCAGAGCAACTCACACAGGGACTCCAGGTGATGCGCTCCCTCAGCAGCCTGTTTTTAACCTTGTTTATATGTCTTTTGCTTCTGAATTCAGCTCGAGATAGGTAATTCCTGGTTTTAGTATTTTCCTGGGACCCCCATATGAGAAGAAGGCCCAGTGTCACTAGACTGCATCTCACTAGGGGATGGAGAATAAAGGGATGCTCTTATAGCAGACACAAATAACATTTCTGCCATCTCTCAACTGCAACAACACTTTCTCAGTAGCATAATTCACTTGCTGCACTTTTATATTAATATTCTCTCTTGAAACTAGGACCTTTCAAATCTTGGTTGGAAGGGGGTCTCTCTGATTCAGGTTTATTGTTGTTTGTTTGCTTTGTCTTCCAAGTGGACAGGTCCTGCCTGGGCATGAACCAGTATAACTTCACCCTGCCAAGGTTTTTCTTCATTTATTTCTTTAATATAAACATTTCTTTGGGAGCTTCCTATCAGGCCTGGAAAAGGACAGCAACAGCTGTCCCTGACTTTTGAAAGACTTGGTTTTGGAGTTCTGTTGTTGACTTCAGTAGGGAAAGAACCTGGTCACTAGTTAACTCCTGGCATCTCTGGTATTTTAAAGCAGTATTAGATGACCAGAAGGAGCAAAGCCTTTAGTCCCAGGAAAATGCAAGTCCTGCCTCCTTGTTATCTGGCTTTCCTATCCCAGGTCAGCAGATTGTCTGAGGCTCTGCCCTTCAGTGTGTCAGGGATCTAGTCAGGCTGTGGAGTTCCTGCACGGCTCACGTGACTCTATTTAAAGCACATTTTAATTGATCTGACCTTGTATAGGAAATACCTTTGGAGCCCGCATGTGCTGCTCTCTGGGAGGCAGGCACAGTGCTTCAGGGCAGAGGCAGTAGAGAAATAAGCAGACATTTTAGAGTTTGGCCTTTGACTGGAAAAACTGACTTTTAAATATTGTCTCACCGAGACCTTTCCCTTTGCCTGCAACCATGACCTTCCATTTGTTAGCACCTGGCAGAGATATACGTACAAATGCTGCGTGTTTTGAAGTGCCACTCATTTTGTTGTGTATTACCATTTAAATGAGTTACATTTGTACCTAAAGCCTTCAGTCTCATGGGGCTAAGTGCTGTACAAACACAATTTTTTAGCCTAAAAAGACAGGGAATGAGAGGGAAGGACAAAGTGGACCACTGTGCTTGCCTTCAAACTGAGCACATAAAAGTTCTTAAAAATACATCTCTTCCAATGTCCTTTGCTGAATACAGAGCAAAATATTCAACTGTGGCAGCTGAAACCCTGCAGACAAGTTCCAATGGGATGCCATTTTCAAACTGCTCAGTTTTCAAAGTGAATATAATGTTATTTACTTATGCAACAGGAAATGAGGGAGAGATTTGATTTGGCTTTTGGAGAGGAAAACAGAAGAAGGGAAATGTAATACTGTATACAAATACATACATAATGGAAGAAAATGCCAATACATGGATTGTGCACTGCTTTGCAAGACTGTGCATTCTGGGCAAGCACAAAGGAGTGGAGAAGATTGAGGGCAGCTGTGTGTTGCTCCCCTGTTTATATCCTTGCTGACGTTTCTGCTCAGCCTCATACCAACCAAATCATTTGCAACTCCCCTGTGTATCCATCAGCTTTGATGTAGAAATTTTCTAAAACAGTTTTGCAAACACTTTGCAAACAAGGTTGCCCTGTTTTCTCCTTTTCCCAGTTTTGTTTCGTAGGACATTGTCAATTCTTGCTATTGCCTCTTTGGATGCCTCATTTGGTCTCTGATCAGCTCTTTAGTATCTAAACTCTCTCTCCATTGTCTTCCTGCTCTCCTTTACTAATAATAGGATTATTGTAAATGCAGTTTACTATTAGATGCTGTGAAATGGTAATGAAGTTATTTAATGGGATTGTCCTTGATAGACAGGTGACCCAACACAAACCAAGCTCTGAAATAGCATCAAAGCATTAAACTTCAATGACGTCTCACTTATTTTTCCTCCAAAATCAGAACTAAGAAATATATCCAGGTATAGGTAAGGAAGGTCTTCCAATATACTGACAACACACTGACTAGTTTACCATAGCAACTAAAGATCCCTTTTCTGGTGTGTAAATTGTAAATACAGAATTGAAAGATTTTGTAAAATTAACCCCTCCATGGCATGGATGTGCTGCTTGAATCACTGATGTTATAAAATCCATTAATGTAGTAGATAGGTCTGTGTATGTTGGGAACATGGCCAGGAATCTTAGCTCTGTGCGCACCAGGCATGCAGCTCTACAGTCCTCATCCTCCAAGGCCTCTCCCCATTAGCAGCATCAATAATCAGGCTGGAAAGGAGCACAGCAGTCTGTATGTGAAACTAAATGTATGCAAACTAACTGGGAACCTCTGGAAGCGCTAGTGCCCTGCCTCCCTCTCCCTGGCAAAATCCTCCCTCTGCTCTTTGCATGGATGCAGCTGGTTAATAGTTTTCCAGCTGACGGTAACTGAGGTGCAAGGCTGCTGGTAGCACACAAGCAAGTTATTGCATCCATTTCAAGTGGCTGCCACTTGTGCTGCTGCTTGCACAGAGCCCCTGATGCTTTGCAGGGGTTTAGGTGCAGCCTACCCCAGCAACACGCTGCAGTAGTTGTGCTGTTTGTATGAATGTAGGTTTAAAATGTGGCAATACTTCAACAAAGCCAGTGAGGCTCTGTGTTTACAAAGGTGTTGTATCAGCCTTGCCTTTGTTGTGCATCTTATCAGAGTGAATGAGTGATGAGTTTTGCCAGCCTGCAGCGCACTGGCACGGACTCTTCTAAGGAACCTGCTGCTCCTTTTCCTTTCTGAAGTGCACCCACGTAGGCTGGGGAGGGTGAGTGCACGACCGAGCAGCTCCACTGGTTGACAGAAATATCTGTGGCAACCAGACTGTAACTCAAGCTCTCCTGCTAGTTCCCAGTCTTTGGGAAGTCCTGGGTCTAGTTTAGCAATGTCACAGATGTCTGTGCCAGCATGGCAGGACCCTGTAGGCCACCTGAAATCTGCCAGTTTTTGTCATTGCTACACTGCATTTGCTGTTTTATAGGTTTTAAACCATTTAATGTCAAGATGGGAGTTTCGTTAGCATTTACACGCATCAGAGGATGAGAACTCCCATTGCCCAGGGGGATGTGAGACTGATGAAGAAATAACAGATTTCCCTGTGCGTTTGGAAAAAAGGAATGAAAAGGCTGTAGTCTTTATTTGCACGCAGAGAGGGGAGTGGTGACCATGTGGAAGGACTCAGCTTTGTACTGCAGCCAGCTAAAGTGACAACTTGACAGCCCTGGCAATGTGCTGGTGACTCACCACACCTATCAATCCAACAAGAGCTGGAGATTTGCTCCTTATAAAAAGAAACTGCTCTTTTTTATTTGCTTTATGTTGATTTTTGCCTCCTCTAAGATTCATGATGAACCAAGGACAGTGGTAAGATGTTTCATGCCTTAGCAAACAGGCACCCATTTTGTCCAAATCTGAACTTGTCCAGCGGCCTTTGAATAGAAACACAGTTTGCTTTTTATGCTGGGTGTTTCAGACATGTTCGGACTGCATCATAAAATGACAGCAGAACTGCAGAACACAGAGCAGAAGAGAACCTGCGGCTATTAGTAACTGTCTCTGAGTTCATTGTTCTGCACTAGACCAGCGCCGTTCCCACACACGCCAGTAATAGACTCAATATTAATATTAAAGCAAGAGAGCTTTGTCCCATGGTTTGCACTTCAGGCTGTGCATGTTGTCTGGCAGGAGGAGAAGGGTAGCATGGTTTCTTATGGACTTAAAAACCCCTCCCAGTAAAGTTGATCTCCTGACACGCTCCCAGTGACAGTCCCAGCAGACAAAAGGCAGCATGTGCCTTGGCTGGTGCAGAGCAAATTGTGTTCTGGCTGCCTGGCCAATTGCTGCCACAGGGATAGTGAGATGCCTGACTTGCCTCCCCTTGGTGGAGGAGTTAATTTCCTCCTCTATCTCACTGCCAGCTTTCATGAAACCCTGTGGGAATGTAATTATCACTGAGATTTCTGTCCTTGGTCAGATTTGTTTGATGTTGGCCAACCCTTCTCCCAGTTACTGTGAGAGTGGTGAGATGTGCAGTGCTATTAAATAATTTGGCTCAGCAGTTAGATGCATTCCTATGTGCAGTACATATCTAAATAATTTTCTTTCAGACCTGAGCATGGTATTAGAACAGAAAAATACACAATGCAGCTACACATTCCAGAGTGATTCAGTGACTTCTTGTCCTAAACCTGAGGTCATCTGCCTATAATGAGATCTGCCCATAATGAGATGCATCTGAAATAGGGTTTTGCTTTCCTCAGTAAATAACACCTTTCTCTGCCTTATTCCCAGGAATGAATTGTAAGTAGCTGAGGAGGGAGAATATCAGTGCAGCCAGTTAGTCTATGCTCTGTGGGGTTAGAAAAGCAGAAAATAGCACTCCTGGCACTTGCTTATGAGGATTTCTGACAACCAGATTCTGGTTGCAGATTACACTGGCACAGGTTTACACTCAGGTAAATGCAGCTTGTTTGAACTTACATCAGTATTGATGAAAAGAGGATTTGGTCCTTTCTTCAGGAAATCACCTGTGCTTTAGAAAGGATGCTCACACACTGTCTCAGCTCCCTGCCATGCTTCAGGAGGCACTTCTCTAATTTACGGGCTTCATGCACATTATTGAATGGTACCGAATTAACTGGAGGTGAAAACAATTCTAGCACATTTCTTCAGCTGCTGGCAATACATGTAACTCCATTGTCTTTAATAACAAGTGCTAATTTTACACCTGTTAAGGACTTGATAAAGAGCGGCTTGGCAGTGCTGTGCCTTCTGGGGTAGATAATGAGCCATTTTGTGTCTCTCAGTCCTGGCTTTCTCACTTGCTTGTGCTGGCTGGAGTGCTAGGAGGGTGAGACATGGGTTTTATTTGCTGCCAAGGCTCTTATGCTATTATTCTGCCTCTCCCTTGCTGCTAGTAGCCATATGGGTGACTCTTGTGGGAATGTGCAGGCACTGTATTTTCACTCACAGCCCTGTGTGAATGGTTTTCTTGATCTGCGTGATAAGTCTTAATATGAGAAGAGCATTTGGAAATAGTTTTGACTTGCACATACCTTTGTCTCAAAAAGTGAGGGGAGCTTTGTAAGAGTTCTAGTGGTAATTTTTTGAAGTCAGTAATTGTATGGGCCATCTGCTGTGAGGGGGAGAGCTGAAAAATGGTAGGTATTGTCTTAAGTGTGCGTAATCCAATTTTTTTTGTGAATGCAGCCTTTAATCACCACTCTTGCAAAGTGAGGCATCTGCTTCCGAATTTAAGTAGCTGAGACTAATCACACTAATTCAGGTCTTTCTGCAACAGGCCTAATTGATCAACCTAATATCTTTGCAAAAAAAATGTTTATTTGTTGCTCTTTACAATAGCTAAGATGAATATTTTAATCACTTTGCAGAGTAGTCTTGAAAGTTGATACAGAAATTTGCTTACAAAATACACCTGTTCTCATTGTTGCTATTTCAAAGCCTGTGCTGTGCTTAAAGGGAGAAGAAAGTGCTGATGGGTGTACTTTCTACTGGAGTCCTCTTATTCTCATAGTGCAAAAAGTTATGTTAGTTGGAAATACAACTTAGCCTGAAGTGGGTGTGAAGTATTCTAATGCAAATTGCTAATTTGAATTGAAGTATTTAGTCTGAGGAGAAGTTTTCAGTTAAGCCTTTTCTTGTGTTTGCATGCCATGCCAAAATACTTTTGAGAGCTGAGCACCCTGCTGTGAAATCATTTGTATACGTATTTCTGTGCACAGGACACGTGTTCAGTGTGTTTTGCAAATATTAAAGCAAGATTTTATTAGAAGAGTGCTATTGAGGGTAAAGTGAGGAAAAACAAAGGCACGTGAGTTAGCAAGGCAAGTATGTCTTGGCTCCTTATTCCTCACTCTGGCTGTTAGAAGATACACCACATCCCACAGCTTCCAGTGAATTATTGCCTGGACCTGCCCAGAAGTTCTTGATAAAATACAGAAATGTTATTTACAGGACAAAAATGCACTTCTGAGAAAAGGGTGCTTATCACTGTAACACTAACAAATCTGAATTCTCCTCGACTTGCCTCAGGTAGGAATTCACTGATATTTTTACAATTGGATATTGTCACATTCCTGAAGTAAGTTGATATGGACAAAATGATTAATTTTATTGTACACACAGGCACACATTCAGGCAGAAAATTGTGGTAGCAACAACATTTCATTGCTCTGCTTTGAGAGCTTGTTAAAATAAAATGTTTTATTTGCTGGTGTTGAAAGCTAGGACAGACCCCCCCCCCCCGTAATAGCTTCAGATAAATCCTGACATTTTGCACAGACCTCAACCCTGGGCAGATTATTAACCCTTGAGTGAAGACTAATGCATAGTGAAAGTTATTCATACACCTAAGTCTTTATCTTAATTATTGTTTGCCTACTGTATTAGCGAATGGCTTAATGTGCCAAGGGCAAAAAGCATTTCAATTCAGCAAGTGCCCATGGCACCAGAACTTTTTAAAGGTAGAGAGAATAGCTCTCCTCTCACTGTCCTTGTGATGGTAACATATAAACAGAGGAAACAATAGTATTCAATATAGCAATGAAATAATGCCTATTGGTTTGCAAGGCTGTAGTGGAAAATAATCAGGGGAAATGGCAAGAGTAAGCCAGTGAGACTTAACTTAGAAAAACCTAGCATTATACAAAGTAAGAAACATATGAAAGCTTCCAGCTCATTTTATTTCACTTAGTTAATGTTTTGCAGAGTGTTCGCATGTGTGGTACTGATCTGAACTAAGATCTAGTCCATGTAAGCCTTTTATAAGGTAAATAAACCAACATCCTCCAAAGAATATTTAAGCACAGATAATCATCTTGGCTTAATATGTCATGGACGTTTGTTCCAAGTGTTCTCATCCTTTCCCTTCCTATCTTTTAACATTTGTAGGCCATAGCTGTAATGTTTCTTAACTCCCAGAATTGTAGTATAAATATTTTTACTAAATGACGTTTGAACAATATTTTTGACTTGTTCCTTTTTTTGATGTAGCCAGGAAGCACATTGTTGTCCGTGGTAGAAAGGGATATCTTGGTCTCACAGGTGTTGCCACAGTCCAAGATGTATTTTATCACTTTGAAAAATCAGGTTCTGGGACAAAAATTAAGTCTTGGTCATAGTCACGGTGCTTTCATGGGGTTTGCTATTCTGTTGGTGATGTTGTTGGAGGTCTATTGCTTTGTAATGTTGGAAGGAATTTTTACTCTCAAGTGTCTCATCTATTAGTGAGTAGTGATCTAGTTCTGTTTAACATCTTATCAATTCTCAGGAGGAGAGGATTGAGAGCATCCTCAGTCAACTTGTTGATGACACCAAATTGAGTGGGAGTGCTGATCTGCTGGAGGGTAGGGAGGTTCCACAGAGAGTTCTGGGCAGGCTGAATTGATGGGCCCAAGACCAGATGTAGTAGGCTCAACAAGGTGAGATGCCTGGTCCTGCCCTTGGGTCACAACAAACCCTGCAGTGCTACAGGCTGGGGACAGAGTGGCTGGAAAATGGCACAGTGGCAAAGGATCTGGGGTGCTGTCGACATGAGCCAGCAGTGTGTGCAAGTGGCCAAAAAGGCCAATGGCATCCTGGCCTGTGTTGGGAATAGTTGACCACAGGACCAGGACAGTGATTGTCCCCCTGCACTGAGCACTGGTGAGGCCACACCTCAACTTATGTATCCAGTTCTGGGCCCCTTATTTCAGTGCAGACATTGAGGTGCTGGAATAAGTCCAGAGAAAGGCAATGGAGCTGGAGAGGGGTCTGGAGTACCATTGGTATGAGGAGCAGCTGAGGGAGCTGGGGATGTTTAACCTGGAGAAAGTGAGACTTGGGGGGACCTCTTAGCCCTCAAAAACTGCCTGAATGGAGGGTGTAATAAGATAGCTTCTTCTCCCAGCCAGTAAGCAATAGGATGAGAGGAAACTTCCACAAGCTATACCAGGGAAGTTTAGATTGGATATTAGGAAAAACTTCTTCACGGGAAGGGCTGGAACAGGCTGCTGAGGGAAATGGTGGAGTAACCATGCCTGGAGGTGTTCAGAAGATGTGTGGATGTTGTGCTTAAGGACATGGCTTGGCGATGCTGGACTGAATGATCTTAAAAGTCTTTTCCAATCTGAATGATTCTATGATCTAAATAAATTTGTTAAATGAAGTGTTTGTAGTGTTGTTACCAGACGCTACTTGGGCACTGGGCTGGAGTTGATATTGTGATCTGTGATAGTGATGGGTCCCTTCCAACTTGGCCTATTCTGTGATTCTAGGGGATGATTTAGGCACGGGGCTCCTTATGAGTTGAGAGGCTCAGAGGGGCTTTTCTGGAAAACACAGGGACTGGACAGCAAGTGAGTTTTTCTTTCTTTTCCATATGCAGTGGCAGAAAGGTAAGGAAACTCTTGTGAAAGTTAAGGAAACAGAAGGAGAATTTGGAGAGAGAAAGTGAGAAAGGTGAACTAGTCAGGACTGTACCAAAGCTGTTACTGTCAAGTAGTAGGGTTGTGTGGATAGAAACTCATGGGAGCACTATCTGTCTTGCTATTTGGTTGCAGTGTCTGTCATGATATAATTATTTTTTTTTGCTGGAGTGTGGCTATGAACAGGATTCTTTAATATGTGAGAAGACCCTTCCCATCCTCATTGATGTTACCATCCTTTCTGAAAAGGAGATCATTGTATTCTCCTCACCTCAGCAGCCTGCAACAGCAGGAGGTGAGAAGATATTTTCACTCTGAATAAATGATGATGTGGTTTGGCTCAGCTGACTAAACTTACAATTTCCTATCTTCTAGTGTGCATCCACTTGCTTCAGAGAAACAGCATTTGAGACAGAAGCTATGAGTCTTTCTTGCAAGAACATGCAATATAGTCCTCTTCTACTTTAATACTTGTTTAATAATCTTTCAAGGCCCAGTTCTGATCTCTGACCCGGAACTGCCAAGATTGGAGTAATGCTGGTGTTTTGAGAATAGAAGCAGTTTATTCTTCTCCTGTAGGCATTTTTGCTGTCTGCCTTAAAGTGATTTAAGGTTGCTATGTCTCTCTAGAAGGAGTGAGCTTCAATTTAAAATGAAGCTAAGTTTTGATTTTGGTAAAATAAGTAGGCTTGCATGGTTGATTCAGTCTTATTCATCTGCAAACATCTGAAGTGATAGAACTTTATGGAAAAAATGATGTATTTACTCTGTATCCTGTGTTGTGGAGGGATGTTTCTCCCCTGCTCCACACTCCAAATTCAGGTCTACCTGAAGCAAGCCTAACCAATTTGAAAGTAGCAATTCAAACCCTGCTCTACTAAATTATTTTTACAGGAAACTGTAATCTGAGCATTGTTTCATAAATGTAGTAATGTCTGTAAGAGTTCATGAGGTTCTTCTTGCATATACTTTTGCTCATGGATCATAAAATTAAACCTGATATTTAGTTAGGATGTTGCAAACAAAACCTGCACACCTGCATGGTGGTTTAAAAGAAGCCATTCACTTTTGTCCAGGTCTTGCCATTTTCCTTGCTGGTTAAATTCATTTCTGTGCTAGTAGTTCAGGATTACAAAAGCTAGAGTAGTTAATGTGTGCTTAAAGCCAAGATTTCTTTCACGTTCTATCCAGATGAATCCATTTCAGTCAAATTTATTAGCTGAGCCATTTAGAATCCTTCCCTTATAGAGCACCATTTGATGCTGCAAATGTCTTTGCAGGGATTCTGACAAATGAGTATCTGGCTAAAGGATAGAGGGAAATCAAGATATCCTTAAAAAAGTTTTAGGGATTCCTTATGTTGGAATAATTCTGGTTTTGAAGAGCTTTGAGATTATTAAACCAAATGGGCAAGAACTAGTGTGTGAGGACACACAATTATGGTTGTTTCGTGGTTTGTGGTGTTTTGTTTTTTTTGTTGGATTTTTTTTTTGGAACACAGACACTTCCTGGGATTTCCCTTTATGGGGGAAATGTCGATACTTGGTCTGTGTCCTTATTGAAGGGAAAGCAGTGTGGTTTTACTGAAATTACACTGATACTGCCTCTAAATGAGCTGTCTTTTAGCTTGAAGTCTTTTTCATCAGTTTGCAGAGCAAAACAAGTGTACTTGCTTCTAAAAGACTGTTCTCTTTGGAGCTTCAGTACTGAGCAAAGAAAAGTCTTTCCATTTAAAGAAGTATATTTTATTTTGATGATAATATGCTGAATTCTGTAACCCCTTCCATCTCTCAGAAGGACCTTAATACAGCCTTGAATTTTGGGACACTGTTTCGTCTGGGTGTAGTAGATGGATGTAGATGTCATGGGGTCTTTAATTTTCACTCTTTAGATTCATTCCCCTTCTTTCTGATTAATTTCTCTATGGGGTGTCTGCCTTTTACATCACAGCAAATGGAGTGCCGGGGGGAGAGAGATGTAATGTTTTATCGGCAGCCTCTGTTTAATGTAGCTGTGCTATTCCTGTGAACTAAATATGCTATCACATGTAATTCCCCTGAGATGAACAGACTTAGTGATACTGGGAGAGCTGGAGAAGAACACATACAGGAAGGCCTGAAAAGCCAAATCTTTCCTGCACCTTTTTTTCTAAGCCTGATCCAGGAGTCTCTTCTGTTAATCTTAAATTTTTCTTTCTTCTAGACAAGGAAAGGTATTTCAATGTATAGTATGTATGTGACAGCTGACTGAATGAAAAGGTTGAAGCTGATGTGTGACGTGTACTGCAGCAGTCCTGGGAAGGTATCAAAGACTGAAACCAAAACAGTGTTATTAGGAACCCACATACATGAGGTGTGTTCT
The DNA here is from genome assembly GCA_009812075.1 of Sialia sialis. Lineage (NCBI taxonomy): Eukaryota > Metazoa > Chordata > Aves > Passeriformes > Turdidae > Sialia > Sialia sialis. The sequence continues at coordinate 4,479,583 of VRYO01002775.1, read as the reverse complement.
GTTAATAAGCAAGTTTTTGAACAAGTCAGTTGATGGCACAAAGCTGAAGGAATTGAGGAGTCAAAGCCAAGATCTGTTACATCTCTGCTTTCTCATCTTTAATTCAATAGGACTAAGTGAGATGTATATTTCTCCTTCTGTAGATTGTTTCCCCCATTAGTGTGAGGTGTTGGCGCTGCTGCTGAAGCACATGGGAATGAACATTTATCCTAAAGCTTCTCTCTGCTGGAAGAGGTTAGCTGAGTCTCACCAGCATTTACAAGCCTTCTGTGTATTTCCTTGTGTCCCAATGCCTCTGCTGGACAGAAGCAGCTGCACACTGCCAAGGGGTGTAGGACAGTCCACATGGCATTGATAGGCACGAGCAGCAAGTCATGATGTGGAGTTACAGTGCACTAGCACAAACTTGCCCACGTTCTTGGGGCTCCCAAACTGCCTTGACGTGAAGTCATTTTCTGCTTTGAAAGGATAGGTGGAATAAGCTGCTTTGTGTGCCTGCACTGGGGTTGGTATGTAATCTCCTTGGATTAACCTGTGCTTTGGTTCCTATTGTCTAAGACTAAGCAGTTAGCAATTAAAGGAGCAATTATTTTTCCCTTCTTACGTGTGAACAACAACATTACTCTACAAACAGTACTGGCTTGAGCTGTGTGTGGCTGGGTTACTTTGATGCTTTCTATATTTGTCTTGCTCCTGTTTGATCAGTTTCACCCACTTGTACTAAGGATGAACCTGGCATATTTGGAAGCTTGCCAGACACAAAACAAAAGGTGTATGGGAAAGAAGTGACTTCAGATCTCCCAAGTATCAATCTGGTGCTTAGCTATTAAGCTGCCTTCCTTTTCTTTGCTATAAAGAACACTTTGAATCTGCCACAGACTGTTTGAGATCTGAGGGCAAGATACTTGGTTTCTCAATCTCTGTTTACTTCTGCAGTGGTACAGTAATAGTAACAGGAATATTATGAAGCTTGTGGTGATTAATAAGCATCCTTGAGAAACCCAGTTGCAATATAGCATAGCAATGATGTAATAATGGTATCGCTACTGATCAAAAGGTGATAAATTTTAATATGTTATAACTAGACTCTAAATTTTTGTAGCCAGTACTGGCAGAGTTCACTGCCCAGAGACCTTCCTGATCTATAAATCAACAGTTTGCATGCTACAGTGACAAGCCAAATTTATATTAACTAGAGGTGTAATCAAGAACTTAACATGTCCCTAGTCATGTGTAAAGAAGTGTTTTTAAAAGAAGGTAACATTCTATGAAGAGCTAGGAATTTTTCTAGTATCTCTTTTCCAGTTAGGGAAAAAAAAAAAGGAAAGTAATGCATATGACTGCAACTTGCAATTGAAGTTTTGAAGTGTAGGTTCTGCATGTGATGTTGGAGCTTAGCAAGTGACTTTTAGATGCATACCTACCTCTCATGACAGCTGTTCCAGTGAGCACCCTACCCTGCTTCAATCAGTGACTTACACCATGGCTTCCCCTGATCCCTGCTTTCCTGAGCCACCTGCTGTGATGGTATTGTGGTAAGTAGGGAAATAATTCACTGATCAGTACAGTTCTATCTCAAAAAGACCTTATTCTTGAATGGCATTTTGCTGGGGTTGTTACAGACACTCTGCAGAAAAGCTACTGCTGTGCAGAGCCATCTGTGGTCACTGACTCTTCCATTCAGTTTTTGCACTGTATCTGGCTTTTATCCTTGTAATTTTTGTCTGAATTCACTTTTTCAGCCTTTAAAGCAAAAACCCAGGAAAAACTTGGGAATGATTGCTCTTTTCTCTCCCATTCTGGGATTTCTTTCTCAGTGGATGGTGTTTCTCAGGCCCTCACATATCCACTCAAGTGTTCACAGAGCCCACTTATTTATTATTGATGTTTCCCTTAGAAAGACTGAGGGGACTTCTGATGATTGATTTCTAATTCCTTTAGAGTTGAGGAAATGAATGCATCTTCTCCTGAAGCCAAAATGCTGTTTTGTTGTCTTGGGGGACAAATCAATTGATCTTCTCAATAGCTTTGCCTGTGGCAAAAGGTTGGACATAAATCTGGAGTCATGTTTAGTAACTGCTTTGCAATAGCACCTCCTGACACACCATGCAGGGAGTGCCTGTTTCACATGGGAATGTCCACCCAGTTCGGGGGAATTGGACCCTTAGCTCCTGCACATCCTCCTTTAAGGACACAAGATCATGCACTGCTTTTTCTCCCTGTCGTGATAATGTAAGGGACACAGGTCACCAGGTTGAAGCAGTGAGGGTCTGCAGCGGTGACCTATGTGAGTGGGTCATGAATTGTTCTGTGATGGTGACCTCTGCTGCCATTCACCTCTGTGGCAGCTGAAAATGCTGAAAAAGTGGGCACTCACTATGGGCCGAAACCTCAGCCATTTAATATGTGTGGTTTTCCTGCTCAAATGCATTTAAACAAGAAATATTTCTTAATGAAAGACTGATGGTGTTCCTGAGACCTTCTGTGCTACCTATCACCTCACTGGGCTAATTCTGACTGGAAATAAGGTGAGACTGGAGAGTGGAAACAATATGTGCTTCATTTAAGAAAAAAAAGTGAAACCACAAACCAAAAAACCCCACTACACTGTTTGTGTATACATGTCCTTTTTCTTGATGTCCAAATTAGTGTTCAGAAATGTGTATCATTTAGTAAAAAATGAAATAAAATTCTCCTGACTTGAGGGTTTCTGATGACAGCAAAAAGGTTAAAGCTGGTAAACTTGTTTTAAAAGCATGCTAGCAGATCACAAGCCTCTGAAAATGAGTATTGGGTGCTTAGAGGAGCTTTATGAGCATGCTTTTGTTAAATAGCTGCTCTGATCTTGCTTATTCAGTCTTTAAATTAATGTGTAAAGGATGCCCATAAGCAACCAGCAACTGAATTGACTGTGATTAGACGGATTATTACTATTACTCAGCCCAACAAGTTGCTATATGTTTTGTGTACTCAAGCAAATTTTGCTGTGCAGGCAAGTGGAATGATATGCACATGGGCTATCATAAAAACCCTCAAAATATACCAGGATTAGACAAACAGATTTATGGAGTTGAAATAGAAAGGAATTGCCTGTGTTTCCAAATTAGAGGTTTTCTGGCATTTATGAACACAAATGGCTTCTATCTCAAAATACTTTGTTTCAGGCAAGCATCAACTCAGTTGCTCCTTTTTTTCCCCTGCTAGGAAGTAAGAATCGATTTATCAAAGCATCAAGCAGACTAAAAAGACATTATCTGCTGTAGGGGCTCATTTAAAGAGGTCTGGACCTTCCACTGGTTTGGAGTGTTTGGGTGAATTACAGTAATTTCACGATTATAAGCCGCACCATTTTCATTGAAGAATCCAGCCTACCCCAGTAGTGCGGCTTATATTCAGGTGCGGCTTATCTATGGACAAATGCCAGTGAAATGCCAACCTGGAAGTGAGAGCTGGCTGGGAGGGTGCCTGGGGCTGCCTTTAAAGGCATCGCTGGTCTATGAAAACTGTTTGCAACTTGAGCACCTGACACCAATTTGTCTGTTACTAATTCGTTACTTTGTTACACATGGATCCTCGCTTAAAAAAAAAAAGGGAAGTGCGGCTTATATTCAGGTGCAGCTTATATAGGACAAATACCGTGGTCTACCTGGCTACTGGGAGGTGCAGCTTATAATTGTGAAATTACTGTAATTTCACACAGTAGAACTCCAATCTCTTGGCTTTAAAATTCTTGAACTCTTTCTTTGGGGTGAAATAACTAAGAAGTTCTAAAAGTTTAGAAGCCATGCCAATTGCAGGGTGGTGTGTGATGATAAAGCAGCCCTGGAGGGTTTGCATCCTCTGATGAGGAAAATACTTGGCAATATGGACCGAGCCAGGTCCCATAATCAAGCACCTCTTCCTGTGGCTGGGTGATCCAGACTGAGATTTCCTTGGGAAGGTTGGGGAGGTGCTGCTGATGGCCTGGGCTCAACAGTGCTCTGAGCTGCCCGCTTTAGGCAGCGTCTCAAGGGATGTTCATGGGGATAAGGTGGGAAACCTTCCTTAGTTGTGTAATTCCTGGAGAGCTCTGCAACTCTAGCTGAGGTAGGAGCTGAGCACTTTGAGAATGGCAGGCAAACCTGGCTTTGAAATACAGATGTGTGGGTTTGGCAGCTGAGATACAGTGCTTGTATTGCCAAGCAGGTAATCAAAGGAGTAATACACTGGGATTGAAGGGAACTGACATCATGTCCAATTCCTTTCCAGACCTTGAGGTTGGAATGAAGTTTCTAGGTCTTATTCTTATACACAGAACGTGTTTTTAATAGCTGACTGGATTTTTTTAGATACCAATTTATCATGTGTTTTCTAGGAGAAAATTGCCTTACTGTGAGACTAGGAAATGACCATTAAGAAGAATTCTTATTTTGTAATTTCCAGGGGAAACTGTATGGCAGGGAATTCAAGCCATGAGTCAAATAGTTATAACACAAACTGTATTATTCTAATCAAGGAAACCTCTTCTGAAACAAACAATGGAAATAGAGCAGAATATTTTATTTATTCTTTAAGCTGTTGTTCAGGAAAGCATTTAATAACTTTAAGGCTCAGTGACTGCAATGTGTCTTACACATATGTTAAAGTGTTTTCTTGACCAGAGGCATATTCCCAGTGAGAGGCGAGCACATGTGGACCATGTGTCTTGATCCACAGGCTTCCTATTTGGTCCAAATTTGTATTTGCTACTACAATACAGTTATTTTTTATACTTCTTTCATTGGTCTGTTGGAGCCTGATGGGCTGATGCTCTGACTGGTGGGTTTGGGAAGAGAAGGAAATTATTGTTGCCTAAACTTTCCCTAATCTCTCTGAGTCTGGGAGAATGTATTTGCTGATGGTAGTTTGGGTAGGTGATAGCTGGGATCAAGAAGGCATACATTTTGTGAGACCACAATAGCAATCACTGAAATCTGTGGGGTTTTTTTTGCACAATTTTATGGCAAGGCTGGATCACACTGTCATTGAAGTAGCATCTGCTGAATCTGGAGGGGAGGGCGGCAGTGTAATGATGATTCTTGTCTTTTGCAGTGATTTCTGACCAATAGCTTACAGAGAAAATACTTTCTATGTATTTTTCCAGTCCTGTAAATCCCCTGCAGGGCTGGTTTTATATTTTTAACATTATGTTGCCCTTAGGAAGGCCTTTATAGCTGAGACCTCCCTGATGTCTGCTGTGAGGAGCCCCAAATAAATCTTTATAATCAGGGTAGGGCTGGCAGAGAAATGGTGGGAGATGAAAGACATGTGACAACATATTCAGAAAGGCAGTTCACCTCAAACTCATCCTCTTCTTGCAGCACATTCTTGAGTCCTTCCTGCACAAGCTCTTTCCTGACTATTTCAAAAGCACCCTCCTCTGCACACTGCATAAATGTGAAACCAAAGTCTAGGCAAAAGCTTCTGATTTGTTGGCCCTGAGGACAGTGTGGAACTTGCTTGACTTTTTTATCCCTTAACACCCTATTGTAGTTTGCCATGTTGATAAAGATGCTAAGGTAAAATAAAGTCAAGAAATGGCACTTGTGTAGCCTGAAGAATATTCACACAGTTGGTGGATACCCAGCTAAGTGGGTCCAGTGTTTAAGTGAATCTTCAGTCATCTTTTTAAAGCTTAGAGATCAATGTGTTTTAATCATATTGCATGCTATCAGTCAAGTGTAAAAACAAACTTCCTTTTTAAAAGATTAATTTACTTAATTTTCAAAATCCATACACTTAATTTTCAGGAACTTTGATTTTTTTGAGAGCTCTTTGAATGTTAATTTAAGTAAGATTTCTATTTATATTTTCCATTTATATTTTATTAGAGTTGACAGAGGGGGGAAAAATGAATAGGCATCTGCTAATCAGTTTATTTCCCATAATGAAAACAAATCTGCAGTTTCCCTAATCTGAAGGGCATAGAGCATTAACTTTACAGAGAGCTAGTTACTCACTGTCCAGGGAGGCTGCTTTCATCTTGCAGGAATAACTGTGTGTGCAGGATCTTGATTGTGAAATGCTGCTGCTAAAATCACCATGACTCTTGTCTGAAGTCAAGAGAGCCTTGGTAGATGCTGCAATGTGCAAGGCCTATAAAACAGATATTAGTGAGTATTCTCAGAGGCTCTGGACCCATGTCTCCAACCTAGTCCTGCCTAAAAGTCATGCAGTTATTACTGAAACTAACCCAACAAACCCTGCTTTGAAATAGTGTGCAACACACTAAGGGAAGTGATAATGTGAATATGGAGATTTTTGAAGCTGTGGGCAGGCTTAGCCTCAGTTTCTGGGTATAAGATAAGAAAAAACTGAGGCTCACAGCTCCCTCTTCCACTGCAGCTTGTCTAATGATGCAGGAAGCATGGGCTACAAACTAGAAGCTGTGTCAGGTGATAGCTGAGCATGTGAGAGTGAGCTCTTGCAAATCCTCCTTTATTTCAAGTACATTGCAAAGTGGAGGTTGTTTTTCTCTGATCTAGTGGCTTGTAGTGTGTTAGCAGGGGAATTCAGAATGTTCTTGCTTCAAAATTGAGTTTGGGATCTGGATTAAGGAAGAACATTAATCTGAACAGAAAGGATGTGTCAGTGACAGACCCTGTACAAAAATCTCTCTGCACAAGCACAAAATAAAATCTATCTCCTAGCCTTATGGCAGAACAGCTCATATACCTAAAAATCTGTCTCTATAAAGGTGATAATGAGAGAGGTAAAAATTTATGTGTTGAAAGTAATTCTTATTGATATTTTATGCAGTCAATGAAGATGATATTGAAAGAATTCAGTATTACTGTTAGGCTAATAAAAAAAAAGGCAGCTTTAGGATGCTTGTGGCTTTGTATTAGTCTGGCCAGCATCCTGTTGTAGGGACAATTTCCAATATGAAAGCACTGGTGTGAGAAGGGGGGAAAAAAAGGAAAAAAAAAATCCTTGCCAACGTGTTGGTAGAGGGAACAATTTTCCTTGCCAGCATCATGGAACAAGGATTTTTTGTTTTCTCTCTGTAGCAGCTCTTGCAAAAACTATTTCAGCACACAAAATGTGGATGCTGAACAGTGGCAGTTGTGACCCTTTTTGCTGCTGCTGTTCTCCTCAAGCAGAATCAAGCGAGGAGCTGGCAAGGTATTCTCAGATGGATCAGTCCAAGAGTTATGGCTCAGATGCTGAAAAGCAGCAGTAGAACTTGGTCTGTGGGGCTGTGCTGGTCCAGGATTGAGCAGATGGAGGGGAATTGAGGCCCAGGAGTCCACAGAGAGCTTGGAGAGGGGAGGACTGTAGCAGCTGGAGGGAGGTAATGTGAGACAACTCTCTCCATAAAATTTTGGGTGCAGAAGTTACATGCTGCTGTTGAATTGTATGTTGTGCTGCTTCCTGCTTTTCTATCTTCCTGCTATGGGAATAAATCAGTGATCCCAGTTTTCTGTCAATTTAGCATGATGACTGTGATTGTACCGAATAAATGCTTGAGTGATGAATACTGAGGAGTGAAAAATAAAACCCTTCCAAGCAGATTGGAGCCCTGTTATTTTTCCCCTGGCTGCTCTGGCAGAGAGGAATTCTGTGGAACAGGGACAGCAACTCGTGTCAGACTTGGTAGCTTCATCATCAAGCCTATGTGAGCTTAGCAGTGCTATTTGGACTGGTCTGCTGAGAGACTGGGTGAGACTTGTCTTTTGACACAAACTGAGAAAAGAACCATCAAATTGGAATAGAAATATGGAAGCTCATTTCTGTGTTGAATGCTTTTGGAAGCTGTGGCTTTGTGGCATGCTTTGTGCTGTGTTGAAGTTTCCTACATGGAATGTGCAGTGAGGAAACAAGGAAACATTCATCACTATGAGCACAGAGGTGTTCAGTCGCTTGTTAAGGAAAATTTGTAGCTTAGTGGAAATCTGTGGGCTTGGGAAAATATTTTACAGCTTTTGAGTATTGAGCATTGAAGGTACTCTGGAATTCATGGAAGGGTATGGCTTTACCAGAGATCTTTTAGAAAGATGGTAGTATATTTTCATATTTGACCTCTCCATGTTAATGTGGAAATTACCTGGAGTGATTAACAATATGACATTACCTTCAAATCATAGTGCTTGTATGGCTTTTGAAATGTTTGCTTCTTTTTGAAGTAACTTTTCAGACTCAATTCCTCTAGAAAAAAAAAATCCACCCTCTTCATTCATAGTTCACATTATCTGCTTTAGTTTGGAAGGGTGTAGAATAATATTTGAGAGTGAATGTAGATCGTAGTCTCAAACATGCCAGGGTTTGTTCAGCCTTTCAACATCAGTGTATTTTTTTAATGAACTCTAAGTGCTACATAAGCAGAAAAATGAGCTTTGTGTCAGTTCATATAGGAATAAAATGGGCCAAGACACCCTGAACTAAAGTAACGTGATGTACCATGGATTCATGCTTTAGCCTGCCTGGACTGGAGTGCTTTCTAGTCTTTTTCCTTTGATACCTGATTTTAAGACTTCTCTAGTGGCTGTCCTGATGTAACATTAATGCAACCATTCTTCTGATCCTGTCAGCTCCCCAGGGGTTCCTCTCCCTTTCCTGAATTTTAGAAAAATGCTGATGAGGGAACTGTCATGGAAAAGAGATTCCCTGTTAAGTACTTCTTGGGAGAAACTCTAAATCAGATTGTCTCCACATAACTCTGACTTTTAGAGATAAATCTTCTGGAGAACCTGAAATGCATGGCTGTTTTCCCCTCAGTGAATGAATGCTAAATTCATGTGCAATCTAAGTTTGCCTTTAGCTTTTGATTTGAGCTGCTCAGCCGATGCTCATTGCTGAGATTTGATTTGCCTCTAGTAACACACTAATACTCAGGTATCTGTGCTTCACCATGAAGCTCAGGGGCAAGCACACAGATGGAAGCAGTAAACCTTTCCACAGAGGAACAGACCAGCAGCTACTGGCTGAGAAGTGACTTGTGTAGGTTGTATGCAAAGACATGAATTCAAAGTTCTGCATGCAGTTCTGGCTCAATTCTGCTTCATGTCCATGTGCTTAGAGGATATTTTTAAAAGTTGATTTTTTTTGTCGACTCTCTTTAGAATGAGCTACTAGTTTTGGAGGTCTTTGGATTGCAGTTCCAAGACAGTTCATTTTTACATCAGTTAAGATCTGGTAATATCTTTAGCTTGTAAAAAGGAACCTTGTAGGAAGAAGAGTGAATCAGTTTAATGTTCATATGGTAATTACCTATTTTGGGGTGACATTTAGTAGACTGAAGTTCACTGCTCTTCATTTTATCCTTTTGTATGGGGATTGCTGGAAAAGAACATGTACTTAACATTTTGAGATGTGACAAAGGAGGAGAAAATTATACCCCTTGGCTTTGCTCTTTTGATCTTGTATTTTACCAAGGTGAAAATATAGTGTGAGTCAGATCTTGCTACAAAGCACATCTAGGATATTTTTGGGTGGGACTTGCAGAGAAACTGGTCATTCAGATAGCAAAACTATTTCTTTCATGGACTAGAACATTTTCATTGGCACCTATTGAACATTTGTGGTTATTCAGACTACGCAGTTGCTTTGCAGCAGCCAGGAACTCAGTTAAGTTCAGTGAAGTTGGAAATAGAGCAGAGATATTAAATCTACATTATGCCCAATTATACCTGAATGTAAATTTCATATTTTCAGCAAATTAAAGGATCTTGATTTATTTTACTGTTACATATGAAAACCACATCAACATATCCATGACTTGTAAATGTAAATAATTAACATATGTCCAAAGAAATATAACAGGGGTACAAACCTCAGTTTCAACCAGTAAAAATTAAAACCAGTAGTATTTACCTCCATTTTTATCCCTCTTAATTTTATTTTTTGAGATTTGATCAATTGGACATTTGAGAATTAGTGATTTTAATAACAACCAAAGTTAAGTTTTCTGGCACCGTGGTAGGATATGGTGTGTTTGAAACAGATTAAATGTCTCTTGAGGCTTCATGGGGGGCTACCAGCAGGAAAGAGAATTACATGGAGCTTCACTTCCTTACTATGAGTCCATCTATTGTAAAATGAAGGTGTGGATATACAGAAGAAAAGTGAACTCATCATGTCTTCAAGTTACACATGTAAAACTTGTGGTGACTCTTCTCTGTACAGCAATTTCACGCCGATAAGGTGCACCGGACTATAAGGAGCACTTTTTTTTTGCAGTGAGGATCCATGTGGAACAAAGTAACGAATTAGTAACAGATTGCAGTCAGGTGCTCAATTTGCAAACATTTTTCAGGGATCAGCCTAGCCTTTAAATGCAGCCCCAGGCGCCCTCCCTGTGCTGTGGGCCCTGGCGTTCCCTCCCGGCACCGGCTGCTGTGGCTCTCGTGGTGCGCTGCTCGCGCTTCTGGGTTGTCGGCAAATTTCCAACCTTTGTCCATATCTAAGGCGCACCAAACTATAAGGCATGCTTCTGGATTTTGAGCAAAATTTTGGTCAAAACAGTGCGCCTTATAGGTGTGAAATTACTGTATTCTTTTTTCTACCTCTAAATATCCTCTCTCATAAATAGACAGACATCTGTTTTCAAAAAAGCAAGAAATACATGCCTGAGGAAATATAAGCAGCAAAAGGTGAGAGGAAAATGGGCAAAGAAAGAACTTGGATGCTGATAACTGAGCCTGAGAGGCATATTTAAAGCAACAATTCCCCTTCTGTTCAAACACCCTGCAGAGTAGCGTGAAGTTTTTCAGGGAGATTTTCTTGTGTTGCTGAGAAATGGAGCACTGTTTCCTTTGAAAAAGGTCCTTTCTAGGATGGCTGTGTGAGAAGTGAAGTTTTACTGTTATTCCTGCAGTATGTTGAAAATAAAGATGCCCAAAAAATGAAAAAAAAAAAAAATATAAATTCCTAAATGGTAGACTCTTAAAATGTATCATAGGTCAGAATTTGTAGGGAGGCAGAAAAAGACTGTTGGACCAAATCATTGTCTGATCCAAATTGATGGGGAGTGATCTCCTGAAATCACCAATTTTGCTGCTGGCTGCAGGTCTGGTGCATTCATCACTGCTTATGCTTGAGCCTTTAGTGTGGAACAAAATCCACACAATTGTTGATCAAAATTAATTGGATTAGTACACTTGGAAGAACTATACCAGATGATCAGAGCTGTTTGTTTTAAAAAAAAGTATTGTATACTGTTGTACAAAATGTTTTCTGAAATAATGATAAAAGCAAAGTTTGCTGCTAAAATGAAATGCCAGAGTCTGTCTGAAACAATTCTACCAACCAGAGAAGTTACTTTATATTATATCAGCTTGAGGATCAGTTTTTATTGTTCTGATAGAGGTAGTGTCTGAAAAGGGAGGCCAGTACAACTGGCTGCAATTTAAAGCAAAGTCTGCAAAAAAAATAATTTTTATGTGAACTTATATTAAGTGATCTGATTTGCTTTAAAAAAATCAAATCTACTGAAACACCAACCAAATTAATCCAAACTGTCAAAAATTTGGATTATAGCTGGTGATTTCATCTAGCTGAGAATTTTTATGTTTAGAGAATTTTTAAAATTTATTTAAAATTGGTGTTATTTCTTTTAAAATTAACAATAATGAAGAGAAGCTTCACAGGGTTACATTCAAATGTACGTGGAAGTGTTCACTTTGAAATTGATCCAGAAGTACTTTTAAAGTTTGTTCTTCCTCAAATGTTATGGGATAGTTTGTGTCGAGTTAATTTGAGGTTTTGCTTTGATTTTTTTTCATTATGAAAGTGAGAACCAGTTGCTCACTACATTTAGCACATCTGTCACAGTAACTTTCAGATGCAGTTTCTTTCAGACTCTGGAACACCCCTGTTAACTAAAGAGCAGAAGTGTAATATAAAGTAGAGGTATTTGCTGAATAGAAATGTACCACAGTCTCCTCTCTAAAAAACCTACTGTACCAGAAGGGGAAGATCAGACTCTTTCTTCTTCCCTAAGATGAGGAATTTTATTATTAAAATGTTTCTTCAGAGTGTCTTGCAGTGTCGGAAATCAAAGGTCATGAAGGTAGAAGGCAGGCTTTATTTGTTTCTACCCTGCTGCTCTAATTAAAGGGTCAGAAGCAGCCAGAGAGTCCCAGTTCCTTTTGGTTCTCAGTAAGCCTCTGCAATTTATTCTGGAATGAGTGGAGAGAAAGGAGGATAAAATAGACATGTCCTTCTGGCTGCTGATCTTCTAAAGTCTTTGATCGCTGTCTGTTTGATTTTTGTCTCCTTTGCAAGAGGAAGGAGCAGTAAATTAAATAAATAAATTTAAATAATCATCCATCAGATGTAGAGAGGAGTTCTGGAAGAGGAAGGAAAGAGTGCTACTACTGCTGTGAGTTGCAGAAAGAGCCATGTAGCAGTTTTTGTAATTGCTTGCTCTTGCTTTAATGTTTGTCTTTAACCTTACTCGAATGCATACATGCTTTTAAATTTCTTTACTTTTCTGTCTAAAAAATGTGCTGGAGAAATAAACTCATCAGGTGTCTCAGTCAGTGAGTGTAACTGCAGCTGCCCTCTGGGCTGTGCATGGATGAGGTGGATCTCAGCATCTGAAGGGAGTGTTTTTGGACCAGAGTGTGGTGTGTGCTCTGCACCAAGGCATTTGACCCATGATGTCATGATCTGGGGGTGCCCTTACAGGGTGAGGTGCTGCAATCCTGGGCCTGTTCTAATGTACAGCAGAACTGTGCCCACTCTCCTTGAGTGCTTAGAATTTTTTCTTGTGATAGAGGATGTGCTGTTGTGTTTCTGTATATATACATGAACATCTTAATGTACATGTAAGCTTGACTAACTGTGGTAGATTATTGATTTACCTCACTCATTAATTTGCAGAACCCATTGCCATAAGTACTGAGGCTGAGGGCTTACACATTCCTGAAACAATTACAGTAATTTCACGATTATATGCCACACCTTTTTCATTGAAGAATCTAGCCTATGCCAGTAGTGGGGCTAATCATCAGGTGTAGCTTATTTATGGACAATTGCCAGTGAAATGCCAGACAGGAAGTGCGAGCCAGATGGTGGAGAGCTGCTGCGGAGCCGCAGCCGGCTGGGGAGCTGCTGTGGAGCTACAGTCAGGCGGGCGGGGGGCAGGTGGGGAGCGGGCTTCGCGGGGTGGCGG
>VRYO01002775.1:4453780-4465448 GCA_009812075.1 Sialia sialis | reverse complement strand
GGGGTGTTTGGTTGCCCTGTTTTGTACTTGCATAAGCACTTGGGTGAATTGCCTGAAATGAAGGGTAGAGGGGCAATTAATACTTGAAGATTTGCTTCCTAATCCCATATTCAGAGCATTGGGTTCCAAACAATATTTTTTTTTACTGCAGAGATGGTAACATGAGTTAAGTTTCAGTGGAGTCAGCTCTTGCTCTTACAAGGAAGCAGTGGTGTTTTCAGTTTTACAGCTTCATACCTGATGTTAATCTTAAAGGCCTGTCAGCCTTATTTCAAGCTACTATTTGAGATCCTTGCTTAAGCTTTTGGTAAGAAGTTTGAAAAAGTGGTTAAATTACTCTAATAGTGTCTCCCTATGCATGTGAACAATGATGGCATTTTTAATTGCTTCCTGAATGTTAGAAATACAGCTCATTGGGGTCTAGTTTTTTTGAAGGTGGACAATACTAACTGTAACAGCTGTAGAAGACCTGGCTTTCAGCCTGTGGTTAATCTGTGAAGGTTGTCTTAAATTTGATTTTCTTTTAAAAAAGATTTAAAATACGTGTGTGGTCTGAGTCTACTTCTTTTATTTATCGAAGTTCCTTTTGAATAGTGCAAGCACAAAATTATACATTAAATTAGGCTCTCTAAACAGTTGCCAACACTGTCAAACTTCTGAAACCATTACTTGGGGAAGGATGAAGATAATATGGGGAAAAAATTGATCAAATGTGGGGTAAAGAGTAACTTTAATGGTGGACAGAAGGCCTGACACTGGGTCACCTGAAGACAATTAGTGTAGGAAGTGATGATAGACGATGCTACACAAGGCACAACAAATATTTATGGCCAGGCTGGTGGCTGATTACAGCCTTCTGGAAGCATTAGAGAATTAATCCTTCATTCTGCTCTAGAGGAACCATTGTATGCAGAATCACTTGGGGACAGTGACTGCAGCACCATGGAGTTGGAGTGCAGTCAGTCTATGGCCAGGCAGCTGATGTAGACACTGCATTATACCACTCACTATTTTAATTTGTGCAGAAATTATATAGAAATGATGAGTGCCCCAACCACAGTGCTGAAAAACTGAGATTCATGTGTGGTATGGGGTTCTTGCTCTGCTGTAAGTGGCATATTACGGAAGGGTAAATTGAACCTCTCTCCTAAGCAGTTTTTCTAAACCTTGTTGAATGCTAACATTCCATCCTTTTAATTGCAACAAGCTGGCATTTGTGGTTGTGTGTAATCAAGAAATGGAAGATATTATAACACCTTTTATCCCCTGACATGTGGTGAGGGAAAATACCAGCCTCTCTTTATCCACATGCCTCATCTGTCATAGAGCAAGATTTGTCCAGTTTTCCCATGCACGTAGGTTTTAATTTCTTGTGCAGTTTCTGTGAGCATCCACATTGCCCGTCTGTTTTTGTTTCTGAAGTGAACCTAATTGTACATTATTAGGTGATGTGCACTAATCTACTGGCCTGTGCACAATAAAACAACTGTGCATGCATTGTAATGGCATATTTAGCTGAGTGGTGTTGTTCATTTTGTTGTGCTTCTGCTATTGCCAATAGTTCCAGGATACCATTACAATGCATGTGAATCATGCCTGTTCCCAGGCCCCCATCCAGACTTTGTGTGGGGCTGGGGTGACAAGTTACGGTGATTAATGCATGATTAGTTACTCTAAATATTAATGCATATCCTAGAATGGTCTTTTCCTCAATTTTTGCACCCCCTTTGCTGTATCCCTTAATCCCCTCCTCTTCATTTATGATCTTTGTACATGATCAACTATAGCCCCCTGAAATGCTCAAGATTGTGCTGTTTGTGCTTAAGGATTTCCAAGCTGAAAAATCAAATTGTGCTTCTTGGTTTTGGGCCAGTGGAGAGTTTAAATGGTGCAGAAATTGTATGTTCAGACTTTAAGGGTAAAGCTGGTTTACTGCTGATTGTACATTTTCAGTTCTGGTTGTGAATGAACAGCTCTGCTTTTTGATTGAAACAAGAATGAAAAGTAAAGAAAAAGGAGACCAGTTAAAAGCACAGCAGGTAAAATGTCGTCTCCATAACTTGGACTGTAGGTTTTTGCCTGTACTTGTAGATGTAAGAGACTTGTGTTCCTTACAGTTTAAGGATAAAGCTGCTATTGCTGATATTCAAAGCAGAATTAATTAATTTTTATGAATATGTAAAAAAGGGACATACTCTGGATATCCAGTCATCCCATTTTTTTATTTACCAGATTGACTGAAGAGCTATTTGATTTTGATTTTGGGGATGGGCAAATGCAGATGCCTGCCTGAAGTTTCACTGATTGCTGCTGCCCAAGAACTTCCTGTGCTTTTTTGTAGTGAGAAGCTGTTGAAAACACATATCTGCATGAACGTGCATTTTGTTGGGCAAACTAGAACTGAGTTACCAATTACCCTGCTAAGGGTCCAATTTCCAAAACTCCTCTCAGAACAAAACCTATGGATCCTCTGGGGATTCATGCCCTGATTTTTCAGTAATTCTTTTAAGAGGTGTGTCCATAAAAGTTTGGGGTTAGATGATCTTTAGATATGGGTCTCTAGACATTAGACCATGTCTTCAGGTGAGATGGACTCTATCAGATGACAGATGTTTCCAGAAGCAATGTTACAAGGAGAGGAGTCATTGCTGGGGCTGAATGTCCTGTAAAGGCTGAGGCCATGTACCATTCTCAGATGATGGGAATGAACCATAACTATCCTGCGCATTTTAGCTGCCAAAGGCTTGGTTGCTTCTAGAGGCATCAAGTAAAGGAATCCAACAGCTGTGGCTGTTGTGAGTGTTGTAAGTGAATGCACCATGTGAAAACTCTTGATTAGTTTTACATTTAAGTGATGCATCTTGCTGGGCTTCGAACGCCTTCTACTGAGATCTGTAGATTCCCACACTGTGCAAAATCTTCCCTTTTTTGCCAAGGTTTTTTAAATTAGAGCTTCTTATTTCTGCACACCTCCTTCTATCTGGCCTTGAAACTACACAATGCTATTTTGCTTTCTGTGGGCAAGAATTCTTTTCTGTTTATTTTCACACAAAAGAAAGAGAATGTAGTGATAAAATACAGTCAGTTTCTCAGCTGGCATAAATCAGCATAGTTCCACTGGTTGCCCTAATTTAAATCCAAATTTTATCAAATCCTTTCAAATAGGCTCACAGAATGAATTAAGTTGACAGGGGAAAAATCCTTGTGTACTTAAAGTCTAATTTTCCAGTAGAAGGGCATCAGCTGCTGCCTTGTGCATTCACAACCTCATGTTGGCTGCTTATGGCTCAGTAGCTGATATTGGCTGCGAAGGAGACACTTGGCTGCTCCTTTGGCCAGTGGAGAAGAAATGTTGGCTGCTGGCTCTTGTGAAAGAGCAGAGCTATAAAATGAGGAAATAATAAAACATGATGAGTAGGTTAGGGTCACAAAATACTGTAAATAGAAGCATATTGGCCTTTCTGCTCTTTTTAAAGTACTTTGAGTGTTGGCTGGCCAGCTTCCTGGATGTCTGCCTTGCTTTAACTCTTTGGTTGTCCAAAGGTGATATATAAGGGAGGGAATAAACTGTTAGTGACCTTTTGTGTAAATTAAGGGTTGAAACAACAGTTTTCTTGAAATAGTTTCCTTTCAGACCTTTATCTTTGGCAATAATGCCTCCTCTGTCCAGCTCTCATGCCCAGAAGTCTTGGTAGTGCATAGGGCAGTACAGATGAATTGCAGTGACCAGTATTTCTTTTAACATGTTTGTACTGGAAATGTCAACCTATCTAATTTTGTGCACTTTCTAGTTTGTCTGAGAATTACAAGAGAGCAAATATGAAAGAACAGTGCAGCTTGTCAGAGGCTGCTGTGCCAGGAAATGTGAGCAGTTGCCAGCAGTGATGCACAGCCGTGGCTCTGTCTTTACATGTGAGCTTTTTGCTTCACAGGGATAAGCTGGCCTGCCTTTTATAAAGCCCTGAGCAGTCAGAAGATAGGGAGGCAGCAGGACTTCTGTTATCAATAGCTTTGAATATGACATTGTGTGAGCACTGAGCAATGCTGCCTGTTGCAGGGTGAGGGAAAAGAAAGAATAACTGTAAAACTGCAAGTCAGGCCCATTGCACTGTACCTGTAATATTAGTCTGTGTGGATTTCACAGGAAAGTTGTACAAGAGTACGTAGGGCTTTACTGCTGAGCCTTAAATGGATAACCTTGTACTGTGTGAAGGATTTGATTTCAAGCAAAAGCTTGGAAGTGTTATGTGTCACTATCCTTTTTGCCCCAAAGCTCAATATTGTGGATTCCACATTTATTTTTGTAGATCTTTACTGAGCTTTTACAAGTTAGTATCTTGTAATTTTTCAAGGGTAATAATAATTCATTTTTTTTGCTCCCATTTTGCTGCTGCATGCAAATACCAGGGTAATTATGGGATGGTACATGTTTGGTGAACTTAGCTAGGAAGACTAAGAAGCTTTTGAGCGTGGCGTTCAACAGCCAGTCAGTACCTGCCCAGGTGAGTTGGAGAGATGGGTAAAAGTCTTTCTGTGGACACAGGCTGAGGGAACATTGTGTGTGGAAACTCGGTATCCTGTTATCAGGGCACAATAGCTTTATGAGCCATGAGAAGCTCTTCTGCTGATTCCCACCTAGGAATGTCCACCTGTGTGCAATTCCACCAGGTCTGTGGCCTAACAGATGGTCCTAACTAATGAAAAGAGTCATTTTAATTAGTCCATCTAAAGACATTTATTCACACTGGTGGGCTCTCCCAATAAAGTTTCACTGACTAGGATCTGTGTTGCTGGCTTCCAGCAGCCACCATCTGTTTGGTGGCAGAAACTGGCTGTGGTATCACCGCATGTATTTCCCACTCCAGTGGGCTGGAAACAGGTTTAAAGCGTGGGGAAGGAGGGGGAAAGGTCTCCTGGTTGCTGCCTACAGCAGTTTGAAAGATGTGGTATCCCTGCTTCCAGACCCAGGATTACAACAGCTTATCCTGCTATCTCTAGCAGCAGTTTCAGAAAGCAGCTTTGGAAATCATGCTCATTTCCTCTGGCAGCAGTTTTTAAATATTTGAGAATACCTTAAGTGTATTTGCTAAGGCTCTTTCTTAGGCTGTTGGCCTATTTCTTAATTGAATATAGAAAATCCCTCTATTTTTAATGACTGTCAGAAAATAATCTAAAATAATTAGAATTAGAAATGTCATGCAAGTAATGCTTATTCTGGGAGCACAGTAGTTTGCATGTTAAAGGAACCTTACTGGCTGCATATTAAAGGAACCATTTAATGGCAACATTCAATTAAAAATTGGAGGGATGGTAGGGAGTTGGAGCAGTACAATAGATTTGCAAGGCTTTATTGCCCATGACTAGTTTATTTGTGTCCTCTGCATACTGACAAACTAGTTTAGTTAAAGGGATAATTATGCCAGGGGGAAATTACAAAATTTCTTGGAGAAGAAACACAGGCTGCGGATGAGAGGAATTGTGGGAGTTCAGCATCCTTCAGGATAATTCTGACACTAAATGTTTTTTATATATTTGATCTACTTACAGCCCTTCCCTGGGCGATTCCTAGAGCCTCCTCCTTCCCAAATCCTACACAAACTGTTTTATTCCAGCTTTAATTTTCAGGTCTGTTTTAATGAAAGCTTTTTACAGGAAAAGGATAGTGGTAATATTAGCTTTAATAGACTTCTGGATAAGCTTTGATCAGGCAAAGTCAAAAGTTTGAACAGTTGAGACCCTCAAAATCATTGTGCCTGACATCTCCCTCCTCCAAGTAAATAAAGGTAAATTCTGTTTGTTTTCTGATTTATGTGGTTTGATTTTCATGTCTTTCAGCTTTTGCTGAAATTCTTTTTCTATGTAAAAGCTAGGTCACTGATGCCAATAACATTTCTCTAGGAGGTATTACTTACATAATGAAATCATGACACTTATTAAAACAACAAGGTTTGGCATTATTTTTATAATAGTCAAAGACAAAGATCTGGTAGAAGCAGTGATGCCCATTTTGGATTAGTAATTTATTTTAATATCCCCTCCCTCCCCTGTGTTAATGTGATCAGATTTTCATTGTTAATCACCTGCCATTCTCAAATGGCCTGAAGGGCAGCCTTGAGGTCATCTTCACTCCAGCTGTCAATGTTACTTGGGGAACTCCTCCTCCTTCAAACCACATTTACCTGTTGTTGTGTGGATAGCTGCCATTTTGTTGACACTGAGACTGACTTTTGGCAGATAAATGTGGCTGACCTTTCCTGGGAAGGACCCAGAGTTTTTTTCCTCAGAGACAAATTGGTTTAGAAGGCAGCCTCATGCCAGGATGTATGCAAACCACTTTACAAGTGTTTCCCACTCCCCAAACCCTACAGCTTGGCTACCCAAGCTGTAATTTTTTTTGTTGCTGTACTGTCTACTCATGGGACAATCTCCTGTTTGTCACACACAGATCCAGGGTGTCCTTGCCCTAATGTGTCTGTTAAGTAGATGTCAACAGACTGGCAAACAACATGATGGTGTAGCTCTGGGCAGACCCAGCTGTAGCTGCAGGCTATTGTCAAGCACTTCACACAGTCAAGGTCACAAAAATTAAAGGATGTCCATGTTTGCCATGAGGAGCCTCCTAAGGGAAAGCATAAGGATATATCTGAGAGCTTAGTAATGAGTGTTAGATTGGTTTGTGGGCTGATTGCAGGTAGAACCCAGGTGAGAAATTACATGCAAGAGCTTCAGAAAAATTTATATAAATTAATGGGACAGTATCTCATAGGAACACAAATGAGAAAAGAAACCCCTGGTTCAGGAAATGGAACAATAAACCTGGAGAAATCTGGTTGCAGTTCTAGTATGTTTCTAATATGCCATCCACTGCTCACCATCACTTTAGATTTACTTGGCTTGGTTTGTTTCAGGGTAATCTTGATTTTAAGCTGCTACAGTGGACCAAGGGCTGGTGTCAGATGTACTCCACTGTTCATGCCCAGAAGACTGGGACAGAGTTGAAGGTGACACTTTTAATGGCTAAAAGGAGGACTCATCACAAGGTGTCTGTCTTGGGGTACCTCCTCTGCTGCTCATACAGAGCCCACCAAAGCCAGTCCCATGGCTCCCCCACAGTGAAGAAATTCCAAGAGCTACTATGGGATATGACTGGAAAGGAAAATGCGAGAACAATTTGGACACAGTCAAAGATGCTTTGTGAACACCAGATAAATGTGAAAATGTTAGGCTTGATGGTTATCTTCAGGCAAGCTTTAGCTGAGAAGTTCTGGAGGCACTTTTGGGTGCAGCGGAACTGTAGAGGACAACTGAGGTTAAAGCTGATAAATGGTTTTTTGACCAGTTTTCTGTTGAAACTCTACCTGTTTGAGGCCATATTTGTCTGAATGAAGCATTTATGGAATGTTTTTCCCCAGCTGAATGTTACTTTTTGAGAGTAAGGAAGCAAAGGGGTGCTGGGTTCCTATTTTAGCCCTGAGCAAAATATGAAAATCATTAATCTGGGTGATCCTTTGAAATATTCTCATGCTAATTAGGTAGACTGAGATTTTTCCCATATGAGTACCTTTGCAAGACTTATTGTCTAGTCTGAGATAGATATCTCTGTCTCTGGTTTAATAAAAATATCAAATGATGTCAGTTTTATCTCATTGTGAAAGCAAAAAAGAAGGCAATTAAAGCTCAGGATCTTTCATGGCATGGGAAAACTGATTCACATCCAATTCTACTTCAGGCAGGCTAGATAGCACAGGTCATGTTTTAGGTTAAAAACAATACCATGAAAATTATTGGTAGCTGAATAATAAACTGGACTGAAGAGTAGATTTTGTAAAGGCCAAGATCTTAAAATACTTTTAACTTGGGAAAGAGGATCCTTATAGGGAGAAACTTTCATAAGAAGAGGAAAAATTAGGTGAAAGTGGGCATGAGGGAGATGGGAGTTTACTGAGGAAGTAAGAGGCTGAAAATTAGGAAGCCAAGAGAGATCTGTGTGATGAGAGAAGTAGTGGAAGGTGAGTTGCAGATTTCAACAAGATGCTATGAGAAAGGAGATGTGATGGCAGGAGAGGCACAGCAGAAGAGATCTCTGGTTTGAAGACCTGTCAGTCCAAACCCTTGATCCAAAGGTCATCATAGTGTGAATTTTCACATAGGCTTTGTCTCAAGCCTTTAGGCTTCTGAGGTTTCCAGATTGTTTATTTATTTATTGAAGGGCAATGCAGTTACATCCGTTGTCACTTATTTTTCATGGTGTTTAAGTGGCTAATATTCTTGCTGCGGCTGCTACATTTTTGTTGCATTTCTTGTACCATATATCCTCATTGGGATGTCCAGCTTGTACAAACATCCTTAAATTTCTTCAGTAACCTGTGTTGCCTCAAATGCACAGACTGAGATCAAGTGAAGCTGTTGCTCTCTTTCCTGATCACATTTATGGTCTAGATTAAGCAAAGGTGAGGAGTGGTTTGGGTTGGTCTCTCAGGCTTGAAGCTCCATTTACAAATTCCATGCAGTGGAGAGTTTGTTTCTAAGCCTTTTACAAGCAAATCCTGTGTTGTCAAAGGAGAATCTCATTTTAATCCTTACAGTAACTTACAACTGTGAGGATTCTGTGGAAAGTTGTAACACCAACCCTGACCTTCACTTATGCTCCCTCTGATAAACTGGAATAAATTTGTAGGCTTCTTGTTCTCCAACAGTAAATTTCCTGCAGTGCCTTTGGACATGGAGCTTCTTTCTACAGAAAATATTCCTGGAAAACCTGACTGAGTTAATGCTCTTGTTGCATGTGTTTGGATTTTCTGTCTCTATCACTATTTGAGCTCTGAAGATGATAGTGATTTGGGGAGGTTTTAGTTGAAAACGCCTAAAATTGAGGATGATCTGAAGATACGAGGAGCAGAAAATCTTCTTAATAGATCTTTATGAGAGATGCAGCATTGCACATTTGTTCAAGTTCTTGGAATATCAGAAAAGGATTCAACTCTGTTCCTTTAACTGCTTCAAATAATAAAAGATGTAATCTCTGATGCTTTTAGCTGAAGTTGTAGGCATTTATGTTAGTGATATCTGAGTAATTTTTGAAGTAATACAGGTTTCTGAATTTTCTTCTGCATTTCACTGAATTCCTGTCATGCTCAAGTACCCAAGTGTTTGATTTTTAAAAAGCTGATTCTTGGTAAGATAGAGACAGGTCGTGGTCAGAGAAACATTCTGACATTTTAAAGTTGATTTTACTTTATAGCAGAGTAAAATGTGTCTTTTTCTTGTGTGAATTGAATCTGGATTGAAGTGTTATTTTCCAGAAAAAGCCCTACTTTCACTCAGACTCTGAAAAATTAGAGAATTTCATCATGGACCTTGTCAATTCTATTATCAAAAATGTCATTAAAATCAGCAACATTCTATGCAACATCTTTTAACAGAAATTGCATGGTCAGAGCTTCCTTGAGCAGAACCATTCATTACTATTCCAGCCTGTGTATTAAATTTTTAAAAGTTTTTGTAGTCTGAAGTTTTCCAAATGATTAACTTTCTCTGTGAAGGAGCATAAATCAGAAACACACAGAACAAGAAGAGGAGAGAAAGAGGATGTGAAAATGGATTGCTGAGAGAAATACCTCATCATAATTACAATCCAAACTGAAAATCAATGCAAGGATATATTTTTCTCTTTTTTTTTTAGCTGTCTTCATCTGGGTTACCCCTCCCTTTTCTTTCATGCACGTTGTCGGAACTTTAGTTATAAAGCATGAACAAGAGAAGTTAATTTTAGCTTTTGTGAGTTATGGTTGTGCTTTTCATTTTCCTGCAGGTGTTCTGCACAGCAAGACAGGCTTGTTGGGTCTGTTGCATGCTGCCCACAGAACATTACTAACATGCAGCTGTGCAGAAACATCTGGACAGCCTGACTTGAAAGCACTCAGAATATGTGCATGTGAATTTTTCCTCTAGTCATGTAGGCATGATAGATCGTGAGTTCCATGGGCCATTGCTTCTCTGGCCTGAGCACTGGAGGACTTTGTCTTCTTGTTTCTGGTTTGCTATTTTTGTCTCTTGCATTTTTTAAAAAACTACTTCTTGCTTTTTCCAGTGAGGCTGGGGCACACAGGAGCTTTATATCTGGGATGGAGAAATGGGAAGCTGCTTGTTCTCATCTGTCTTGTTAGCTTTCCTGTAATTAGAGAACTTTTTTGAGAATTCAGCAATTCCTGAAGCAGCTCTAGGTAACATCAAAATTAAAGCTATAATTTTTAAAATTTGATTTCCAGCTTGGATCTACAACCAAACCCCAAATACCAGTTTTGGATCCTGAGGTTTGAATCAACCCTCAATTCTCTTGTCCAATATCTTGGAGGAGAGTGTTTGAAGTTATAGTTCATTACTAATATATTGCTTATTGGTCTTTGAGAGGGGTATCAGTTATAATGAGAGTTTATGCACACTGCCAGCCCCTGGAGAGGCAGTCCTGGGTTAGCAAGGTTATTGTTTTGCAAATGTTTGGTGCAAGATAAGCTTTATCTGTTTAAAGCAATTTGGTGATTGGCAGTACAATGTACATAAATTATTTCATGAGCTCCTGCTGCAGGACAAATCACTGTTATCCACTCTGGATTCCTGTGCCATTTTAGGCAAAGATGCTTTTTAAAGCCCAAGAATGGTGTCTTCACATCTTAATAGAGCAGAGTTTAAATCCTGCTTGACCGGTGAAAATCTGAAGGCAGTCCTACATGTGTTAGTGACATCCAGATTGGATTAGTGTAATTCTTTGTTTGTAGTTCTGCCAGCATCATCACTCAGAAATTACCGCTTCAAAACACAGGAAAGGGAACGATCTCTGGCTGTGCAGAAATAAACAAGCTAAACAATCCAGACTTCTCTCTTCACAGTCTCCCAGCTCTGACAAAATTGGCTGGAATATCTGTTTTCTGTCTTAAACTCTTTAATGATTTGGTTCCTAATTGTTTGACTGGGTGCCTGTGTAAGACTCAGGCATTCTTGAGCTAATGCTGGACTTTTGGCACTAAAAACAATAGTGAATAGATAAAATCCAATCAATTTATATAAAGCACTTTAAAAATAATGCCTTTTTTGCTGTGGATTTTCTGAGAGAGTTTTAAAAATTGGTTTATTGTTAGTTGCAGCCAGTATGGTTACTCAGCTAATGGTATGTTGCAAATTTTAGGATTAGTGTTTTAAAGAGTTGCAGCCCTACTTTTGGATACCTCCTTAGAGGTATTTGAGATATAGAGTCAGTTGTCATAGATTAAATAGTTTGCCGTTCCTTACTTAAAACACATGAAGACTGAAGAGTGTCTGTTCATTGCTTTGTAGTTTGGGAAAGAGCAAAAGCTTAACTTCTACCACATGTTCTGCCAGAACATGAGAAAGTGTTCAAATGTTTTCCTGTGCACTTCTGCATTTTGGTTGTATTGAAGTTATGCTTTGCCAACCTAAATGGGATTTTTGCACATTGCTTTGTGAGAGCTTGGTCTGAAGGAATGTTTCCTGCCCTTTCTCTCCATTGCATCTTTGCAGGTGAAGACTAATCTATAAATTTCCTTTTCTGAACTGAAATGTGGAAAAATCACCCACCAAGGAGAATATATAGCATGTGTTTGTAGTTTGTATTGGTTCTGTTCACAGAAAACTATCTTTTTCTCTGTGATCC
>VRYO01002775.1:4418496-4453741 GCA_009812075.1 Sialia sialis | reverse complement strand
TTTTTTTTTTTTTTTTTTTTTTTTTTTTTAAATAACTGATATAAGAGAATAGATCAAGAGTAAGCTCAGGGAAAACCCCATTTAGTTTCAATAGTATCATTTCTGGTTTTGTTACCAATATAATGTACAATTCTAGGTGTCTTACAGTAAAATGGGTCAGAAAAAGGTGTTTAACCTCCCTGGATTTAAGGTTGTGGATATTTATTCTGAGCAGACATATCATGCCCTGTTTACCTTCAGTAAAAAGGTAACAGAGGTGTGTGAGGTAGGAAAGTTTCCAGTGGGTTATTGATTCCCTCTCATTTGAGGTGTATCAGGCCACCAGTGTGGTGGAAATTACCAGTGTATTTATACTCCTGCTTTCCTATTTCCAAATTACTTCCACAGCAGTGAAACTGGAGAATTTTAAGGCTGCCTGTGTGCTGTTACTTTTAATGTTTCTTCTCTAATATCTATTCTTTTGAAGACTCTAACAAATACTCTTCTTTGTTCATCAATCTTCTACCGCAATGTTTCATCTCATTCATAGGTTAGTACTTAAGTTTTTTCTGTAGCTTTTCTGTGTGGATCAGATATTTTTGTCAAATCTCTTTTTAAAATTAATGCTGATATTCTAATAATGCATAAGTGCTTTGCACAGAAAGAAAAGATTATGGGAAATTTGAGTAGAGAGAACAAAAAGAACATTTCATCTAAAAAATATGCCTTACTTATGTCATTTCTTCAGTATCATCTTGCTTTTAGTTCCATGTGCTACACTTCTGAGTAGAAAAGCTAAGTGTTTCTGTAAGATGTCTATCCTTAATTTGTAGCTACAGAAGAAACTTTAAGTGTCTGAAAAATTTTTTCTTTAGGTATGTTTAGAAATTTTAGGTAAAGTGTTCTACTTTTAAAAAGTTTTAATCCATCAAAATAATCTGTGTATAAGTTCACAGAACAGACCAACTTCAGAGAAACTTTTTTTCATTTAGTTTTTGTGAGAACTGGAGTTTGAGCCACCCCAAAATGTCCTGACATCCAGGAAAGTCAAGCAGTTTCAGGGAAGGGACTGGAGTCATATCAGCATTAACATAAATTGTGACTAATTTAGAGCACTCCCTACCTGTCTGTTTGCTGTGTACTGAGAAAATCTGAATTTGTTTAAGGCTGAAACCACAGATATTTCTAATAATCTGACAGCTCGCTGTTCATGTGTTTTGGGGAAGATTAAGGACAGAGACAAAAGCTGGTTCCTTAGCATGCACCAGGCCATATTAAGTGCTTTTAACACACAGGACTCAGAAAGGTTTGAATTAATTTAGAACTAATGCTGCTGGACCAAGTTCTGCTTTCCACAAGAGGTTCCTCCAAAGCATTGTTTCCAGAAGGGAGCTCTGCCCTTGACCTCTGACTTTGTACCCAGTGCAGGTGCCTGCTGGTGGCTGATTTTTACACAACATCTTTTGCCTCTGGGAGTCATGCTGAGTGGATGAGATAAAAGAAATCAAGACGATCTTATGAAATGTTTTCTGAGGTGGGACCCTTCTGAAGAACAAACCTGAGATTTCTCATGGTGTTACAACATAATTCTGTCTCCCAGCACAGTGAAATACTTTGCATAAACTACCATAATGGGCAGAAAATAGAGCTTAGAAAAAACATGAGTGGCTGTGTGTAGATGTGGCTTCCTCACACATTTTAATATCTTCATTTTGTCTGATTTCCTTTAAATGTGTGATACCCATTGACAGCCTTTACTTAAAATCCTATTCCCCCAAATGATGTTAATATGTCGCAAACTATTCAGCTGGGAAATGTGCAGCACAATTTCATTCCTTTTAAGGGTTGAGAGGTCCTTACCTAATGTTTCTAACAGTTCATCTGTGAGGTTCTCACTACCTCAGACTGTGCCTTTTATTTCAAAAGAAATTGCAACAGATTTAATGAAGGGAACATTTTGAAACCAATTTCCAGTATTCTTTTCCTAAAGGGATTAAACTACTAATGTAAATGTTCACAATAAAGCAATACTCACACATATGATGAAATCTGAGATCCAATCATTCTCTGGCATTCACACTCTTGGAAAGACTTGATTGAAATTAGTGCACCTTTCATGTGCCCCTGCCTTTTGCCTCGATTTGTCACACCATTGAGTGCATCAAATAGAAATTCCATTGGATTTTAACTGATTTAACCCCTGCAGTAGACAGGTTAAAACTAACCTCAGTTTGGAGGATGTGGTGGAGGTCATACTGTAGACCTACATCAAGGTACAGAATTGAATGACAGGATAACTTTTTGTGCTTTAGAAACACATACTAAAAGCAGCATTTCTCCGAGTGAGGAGATGAAATTTCCCCCCTAAGTTAGGGGCTTAGAGACCAGAGATTTTCTTCTTGTTAGAATAATGAATTAATAGTGAATTAGTGAATCTAAGTAAGGAAATGAAATACCAGACTCGCTATTAGAATCAGACTTACACATCTTTTTGGTGGGGAAAATGCATTTTATTTTCAGAATTAAAATGTTCTGAAATATTTAACACAGTGCAGATTTTTTTTTTTTTGCTACTTTTGGTGTTTAAAAGGAAATTTTCTCCCACAGGGTTTTGAATGAGCTATCATTTTCAAGGGTGTCATATCAAGCCAAATAGCCAGGAAAACTCTAGAGCATTGATATTTAGAAAACAAAACTGACTCTGGCAAGAATTAATACTGAAAGATGGCAAAGAATTTCCCAAGAGATGTGTGATATGTCCCATAAACCAGACACAGTATGGAAAGAAGTTGATGAAAAGGCAGGTTGTTGTTATAGACCCTGAGGGTGGTTCAAAAAAATATTGGTGTAATGTTTGTACCTATAAGAAAAGTACCTTAAAGAAGCCTAGGGGATTGATCATGAGGGATTTGAATTGCTCCAATATTGATTGCAATAATAACCATGCAAAATCCAAGGAAAGCAGGCTTTTAGAGCTGCTCTGGTGTAGTGCTGCTCTCATAATGCAATTTGTTGAATGGTCAATATAGCCAGAGGATATTTTGGACCTAATCCCTGGAAATGAATCAAGTGCTTTATGATTTAATAAGGCTGGAAAATGGGTACTACTTGTTTCTGAGTAAAACCTTCTAGAGCTATCATCCAATTTGAAATACTTGTTAAGAGAGGGCAGTAGATGAAGCAACACAAAAGTGACTTTGAGAGACTGTAAAATGCCCTGAGATACATTGATTAGAATTCATCAGTTTACAGCACAAGAGTGGAGTGGTGGTCACAGGGATTTTGCAGCTGATGTTGATCCCAGCTGCAGGAATTAGTGTGTGGGCAAAGGGGCAGCAGAAACCTTTGTGGGAAAACAGCTCAAGGCAGGATGCAAGGGACAACTGTGCGGCTTCCAACATACAGCTGGCTGTATAAACAAATCTGTTTTAAAGACAATTGAGAGTAAATATGAATATTGAGCCTGGAGAGCTGTGCACTACATTCTAACCTGAGGTCAAGGGTTTTCCAAATACACTGACATTGGTGTGTAGGTATGCAGGGGGCTGGTTCCCTGGTGAGCTGGGACAGAGCTGAAACTTGTTTTGCTTGAAATAGAAAAATAATGCTGGCTTATTTATGGTTGGACTTTCTTGGTCTTTAGGGACACAAAAGAGGTGAAATATGGCTTTGACAAAAAAAGGGGTAAATTTGCTAAAATTTGAGGCAGCAAAGCAAACCAAGAATGAGTAGCAGGGATGTGCTCATCAAAAATTAGACACCATTAGGAGGGAGAAGAGGGAGAGAGAAGAACTCCTTCAGTATTAAAGGAAGAAAAGGCATCACCTAAAGATTAATATGTTTCTATTTTCTGAAATTAGAGAAGCAACAAAACCCACTGAATTTAAATTCCACACAGAAATGTTTTTTTAATCCCAAGTGAGGAGCAGAGCCTACTACATCCCTTTTTGAGGAAAGAATTTTGTATCTTTCTCTTGGAAATTTCCTGAGCCTCTGTCTATATTGGCAGAAGAATCTGTGGGTCACTATTCACTTTAGGGATAAAGCTTTGTCTAATCTTTTTGCTTTTCTCTCATGTGATTAAGGAGATAATACAGTGTGTGATGATGCTTATTCTTGTTTGTGTAGACCTGTGCCACAAACAGCCTGGTTTTGGTCTAAGAATATTTGTAATCCTTTGTGTAATTGTACAGAAACAGTGGCCATCAAAGATTGTTTAACATATGTTTTGCAATAAGTGAAAGAAATACAATGTGCTGTGGTGAGAGGGAAGAAAAGGAACCTGTAATACTGGATCATGGATAGTCTGAAATTGAGTTCAGGTGTATCCATCTGTGTTAAGACTTTAATAAACCAGAAGTTTCATGGATTATTATGTCTTACTCTATGAAAAATAATCTGATTGTAACATCTTTGAAGATATGATTTTCTTTTTAATGCCTGTCACGCTTGCCTAGGTCTTTTTGCATGGTTAAAATTGGCAGGATTTCTAGTTGAAATCCTGCTCATATGAGCTGTCAATAGAGGGAAACAAAACGAGCCCAGAACAGTTGTGTGACATGTTCAGTACCAAACCATGTTTCAGCAGTGATGAGAGAGAAAAGACTGGCTACTTAAAAATGAGTTTCCCTGATGGACCTGCTACCCATGGTGGTGGCAGACATTTTTCAGAGGAGAAAAAAAAGAAACACACCTGGAAACTTCAAACTTGAAATGCTTTTATTTCAGATGGGAAATTATGCTTCTGGTACTCACCCTGAAGATTCTTAAATGCTTGAAAGTTTTTCCATTTTAGTGTCTCTTGGAAACCCTTTAATTTGCCTGCCTTGGCCCTTTATGTTTTGTGTACACAATAAAGAAGCAATATCTTTTATTTCTTGAGCATAAAAGACTGGCTATGTGAAATATATTTTTCCATGAGATCTCATGACTGCTACCTGATTTTTATCTCAGACTAGTGGAAAAATGTGATTTCTTGGGTAATGGAGCAAACTAGGGAGTATGAATTGAAGGGAACCGTCATGCTATACTGACCAGGAATAGTATTAGGTGGGCCAGCTATAGAGATCTTCCTGGGGGCATCAGTCTAGTTTATGAATGTAGTTAAAAATAAAATAACAGGCAAACTGGATACTCATATCAATTTGGGAGGCCTAAAATATGACTAAAAATGTGAACACTTCAGTTCCAAGTACGGTTTTCCTATGTTTTTTATGTATCTTCAGATTGGGTCACATTGGTTGTGGAAAGATTTTTGATTTGAGAGAGGTTGACAAAGTAGTAACCAGTCTGATACTTAGTTTTGACTATCTTTTGAAGGTAGATTGCACTGTATCTGTTTTGGGTTTTTTTAATCTCTCCTAGCATAACATTTGCTGTAATTTGCTGTTTAAATGCTTGCTACCACAAGAACCTAATTTTTCCTTGTTTTAGTATTTTTCCACCCCTCTTTCTATGCATCTGTGCTCACCAGGAATGAAAACTGCATTTCATGTTACTCAGGAAGGTTTTTTTTGCAGCTGACCAGTTAATAAAAACGATGCTGTAATGACCTCAGGAAACTGAAGTGTGTAGAGACTTCATCCATGTCTCAGTAATGAAAAAACTTGGAGTGTTAAAGAAAAGCTCTGGTTCAGCATGTATTAGTGTTTTGACAGCACCCTATACTTATGCCAAGTCCTGTCAGCTTCATCTGTATGAATGCAACAGCCCAGCAATGTCCTTATAGAGCCAGGGTGCATATAAGCAGAGAATAATGGAAATTGTCAGGCTGGAAAGGACTTTGAGATGTAGCTGAATCTACTGCTCTGCACTGACACAATGTGGGTCTCTCCTGGAGCTGTCAAAAATCTCCAGGCATGTGTAAGGGCAGCAGAGGGGATTGTGTGACCTCTCTTGGCAGCCTTACTCTAGTGTGTCATGAGCTTTAGTGGTAGAAGGTTTTCCTAGTCCTCATTCCAAGTTTTTTTAGATGCAATTAAGCTGATTTTTTGTGTTTACTCTAGCAACACAGGAAAGTGTTTGAATAATTGACCCTCCTTTCTTAATTTTTTTAGTAATACTTTTTTTTTCTGTAACATTTGAGAAAAAATTTGACTTCAGTTAAAGGGCACAGATGAAATATGTCAGAGACAAGCAGTGAAAACAGCGTAGTGACTGGAATTATTCTTCATTCTGTAGTTGAAAGAGGATGTTTTGTCATGGTATTTTTAATGCTAGTGGTCCATTTCCTTAATAGAGCAATGTCAAGCGGTCAGCTTGCACAGAGTTTTCTAATTACATATGGGAATATTATGTTGACAAACAAGAACTTATTACTCCACCAGCATTTTGAAGTACCATCCACTCTTCACAATGAAGCATTTATAAAGCAAACCCTACTTCCAGAGCATTTCATTTTTGCATGACTAATTGCATGTTATAAGTTACAATGGCAATTTGTTTCTCTTGAAAGATGCTGCCCACATCTCTCACACAATATATTGATTTGTCTGTAGATAGTTAATGAAAGGAGACCATTTGAGACATAGTTTTGTTTCAAGATCTGCAGGCGTGGCAAGAAGAATATAAATAACTGTAAAACAGTGGGGAGAAAAAAAGAGACAATTTGATAAACACAGTTCCAGCTCTGGCTTCTTCCAGGGCAGCTCTTAACTGGTGATTCCCTAACTTCCCCAACTGCCAAATATTCACTTAAATTTGATTCAAGAGTATCAGATGCCATGTAGTTTTCTTACCATTGGATGGCTGGAAAACATTAAGCTAAACTGAAAACGGATAGTATACAACAAAAAGCATATTTCTGAAATTTTCAAAGAAATAATCTACCTACTAAAATGATTCAGCTCTTCAGCATTTCAAGATTCTTTTTCTTAATAGTAATGGGCCACTTGAACCTTCTCAAATGACTTGATAATACAGCCTCACAGAAAAGCAAGAGCTGTTTTGTAACTGCACACTCAATTCTGAGTGATTCCTCTATCTCCTCTCAATTTTTTTCCTCTTCTGTTGGGTTCTGACCTTTTTCCTGTTTTAAGCAAGAAACTGTTTTTTATTTGATTTACAGCAGTAACGTGTGATTGACTGGACACACTGCTTTATTACTGCAGAGATGAGTAGCTCTCTCACATATACAATGGCTTACAAGCCAAGAACAATACTTTTATGCAAATAAAAGAAACTAAGATGTCTGATTTGAGTTTCCTTCCTATAACACTGCCCTATGGTTTAATGCTAGATTTATTGTCCTTCTAATCACAATTGAAGTATTTGCAAATCTAGTTTCTCAAGATTGCCATCTGACAAGTCCGTGTCCAATATATTTTTCGTGGGCAGAAATCTGAGTCATCAACTGAAGGAGTACATACTGTGTTGTGATGTGACGCAGCAGAGTGTGGGGTATTCCTTTTGGGACTGTGTTTTAAGAAAGCGGTGACAAAATAGGAGGTGAGAAGAGTTAATGGAAAGCAACACAAAGAGTAAGAAAGCACATTTTATGGAAGAGGGCTGAATAATTTTATTTCATTTCTCTAAGGATGAGACTGAGATGAACTTTAATACACTGTTGTGCGCTTTTTTAGGACCTCTAGCTGGGGCAAATTATGTAACTGGCTGAAGTGAATTCATGTGAGGAATAGATTCAAATATTGCATATATGATGTCTCCCACCTTTAAGAAAAAAAAATTGGTCTCTTTCCTGGTGTGAATTAGCATAATCCATAAAAATAATTTGTTTTTACTTTGGGCTGAGAATTTGTTTCTGAGTTGGAGCTGAGAAATGCCTTTTACCTCTTCAGTGTTTTGTCCTGAAACTTCATTTTGAACACCTACTTGGAGGTCACCGCTGGGATAAAGCCATTGTGCTGGTCATTGTACCTCTAGGAAGAACCACATGTCCCAAATGTGATTCCAAAAGCAAAAGGAAGACATTGAGGGCGCAGAAGGAGAATGAGTGTTGTACTGGATCATTGAGAGGAGGAAGCTAAATTTGTGGTTCCTCACTTTGGCCTTTTGGAGATCATAGCAATTTTCAAACTGAAGGTTAATTTAACACCCAAATGTGTTTACTGTAAATTGGGGGATCAAAAGTGCTGCCACCTTGGGTGTGTGTTCAGTGTGACCACGAGAATGAAGCACAAGGGGTCTGCTCTTGGCAGCATTTGTGTGAGCATCAGTCACAAGTGAGCTAGTCCCTTTTAAGAATTGACTGTAAATAATTCTTTCTGAATTTACCTTGTCAGGGTACAGTGTTTGTTTATTTATTTAGCTTGCTGCTTAGTTTTTATAAGGTATCAAAAAATGTGAAAATTGCAAGATGAGAGCTGATTGGACTAATGTACTGAAATGTGAACTCTTGCTGCTAGTCATTAATGGAAGTGTTAAACGTGAGAGGAAAATGAGGTGATGTTTAAAAACGACTGTGTTGGAAGAGAATGGAAAAAGCAGGCGTTTAAAGTGCTTTCCCTGAGCATCAGGGAATATGGTGATTCTCACAGGAGCTGATAGTAAGAAAGAACCAAAGGTATGCCTGGAGCCATATTATGGTTATCCAGCCTTGTAAGGATTTGCATTTATTTTGTGAGCAGACGATGGGGCTTTTCTATTGAGTTCTAACAGAAATCTCAGAAGAGATTCAGTGTTAAATATTTTAGGATGATTGTCAGAATTTAGAGCTTTGTTTTCAGAGCTATCATGTGCTGTTCTGTTGAAGATTAATTGCTTTACTACTTGAACTCTGAGTTATGTCTCTTGCTCTTGAAATCAGGATATTTTACTGTCCTATTTCAATAGTTTTATCTATTGAAAAGACCAATTTAAACCTCATAGTCATGAGTATTTCATTCTTTTCTGAGTAATGAGCTATCTAGGAGCTTAGTTATGGAATAGAAATTAATTATGAGAAAACAAAGCACACTGTTCTGTGGATTGGAGAGGGAGGGGGTATTGTGTACTTTTCAGTGACCTTCAGCACATCAAATTCAAATGTTTACGACACTGTTTATGTTTCGATATTTGTGTATATTATAGAGAAAGAAACATTTAGGATTTTCTGTACTGGGTTAAATTAATTACCCATTTAGTCCAGTATTCTGGGCAGTACCAGATGGATTGAAAATACATGAGAAATCTCCCAATACAACATGCCCAGCTTCTGTCAGTTGATAGGTTAAGCCTTGGAATGTGAAGCTTTCTGTTTATTATCAGTCTTGGAAAAAAAAAAAAATCATTCTTAATGTGAATGTTTTCTCCAGACTCTTGTCTTGAAGATGGAAGCAGACTGTGGTAATAGATTTGTTCCCTGCAGACCAGGAGGCTGTTTTTTCTGAGACAGAGTGGCTCTCAGCTGCCCCATGGGAACTCTCCCCGTCTTGGTGCACCATCACAGCAGAGTGGAGAGCTGCTGCTGATTGTCTCAGCTTTACAGTCAGTATTTAAATGAAGCCCCTTAATGGATGTCATAAAAATCCCTGCTAAATAGAGAGGATATGTTATTAATGATATTCTTGTATTGGCTGAAACCTAGAATTTTGAGAAGCTTGTTTTATGAGAAACAATTCTGGAGTTTCTGATAAAAAGCAAAATAAAACTTCTTAAATATGTTGCATTTAACTCTTTATTGAACAGAGGAAGACAGCTGAGTCATCACTTGCATTTTGCCAAGTATCTAAAATTAGGACAAATATTGAGGACTGAAGAACCTTGAATGAGTGGCCTCAGAAGTTTTACCCATGTACCTTAGATAAAAGCTGAGGTCTGCTTCTCACCTTCTTTGGTTAAACTGGGCATGTTGGCTACCTGTCACATCCATCCTTGGTGTACAAAGCACATGTCCCCACTGCCCTTAGAGCAGAATTGGACACATTGACCTCAGAAATGTGATCGTTTTTTCTTCCTAAGGCAAATATAACTACAGTGAGCATTTAAGGGATGCTTGCAAATTTTTCAGTGGAGACAAAAAGCAAATTCTAGGTCTCAGAGAAAAAGTTTTCCTATTATAGACAAGCTGTGGAAGGAAAAAAAGTACAGTAATTTCACGATTATAAGCCGCACCTTTTGCATTGAAGAATCCAGCCTACCCCAGTAGTGCGGCTTATATTCAGGTGTGGCTTATCTATGGACAAATCCCAGTGAAATGCCAACCTGGAAGTGAGAACTGGCTGGGGGGGGGCGCCTGGGGCTGCCTTTAAAGGCTTTGCTGGTCGATGAAAACTGTTGCAACTTGAGCACTTGACACCAAACCCAGCTGGCAGTGATTCTGTTACTAATTTGTTACTTTGTTACACATGGATCCTCACTTGAAAAAAAAAATTAAAAAAAAATAATTGCGGCTTATATTCAGGTGCGGCTTATATATGGACAAATCCCGTGGTCTACCCGGCTACCGGGAGGTGCGGCTTATATTCAGGTGCGGCTTCTAATCGTGAAATTACTGTAATTTGCATTTTGTTTTACAAGGTGTCTCTTTAGGTAATTTTTTAATCCTTCAGCAATCAGCCCATTCAAGTGAGGATTTCAGGTAGAATTTCCTCACTCTTTATGAGTGATCCAGAGAGGAACACCCTGCTTTCTTGGAAAACTTTGCATGAGTAAACTTGGGAAGAACTGGTTCATACAGAGGTGCTAAATAAGTGGCAGTAATTCCAAAATGTAAGAATTATGTATCATCCAAAGTAGAAAAGAGTTGCTGTGAACTAGTTATAAAAGAGAAATAATCACTTTAATTTAAGGTTAATAATTTAGTATTACGATACTAACAAAGGCAACACAAAAGCACAAAGTATATACAAAAGAAAAAAGAGCAGATGAGTTAGAGCACAAACAGATTAAAAGAATAAAATTGCTCTATAGGATTAATTATATGTATTCAAGAATGTGTATGTTTTAAGATAAGATTTGCTTGAAAAGCTTCATCAAAAACATGATTAGAGTGTGGTGCTAGAAAGCTGTTTTGGATAGGCTGAATCTACAAGGAACTGTGATTCAGTGTTGTAAAATTAAATGTTCTTCCTACAGTGCCAAAGATGGTGATCCCCATATTCAAATTTCCCTGAGACATGCCATAGGGAATGACTTCTGCTCCTTTTTTCTCTTTGACAAGTGTTCACAACTTTGAAATGCAGCAGCAGAAAAGCCTTTTAGCTGTAGACGTTGCTTGCCCTTATAGCAGGAACTGTTGTTGAGGTTTGATTAGAAATGGTGGGGTTTTTGTTAGCTGTGCTGGTGTGACTTTGTTCAGTGTGTTAGATGATAGCCAGGACACTTTCCCAGAGAAATCATGTCTTACCCTAGCAATTGTTGGGACCTGAACAGTGACTCAAGCAAAGGAAGTTTCTGCTGGAATATTGACAGGCAAATGACTTCACCTGAAGTAGTGTCATTATAATAGTCTTTTAAGGAAGTAGCTAAAAAAGCAAAGATTAACATGATTTTGATGTGCTGTTTTAGGCCATGGAGACACTTGCTAAATATAACCTGAGTTTGTAAAAACATTAATAATTCTCTGGTGGTTGCTGATATGTTCTAAAGATTCTCTGCCTTGTGCTGATAGAGGCCAGACCCTGTTTTTCACAATGCTTGCAGGACTGTCTGGGGCTGTTTCTGGCATGGAAGTACCACCAGGTTCTGAGTTTAGCTGGTTGGCACATCCTGCTGCATGAAAAAAAGTGAGCAACAACTGAAGGGAAGGTATCACAGGACTTTTAGAATCCTGTTTTGTGTAGAACTCAGTCTGAAAGGGAGTGTTCTTGTGGCTTCAGGTTTGTGAGATGGTATTTATCTGTCTGGTCATGTAGTACATGCTATACTCTTTGGAAGGTCTGCCAAGAAGGATTTACAGTAATGTTTGGCAGCAGGACACAAGGCTATGGAGCAATTCCTCTGAAGCCACCTCCAGAAGGATAGGCTGCTTCTCAGGTGTTTGCTGAGCAGTTTTAATGATTGCTTTTGTGTGTTCTTGTTCTGAAGCTGAGTATGGATTCACTTATTAATTGCAGTGTACTCCAATTCCTGGTTTTACTTCTCTGCTGTGTCACACATTGCTAATGTGTGTTACAGGGGTAACAGTAATATCAAAATTACACAAAGGTGTCACAAGCCTTGAATTAAACCTAACCTTGCAGAACACTGAAGACTTTTCCAAACGTTGGCTTGAAATACATGAGCCAGAGAGCAGAGACATTAAGGCAGATTAGGTTGTGATGTCCAGATAAATTCGAGTAATGTCAAGCAGTTAAAGATGAAACTTATGGAAAGATATTCCTATGTTATGTTCTGTATGGAACAATGAACCCAACAAAATTGTTCAAAATTCATGGTTTCCAGCTCCTTAATTCTCCTGTCTGTAAGGAGCTGCATGTTAACTGATTGATCTCCTCTTTTTCTTTTCCAGACACAAGTGCCACAAGAGCCATAATTATTCAAGTATGATTTGACAGTATGTTTGTGTAAAACTTTGCTTATTTTTTTTTTTCCTGAACTGTACTGCGTTATTCCTTCCTTGGGTAGCAGAAAATGGGTTCTTTTGATTAGGCAGATCAAATGTCTGCTGAGACCAAATGAGCATAATGCTGACTGCAGGCAGGATTTACCTTGGGAGCAAGTGGGGTGAAACATCCCAACTACTGCTAATTGGCAGAGCCTGCCCACTCTGGGCTTTACAGAGTGATGTTCACCACATGGCTCTGTAGTCCCTGCCCTTCAGACTGGGGCTGTTCCCTGCCTAGCATGCACGAGGCTCTTGGGGCAAAATGTTTGCATTTATAATTCTTGTTCCATGACTGCTCTGTAACAGCCTGTGCTTTGCAGAACAGCTTTGTCAGTGAAGGTTGTGCAGGCAGAATGCTTTAGGAAAGTAGGCAAGGAAGGGCTGTGGGCAAGGCTAGAGCAAAATTAACAGAAAACAATTAAAATCTCATAAAAAATATTAGCATTTGAATGGGAGCATGGAATAGACATGGAAATCACCCCTCTGAATACTGTTTTTTGTGTCTTTAGTCTGCTGTTTCAGTATCAGGATATCTAGTGCTGAGAGTGCTTTCATATCACCCCATCTAAGATGGGGATAGCATGTGACACTGTAGCTATAGGAATTATTTCTACCAGGAAACAACTAATGGTTTACAGTGGATCAACTTAGTTTCATGAACACACAAGACATAATTTACATGAGTTCTCCTGACAAATAGAAAATGAACTGTAGGTGCTGTTATACTTATGGAAGCTGAGACCAGACTGGAATATATTTTAGTGTGAAAACACTCTAAGTTTTTGTGATTTGTAGGGGTTTTTTTGCAGCTCAGAGTTGCATTATTTACTTCAATATGCCAACTAACTGGATCGTTTGATTATTAAAAAAAGTGTCTCAATCCTGTAAAAATTTAATTTTTGGTAACTCTAAGGGCAGTACTAGAACTGTTAGTTGGAAAGGTCTCAGGTGGCCCCAGCACATCAGCTGCCATGCACAGAGATGTGATGGAATTAGATGCTTGTACAAGTGTGAATTGACTTGTTACTTCTGTCTGTGTCAGAAAACACCATGGATCTGGTTGAGAAGTTTGCGGCAAGACTCAGTCACAGGATATGTCACTTCTTGACTGAAAATTATTACAAACTAATGTAGTCATGAAAGGACATATCAGTGAATGGCAAGTTTTTTATGAAAAATTTCTTTGAAATGGTCAACGTATTCCAGAGTTACATGTGTTCAAACCGACTGGATCATGGAATTGCTACTTGCATGCCAAGAGCTTTAATGGAGGCCTGAGGAAGTTTTTTATGTTTATAGTTTTGTTTGTTTGTTTGGGTTTGTTTTGTTTTTTGTTTGTTTTGTTTTTTTCAAATAGGTTTGTTTATTTGTTTTTTCAGGACACTGCACTTTCGGTGTTTCCTTCTGAATCTTGGTGTAGAAATATAGATTTAAAAAGGATGCAAAGATTCAGGGTTAATCACTTTAGGAGAGCTTTAAAGATCCAGTCTGCTGGTGTCTGATCAGGGGAGTTGATAAAAGCTGTGAAGATGGTGTGGAAAATCATACACCTGTTTATGGGGACTCCTTGTGTGGAGTGTTTTCAGGAGGAAAAACAACCCCTGACAGGAGCATGAAGAGGTTTTTTTGTAACTTGGAGTAATGGTGGAAAAACCCCTAACAAACAAAACTGGAACAGCTAGCAAGAAAAAGACTTCAAAGGGAGAGAAATCAGAAAGCATCCCACAGTGTTTCAGGAGAAATACCAGTATCCTCATCCTACATGATATTTAAAACCCAGAAGCTGTTGGAATCCACAGTGGAGAAGTCTGTGGCTCTGATGCAGAGCTGAATGAATCCCTTTTGTTTAAGCTGTTTGGAAAAAACAAGCTGCATTTCTACATCCCAACCTGATGGCACAGAGCCAGCAGACCTACTAAAAAAAGTCAGTGACTTTGTGTGATTTGTTCAGTGGTATCACATTTTTAAAGGAAGAAACTGTTTTCACAGAACAGCTCTGTAAATAAATACATGGATCCGCTTCATTTCTGAAGAATGTTTTCAAGACATAACTTGGGCATGTGTTGTGGCTCTGCTGGAAATTTTATCTACTGTTGGAGTAACATGGTGCTGGACACAAGGTCATCAGTCTTGTCATTGTCACTTGTAAACCTCAGCAGCAGATGAGATTCAAATGTGATGTCAGTGAACCTACAGCTACGGTTCCCAATAAACTTATAATTTGAAGGCTATTAGCAGTTTAATGAGAGCAGGAGTGTAGTACAAAATGTAATATTGGAAAACTTTATTAGAGAACCAGTTTTGTAATTCATGATGAGAAATGAATTTGCTTGAGCAGTGATGAACAATTTTTAGCATCTGCACAAAATTCAAAAGGAAAGGAGGATTGATACAGCATGTGCAATTAAAGTCATGTCTAGTGTTTAATTAAATTGTTCAGTTATGAGGTGCCACAGTTCCTAAAATCTCAGAAATAATTATTGATCATCAAATATTCTGCCACTTCTGTGTTTGTCAGGTGAAACTGGTGAATTATTCATGGGCTTGAATTTAATTCAGTAAATGCTCTTTCTGGTGATCAGTATCTGTGTCAAATGTCTAACTCTATGTTGTTTTATTTCTTACTGTCTCAATACAAGCCTTGACTTGCTCATAGGGCGTATTTGTCCCTCCTTGTCACTCCAGACAAATCCTGCATGTTTTTTTCCCAGAGAAAATACACAATAGCTTCTCTGGAAGATGTTGCGTGAGAAAAGATGATTTTAGGGTATAGAAATTATAGGATAAGTGAGGGTTTTTTTGTGGTTTTTTTTTTTTTTTTTTTTTTTTTTTTAAGTTCAGTAAGCTAAGCAGGAGAAGAGAAAAAACCTTCACAGTCAAGTTTTCTCGGAAGAGAAAAGCCAACAACTGCTCTAATTTACCACAGTATTTGCATATTTTGCATTATAGTTGGGCAAACAGGAGAGATTTAATCCTGCCTGTAAGCATATCTTCATAAATGCATTATAAAGCCTTCCAGAAAGAATAAAATTGGCTGGAAATATACAGCCCTTTTTAGGCATATCAAATTTATTTTAGTCTGTTCAGTGAATATTTATAATCAGCACACATTCGCACTTCCCGGTAAGAGCACTTTAGCAAACTTTACATTTAAAGATTTTTTTTTTCCTTTTTTCAATTGACATTTTTATGACTGAGCCAACACATGACTATATTTGTGTCTCCACATGAATAAATAATGAGAGAAAAATAAAGCAAGTTATTTGCTAATGAACTAACTTTGTCAACAATTTTCAAACTTGCTTGGAGGGAGCGTCTCTCAGTGTTTGGTCAGTATTAAGGTGTAAAAAAAGCTTCTGTGGTAGTGAAGAATGGTGTATTTTAGTACTATGACATTACTCATTGAATTTGCTAAGACAGAAGAAGGGCCTCTTTCTTTTTTCCCTCTTCACTGTTTCCTCTAATGCTGCAATACCTCTGTGAATGATGTAACTACTATAAAACTAAATTTCTAGGGTAATATTTTTCCTGTTAAGTAAACCCTTTGATTTTTGGGCAGACAGATGAGGGTTTTGGCACATCCATGAAGCCTGCAGATACTTTACATGGATATTGAATTTGTGAAATTCCCTCCCCCTAGGGACTGAAATTACAGTAATTTCACGATTATAAGCCACACCTTTTTCCTTGAAGAATCCAGCCTACCCCAGTAGTGCGGCTTATATTCAGGTGTGGCTTATTTGTGGACAAATCCCGTGGTCTACCCAGCTGCTGGGAGGTGCGGCTTATAATCAGGTGTGGCTTATAATTGTGAAATTACTGTATGTTCTTGTAAGAAACACTCTCTCTTCTACCTGTGAAGCTTGAATAAGTTCAGATGCAGCTGAGAGAGGTGAAAATACTATAAAACTATTAATTCTGTAAGTGTAAGAGGAAAACATGAAAGATGTTGCTCTCTGCCCTGAGTGCTCTGAGTCTGTCTGGACTCTCACAGGGCTGAAGTCTGAGATGAAATGTAGACATGAGCACACATTGAGAGTCAGAATATCCTCAGCTGGAAGAGACCCACAGGGATTATCGAGTCCAGCTCCTGGACAACCCAAGAATCACATAATGTGCCTTAGAGCATTGTCCAAACACTTCTTGAGTTCTGGCAGACTTTGTGCTGTGACCGCTTTCCTGGGAAGACCATTCCAATGAGATCCAAAAAGGAATTAGGCCTCGTCTGAGTTACAGATTGTTGCTTTATTTCTGCCAGGGAGAGTTATGAGAAGATTTCTTTCTCCTTTGGTTGCAGAGTTGTTTTTTGTAGTTGTCCCCCACTGGCTTTCTGGATATTTGCCTCCCTGTTTTGTGCCCAAATCATGTAACTGTGGTGAGTCAAAAGGCTGGACAGAAAGAAAAGTGAGGGATCAGTTTAAAAACACCACTCCTGAGAAACCCCTTATTTTTTGTCCAAATCTGTGAGTGTCAATATTGGTCTTTGCACAGTGGAGCACTCCAGCATTGCTGTCACAGACCCCCTGCCGCTCCTGGGATGGGGCATAGATGGCTTTCTTTACTGTAATCTCCACAGGAATTTCACTCATGCACTTTCCAGATATGCCGTGTCTGTGAGGGCTGAGGGATGAGCAGCTCACATGCTGTTTGTGAGGAAGCCAGGGCAGAAGGTAACAAAGCCAGCTGCTATCCCATTAACATGGAGCATAAAATACAGCTTTGGGATATGTGCCTGTCACTTTTGCAATACACTAACAAAGTCAGGTTTCTATTGATTTAACCTTCCTGCTACTCTAACCTGCAATTGTTATGAAGTTCTTCTGCAATTTAGAATTGTGAGTGATAGAGCTTAACTATTGTCAAAACAGAAAATTATATCTTAAAAAAAAAAACAACAAAAAAGCACATCCAGATGCTTTTTTTCTTTGTTTTATTTCTGCAAGTTGGAAGTGTGTTCATCATGAGAGTGAGTCTAGGCCAAGTTACAGCATTTGACTTCAAGCTGTCATTCCAAAAGAGACACTCACTTATATGTTTTCTGTAAACAAATAGGCAGAAAACCAAGATTTTTCTAAGAAAGTCATCACAAAGGAGAAATGGCTTAGACGTTGCAGTACTCCAGGGTGGTATGTCTGCTCTTCCTGTGGAGAACTTTATAGCTTGTTTACTAAGCTGAAATCTGTCTCTCACTTTACCAAATGCTTCCCAAGATGCTGACTTTGTCTAACCGTGTCCCCTTCACTCTTCACTGTTTATTTCTCTTCCTGCCAGGATTCCAGAGTTGTTTGCATGTTTGCAATATGACTCCTCTGTAGTTTATTTCCAGAATAGTTTTCTAAGGCTAAGTGTTCTCTGTCAAAGATGGCAGGCTGCACAAAATTTCAGCCTCACTTCCAATAAACATGGAGAATATCATTGCACCCAGATCCTGGCTCAGTGGAGAGGAATGGTGCAGATATTTAAGGCCCAACAGGTGCCTCAGGGTTGATGGATCAACAGCAGTGATGAGTATTGTGACCAGTGGAGTGGTGAGATAGATATATAAATATGCTCTACCTGAAAGCCACAAAATACCATAAATTAGGGTGATGAGATGGAAACAAACCTCTGGAAAGGTTAGCAATGTCATGTGC
The DNA here is from genome assembly GCA_009812075.1 of Sialia sialis. NCBI lineage: Eukaryota > Metazoa > Chordata > Aves > Passeriformes > Turdidae > Sialia > Sialia sialis. The sequence continues at coordinate 4,435,645 of VRYO01002775.1, read as the reverse complement.
TGTCTCCCAGTAACTGTTTTGCAACTTTTTTGTGGTTGGCCTAGAGTGTGTAAAAAAAAAAAAACAAAAAAAACTATTCTGATTTAAATGTATGGCTAATGAATGGCTTAATGAGAAGACAGACTTTGGGTCAATCTGTGTTGTTTCTAAACTCCTCTGCCCTGTGTTGTTTAAAGCAGTAGAAAGAATGAAACTATGTTGGTTTACAGAGGAACTCCAGATTATTTTATGAGCTGCAGTTTTATGTCTATTATGATACTCACAAAAATTAAGGAAATCCTTATACTCATTTCTTCATGCCAAGGTCAGTAAGTTCTTGTGAACATTAAACGCTAGATTGATTTAATTTCAGAAATTATTGTTTGCATTATGATTTAAATGACTGTCACTAATTTATTTAAGAATGGATTCCATTTGAGGTCTCAGTGTTCCTGGCTCACCTTTGCTTACAAACCCAGAGTGCAGAGTGACTGATGTACTAATTGCTGCTTTCTGGAAATGCACGCATACTTCAATGTGATGGGTGTTGTGCAGTTGATTGAGGAGTGAAGACTGCTGATGACCCCAGAAACTACTGATAACACACTTGAAAGATAACTTGTGGTTCCATGTACATCCTGTCTCTTGTGAATGTAGGCAGGATTGCCTTTCTTCAGGGGAATCCAAATTTGAAAAGTGCATGACCTTGTTGCTTACAGCAGAACAAGTCAGAATGCAAGGGAGCAGCTGAAATAAAATGCACAAACTGTGAAGTGCAGACCTGTGAGATCAGTAGGAGGTTTTGTTTCTAAAGCCAGTTCTTAGAGCAAATGTCAACTATTAAATAAGAAATGGGCTTGTTTCTACAGGAAATCCAAATTCCCTAATGTTTTTTCAGGCAACCCCCTGCAAGATATTCCAACAAACTTGCTCACATGAAAAATTAGTCAGAGGGTATGAAACAATCCAAACCAAAATGACACAAAAGCTCTGAATTCAATTACAGCTTGTCACAATCTCAGGCTGTCCTATCCAGGTAGCAAGGTCAAGTCCTGTGGCTGCTGAGCCCACAGCTGGCTTCTGCTCTCCAGCCTGACAATGCTGCTTCTCCTCTACAACTTTCTGACTTTTCAGTGAGACACTCAAGTCTTTTGGCCCTGGAATTCAAATGTTCTATTTCTACTTTAGCTCTGTGATGGCTTCTCTGTGTGTCTAGGCTTGGAAGCCAACTGCTGCCACTCCCTCTCCACACCTCAGCCTCCCTAAGTATCCAGGGACAGGGAATAATAAAGTTATTATTTGTCACTGTTGAGGTGGGCACAACATACAAATATATTTCAGAAGGCTGATATCTGTTTATTACATCAGCATGCTGTCTTGTACACCCTCTACAAAGTTCATACTTTATTCATTGTTACAATAAATCAACAGCACAGTCATTGGTGTAAGAACATCTTCACCTTTGTTTTTCACAAGACTTTTCTAAAAATACTTTTCCCAGCTGCACGTTTCCTTTTCTGCTTATCTCCTTCTTCTCTTCTTGGTCTCCAGGCCAATGGCCTTGATAAGATTCCTGTCAGAAATAACCCTTATTCATTAACACTCTCTGGCTCACAGGCCAGCTATAAACCTCTCACTATTATTATTATTGTTATTATTATTATTATTATTTTATTACTTTGAGCTCCTCTCCAAGTCTAGTGTGTGAGGCAGTGATGGGACACTGTCCATGACCTGACCCTGGGCATGGGAGCAGAGCTGATGAAATCTCCAACAGTCCATGGTGTTCTATTAAGGACAGAATGTGCTTTCTTTCCTGAGAAAATGGATGTCCTGCATGCAGTGCCCTGTTTTCAGTTTGCTTCCCAGCACAGCACAGTGAGTGCTGAGGCAGAGATGTAAGCAGTGCTCAGTGCCTAACATTAGTCTTAAAAATCAGTGGTGCCACCCACTTTTAGAATTTCTTCCCTCTGAATTCTTTTACTGATTACTGCTGAGTATAAGTGGTAGTGTGTTTTTTTCTTTTCCTCCTGAAACATCAAATCAAAACAAAACCAAAATACTTTTCAGCAGGAAAACTGTAAGATTGCAAGCAGAAAAAATTGGAATTTTCCCTCATGTGAAATTGAAGAATAAAATCTATTTCATGTTGAGTTTAATAGAATTAAGATATTTTGCTGCAGCTGGCCCCATCAGGATGTGGCAGGTCAGTTCAAAGCACATTTGCATCTGCTGAGCTCCCATGGTCCCACGTAGGAGCTGAGGTTTTGCATCTAATTTTACTGTTCTTTCCCCAGGTCCTTTCCTTGGCTGGATTATATCTCCTGTGAGATATAATCACAATATATAGCATGAAGAACATTTGCCAGCTGTGACTTTGTAGGAATCCCATGATTACTGTAAAAGGTGGGGGTTGGAGATAGGCAGGGCATTCTCTTCTCAGGATTAATCCTGAGGCTCTGATATTGCAACTCCCAGAAGGCACTTAGGTGGATGTGGCTCCAGATAAACTCCCTCTGCTTAAAAAAAAAACAACAAAACCAAAGCCCCAAAACATTTAATTTATTTTGAGACTGCAGGAGTGTATTATTTTCACTCTGTAAACTGACATTTTGGGGTTTTTGTCCCGCTTTGTCCCAAAATAAAATAAAGTAATAAAAATTTTTAATCTGTTACCCACTAGTAATCCTAGTTAATATGTAAAAATCTGAGATTACTGCTTCAGGTCACAAACTTGATTTTAATTAGCATTCCATTTATTAAAATATTTTTCCTAAGGTATATCTTTCCATGTAGAGATATTGTAAAGAATGAGGAAGAGAATTCTCAAAGCACTGATTAGCAGGTAATGTCAAATCATAATTCTGGCACAACTTACTAAAACTGGAATCAGGGGTCTATTTGGATTTTCTCTATGCATTTTTGCCATTTATTTCTTGGTGGTAAAGCTTGTCATGTATAGTTGCATCTTGGGAGCAATGATGATTGGTTTTTTCCAAGATATTGTTTGGTTTTTTGTGATCCTTAACAGCTATATGACTAAGCAGCATGACTACTGCTGCCTTTGGGCTTTTATAAGCTTTCTGGCAGTTCCAGAAAAACATTTGAGGGTAAGTAAATTATTTTTTTTTTTAATCAGATCATAGGATAGGGATGTTACAATGCTGGTAAAGCCTGAGCTGCTGGTTCCACACCACACTGCTGTTCCTGGCTCCCACATGGTCCCCTCTCTCTGACATGAAGCAGACTCCAGGCAGCTGCATTTCACCTTTGTGCTGCCATCCAGAGGTGCAGGTCCTCTGTTTAGGACTCTCACCTGTGACTGAGACAGTGCCTTCCCCAGCTTGGGAAGCCTTTCTGTCTCTAGATGCTCCAGCAGAGAGAGCACATTCACTAGATGGGAATTTGGGTTGCAGCTGAGACAGATAAATATTGAAACAGCTCATATACAAGCTTTACAAAAGCTCTGATACCAGTCTTTCTGCACAGCATAAGCAATAACCTGTCTATACTTGGTTGCCCAGTTTAGCTGTTTCTGTATTTACTCCCAGAAGCATGTGAACAATATGCTGGAGTTGATCAGGCAGCACTACAGGGCAAGTGAAATGGTCAATCTACATTCTGATGTGCTGTGGTGTGTGGACTTCAGGCTGGTTGCAGCATTAAGAGGTCTTCATCCGTTATGCAGTACAGATGTTCTTGCAGAGATCAGAGGAACAAGCTGAGTAAAGTTTCCTGCCTCAGGTTTTGGTGTTTTTTGTTTTTCATTGTGTTGGGGTTTGCGTTAGAGTCTATAGAACAGTCTGGGTTTGACAAGGTTTCTCCAAATTCTGGAGTTCAGTCCCTGAACTGTGAACCTAAATCAACTAGCAGGCTTCCCTGTTACAAATTCCTTTTTCCTTTCTTGAGTTATGTGATGAGGATGATAAGCCACTGAAGATTCCCAGCAGACCTGCATTGTTACCTTGCAATGAAGGGCAGTCCAGCACCCTGGTGCACTGGATGACAACTGCTTTATTTCCCTATAAACTTTCCAGCTCAGCTCACCATCATCAACAACTAACAGACCTCCTTTGTCAGCCTTGCCTCAGATGCTAGAGGCTTGCTAGTCATCTCCTGGGGGGTTTATCTCAACATGGAAGCACAAAATGTATTTGAAATGGAAAAAATAAGTTTCCAAAGCAGTTGGTAGTCTAACACAAGCTGGGGGGAGAAGGAGAGACAATCCCTGTGAACAGCCATAAGGCTTAGACATACAGACAGACATAGACAGATTTACCACATTGGCACTAATGCTTTCAATCTTTTTACAAAAAGAAAATATTGCCAAGATGCTAATGTATACACATGGTAGCAATATGTTCATGAGGAATTGTAGTTGAGTTAATTACTGGAGCTGGGCTGTACGGACTGTGTGTTACACAGATGGACTGCAACACACAGGCACTTTTTAAGCATGCAGATTCCTCCTGAAGCGCCACAGCTTAATGACTCACTTGGATTTAAGCTGCTGCAACCTATTGTCCCAATAATCCAGGATTTAAGCATGCTGTAATTGTATGTACCATGCATGAAAGAGCAATTTGTAGCTGGAGAAAGTTTAACGCTGCTCCTAGCTACTTGGCTTTCTGTTTTCTTTGCACTCAAGAGCCAAAATTTGAGTCTCAGCTGTGTTTGTGGCACACAAAGGCTGATTCCTTCCCTCACTCTTACTTTTGCAAACTAGAGGTAGCTCAGCTGAAGAACAGGAAAGGGGAGCCAGCTTGGGTCTCTTCAGCAACAAGATACTGCCTGTCAGCGGGGTCTGCTCTGCGTCTTGCACTGCAGGTTGCCACACATGAGCCTTTGCTTGTTTTTATTCTGTCATAGAATGATTTGGGATAATAGGCAGACCCCATCTGTTCCCATTTTAGGATGCTTTGCTTTCTTTTTCAAAATCTGCCCATAAATAAACACACAGAGAAAAATACTGGGGTGTGAAGCATACACCATGAGGTTAGCACAGAAGGTCCTGCTTCACATCTACCAGCACTGACATGCTCAGCTATTGCAGCATACATCGTACCTGACATCCAACATCACCTATGCAGCTCCTCCAGGCCTAAATTTGAGTGTTAGAGGAACAGGCTGAGTGAATGGAAAATTAACCTTCTCCAGTAACTGCTCATTCCTCTCAGGTTTTGTCAGGGCATCTCTGTTGCTGCACTCTCTTGCTGTGCCAGGCTCATACTGAGATCTGTGTGGGTTGTGCATGGGTTACAGGTGATGTGTGTGATCAGAGGTTGTGTTGTGTATCTTCTGGCAGCTGGGAAAATAGAGTTGCTTTCACAGTGCTGAAACGAAGACTGCTTCATCCTCATTTTGGTCTGTGCTAGGGAGGGGAAGGGACTTTCTAAGGGGACAGTCTGCTGTGGTGCAGCTGTCATTGAGGAAGGTTTCAGCAAGGCAGGGGTGCAAGGCACAGCTCAGGAGGATGTATTTAGAGCTGCCTTCGTGCCTGTAGCATAACCTTTACTTCACCATGAATTCTGCCCTGTGGCATTTCAGGGTTTTCCTTATCCTGAAGTGAAACTGATTATTCCACAAAAACTGTCTGCCACTGCTGCTGTCGCAGCCAAACTTCTTGTATCAGATTAACATTCCCTGTAAGCACCATGGAATGGAAGGCTGTGAACCCAGCCCGGTGTGAGTGATTGTACATTGCTATTACCTAATTCTTACAGTATTAAGGTAATTAGGAAACATAAGACTTCACAAAAATAGACAGCTCGTTGTACCGAGAGTATCAAAGGCATTTCTACTCCCATGCCAATTTGAACAGTGCTCTTGGCTACTCCATTACAGTAATCAGCTTAGCTAAATTTGTTTTGCATGTCCAATGTAAATGAATGAGTGGTTGCCATTCTTTTAGGTTGAAATCCCCTGCATCTGCATAATTAGGGAAGTTAGCAGTCTGACTCCAGAAGTTGTGATGTAGGGGGGGAGCAGGGATTTGAAATCTGCATTCAGAGTGTGGGGCTGCCAGGGAGCACCCCAGTGAGTGTCACATTGGGATAGTGCAGGAGCTGCGTGTCTATTGCATCCAGGTCTGACCAAATGTGGATTATGGGCTCATTAAACCTTTGAAATGGTTCTTTTCTGTTCTGGGTAAACACTGGAGATATAACGGTTGTGTATTATGGTGCCAATCATTCCTCTCCCCTTTCTCTGTGTTCCAGGATGGGTCTTACAGTGTGCAGGACTTCTGCTGTCATCACTTCTGGGCCTCTTCCAAATGTGGTAAAATGAAGAAACAATGGAAAAGTGAAGTCTCTGGTTAGAAACCCACTTCATCTGGGTTGAGACAGTTCACACAAGATGGAATTGTAGGCAGGCTTTTTTTTCAGATGCTTTTCTAGTTGATCCAATTTATAATCTGTCCCTGCAAACATGCCATTTCTAATGGGTTCCATATGCCTCTAAGCCTTCCTGTTATTTCCTTCTTCAAGGATTGCTCTGTTCAGCAAGAAGTCTGCCACTCTGCATCTTGTCTGAGGGTGGTTTTTTTTTTTTTTAGAACCTAAACAAGAACTGGAAGTGGGCCTATGGTTGGATGCCATGCTTACAGACATTCTTCACAGCTACCCTTGACCTTTGTTCTGATGCTGCTGATGGTAACGCAGAGTCTGTTTAAGACACATATGCTAAAGCAAACAGGGGAGTTTGAGGTATTCTGGCAGTCAAAAGTAGCCACAGTAATAGAGACAGTATGAGAAGTTCAAGGTGCCTACTTGCTGGTGCTACTATACTGCTTATAATTTTCCTCATCTATAATTTTTTTTTCCGTACACAGAGTCTCTAAACTGCTGTCATACTGAATTATTTCACTGTGGTTCCAGACAATGGTTCTGTAAATACTCCTCTCAGCCACTTTTTATGGTTTATGGGCATGGAAAGGCTTTGAAAGTTCATTGCTACTTTACTGCCCACACATTTCCCCATCTATTCCCTATTTTGCTGCTGCCTCCTCCTCCCTGTATTAATCCTCCATTAGCATCGTAAGGCACTGATGAAGGATGCCAAGGTCACTCCCGTGCCAGTAAGCTTTTGCAGCTATGGATAGTCACATTTTAATGTTAACTTAGAGGCCAGTTTTGGTTTTCCTTAAGAGGCGATTACCGTGAAAAAAATCAAATCATTGCCCGTTTGAGTTTCTGGAATCCCTATCAATTGCTACTGAAATGAGAGAATTCTGTAAAGCCAAATACCCTAGCCAAGACTAAAAGTCCTCTCCTTCCTGTGCTGTTTTCAGTGTCTAACCAAAAATGTTTCTCAGCTACCAAGCTGCTAAATTCCAAATTAATGCAACTGGAGTTTTAGGTATCTTGATAAGATGGAAGAAGTGAGCAGCTGAACTGCCTCTGGTAATGTCTTCCCATGTTATGTGACCCATCTTAGTTCTTTCACCTGATACTCTTTGAAAGAAACATCTCTACTTAAGGCACCTACATAGGCTTATGATGGGAAAAAATCCATATGTTGACATATGAATTACTGTTTTAAATTTGTATTAAACAAGCTGTTACAGCTTTTAAAATGCCATACTAGGCATTTTACAAATTGCAAAAGGGAGTCCCTGCCAACATGGAGTTTATGACCCAGACAGATAAGAAACACGGAGAAGGTAAATGTCACCTTTGCTTTTTGTCTGAGGAAATTGAAACCCTGAGAGAGAGTTTCTTCAAGGTCAGATGCAGCCTCAGTGAGAGCTGCATGGGTTGAATCCCCATTTCCCAAGTACTGGCACAATATCTAATTCATTAGACAAGCAACTCTCTTAAAATACTTTGGGTTGCTCAATTTCCACCAGAAAGTAGAAGTTCAAAGTGGAGTTGACTTTATTTTTTGAGTGACTTGCAAACTAAGAGCAAGAGACCTATTAAAGAGCTGTTAAGAAAATTAAGTTGGTCTCCTGAGGAGGATAATTTTTAGTCAACATAGAGCAATCTTGATTGGTTTCAGTGGGCCCAATTCTTTATTATATTTGCATTTTGTACATTCTGAGATAACTAGGTTGTACAAGATTATTGCTGTCTAGAGCTGGGTAGACTTGCTCTCCATGAAATTCCAATGTCTAGCAGCCAGGACATTATTAAAAAATTGAAGAAATACAATTTTGCCCTTTCAAAGAAAGAATCCTTTTCCCCGAAAACATAAGAATATTAGCATAAGATGTGATTTCATTTGGCTGAAGCATGGCAAAGGGGAATCTAAGCTTCCATGAGCTACTTGCTAAAGTACTTATTCCCAGGCACATAGAATATGAGCCTGTCACTTTTCTTTGACTGATTTGTACTCAAAGGGGACAGTAAAAGAGTTTAATTCTATATTTTGCTGCAATAACAGCAGTTAGCTTGTCCAGACCACAGAATTATCCAGCTGCTGTGAAGCAGGTAGGAGGGGAACAATTCTTGTAAGAGGTCTCCAGAGATTCATATTGATAAATTCCCCCTGAAAAATACTTTATTTCAACAAGAATAGGTCAGGATCAACAAATGACAAATTAGTACTGGAATATAATGTGTTAAATCTTGCGTAGCCATCACTGACTAATGAGGACTGACCTTTGCAGCAATATATACAGTCAGTTTATTAAAGCAGGGACGGAGCAATCTCTAGGCCTTTGGTCAATCTAGGTTGCTTGGGGCTGAGGAATTTCCATTTAAAATATCTCTTCAGGTGATAAAGACTGATTCAATAGAGATCGGCTAATAAAGAAAGTGCTGGAAGCTACTATTAAATTCTAGCTTCTGTCAGCTTAACAGTGAAAACTTTTAATGAGGAAACCATTAAAGTTGACCTAATGAATCAGAAATGCTTTTCCTTGCTGGCTAATTATAGAGTGCCTAGAATGTCTTTCGACATATGTAATTTAGAAAATACAGATCTATTGAGTCCCCCTGCTCTCAAAGAAAACTTGTTGCATAGCAAAAACCTGGAAAATGCTCATCTGGGAGGAGGCAGGTTTGACCTGGATTCACTGAGGAAGTCTCTGGGGTCAGATGGACTGGATGCAGAGGACATTATATTAAATTAGTGGTTGATATGTAAAAATATTGCTTTGTATAAAGCACTGTGGTTGTGGAGAAACACAGTAGGACACATGATGGATAAGAATTATTGCTGCATCCATCTGGTTTGTAAAAGAGCATTACGATAATGTCCTAGTCGGTAAAGTAGAAAATGTAACAAGTTATTATGTTTACAAGTACAATGTGATGTGAAAAATGAAATTATGTCACTGAAGGTGATGTTTGCTGTTGGCTCGAAGGTTTTCTTATAGTAGCAATATATTCTGGTAGCAGCATGATCTTTTTTTTGTGCTCTAGGGAAAATTCATCAGTATTAGAGTAACATTTAGAAGTCCAAGCCTAGCTGAGACTGGTCACTTAAGAAGCCAGCTAAGAAAGAGTTCCCACTAGTGTTGCTACTTCTCAGATTCCTTTCCACAAAATATTAACATGTAAATAGGCAGGATAGATAAAAGAAAGGCTTAATTTTTGTTTGGCAGACATGAAGCACAGAGAAATCAGATAATTTATCAAAAGTTGCAATGGAAATTTGCATTGAGCTAGAAACAGAACCTAGATTTTTAAGTCTTAATTTAGAAATTGAACTGCTGTCCCAGCGTGCATGTGGTGGGTGATTTATAATTTTTGTAATCAATTTTCATTTTCCTATGTAACTATGCATTACTAGGTCCAATCTGGGTTTTTCCCTCCAGTTCCTACTTTAAAGAGCTCTGACATATATAAAACATATTTCTTTCTGGGATATTCAAGGTCTGAAAGAACCTTGATAGACAAATGTAAAATGTGGTTTGTGGTAAAAATCACGACCCAGTTTACGGAAGTTGGCAGTTTGAGAGAAAACCCAGATGTGCAACATACTGTAAATAAAGACGCCTGTGTCTGTGACTCTCATAATCCAACTACTTCTCTGTGTGATTAAGAAGCAAAATCTCAGGTTAAAAAGTGAAAGGTGCAGAAGCTGGGGATACAAACTAAGTGAGATGAGGTGGAAGGGGCACTGCAGTTTTAAAGTGTAGCTAAATACCTGACCAGTTTGGAGAAAAAGCTTCCTGTTTCCAATGCACTGACATATTTGGATTTGAAGGGTTTGAAGCCTTCATTTAAGACAATAAAATATAAAGTAACTTCTTGCATGTTTTTTCCTATCAAGCCAGCCATACTGAGCAATGCTGCCGTATGAGCTCTGAGGTGGTGACTGTGCAGGGGTGAGGGCTCAAGGCTGGTGAGTTCTTCAGAGTAACTCCAACTTCAGTAGGAGTGGTGTTGTACCATGCACTGACTGATTCCCTGGGGGCCTGCTGGTTTCCAGGCAGTGACCATTTCTGCATCTTTTGCAAGGCCTTGGTTGTCTTTGCAGGGCTGGCATTTCTAAGCCAGATCCTTCTCCATAAACCCAGCCCGCAAACACTTGGACTTGTTGCTGTTGATGCTAGGGAGATGATGAACCTCATTAAGACCAGACCTTTTTCAAAGATATAAAGCCAGCAGACTGCAGCCTCTGGCAGATGCTCAGATCCTAGGAACTCCAGCTGATGTCATTTCTCAATATCTGTGGCTACCAGAGCAGGGGGAAGGCTGCTCTTCTGTGCTGGGCACACGTGGAATAAGCCCAGGCTGCCAGGAGGGGTGGGAAGGGGAGCTGGTTGGTTCTCTGGCTTCCTGTATGTGAGACTTGAGAGGCCAGCCTTCCTGCCAGCCTCCTGGAGACCCCTTGGCCAGCACAGTCCAAGGGAGCACAACGGAGGGTGAAGAGGTTACATCTTTATATTAAACTAGGAGCCAGTGTCAAATGGCTAAGGTGGACATTGTGGATCTTTTACTCTTTTTGCCAGTGCAAAAGATCTGTCTGCCCTTAATTTCTTAATATTTTCTTCATGTTTGCAAGTGCCACGTATCCCATACAAATAAATTTCCTTTATCCACTTTAGAATTCGAATGACTCAAACTTGGAATGTTCTTTTGTTCTCTGCATTTTAAACATCGAGGATTATGTGTGCCCTGAGTTTCTTTGTTGAGAACTTTCTTTTCTAATTGCATAACTCTGTATTATTAGCTCTAAATGTCACAAGGATTCACAGGAGTTTCCCACAATTTTTCATGTGGGGTTGCACACCGAGGCTGTCTGCACTGTCTTAGAAGCAACTTCTCTCTAGTCTTTCTGTGTGTTAGAATTTCAAGTGAATACATAATAGAATGTAGAACTATTAAGAAGATTTATGGTTCTGTGTATTTAACATCCCAGAATTTTGCACTGGGCCTTCTGGTACTGTTTATTTACTTAGGGCTGGTTTTAGGTTGTAGGCATTAATAATTTTATGACTGAATGTTCCTAACAGATGGCTTTATGGGCTGTAACAGCCACCAAAGAGCAGTGCCAGGGAGCAAAATGAAACCATATATAATACAAACAGTTGTGTGCAGGCTTGCTGTAGGTCACAGAAATACCTCATTTATTCAGTATCTTTCTGTAAAGGAGGGTTAGAAACACCAGCCAAGAATAGAGCCAAAGGGACTCCCTCTGCATAATATTAGTGGTACATTATTGTGACTTGGAGAAGTGCGTAATTGGTACCAGTCAGAGGCCCCTTTCCTCCCCTCCTCCCTTTTTGAGTGTCTCCCCAGAAAGGCCTATAGATTCATGGCTTGTTAAGTTCCTGTGTGTGTCTGAGGACAGTGTATGGTTTGTCATCCCTGAAAACAGAGCTGCTTGTTGGCTTTCTGGGGCCTGTGCAAAGAGGAATGGAGGATGTGCCATTCAGAGAGGTCTGACCCATTTGTGGTGGAGTCACTGGGGAGGGTGGTACCAGCCTGGTCCTCTGAGCCCTGCAAATCTGCATGCCTGCACTGGTACCTGGGGGTAGTTATTTCCCATATCTGTTCCTTGTTAATACCCTTCTGGATGCAGGGAATGAATCCAAGTCTTTAGGCCAGTGAAGGCTGAGTGAGACACGGATTCATCATCCCCTTCAGATAATTTTTTTAAAAGAAATCTCATGCCTGTTGACATGAAAGAAATTTATGTATATCAGCATGAAAGAGGCACATTATAGGCTTGTAATCTAGAAGCCCTTTTGGGTGCATGCCCAACTTTTCTGGTGGAACTCAAAGATCTTGTGACTCATTGGCAGCCTCTGATACTCCACATCAGGGACTTAGCATTGAAACCACAGAAGCAGTGCCAAGGTTTACCTTATCTTGACAAGACTGCATTACATTCAGCTGCATCTCAATAACTTACAGAAATTACGGATAGCTCTTGCATAAATGGAGATGTAACAACTTGTAGCATGATTAGGGGATCTCAGACTATAGCCCACTCTTTTTAATTACTGCAGAGACCACAGGAGGAAGAAAAAAGAAACCACTGGGTCTCCTAGATAACTTTACTGGCTTAGTAATCTTGGCAGGAATTTATTATCTGTTTGTGTTTCTCAAAATACCACAGGCAAGACCACAGAGAGGAAGAGCAAGAAAGCAAAGAAAGAAAGTGTTGTGTGATTCCTTAAGGTTTTACTTTGCTGAGCTGTCTGCAAGCAATGTGATGAGGATGAATCGCTGCAAAGATGCAGCAGCATCTTTAATCATGACTTGTTGCATGATTAAGGAATAAAAAATGAAGGTGATTATGCCAGTGTTTTAGCGAAAAGGAATCATTCTAGTAAAGCTGGTGGTAACATTTACAGTTTTCCAATTGCAAGAAAAAAAAAATCATGGTTCTTTTTGAATCATTTGAGAACACCTTGGTCCACAGGAGTGTCAACTCACTGAGTAGTTCTTATGAACCCAAGCACCTGTGTAAATTCACTGTAAGTGAGTAAATTCCCTCACCTTCTTTCATATATGTGCCATGAGAGGGATAGAGAAGTCTGATGGTGTGGTTCAAAATACTATATGTAATAACTTGACTTGTTCTTCTACTGTATGAGCAAATATTTGAAGAATAAAGGTAAAAATTCTTTCTTTTCTTTTTTTTTCCTTTTTCTTTTAAGAGGAGTAAAATAAATCTGAGCACTGAGATTAAGCCTTAGTAGTACATGTCACCATGTATAGGAATGTACAAGTAAGAAAAACCTTAATAATCTGACATCAATACAGGAGCTAAATTTAGCTTTTTTATATTTTGCTGTAAGCCATACTGTCACTGGGGTCTGATAGTTCTTCCTTTATCTGGTGTCTTGACCTCTTCTGAACCATTATACCTTTCCTCTGCAGTAGCGTGGTTTAAAAATGTCAGTCATTATGAATTAGGTTCAAAAATATTCCTGGATGGCAGGTCTTCAGTGCTTCCTCTGAAATGTTAAGTGAAGGTAACATCAGAAAGCTTGAGACTGATTTCTATGCAGATGTCAGCAGGAGCCCAGCCACAGCCTTTTGGTAGGATTTGAAAGGCTGGTACACTTTACATCATTTGCTTCTACACTTGCTCAGGGCCAGAAGAATTGTTAGCAGTTCTGTTTAGTCTATGCAAGTCGCACTCTTTCCAGATGTGATCCTAGAGAAACAAATCCTCAAAATACTTGTTTGGAGCTCCTGAATGCTGCAAATGTAAGGAGATTCTGGTGGTGATGGATAGGCACGTGCAGGCTTGTAAATTGTAGAGCCATTCTGTGATGGTGAAAACCTGGATGTGGGAGTGTTACCGGCCCCTTAGGCTGGCAAGGGAAGCCTGTTTGTGTGATCTTTGTGCAAAGAGGGATCCTGCACAGGCTGTTACCAGGTGATTCCCTCCAAGAAGCAGAAAATCCTCTGTCCTTTCCTTAATGTCAAATGAGCTGATGGGAGGACAACTGGCTCAGGTCTGCTATTTTACCAGGAGCCCCCCAGTACTCTGGGGTGTCTTAAAGTTCCAGGTATTCCTTGAGAGACTTCAGCACATCCTGAAAGCAAACCACAGAAGTAGCAAGCTCTTAGTTTTAGGTTTGAAGTTTTCAGTGCTCTTCAGGGAAAACATTTAGCATTTATAAATTAGGTACCTGCTAATTCATTGAAGCTAATTTATAGCTGAACACTACTTGCTTTTGAATCCTCTCTTTTTTTTCTCTTTATAGCAAGTGATAAGAGAGTTGCTGAAGAAAGAACATTAGCAATCTTGATGTGTCAGCTCTTGTAGATGTTTTTTTCAAATAGTGCTGTGATCATTTGGGATTAAAGCTAATAGGACTGCTTTCTCTTGGGTCATTTCCACATTGCCTATAGATGCTGCAGATTCGAATGGACTCTGTCTGCATCTCTGCATTGTTTATCCTCCTTCCCTCCTGCCTTGTCTCTAATTCATACCTAACAAGGGCCTTTTCTTGCAGTTATTTGTGGTAGGTAACTTGCTGCGTGCTGTGGGTGTTGGATTATTGGATTATAAGGTTCTGTTTGTCTTCTCCCTGGGATGGCTACCCAGAAACCCTTTTTATCTTTTTTCAACCTGCTGCTGTGTGGTCCTTCTGAATAACTTTATGTATGAATTAAAAAAAAGAAGGGAGGGAGAGGAGGCTGTTTACAAGAAGGAAACGTTTTGCTGACATTTGCAGGATAACTGTAAACATGAATAGTGCTGCTATGTGAACACCTTTCTAGTACAAACAGCTCAACTTGCTTTATGACAGTTAGCATGAATATAAAATATTCATATCCTATTCAAGTATGCAATGATGAGCTCAAAGAACATCACTCTTTCACAAGCTTGTCAGTGTATGATTCATACTCTGTACAGTTGGTATCTTTAGACAGTTTTTAATGTGCACATTATATACTCAGAAATATATCTTATTTACACCTAATTTTTGTGAGACTTGCATCTAAAATGGTGCTGATCCTCATCCTTTATGCTGTGCAGGAGAATTACAAAGTCCAACCCTTTCCTTTGAGATCCTTGTATCTTGATTCAGATTAAGCATTGTTTACATTGCTTCTTGCTAAGGTGTTTTTGAGTGACACTAATGCAAACTCATAATGAGGTGACATAGGTGTAATTAGTATTGTTTATTGCGCTTGTTTCCATGTTCAAAAAATTACCTGGATATTTTTGGTGTGCAAATCAATTCAGAACCTGAGCTAGTGTAAGGCTGCACAGTCCAGTGAGCAGGTATTTCTCTAAAAATTTCTGTTTGGCCATCTGGGGAAAATAAACCAATATTTATTCAGTTTAACTGTGAAAACGAGGCGTGGGAAGCCACCTTGTTAATATAAATACTTGTTCCCCAATTCTCTCATAAATGTTTGAACCTGTTGTTTTACTTCAACAAAATATATCAGAAGATAATAGGAAGCATCAAAGTACTGAATTCTCATGAAAACCAAGTGCAATTTTTGACCTCCAAAATAATTAGTTCATCCTGCACCAACCAAGAGATGGTAAATAATTTGCTCAGTCCACTCCCTAATTGCTGATTTCCAGCTGACCACTTGGGAGGCACACAGTGCTCACACTCCTAGTCAGAGAGGATGTGTGCAGCTTGGGGCAGACTGCAGCTCAAACCACCTCTTGCCCTGGAGGGAATTTAAATAAAAATAAGCTTCTGGTGGTAAAATGGAAGTCATGAGGATCTCATTTTGTTACTTTAGTTAAATTAATTTAAAAAACCCCAAATAAATCAGTCAGTCATGAGGAACAAATGAATTGAAAATAAGGCATTATTCATTCCATGACTCATGGGACTGTTGTCGCACTTTTGCCTTTTCTGCATCCTGACTTTATGTTGCAATGACTTCTTCCATTTTGGTCTGGAATGAGTGTGATCCTCAGCAGCCTGATCCAGGTTAAATCAAACACAGGCCACACACTGATTTCTAAACTGCTGTGATTCCATTACCTGTCTTTCAGAATGTTTGCACAAGGCTTCTACTCAATGGACTCTGATTTTATACTCAGGCTTGTGCATACATGATTAATACACATTGCTGTGCATTATTTTTCTCTACTGTCACATGGAAAAGAATTTCAAAGGGGAGGATTTAAAGTTAGCTGCTCTGACTAAATATAATTACAAAGAAGGGCTTCACTTTCAAGTATGATCAGTGCCCTCATGTTCTGGTGGTGTAAGAGCTATAAAAACACAACTATACTCAGGAGTTGAAGCATTGGTTTTTTGCTGAGCTGAGACTCCTTCAAGATGGGATTCAAATTCTGTCATGATATTTTTTCCCCCAATACATACAATCTTCAAGCCCAGCTGGGTTTGCATAATAAGCAGACAGGAATCAATATGTGATTTTCACTACTTTTGAAGATGAATTTTTATTCATATGCATTCTTTAATAATATTTTTTTCATTGGGAAATCCTTCTTACATTTCAGATCCCAAAACAAACAATAGTTATTAATGATCTTTCACATATGAACTGGAATAGGATATTGCCGTGATAAAGAAATTCTAACATGTAGCTGTGTAATTTAAACTGCTCTTTTGTGCTACCTCAGATAGAGCTTCTATGTAAGCTTATTGAAAAATAGTAATTAGTACAAAAGACAAATTGAGTTATTTGTTTTGGCTGTTAGATTGAAACACTACATGATAAACACTACATGATAAGCACTACATGATAACCAACCTTTGGCCTCAAAAAACCCCTAATACATCCAATGGTCTGAAACTGGGTTAATGTGACATATCACAACTGGGATTCCTTAACACTAGAAAAATGTTATTACCTGGGTAACAAGAAAGGAAGCTCTCTACATTTACAGAACAAGAATTGGTAACTTCTGACTCACAGAGAAGGATAAATGTAGATAAAGGAGGCACCTATGCAATGGAAATGTTAAGAGAGGAAAGATTTAGTGATAGTCCTGGAATTAAATGTATACTTGACATCATTATTTCAGGCAGGATGACAGTACTGACCATGGACTCAGAGGTAAGGGTTGCAGAAGTGAAAATGGTTTGTGTGTTGAAGGCAGGTGCAGGTGCTCCATATGTTCAAGTCTGAGGACTCAAATAATCTCCACCTTGGCCTTTGAAAGAGATTGCTTCATAAATTTGAGATTTTGACAGCAAATATTTCTGTTGAAGATATCTAACAGTGAAAAGATAAATACCAAATCTGATACATAACCTGAAGAAATGGTAACAGATTATACCATACTATAGAATGAAGGCAAAAATATT
>VRYO01002775.1:4344573-4413922 GCA_009812075.1 Sialia sialis | reverse complement strand
TTTTTTTTTTTTTTTTTTTTTTTTTTTTTTTTTTTTTTTTTTGGTTTTGTTTTTGTTTTCCTTAAAGCAAGGATCCATGTGCAACAAAGTAATGAATTAGTAACAGAATCTCACCAGTGCAGGGTTTGGTGTCAGGTGCTCAAGTTGCAAACAATTTTCATAGACCAGCGAAGCCTTTAAAGGCAGCCCCAGGCGCCCTCCCTGGCCGGCTCTCACTTCCGGATTGGCATTTCACTGGGATTTGTCCATAGATAAGCCACACCTGATGATTAGCCGCACTGCTGGGGTAGGCTGCATTCTTCAGTGAAAAAGGTGTGGCTTATAATCGTGAAATTACTGTATATAGACACAGTTTATGTAGCCAATATTTTCCACTTAATCTTAGTGTTCTGAGCTTATTAAATCATTAAGTATCTTTAGTCATCCTTGAAATATACTTTGGGTTTTGGGAATGAACTCACCTTTCTTTTGGGGAAGATGTGTACATCAGAAATGTGGAAGGAACCCATGGCTTTCATTTGATTGGTCAGAAATTACTTTTTAAATTGGAGACAACCTCTGAACAGGAGCAGAAACTCAGCCCTGCACCTCAGCTCAGCCCAAGAAGAATGGAGAAAGAAACCATGCAGGAGGGCTGTCTAATCCCCTGGGAGCCCTGGAGAGATGTTATCCTGCTCTGCATCCCCATCTCAAGGATGCACAGGAAAGCTGTCCAACTGATGGGGCTGGATTTGATGGGCTGGAGTGAAGTCTGAGAAGCAGAGGTGCAAGATCTCATGTTTTTAATTTTTGTGCTCTGAGACTGTAGCACAGTGAGATGCTTTGTATTCAGAGGTAAAGAGCATGTTCCCTATAAACAGAACACAAAGCTTTCTCTGTGTTGTGCTATTAAAATAACTCTTAATGGTTTTGCTTAAGAAGTAGATCTCCCATGTATGCACAAAATTCAGATCACTCAGGGAGATATGTCAGCCCTAAATCCCACAGAAATGGACAGACAGGTCTTTCTGAAGTGCTCCTTCAAAGTGAAATAAATAAGGACAATACAGCATTGAAAACCTCCTATGGTTTCAGAAAATAGATACCCATATTCTATTTGGTAAAATACTACAGATAAGCATTACAAAGTATAGCAAAGCCAACCTAATTATATTACCTTCCAATTCTAGTCTGATCTTTTTCACTAATATTGATTTCACTTTGTATCCCAATTGAGCTTACAATGGCAACTGAATTAAGCCAATGTACTTAATTTTGATGTCTATCTGTGTGGAGAAAAAAGAATATATGCCTGGTGGAGATCATTACAGGGAATAAATCCTCCAGTAGATTTTTCTTGTGCTATGGTACAGCATTAGTCAACCATTGCATGTGTCTATACAATTTAGGAAAGAAAAATTAGAGATGATTTGCAATTTAAAAAAAAGAGCTCAACACAAGCTATTGAAAAGCTCATTAATTTTACAGTAACATCCATATATTGATTTCACTTGCTGTAGGTAGAATTTTGATAAAGATGGCATTTTGAAATTGGTCAGAAATTACACCCTCAATTTCTCAAGATTATCTCTTACTATTATTACTTTTTTAAGCAAGACCACGTACATGGGTGTAATCTATACACATCCACTGTAATTTGTTTAACAATCTTGTCTCCTGGCAGCAGTGTTCACTCTGCCCTAAGTGGAACAGAATATGAGGAGTTGATTTGATAGACAGAAAAAAGAAAAGAAAGTGTTTTGTAGGTAGTAGGAACTTTGAGAAGCTGATTTTGCTGAAACAGAAAAACAAAAGCTTATAGTTACCTTGTGAACTTGGAATATTAAATATCATGGAATTGAGAATCTTTTAGCATTAGAGATAGGCAAAGAGTAAATTCACTGACAACAGTTTGGCAGCTCAAACTCAGGACAAATCTAGACATATTGCTTTAGCTACAAGAGAAAAAAAGAGGAGAATGACAATAGCTGGTTTCAATTCTTTCTAAATGAAATATTTTGGTTCTGTTTTCAAGGTGTGCTTGCATAGAGTTCTCCAAGGCTAATAAGTCAGATTTAGGGCTACATACAATTTTTTTTAAATCACCAAGTGATAAAAAAAAAGAAGGCTTAAGTTCACCTTAAAGCATGGGGCTTATTCTTTCCCCTTTAAATTCTTGTGCTGAGCAAAAATCCATTATTCAAACAACGGCAGCAAGGCTTCCTTCCAACTGATTGGATATTTATGGGTAACAAGAATATCCCGTGTTTTGTCCCTTGGGCTCCAGGACACGTTCTGTAACTTTTGGCAATGGAGCTGTTAAAGGGAGTACAGTAATTCCACGATTATAAGCCGCACCTTTTTCATTGAAGAATCCAGCCTACCCCAGTAGTGCAGCTAATGATCAGGTGCGGCTTATTTATGGACAAATCCCAGCGAAATGCCAACCCAGAAGTGAGAGCCGGCCAGGGAGGGTGCCTGGGGCTGCTTTTAAAGGCTTCGCTGGTCTATGAAAACTGTTTGCAACTTGAGCACCTGACACCAAACCCTGCACTGGAGAGATTCTGTTACCAATTTGTTACTTTGTCACATATGGATCCTCGCTTACAAAAAAAAAAATGCGGCTTATATTCAGGTGCGGATTATATATGGACAAATCCCATGGTCTACCCGGCTACCGGGATGTGCGGCTTATAATCAGGTGTGGCTTATAATTGTGAAATTACTGTACTCCTAGAAAGGGAGTATGTGATTTCTGACTCTGAAACTTTGAATGATGGTCTGACGTAGTTACTAGATTTTGCACCATAAAGCAGGGGCTGCAGCTCCCTCAGACAATTCTACTTTTCACAAGAACGCTGGACTCTGGTCTGGACCCCTAGACATGACTTTGCTGCAGGTAGGCTGTGAAGGATGTTAATGAAGGCAGGATGCTGACAGGCACAAAGTACACCCTCTTGATATGTGCTGTACAGACATTATTTGTCATCCAAAACCACAGGGGTGTTGCACCTTTTACTTATGGAAAACCAGGTCTATTTGTGCAGCATTGAACTGAAAGGGAAGTAAAAGAATCCACTGCAATGTTTAGAATTTGCATATTCATGAAACTTAATTAACTAATTACAGGGCAGCTAGAGAATTGGTAGGCACAGCTTTTGCACAGACCTATTTTTTTATTGTTGGAAAGCAATAAACAGCAACACCCCAAGGCTTGATAGTTTGCACTCACCTCTATATATTGTAATAAAATATTGAGCATTGTGATACAGGTGGGTGACTAATTGAGATGAGTTCTGTGAGGGGTGGGCAAACAACCTAAAGACCACCCAGAGTTGTTTGAGTTTGCCTCCACTGTTGACAGCCACAGCTATGACTAATT
This sequence comes from Sialia sialis, assembly GCA_009812075.1. NCBI lineage: Eukaryota > Metazoa > Chordata > Aves > Passeriformes > Turdidae > Sialia > Sialia sialis. The sequence goes on along the minus strand of VRYO01002775.1, from coordinate 4,410,561 downwards.
CGGGGTTACTGTCAAATGCTCAGCTTTGGCAACAGAGGTGGAGCTGTGGACATCTGTATACCAACACCCTCAGTGCTATGGATTTAATCCCACTCTCTTATTCTTTATTCTTTTTTATTTTTAACACAGATAAGGAACACTTTGGGTGCCATTGTCCTTATTATGAATTGACTTGCTCTTCAATCTGATGAATTTTATTCTCTACCTTATATCTTGCTGGGTGTGCATACACAACTTTTTTGAAAGGGACCTTATCCTTTTGTGTTAATTTGATATCTGACATTCAGAAAATGACCCTACTGCAACAAAGATGATGATTGCTTTTTACCAATTAAAATATACCCTGACATGGAGTATTAGGCCACCTATTTATGTTAGCATTTTAAAAGTATCTGTCAGTCAATGCAAATTGTAGGACTGGAAAAGGCAGGAGTTGAATAAACTGGTATGTGAATTCAGGCAATTAATTTTCAATTTTTCAGAGAAAAAATAGTCAGAGAGTCTTTGACCTTTGTCATTTTCCAGGAGGGAGACCCCAAGCAGCGCACACTCATTTATTTTATAGTATCCTTACCCTATGGAAGTATGAACTTGTGTAAATTAAAAAATGCTCCTGCATTTCCTTAAAAAAAAATCTCTCAAGTATTTACTTCCTCTGCCCATGGGGTTCCCTAATTTCCTAATTACACACTGCCTGTCCCTCTCTGAAGATGCCCCTCCTCACCCAGGGGTTGCCCATGGTTCCTCAGTCCTGTTACCGTGCAGTTGTTCCCTGGATGTGAGCGGCACCTCGGGTGATGAATTTGTAAGATGAGACACCCAGCCTGGCTGTCTGAGCTGTCAGCCTCCTCCCTGACAGGTTTCCTACGTGGTGGTCTCAAGCTAATTTAGGCCAGTCAAGGATTACCATTTCTGCTCACCCCAACAAGTGAGTCGAGGCTGTTCTTTAGGAATTTCTGAGCGTGGTGATTATATTTGGAGAGGAGCAAGTGCCTCTGCATTCCTGCCCTTTCTTATCATTACCATGACAGATAGAGATGGACACACACAATATGTTGTCCTAGAATTCACACTGTTCCAAAGTCTCTCATGTCACTTTGAAACTCAAATCCTTCACAGGACATCTGGAATATAAAAAACACTTTGAACTGTTGAGAGACGGCAGTGAAAAAAACACATGTATAATTTTTATAGGTTTACTAAAGAGGGCAAAGCTTGATATCTAACTTTTCATGTGTACCAGTGCTAGCAGGTTCATGGTCTTGAATGCCTTGTGGCTATCAATTGGACACACTTTTAGTTAGAAGCAGTGGGACAGACCTGATTTTTTTTTTTTTTTTAATGCTCGACCAGAAGAGCAAGATGCACACACAGAATGCCTTGTGTCTCCATGTCACCCACCAGTATTTTTTTTTTTTGAGAGAATATGCAGAGTCTACATCTTAGCTGAGCTTCCATTAATTGAAATCTCCTTGCCATTGCTGGATCAGATTATTCCTTCTCTGTGCACAAACATGACACTCTGCTTGCTGCTGGACTGCCTTTACTTTTTTTTTACATACTTTTGTCTGTTTAAGAAGACCTAAGCTTTTGTAATAACTTTCTGCTATGTTATTCTGACCTGTGATTTCTAGACATCAGCTGAATTTCAAATACTTGTTTTTCAGTGTTTCTTTTAATAATATATTTCATGAAGAAGAGATTATCTTTGTGATGGTCATTGTGAGTAAACAGGGACAGTGCAATGAGTTTGAAGTAGTACAAAGCTAGACTACAGTGTGTGATTAGCAGATAATATTGGCAAAGGATTTTAAATAACAGTATTTTTATCCAGGATGGCACTGTAATTTTGTGTGTTGGATTGCAATACAAATTTTAAAACAGATGATCTCTTTAGTGGAGATTGTTTTCACTGGAAGTGCTTTTTGCATGGACCTGTGAGAGATTTGGCTCAGCCCATTCACAAAGAGAATTTTCTGCAGGTGTCACTGCTGGTGGTAAGTTGTTGTTAAAGTCAAAGACATGAAAATACACATCAGCCTTGCTTTGTACACCATGCTATCAATGCAAAAAAAGATCATAAACAAGGCTCTGTTAATGGCCTGCCAAACAGTACCATCACAATGAGAAAATCTGTGCAATGGGAGAAAAAATGTGTAGCCCTTTGCTGGCTGAATTCCAGGAACTCATAACTGAGTGGCATTTTGCAGTGAAGTGCACACATGCCACTGAGTTCACAAAGCAGGCGAGTAGGTTTGAGTACTTGTTATCATTACAAGATTTAATTTTTTTTCTTTTTAAAAAGACTGGCTAGTCAAGGCAGTAGCATCTACCATCTCTTTCGAAGAGCAGGACAGGGAAAGGACCTTGCTCCCCGAATTTATTCACCCTCAGTTCAAGAAGGATTATTTCCTCACAACAGCAATTGCTTAAGTGGAAGACATGCATATTCCAATTCCGTGTGAGGTCATTATTTTTAAAATAAGTTTGTCTTCTTTAGTTCTCTGCACAAGCCTCCTAGTGCTTACAGACTGCAGAATGCCCTTCAAAAGAGAAAATAATAATGAAAATATCCCTGAGATAATAATTCCATGGTAAATTCTAATATTGCTTTAATTCCTTCAACAAATTACAGAGAGAAAATATAAAAGCCGAGAATCAGAAGAGGAACTTACCTATCTGTGGGATTAATAATTTACTAATGGAAGATTTTCTTTCATTCAATCAGCTGTGTGTTCCTCCACCAACAGAGTCCTGACTTTTTCTTGGATTGGTGTTCTTTTTTTTTTATTTTTTTTTTTTAACTTTTGATAAGTGGCAGGGATATTGCTGGAATTGTTCTCTGTTACCACCATCTTGTGAGTTGCTAATTTTCTTAGCCTTGATGATTAATAGTAGATGATTTATCATATTTATATAGGTGGCAGAAGAGAACAGACACTCTAATAGTTTTGTCCTTGTTATAGTGGCTACTGTAGAATTATGTATTGAGATCCCCACATACCTCCTTCTGCAATCTGAATTCTGAGTAGATGAATCAGACAAAGGATAGGATAAAAATACCATTAACCTCATTTTACATTCAGGGAGTTGAGTCAAAGAGGAAAGAAATGATTTCTCTGAGGTCTGTGACAGAGGTGTGAACAGAAATCAAAGTTCCCAAGCCCTTGACTCAGTTTATTTCTTATTAGTATTGCAGCAAGTAGACACATGTCTCTCAAAGACCTTCCCTTCTTGACAAACTATATGCTAGTGCAGTAAAAATCTTCCCAGTTCCTCTCCAGAGACTCGGTGCTCCATGTACATTTAAAATGCCTCTGCCACAAGGACGTCTCACCAAGCCTGCCTTGGGAGATGCTGCTGCCACAGTTTTATAATAAGGATATGTGTGAACTCTCCTAATCAAAAGGGATGGTTTTATTTTGTGTGTTAGAGCAAAGGACACAATATGGTTTCCTTTACTGTGAGAAAACCTGCCTTTCTATATCAATTGTTTATATACAGAAAAGGTGGAATCTGCTTCTCTCCAATGATGAGAAAATGTGTTTCCTGAAAAGACAGTGAGCTGGAATTTTCTGGGATTTAACTTTCCTTTTGAATGCTGCACGTTCCAGTGAAATGTGAGGAGCTGTGGAGATATTCAGCAGTAGTGTTGCAGCAGAGCCACGTGCTCAGGAACCACTTTTGGAGAAGGTGATGTGCTTCATAAATAGATGTGTAAATCTGAAAAAGCTGAGAGGTGGCTACTCTAGAATTAATTTTCTTCCTCAGGCAGTTAGGGGATTCCTTGATCTTTCTACAGCACTCTTTGTTCATTGCCTTGGCTTTGAAGAGGATGGACTCCCCAGGATTGGGCAGTGGTCAGATGGACCTGGTGAACATTCAAGGTCAAGAGTATATTGCATTAGGAGTAGCCCTGGTTGGACAGAAACATACATTCCTCATTAAGGCAGCCATCGTAGCAAATGAAATTAGAGTCCTATAAATCTGATTGTGTCTGGGCTAGAGTGAGGTAGTGTCTCAGTGCTCAATTTCCCAGTGTACAAAGTGCCATACGCTGCAGGAATTCAGGAACTTCTGTGGCAAAGAAAGGAAAAGCCTAGGGCAGCAGACGTGACACTGAATGAGAAAACTGTGAATATGTTGAAGGATGACAGAGGAATTTCTTTTGGCGACAAATCTACTTTTCTAGCCTATTTCTTTGAAAGGAATTGAACAGGGAGTGTCTGCCACCTTTTGCTGTCTATCAGCCTGACTGTAACATTAATTTAGGAGAAGTCATCTCAGCAGCAGGTTTGGCTAGGAAAGGAAATGAAAGACTGTATCCTCTGAAAAATACCTCTTTATCTGCCCACGGTATCTCAGCAGTTAAAGAATTTCAGTGATGTTTCATCATCTGTCCCTTCGTTAATGCATTTTTCAGAGACACAACAAGAAGGATAGTTTAGAAAGATAAATGCAATTGATGATGTAATGAAAAAAAATCAGGAAACAATTATAAAACCTTTTTTTATGAAATGTTTTATGAGTCTGTATTTGCATCTGGGGAATATTAGAGTAAATATTGTGCAGGGAAATTAGTTTTAATTTCATGCTAACGGAAAAATCAATTCGGTTCTAATTAGGTTATGATTTTTAAAATACAATCAGGCAGTCATTTCAGTGTTTTGATTAGATTGTCCTATCATTTGTTTCGGTTTTGATAAATGCTACTTCAGAAAATGCCTTTCAACACAAAAGCTGATCTGCAGCAGAATAGGTTTGGTTTGGGAGAGTTATTGTAAAGGCAATAATGTAAAAATTATTAAAGTGGGTTATAGACTGTGAGCAATTTGAATTGTAGTGAGTAGAGCTGTGGCACTTCAGTCTCCAGTACAATGTAATGCAGGTGCGGATTGGATGAGTGAGAATTGTTGTTGATTTTATAATTCCTATCTGTTCAATAAGGTCTTGTAACTTCTGTGCCAGAAAAAATTCTCTTTATTAATTACTACTTGCAGGGAAATGAACTGAGGACAGTACTACTTCCCACACTTGCATGTTTAAGTGTTCCTTGACCTTGCAACATGTGAGATGGTAAGACTTTCTGTGACTTTTTATATAAAATGTGCCCTGAGAGAACCAAAAAGTAAATCACAGCAGCATATTAAGATTGTGATCTTCAAGCTGCTTTTGAAAATCTCAGTCAAGATCATCATGTGGAGTTATCTCAAAACAGAAAATTGACAAATACGTGGCTAGTATGTGTGTGTGGTATAGACTGTATATAGTTTATACTACAAAAGTCTATACAGTGTTAAATCTACTTAAGAGAACATTGCAGCTATTTTGACCTGCCATTAATTAAAAAAACAAGACATAAAGAATAAGGGTGAGGACTCCTGTCACCACTATGGTCCTGCACAATTTTCTTCTTGTGCTTTTGGTTTTTATTTGAACAAATGGACATTGTTGTTCTCTGAATGACACTGTAGTTCTGCCAGATCAGCTCCACTGCTTGGCTTCTCTGATGATCCATACTGGGAGATGAAATGGTGATGTTTTCTTCGCACTACTCTGCATTCTCAGTGTGCCTACTCCATCTTCTTGTGTGTGTTTTTCTGTCCCTTTGAGTGACAAGTGCCTTTACTGAACAGTATATTATAATCAAAATGTCTCGTGCAGAGCTAAAACTGAAAATACTGGCATTAAAAATTAATATGGTTGTCAATCAGATGTCCACTTTTGCATGTGGCATTGCTTGAGGTAAAGTATGGCATTACTCTTACAAGATCTATGATTTTGATTATTTCTTGGGACATGCCCAGCCTCTTTTCTAGGTTAGTTGGAAGGAACGTTATATAAAGTTGATTAAAAAAAAAAAAAGAAAAAAAAGAGAAAAATGGCAGTGTACATTTCTATCATCTTGAAGTAATATAAAACCATTTTTAAAATCACTGTGAAGGAGGAAAATTGGGGGAAGTGTGAGGTTATGCCATTTCCTAAAAAAATTTCTTAGTATGAAATCTATGCAAACTTTAATGTAAAAATTAGAAATTATACACTGAATAAGCTTTGATGTTTAATAGAAAACATCAGTGATTTGCAAGAGTTTTATTTGTACAATAAACTATCTCCTGAGGCTTTTTCTGAGGGTTTTTTTTTCCCTGGATATTTGAATTTTTAAAAGCTGTTTATGATGTATTTTTCATGTTGCATGATTTATATTATGGCCAGTGATTGGAATGGGTGCTTAAATAATATATTCAGTCTGTATCACATTCTCAGAATTTTTAATTGTACTTCCTGCAACTTCTGGATTAATGGGCATAAATTCATCATGGGTTATTAATAAGATTATTAAAATCATAGCAGTTAAATCCTTTTGAGACTTCAAGTTTGCAGACTTAAGCAGATCAGAATTTGTAGTCCCATTTCAGATTGCTTGGAGGACTTCCAAACAGGGTGGTAAGTTAATTAATAATAGCAAACCAAGCCAGTGCCCTTAAAATGTGTGTTGGACAACAGGCTGAGGAAATGTTGTTTTGGGCATATTTCTAAATCTATGTGGACACTAATGGAAATTTCAGAAGTCCTGTGTCTGTGGAATTGGCAATATATTCATAAAAGTCAATCTTGTCTTGGAGAACTTTCTGTCTTCTGTTTTCTTCCATGGCCAATGCAAAAAGAGAGAAATGCTTGTTGGAGGATTCTTTCCATAAAGAAACTTAAGTACAGCCTGTAAGATCCTTTCTTGGCTTGAATAAGTGTTTTTTGAATATCTGCCTTGAGATCTAATTTTTCTGATCACAAAAGGGAATTCTGATTTCAGTGTGAATTAGGAGCCTTTTTAGCTCTTCAGTCTCCTGGAAGATTGCAATGGGATATGGTGAAGAACAGTTTCCAATAGAGGAAGACTGAGGTGAAGACCTGCTTATGAAACTTAAACATGGTTTATAATCCATGACCTCCTGTTAAAATGCTGTAACCTTCATGATCACCATTGTAGTCACGCAACAAAATAGAGAAACACACAATTCTTTGACTGCCTTGCAGGAAAAGCTGTATTTTGTGCTAAGTGTGGCCAAGTGGGCCTTGTCTCATCTCAGTTGTTAAGGAAAAGATTAACTGAAAACATTTTGTTCTCTAGCCTTATTCTCAAAGTAAAGTTATAAATACATTTAGGCGGGTTTTTTTCTTTCTTAGGGAGAAGTGACAGTTTATAATCTCTCTTGCATTAGCTCAGAAACCTGATATTTGTGTGATTGGCACAGATGAAATGTGTGACATGCTCATAGTGAGAGCAGGTATGCACACATGAGAACAGTTAGATGTGTTTAATGCCATAAGGAGATTCATTACTGATGAAATTTTAGCTCTACCCATTTCTCTGATAATAAATTCAGGCTCAACCTGTTCCAGGCTTTCAGACCTGTATTTTGTTGGTACAAAATCTTGAGAAGCAATCTTTTCTGATGTGTTTAAGGCTTTGCAAAATCCAAGGCATCACATTCAGCAGTCAGATGCTCTGCCCTGTCTGACCTGTGCTTGGCTCAGGACTGATGAAGAATGGGTTACACAGCTCTCAAGCATCCCTGGCCTGACAATGGCCCTGGTATAAATTAAGATTTACTTCAGGCAATTATTTAGGGCATATATCTAAATTTTGCAGTGCTGTATCAGAACATGGCAAACTCTGGAAGAGGTATCTCAAGTCTTGATGAGAAAGCACATTACTTTCTGAGCTTGCTAACTTTTCTGCTTATGGCTGTACCCAATGCTGGGTATTTCAGGGAGCCTCAATATTTATAGGAAAGAGAAATGACTAAATTTTATGTTCCAAATGCATAAAGTTGTGTGACTCTGCTTGTGCCACTCAGAGGTGAAGCGTTAAAAATCTGTGAGATCAATATTCTGCTACCTTGGGATTCTTCTGGGGGAAAATTGGTCAAGACAAACCTATTTTACACTTTTTTGGTGTTACTGTCTTTAATGAAAAAAAAATTTACAGAGGGTGTTAAAATCATGAATGAGCAAGGAAATTTCTTAGGTAGGCTTCTGCAGGCTGTTTTGGACAGCTGGTATTTCCTCATTTTTTTTTTTTGAAGAAAACAAAGTTGAAGTGCTGTGGGAGTAGAGGCACAGCGCTGCTCCTGCTTCCCCACAGGCTTGGATCGGTGGAAGAAGAACTCCAGAACTCCAAATTGCAGGGCTATAGATAGGATGCACCTTGGGCAGATGAGAGGGGAGGCAGAGGACCCTCTGAATTTGCTGAGCTCTGCCCTTTCCAAAATAAGCATAAATGCTAGAACATTTATAGTTCCAAAATATGTTCCTTCCCTCCACACCTCAGGACTATTCTCTGCTGGTTAGAAGATGAAATCAACTTTAGACAAGATAAAAAAATAATGTTCTAGTGTCCTGACTGAATTCTTGAGCTAAATCTGGCAAATGATAACAAATCTATTGCCTACCCCTTAGTTCTATCAAATGCCATTAAAAAGAAAAAGGACTTTGGATCAGGCCTGAATCTACAGAAGTATAAATCCAGGGATGAATTTTAGCTTTAATTTTCCATCACTTTAATTTTCTCACTTCTTGATGGGTGTGAATTGATTTTTGTGGAGTGGCTTGAAGCATAAGCTCATGCAAATAAGTGCATGCTTTGGCTGATAGCATTTACCTTGCCAGGGCTTTGCACCTTTCCTCAACCAGTGGCCTGCAGAGCTCTGCTTGTAGGGTAAGAAACAGCACAAGAAAAGGCTACTTTAAATGCAGTGACAGTGCTCACAGCCAGGATACTGGGAATAAACACAGAAAATTAACTGGAGACACAATATAAGGTTTGTTTTAGCTATTACCTGCGTAATTTGCCTGCATAGGACCTGTGCCTAAATGATTTATACTTCTAAATGTTGTGGCACCTGCACTAATCCCACAGTGGATCATTCTACAAACGGCAAGGAAACCTGAGCTGAGAAATGAACGTTGAAAGTAATAGTATGTTAAAAGTAAATGTTGAAAGCAGATGATATCCATAAGGCACAGAGCGTGGAACAGAAGATTCACAAGGCTTGCAGGAAGTTGCTTTATTATTCTAACCTATAATCCCTGCTGTGAGGAACTCTGCCTTTCAAGCCCACGTATAGGATGTTTCTCTGTGATAAGAGGAAACTTTAACAGGCTGACTGTAAATGTTTCCAAAGTACATTAAATAGCAAAATCTCACATAAATTCTGCTGCAAGGACAGCAAAATGTCTCCCAACCTCGTTTCTAAGTGTAGGGTTTCCATCTTTTATTATCTCCCATTATCTTTACATTCCATAACCTGTTCCCCAAATTGATGTTAAAATGACATTTTGGAAACTGCAGTCAGTTTCTGACTGAACCAAAGATGTAATGGAAAAAGAAGAAAAAAAAACCAAACAGTGATTTGTTGAATCCTTAGGTCAAGCAAATTGTTACTTTGCTGGAATGCTATTGAAGGATGTCAGTTCTCTTCATGACAGCCTCTAGCCCTGCATCCAATGGAATGGAATGCCATGAGTCTAATGAATATCAAAGCTGTGTGACCCATGAAATTACGCACACATGTATGATCTGTCAAGCAGTGTTTGCTGCTATAAAAAGAAGAAAAGCAAAAAAGGCAACTTCTGTATAATTCAGTAAACCAACCACAGTGGAAATTCAAGTCTGTTTGAACCTGGTGCTTCCTTCTTTGAGGTCTTCTTTCTACCTCCTGCCAGTCTGAATTGTTTTTTGTCACTGTTTCATGAGTCTAGAGGTGTGTTTCTTGTGGTGCCACATGAGAACTTCTTCTCTGTACCTCTGTCTCTTTCAAACAGAAACAGGAGAACCTTGCATTGCTAATAGGGATTAATGAGAAATTCTTCTCCTTTTTGAATGTGCAGTAATTTCATGACTATAAGGCGCACTGGATTATAAGGTGCACTTCTGGGTTGCTGGCAAATTTCTAAACTTCGTCCATATATAAGGCCCACCAGACTATAAGGCGCACTTTTTTTTTTGTAATGAGGATCTGTGTGCAACAATGTAATGAATTAGTAACGGAATCACAGGATCGCGGGGTTTACTAGCAGGTGCTCAATTTGCAAACATTTTTCACGGATTGGCGCAGCCTTTAAATGCAGCCCCAGGCGCCCTCCCCGTGCCACGGGCCCCAGCACTCCCGCCCCCGGCTCTGGCTGGTGCAGCTCTCGCGGCACGCGGCTCGGCTCATGGCTGCTGGCCCTTGTGGCTCACACTTCCGGGTTGGCAAATCTCCGAACTTTGTCTATATATAAGGCGCACTGGATTATAAGGCGCACTTCTGGGTTTCAATCAAAATTTTAGTCAAAAGAGTGTGCCTTATAGTAATGGAATTATTGTACTCGTGTACTTGCTGATCATGATGAGCCATTTAATTCACACGAGCTTAAGGGTGACTGTGCAGGTGAATCCGTGCGGGTGCAGAAGAGCTGTGCAGTGTCAGTGGGAGAGGGAGAATGTGCTGGGGAGGAGGGGACTGCTATGTGACTCCAGGCTGCATCTTCTTGGGTGCTCCAGTGATAAAAAGTGTTCATTAGAAAAGTCTGAGATGACTCACATCAATTCAATCATGCAGTCTTTGAAAAAAAACAACCCCACAAAAAAAAAAAATAAAAATTCTTGGCTAGTGTTTCACAGTAAGATTGCTCCTCAAATAGATTTTACAGGTTGCTTTTACAGCACAACGTTAACAGCTGCAAGTCCATGTACAAGGTTGTGTAAAAATTTGATTTACAATTTTATTTTTTAATGAAGTGTGTACCTTTTTTATTCATTCTCTCTCTAGCCAGCATAGCTGATGATGGCAAAGTGGAAAATACTCTTCCAGTGTAAAGAGAAAGGGAAAAATGAAGAATGTGTTACTTCTCTCAGAAAAGTAAGATGTTTGCATTTTTCAGACTTCTGTTGTCTGTAAAAACCCTTGATTAAATAAATTTCAAGAATGTTTTAAGGATTACTTGTCCATTTGAAAAAAGAATCTTAAAAACCAAACATTCATTACTAAATCATCTTTTATGAGACCAGAAGGATCTCTGGATAATAGGCATTTGTTCCAAAACAAAACAGTTATTTGTTCAGGGTATGGAAGTTATTAATTATTTACACCTTTTCCTACCTCAGTTCTACCTCTACTTAAAATTCATGGCCTAGGCGCTCATCAAATATTGATTTTTACCAAAGTTGATGCTTTCCCTTTAACATTATTATAATGAGGGATAAAAATCAAATTGCCTTCACTGAAACTCAATCATTCTCACAAGCCATCTGCATTGATCTTTTTTCTAGTTTTTACCATAAATTATTCTATTCAATTAAGTAAACCCCACACATAATGACATTTTGTGAACTAAATAATTTACTGACTATTTTCAGCTAAACTTACCAGGCTCTGATGCACAGTTATTTTCATAACATTAATAGTAATATATATAACCCCCTTGCAACTGAATGCATGTCAGAGTCTTTGTTTGGGAAGAGGGATCACCTGGGAGGGAGAAATCTTCTTGTTTAGAAAAGAAACAAATTCTGTCGTCATCACATATGGAGTAACTCAGTCCCTTCTCCTTAGCAAATGAGGAGGGCTGCATGCAACACTTTCTGGTGACAAAATAATTGCAAAATGATTTTCAGCTCAAAGTGGTTCTATTAGCAACAAGGACTGTAAGCTAATTGATAAAAATTGGCCCGTTTTACACTTCACTGGTGAGATCTGAGGAATATAGTAACTCCTCTGAGGTGTTCAGAGAGATTTCCTCCTCTGCAGAGTCGTGGTTGTGCTTGCGTGTCACACACATTCTTGTCACCTCCTGGCAGCTCATCTGGAGATCTGCCCATTTTCTAAATGAGTTTTGTTTCACATTTGAAAAGTCATTCAGCTCTGGTAGACTGAATTTTCCAGTGGAAAGCAGAGCTTGTAACTCTGAAATCTCCTTCAAGCAAGGAGGATTGCTCCCCCACATGAAAAGGCTGTTCTTTGTGGGTGGTTGATTTGGGTAGAAACTGAATCACAAACTTTAGATACTGGTCACAAAACAGGTTTTTCAAAAATGCATAGGTTTTAGGAGAAACTTGTCATAGCTGTGAAGATATAGTTGGTGTATTAATCATACCTCGCAAATTTCTGTTGGGTGTGTCTAAGGAATGCCTGCTGTGAGCTGTACTTAGCAAACAGCAAACAAATTATCTTTTGGAAAAAGAAGGGCAAAATATACTCAGCTATTGTGGAGTATATATAGGTACATTTCATTGTTGAAGATGACGCTGAATACAGACATGCTTGTAAATAAACAGTGCCAAGAGTATGGCATAGAAGAGAGTTTGGAATATGTGTTGTCACTTTAATTTTAGTATGAATTCTGCACCATGAGACTTTGTTTCCTTTGCAAATTGTGGTGATCATTTTTGAGAAGTATGGTTCTGCTAAATTGAGAGAAAGTCAATATATGGTAATAGTATTGCTCAAAAGCTAGCAAAGCCCTAATGAAACCCAAACAAAACCCTGCATAAAATAGCATGAAATGTTTAACTCACCTTAGAGAGCTCATCAATTTTATCTTAATTTTTTTAAATTATTTTTTATTTGCATGAGAACAGTGGTTCCATAACAAAAATCAGTGTGGAGATGGAGTGAGCACCCATAAAATTGTGTTGTATTTATGCATTCTGGTGACAGCATAGGAAAGGGAAATAGTTCATTCCTTCTTTTAGCACAATCTGTTTTGTATGCGGAAACAAGGAGTCAAAAATTTTAGACCACCTAGGATGGGAGTTTCTGTTTATTTCTTTCATTGCTTTTCAGCCTTTGAATTCTTTGGCGCCATCATTTTGAAAGGTTGCTACTGCTGCTCACACTGTGTCTTGCAATGTCTAAGCAAATAATGAATTTGCAGGTAAATAGTAAACTTATAAGTTTAAATGCAAAAGCTTGTATTGATTTAATTCCCCATTCAATCAGGTAATTTTGTGGTTCAGTACCCATCCATTTAAACATGTAGCCCAAACACAAAATATCCCTTTGCCTTGCTCAGTTACTCTCAGAAGAAAATGGAGCTGAATGTTGCTTTGTGTGTGTTTATCTGTGTTATTCTCTTTATGTTTGGATACACTTAGGAATAAAAAGCATCCCAGTTTCTGCCCTGACTCCTTGCAAATTCAGGTTTTCTTGCTGCACCTTGCTGGTGAGATGATGTTCATAAAATTGGACACTGATTGTGCTCTATTTTGAGGCTGCTGAATGAGAATTCTGTGTGCTACTCTTTATTGTGCTTGCTGAGTAATAGTGCCACACCTTTCACAATGAAAAAGATGAACAGAATGCAGGATGTGATCTCTCCTACATCCACTGCTTTCATTCATAAGAAATAAGAGTCAAAGCTTTGCTGGAATCCTCCTCTGTCTTTGGTAGTGTGGTTTGCTCTTTGTAGAGATTTAAGTGAAGGGGAATTCACCCCAGCATGAGTTGATCAGTCCAATGAACGTCTGAGATTCTGCTGATTTCCAGTCCTTATTTAGCTGTAAAGGTAAGCAAACATCCAATTAGTTGATTGTAAATAGAGCCTCAAGAATTTGGATCAAGCTCTTGTTCCTTTAACTTCTTTCACTCCATGATAGTAGTTGGCCATATAGGTAATGCAAGCTTTGCTTCCTTGTGCTTTGGCTTTATTAGCACCACTGGGACCTAAAGCTTTTTACTTTTCATTCCACTTGAGATTCTTTTCTCTGAATTAATGGATATTCTGAATAAATCATTGTGAGGGCAGTGCATGCTGTAGGGAAAAAAAAAATCATTGAGCCAGCATATCTGAACAGGTTTCATGTCTATTACTCACATACTTTGTAAGGCCATTACATGTGTAACTTAATGAGCTTTTTTCTACTTTGAACCAAAAAAGGCATATATGCCTCATTCACATGCCCAAATGCTAGACAAAGAGAATGCAACTCAAGCACACTAAGCTTTTCTTTGTAGATATATTATCCATAAAGCACACAATGTTAGTGCTGCCAGTGCCCCACTGAAATGCTCCCAACAAATCAATTTATTCTTGTATTGGGAAAAATGATCAGCAAAGGAACAGGTGTCACTGCTGTATTCCAGCTAATGTTAAGTGTATTATAGTTAACACTGAACAAGGAGAATTCATGCTGGGACATATTGTGAAATGTTAATTATAAGAAAAAACATTATTGGATTGACTGCCACTGCTTCTGATTCATGATAAGGAAATTCCCAGAGGGAAAAGAACAAAAATACCAACTGTGCTCTCCCTTTGCTATTTTTCTGGGGAATTACTGCAAAGGTAATATAGTGTTGGATATTCCCATCCTTTCCTATCCAAGTTTTGTGGATCCAAACTGATCCACACTTATTTGTCTGATCCACACTTATTTGTCTAGTCTACCTGCCAAGATGAAGGCATCATCAGATAGGACCTGAGCAAGCACCAGCCCTTTCCTGGTTCCCCCTGGAGGATTGTGAACACCTGTGCCCAGCAGGAGATTTGTGTGCTCTGAGCAGACACAGATCTGAGGGGATAATGGCTGAGGAATAAGTGTGCAAAAAGTCAAAGCCCTGAACTTATTTCAGGATGGGGTGAATCACTGGAGGAATAGACTCTCATCTCTTACAGGTGTCTCTCATTGCCTTTCAGGTGTCTGAATTGGAACAGATGGGCTCCTCCCTGCCAGGTGAATCTGGAGAGTGGTGGCTGAGGACATGAAAAGGGTTGCAATGTGCCAGGTGATCAGGATAAGTGTTTCTGCCTCTTCTTACATCAAGGCATGGGGAGTTGCTGGAGATCTTCCTTTTCACCTCTCTAGGGTACAGTATTGTGCCCATGGCTAGTCAGTGCAAATGCTCCTGGCACTGTGCACTTTCCAGCCTAACTTTGGGAGTAGCACAGAACTCTAGAATGGTTTAGGTTGAAAGAGACCTTAAAGGTGATCTCATTTCAACCCCCCTGTCATGGCCAGGGATGCCACCCACCAGAGAAGGTCGCCCAGGGCCCCATCCAACCTGGTCTTGAACTACTTGAAACCAGACTGGGAAGAGACACTGCCCAGGTGTGAGCAGCTGTGGTGCGGAAAGGCTTCAGCTGTGCTAATTTCACAGGTTACAATTTGCACAGGGACTGACATACCAAAGCCTGTGTGGCTGGGTCACTTTTATTTTCCTACAGATGAGTACCCATGGTACCAATATCCTGCAAGCCACATGCCTTGATTTCACCAACCAGTGCTTAGACTCAGCTGACTCTGTTGTTACTGTCAAGACTGGAATTAAATGGGAAATGAAAAGCAGTCCCTGTGAACTTGCAGCCACTGGAAACACAGTTGATTATTACAGGAGAACAGCAGATAATTCTGTAAATAACATGGTGCATCAAGTTTTGATTTGCTCCATCTTCAGTCACTCGTTTCATTTGAACTATTGGGGATAAAGGCTAAATCTATAGTTTCATTGGCCCTAACTCTAGCTAAAGTTCTGGAGCAAATTCCCTGGAGAAGATGAACTCATACAGGTCATTGTCTTGATTTTCAAGTGGGAAAAGTCTGATGGAAGTCTAGTCATCAGCTGAGAAGCCCTGCCTATAATTTTGTGTTGGCTTTAGTAACCGAAGAAGTGGCTTATCTTTCAGATTTTGATTTTAAAAGTCATCACATCTTCTGCTCAGGTTTTTAATTTAACTGTGTATATTAGGAGTGAGAGCTTCCCTTTCTAATGCCTCTCTAGTTAAAAAAGGAAAAATTGGCTTCATTCATAAGTGTCCTCAAGCAGAGGGCTGGGCTAAAACTAAAGCTATTTTAGTAGAAGACAGATGCCAGGGAGTTACTGAGAATGGTCTGGATTAAGGTTAGTCTCATTAGTTTCTGACATTCATAGCAATTCTATGAGCAGTAAATTTCCATCCTCAGCAAATTTCCAGTGGTAACAAGATTTGTTCAGAACGAATTTGACTGATGTGCTCTATTCCTGTCTTCTTAATTTCCAGAAGAGTCTTCTGATCTTTCATGAGCAGGTTCAAATATTGACCTTGCCTCTATCTTGTGGGGAGAAGGAAGGGAACCTGCAGCTCCAAGTTCTTCACTGAAACCTTTATACATGTGTGGATGGGACAGTTTTTTTAAAAAGAGGCTTACCTTTTCATTATATTGCTGACTATTAAATTCTTTGCAGAAAATAAAAGCAGAAAGCTTGGTATATGTAGCTCTTATTTTATACCTATTTTTTGTCTCAGTAATGTCTTGCCTTATCCAAAGGCTGGTAATAAAAGTGGGAGTTCTGACTGATAAGAAGGGAACATGCTTGCTGCTAGTAACCAAAGATTTAATACTTGAGTTACTCCATCCACTTCAAAGTAGCTGTTTTCCATTTGCAGCCCTGAGATCTCAGAAAGTTGTGTTTCTGGGCAGCTACTTTCACAGAGACATAACAGTATTATACATGCTCCTATGTATTCCATCAAGATAAGTTACATGACATGACATACTATTCCAGAGCTGTCAAAAAGTTGGACTTTGCTGTCCTTTATCATTTTGTTTACATCTGAGTGTCTGCAGGTGACTGGAGGTGTCATTCCACTGAAAATCAGACAGCTGAGGCAGCACTGAAATGTTAGTCCTGGAGAATAAGATTGCTGTAACCTTCTAGATAGGGGTGTACAATTGCCTTTTTGAAATTCACCATGCTTCAAGTTAACCTGTTGATTATTCTGCTTTGACTCTGCACGTACCAGAGCTTTGGAATGGCAGGCAAAGAGCAAAAGAAAAAGTTCTGTTAAGC
This sequence comes from Sialia sialis, assembly GCA_009812075.1. Classification (NCBI taxonomy): domain Eukaryota; kingdom Metazoa; phylum Chordata; class Aves; order Passeriformes; family Turdidae; genus Sialia; species Sialia sialis. Next base: position 4,393,750 of record VRYO01002775.1, on the reverse strand, counting down.
CATGAATACCAGTGAAAACTATGAATGACTCCATGCTGGTGCTGACAGCACTCTTTATTTTTTCTCCCTATGCTGTAACATTATGTACTGTAGAGTCACAGGAAATGCTAAAAAGCACATCTTTTCATCTGGGCCTTTTTTCAGTCCTTCTTATATGAGAAGCCATATGTCTCTGTCCATGTAAGTGTCATATTTCACCCTGCTCATCTAATTTATCCAGTCTGAACATTTGTCCTAATGCTTTGATACAAATACATTTTCTCTGCCCAGATTCTTGTTTGTGTCACGGTCTGTTCCTGCTAGAGTTGAATGAAGATTTGTCAACAAAAAATCCACTCAAAAAATTAGAATCTAATCCAAAGCCTCATTGACGTCAGCAGAAATACTCTTAATGACTTCAGTGGTTCTACAGTGCCCTTTTCATGCTTCCCTAATTTCTGTAAATCTATCTGTTATAGAGAGAAAATATTTTTTCCCCTCAGTATTTTATTTTATTTTTAAAGTCTGTGTAATGCTAGGGAAATATTAGGCAAACAAGATGAAAATTGTGCCACTTAGATGCAATTTGGCAGATGGTTGCTCTCTCTGAAAACCAGTCATGTGCCTGTCCTTGTGGATACCTATGGGTTTGGCTTTAAACACCCTGAAATCAGGTGAGCTGGACTTTACAAAGCCCCCTTGCCCTAGGTAGGTTGCAGGTCTGCACTTTGCCTTCTGTCTTGGGTTACAATACAGGATGTGATCAAAGGTATCTATTCTATCACCATCTGTTGAGGGTGGGGGCAGTGATCCTTATCTCTGTGGGAGATACTCTGTTAATGGGCCATCCATTGAAACCAGCTGGGGCAGTGTTCTTTATCTTTTCACACCCCATCCTTCCTCCAAAAAGTTATCTCCTGCTAAAGGCCCATTGAATCCCACTGTGGTGTTACTGATAAGATTACTTCATCCCATTGGGAGTTGCTCCAACCAGGGGGAAGAGCCCAACATTTCTTACCAAGATATAAACAGAGATTTTGGGACACTAAAGTAGCCCTTTCTCTACTGGAATTTCAGAGGAAAACCAGCCCTCTCCACATCACCACTGGACCTCCGGAGGGAAACTGCACCCTTCTACAGGAGCACTGCTTCAACTGACCCACATCTGTCACTGCAAGAGGACTGTAAGCCACCATTTAGTAAAACTGCTACCGACACCCTGACTGATGGGGTGTCATGTTGTATTCTGACTTTGTCAGGGTTTGGGGTTTGTTTTTTGTAGTACTGTATTTCTGTTTTAATTTTCCTAGTAAAGAACTGTTGTTCCTAATTCCCGTATCTTTGCCTGAGAGCCCCTTAATTTCAAAATGATAATAATTTGGAGAGAGGGGGTTTTCTCCATTTCAAAGAGAGGCTCCTGCCTTTCTTTGCAGACACCTGTCCTCCAAACCAAGACACCCTCCATGCCTGGAGCCTGGCAGGGCTGGGCTGGGAGCGCAGAGCTGGGAAGTTGCAGGAGCCTGGGTGTGGGGGTGAGTGCTCAAAAACAGACCAGCCCTGTTTTACCTTCCCAGAACGCAGCTATCTCTGGTGGCTCTTGTGGACCTGTGTCAGCAAAGTGGTGTTTGTAGTGCTTCCTCAAGAGAAAGTTTGTCTTTTGGAATATTAAATAGAAAAGACAGTGAAGTAAAGGTTGCACGTGGCATGGTTCAGCAAAATAAGCAAGCAAGCAAATTCTGGCACGTAATTTCAGGACTTAATCTCATCACTTCTAAATAAATTTACATTAAGTAAATTCAAGTGCCTTGAAATGGAGGGAAAGTCCAAGACAACAGGTGCTCATCTGATTTTTAATAGAGAAAATGTTTGAGCACAATCTATGTGAGCCAAGAGACTGAGCAGTGGGAGAAGCACCCTCAGTGCAAGTGTAAAATTAATGTTTTGGGAGGAATAGCTGCCACAGAAAAAACTAAGGAAATCTTTCTGTCAGAACTGCACAGATGGTGAGGGGGAAAGAAATATTTTTTGGGAAAGCAGGGAGAGAATTTGAAAAATCTATACAACCCTGGTGAGACTGGAACTGATTGGGTTGATCCTCTCTGTCTTATATCTTCACAAGGTGAAAGAGCTGATGAAAATCCCTCTCTCCTCAGATGTATTGCTCTTAAAGGCGCTTCTTTTTAGAAAAATTCAAGCAGCATGTCCTGAAAGCTTGATATTGTTTAATAAGGATTGGAAGGAAGTTAGCATAACAATTTGAGCCTGTCGGAATTTAGAACCCAATACAAAGTAACGGGGTTTTTTACTGCTCCAAAATCTCTTACACGCTTTTGTTGCCTTCTTTCTGAACAATCATTGTCCATTATTGTTTCACAAGATGAGATCAATGTAAATATCATATTTAGGACAGATCTTTGTCTACTGAAGAGAATGCATCGTTCTTTAGATATGTATGGGGTTAAAGCAAGTTATAATAGGTAGGTATGAGGCCATGAACTTAATTTTCTGTACATACATATGTGAGAAGCAATTAATAAAAATTAAGAGTTTTGATTTTGCTAAACTTTAATATTCTTTTTTTGGGGTTTTGCTTGTTTATTTTTTAGTTCATGACTGCGTCCTCACTCTGAAATGCTGTAACCTTTTCTCTCACTACCCACATATTTATAGAGGAGGACTATTTTTATTAATAAGTAGATGGACACCCTCTTATGAGACAATGATTTTAAATTAGGAGCATGAAGAAATGAATATGAGAAAAAGCTCAATTAAGATTAAAAAAAAAAAAAGAAGAAGAAATTATCAAGTTACACTTTCTCTCTCCTAGGGAAAGCAATAGATCCATCCCATCAAGCAAATAACTGTTAAGCAAATGATGAGACTGATATTTGCTTTTTCTACCACTGTTTTAAATGCCACTGTCTGGGTTTTTTTTCCCCCTTCTTTGCTCTCCTATTAACCCAGAAATGCTGATGCATCAGCATGCCTCATTATGACAGGAAAAGATATTCCTCTTCGCTGAAGTGGATTCAGAAGAAAACAAATCCTGAGGGCAGTGCACATCAACTGTAGAGAAAAGCAAGGTCGGAGGTGGCTCTTGGAGCTGCCTGTGGCAATTTGTGGTTTCTGGGCAGACAGGCAGGGCTGATGAGAGCACCTGAGCTGCTGGTGGGAACTGACAGTGACAGCTAAATCTGGTTATTCTCAGGGAAGAAAAGAGAAGAAAATTAAGGAAGCAAAAATACAAGGAAGAACGCTAGTGCTATTTAAAACAAACACCCTGCAGCCACAGCATGAGGCCTGCCACTGCTGACTGGTTTATTATTGCAAAATTATGATGACTGAGATGCAGGGCAGAGGTAAACCAGACAAGGTGCATCAGTAAATAGAAGCTTCAGAAAACTCAGATTTCATAGTTTAGCAATGGCAGCTGTCCTCCCTTCCCTGCTCAGAAGAGGGTTGATCAATCTCTGTAATTCAGGAGAAGCTGCATTTCCCTGACACACTGGAATTCAAGGCCCATTGGCCTCAACTGATAAAACAGGTTTCGTTGGAGGTTAAAATGTACATTGCATGTCTACTGTATAACACCATTCACGCAGATGAGTTCATGCTCTGGATCATTAATATCCAGTGAAAATATGGGGAGGGGAGGCAGAAGTACTGGCAAAAAGACGTCTGCAAATATGTCACATTTCTGACACTCTCTTCAGGTATGTTCTGTCTCTAATAGAAGGCAAAATGAACTGGCTAGAAAGATGTCCCTAAAACAATACAAAAATCACCCCTGGAAAATGTCTGAACTAATTAAAAGGTGGGAATGAAATGAGCTGGAGGCCCCAGAGATGCTTCTGTTACAGGGAGAAAGCAGAGGTGGCTGCAGCAGTAGCAGGAGTGATATTGCCACACACTGGTTGATGAGGAATTTAATGTGTCCCACACAGTGCCAGTAATTGCCCTGATGTGGAATAATGTCACTAAGAGAGGAGTGCAGGATGAGCAGGAACAGGGCCTGAAATCTCACAGTGCAAGGGGATTTTATTGGCCTTGCCAAAAGTGAAAACTCGATGCGAGCTCCTGTCAGGTTGAGTGAGGAGTTGAAAGAAAAACAAGTCACAGCCTCCCAAGGTGTCAGGCACTTTGCAAACCTCCACTGCACAGGTGTCAGCTCCGGGCTGGCATTTGCCTGTCACCCACCTGTGGTTTTGCAAAGCCACCGAGGGCTCCTCAGTGTTCAAAAGGCTGCTCAAGCGTGCCAGGGGCTGCAAACCCACCTGCACTGAGCTGGTGCCTCTTGCTTGAGCTGGCATGAGGGGCAGGCAGCCTGGAAAGGGGGCATCTCACAGAGATGAGCACTGGGGCCATCACCCCGCAACTCAGGATTTTGTTATTCCTGTGATGTTCTTGACTGCTGTAATTTATAATGGTGCAGACCTTAGCTTCACACCTCAGAATGGAGCTGTGTATTTTGCTGTATGTGTAAACACAAGGCAAAGGAGGGATTAGAATCCAGAGATGGTGTGAACACTGAAAAAATTTGGTTCCAACAATATCTATAGGATTCTGAGGAGCTGGGGATTATAAGAATGCAGTGGGCTAGCTTGGTTGTGCTTTTTAGACAATAGGCTCAGCTTTGGCAGCGAGTATCAAGGACAAATGTGGAAAATCTTAGTAGAAGACATGTCTTGATAAGCATAGAAAGAGTTCATTTTGGATCCAAATGCACCTTATTCAGGTCAGGGTTGTTGTTGGATTCAGCTGGAGAACATTTGTGTTTGGCCCCAAAGTACTGTTATGGTCGATGACCATATAGTTTCACGTATGGCTCTCAAGTCACCACCATACCCCCGTGGCTCTAGTTGAATCCCAGCAAGTCCATGTCCTGCTTGACTGATAGGGAGATGTGTGTGCCTAGTGACCATGGCACTGGGGATTGTCCCTCACCTAGGACATTAGGATCAATTAGTCAATTAGGTCCTAATTCCAGGTCACATTGAAATACAGCAAAAACCATGAGCTCCTGTGTAGCTGCTAATAGTACAGAACATTTTCTCGCCTGTGCTTGAATGTAAAGGGTCTTGGTTGGTTTTAAAGCAGTGAAAGCTGCCTTTTAAATATAAATCTTGAGAGTTTTCCATGTGATTATTATTTAGTCATTGGCTACACACAGGAAACTGCTCTTCTCACTCAGAAGATGGATTTGGGGCAGGGAGAAAAGATGGGATTTGCATTATCAAATGAAGCCAATAGAGTTCCTAGTTTAAGCATAGGTAGAAGACTGTCTGCCCTTCTACAGAGGTAAATAACAGGTGAACAAAGAAGAAATCTTAACTCTAAAACAGAACTAGACAGCTGGTATTAGAGGCAGTCAATAGTCCTTAGCATTTGAATGTGTGTAACTTACCTCAGGAGGTATAAATTAAGGAGCTTTCTTTGGTGTGAAGCAGCAAGCCTACACAAAGCCTTAAGGATAAGTTAATTTTCTTCATTATGAGCCAAGAAAAAAAAAAAGGGTTTTAAGCACAAGAGCTGGGAGAGTCTGCCTCCAGTAAGCTCTCTGCTGCTTGAGATGGCAGAATCTGCAGTTGATAGAGGGAAGTGGCTGGGAGTTTCATAAATAATAAATTGCTGTAATCCCATGAGGTCATTATAAAAATATGCATAAGAATCATAGAAAGAATATGCCAGGTCACAACCCCAATAGATTTTAGAGCTGATAAAAAACAGTGAGCATGATAAAAATGTATTACAGACAGAAACCTTGGTCAGAGATACTTCAAAATTACATTATACAAAATTATTACTTTGGGAAAGAGATAAATGTTACTGAGAGAAAAATTACGATGTGAGTACGTGTGGAAAACATTAATTCATGCAGAAATAGACAAAATCAACACCATTTAGCCTTTTCAATTTAGAGACAGCCAGGGCTTCCAAAATCTGTCTTTCATGGAAACATTCTTGTAGACTAGATGTTGTTATTGATGTTCTTCAGGCAACAGCTAGTAGTTTTAGTTATTATAGTTCTCCTTAAAAAAACCCCTTGGTTTGAGTTCTAAAAAAAGCTCTGATAGATGCTATACCTGGAGGCAAACACTAAAAGTACGAAGATCTGGAATAACACCTGGCTTGCCAGAAAAATAAGAAGATGGATTATTTTGAGTGCTCCATTGATTTAAAGAAGCATCATCAATAATACAAAGATCATTTGAACATATGGAATAGACTAAAGGAAAATGGGTTGACATCCACCTGCAGGGATATATATGGCACCTGAAAGCCAAAACCTAATAGAAAGCTTGATTGAAATGTACCACATAAGCTGCAAACTGGAAATTTCATACAGAGTGTGATAATTTCATTCCAGCTACTTTTGGTAGAAGTGGAAATTGAGGTCTTTACAAGAACAGAAGTATCTCCAGTGTCAGAAAGTTGCTTTGAGAAAGAGAGAAGTAAATGATGCTGTTGATAGCTAGAAGTAGCACACATTAAGCAGTTTCATAGACTCAGAAAAGTGTCTCTTTCATTTAAGGCTTATAGAAATTCCCACTGGAAGTAATGGGACTGTTTGAAGCAAAAGGAAATCTGAGAGGCCATCTGACAGTCCAATGCATAATGTATGGTGGTCAAAACAGCATCCTGTAATAAAATAGGAATCCCCAATAGAGAGGGAATGGACAAATGTGGTTCTGTAACTACATTAGGTTGCAAAAGCTTGGTTTTGGAGAAGGACCCTCTAGTGCCAGGATTGATATAAGGATAAATGACTGATTTCTGTTTCTACATCAGCTGAGCTTTAGAGGGGCTAGCTGGGATCCCAAGAGAAGCCCAGCTGCCAGGGCTTTGAACTCCCAACGTGTTAATGGAGCTGGAACTCAGAAGCATCCCTGAGCTCCAGCTAAGAAGGCTGCTTTTCTCGGGTTCAGGTGTCTCTGCTTTGTCCTGGAGCTTGGCGATTTATTTTCTCTAAATCCCCTGGCTAGAGTACAGGTGAGCTCCTGGTCTTCCTGTCAGATAAATACTGCAGAACAGCAAGAAAATAGCATGTTGCAAAGAGCTTAATTCCCTAAAGCCTTGCATCTGAGAGCTTTCTGGTTGAATCACTGACTGTTTGAAAGCCCTGCTAAAATCCAGGTGGTTTTGCTTCTTCTTGGTTGTTTTTCTGTGGGGGATTGAAGGCAAGATGAATGTGTGGTGGTAGGAGGGCAGTTTAACAAACACATAATTGTGTAGAGTGCATAGATAGATTTAAGTTTATGTATTTGATCTTTCAAAACAAATCACAGAGCATAAACAAGCACCAAAATAGACTCAGTTAACTGCAGTTTCCACCACTGTGCTATCTATCTGTTTTCAGCAATAGCCCCTAGGCAATATATAGAAATGGGTCAGTGTGTACGTGCTTTCTCTCCTCTATTAGCACTGCAGTGAATTCTGTGCTTCATCTGCCCACAATTTCAAGAGCTACTTTCCTGGCTGCTCCAGCCTTTCTGCTCTGCCTCTGGTAGCTTGGGGTCTATTGTTCAGCAAAGATGGCTTGAGCTGAATGGAGCCTCTCACTGGAGAAAACAAAGCTGCTGTGGCTGCAGGCTGGGGAAGAGGGCATGTCAGATGGGAAACAAGCATTGGGGGTGGGGAGGAGAGGCAGAGTAAAAGCAGGGGAGATTCTGCTTGTATTGGCATGTGGCAGGCAGCTTGCATGCTTGTGTGATATTTACTTCCGTTTTTTGCAGCATGGAAGCCTCTGGCATCCTGACCCTCACAAATACAAATAGATGTCCCCAGGCAGGCCAAGCCCACTGCTTTTCCCTGCAGCATCAGCATCTTTTACACACAGGGTTCTTTATCACAAATGGCTTTTTTATCATTTATGTATTTCAATTATCCTAAACTTGCCTTCTCCTGCTTCAACTTGGTCTCAGAGGAAGAGAGCAAATGGATTTAATGCACTTACCAGTTGAGATAAGTGCTGTAGATAACCACCTAAAGGCCAAGTTTTTCAGATTTTGTTTACAGCTTTACAGTAGTTGGAATGCTATACCAAAATACTGGGCATCTAGCAGCTGCCTTGGAAAGGAATGGGAGTTGTTCAGGTGCTTCTGGCTTTTGGAAAGCAAAGCATTTATTCTGGTGGTCACATATGGATTTAGGAAGTGTAACTGTTGGATGCAGTTTCTAAAATGGCTGGCCCAAATTCCCCAAACCGATGCAAATATAGCAGTACACAGCCACACTAACAGCGTTGAGGAAAAATAGGCAATTATAGCATCAGTAGTGAAAAGGGAGTTTAAAAGCCCTCAGCTATTTAGAAGCCTTAGTCAAAAATGACACTGGATTTTTAGTGCCTTACTCAGATCGGAAACTTGTAGGAATCAGGCTCCTTTGCAAATGTTGTACAGTAATCTCTGCATTAGGAAATGGTCTTACCAATTTTCCACCACTGTATGTTAAGAAGAATATTAAAATGCTTGTCCAACTCATTCAACAAATAGTTTTCTAACCCATAGGTTTATTTCACTGATGGCTACCAGCTCTGACTTGGAACACAGGAGCCAGATCACAGAGAATTTCTTTTGGCAAGTGACAGTGTCACCAGAATACGTTATTTGAGAAAATTCAAAATTTGGCTCAAATTCACAAATCCTTTTAACTGTTAGAAAATGGCCTTGTTTTTTCTAGAAAATCTATTTTTTTTTTTATTCCAAGAACCACACACAAAATTTTAAAAATACTGAATTCTTTCTGTTTTGCCACCTTGTTACAATAAAGAAGAGACTAGTGAGCAGTGAGAAATTGAGTTGCCTTACAAGGTCTCTTGCAGACTGAGACCACATTTTTTTCGAGCTCTAGGAATGATCCTTGGAAGCTGCAGTGGTCTGAAAACAAGACATTCTTCCTTCCAAGTGTTTGAGGGGAAAAGAGCAGGCATTGACTGAAGGGGAAATGGGAGAGGTGGTAATCCTGTTGAGCAATCCAGTGATACACCCTTTCCTCACAGTTCCTTCCTACTTGGGTGAGATAAGAACACTGGAAGTTAGTGACTTAGACCAACAAAATAGGGTGGTGTCTTTATCTAAGAGAGGTGGGTGTCCCCATCTTAAGATTAATTAATGTTTAATCTGTTTGGTACATTTGTATATTTTGTCAGGGCATGTTCCAAAGCATATCCGTGGACCTTTTGGAATTTGGAAATAAAGAGATTTCCAGTCAGCAGCATGTGATCAGCCTTCTTACTTGGAGAGGAACAGATAGACAAGCACTTGTGGCATTCCTGTGGCTCTTTTTCTACTGAGCAGAGAACTGGAGATACTCTTTTAGAGTGCCTTCCTGAGCAGTGACATCCAGCTTCTAAGTCCTGGTTTTCTGTGTGATATAGTAACTGTGTTTTGACAGTAGAGCTTGCATTTGCAGAGGCTTAAAGCAGTTATGGTGTCTGGTACCTGTATTCTTCTATGCTGTCTTTTTTTGAGAAATATTTTTGAGAAAATATTTTTTCCAACTAGCTTTAACCAGTGTCTAATTATCTTCCAAGGAAGGTTTGGTATTTTCCTGTATGTGGGTTAGTTTAGCACCAGCTTGACCTTGCTTTCTCTAGGTACTTTTCACACGACTTCTTAGAAATAGTCCACAGACTAATTCCCAAAGGCCCACAGAGAAGAGTCTGAAAATCAATTTATTAGCAGTATCTCATTTTGCATGGAGAACAATGTGAGTGCAGGGACAACGGGCTAGTCATTAATATACATTAGTATCCAAGAAAACTAGTATTTTGCAGTTTCTCTACACTGGAAAAAACTTAATTCAGCTTGCATTGCCTACACAATTAGGATGAATACAATAGAGGGATCACTTAGGAATAAGGAAAGCAGGTTTTAGTCGAGTCAAGGTTAATCAGTGTATTTATATATGGAGCTGAAAGGATTTTTACCCTTTTATTAAACAGCTTTGATGGATTAACATTTAACTTGTTGCACGCTGCAAGGCTAACATTAATAGTGATAGAAAGCAGCAGATTTTTAATCTATCATTATCATTTTTCAGTAGAAGAAAATTTTGTGCTAGTGTAAGTGATTTTCCTAAAAACTTATTGTCAGCCCTGATAAACAGAGATACTCACTGGAATGTTTTATTGCACATGCTATTAACTCTCAGAAGAACATTCTCGTTCTCAAGAACATTAATACTGTTTGCTCTGCTCTTGCTCCAAGAAAACTGCTCTTAGAGCTGACTGGAAACCAGAAGAAGCTTGTCTTATATTATAAGAATAATCACAAAAAATTTTTCTTTCTCTTTTGGCCCAGGTTTGGAAAATTCCCTAAGGACTCTAAAGAAAACTATGAGCAATAAGCAGCCAATCAGTGGTAAAAGTGGCGGGGTGAATAATCAAAGGTCAGTTCTCCATCATCTGCCAGATCTTTGAAAGACCCGGTTTATTCACTCGCTGTGATTATGGTGTGATTGCACACGTCATGAAATCCCACTTAGGCCTGCAGGATTTTGTGAGAACTAAGGCAGAGCTGGCCTCTCGTTGTTGTGGGAAGGCTGTTATGAAATCCCCCTCCCCAGGCACTCCTGAACTCGGGGCGATGGCGCGGTCCGTGGCTAGTGTCGCATACCTCCATGGCTGAGGGACTGAAAGAATTTTAATAACTCTGGATCTAAATGATCATTCCTTCCGCATTCTTTGTGGCTTCATAGTGTTTATGATAATTCTTGCTAAGGATCCAATCTATGTAGTTTATCCAGCTGTGCCTTTGATGTCTGTGCTGTGGTCTCCAGGGACAGAAGCCGTGAGCGAGCGGTTAGTGAGCGACACCCAAGGGGTTAGGACATCTTTAACATAAACTCATCAGCATAAGGTTTTTCCTCTGAAATGGATTAAGCAATTTATTTAGCTATAAAACCCAGAAAACTAGTTAAGTGAATTTTACTGGGAAATCAATAAAGTAATAATTATGTGGTAATATAACTGGGACTGAGGTAACCAGCTTTGGTCTTCTTTTCTTTGTTAATCCATTCCCTCTATCCTCTTTATCCTTGTATTTTTTTAATAGCCACAAGTTATTCTGATGAGAGAACTGAAAATGCATATTGAGAAATCTTTGAGCATATTAACTTTTGTACTGTGAAATCTTTCTTTCTTGGCTTTGCAATAGATGCAAAAAAGAATCCATCCAGAATTCATTAACAAAAACATTATCTCAGACTCATATTTTTGGATTCTGTTAAATTTTCCCCATTTATATTTCATAGAATGCCTTCCTAATCCTATCTAAGGCATGCCTGTAAGCTAAAGATAAATATGTAAAACTTACCTTTGAATTGAATGGTGTCTAACTATTGCTGCTTTAAAAAATAATAGCAAGCCCCTTGACATTATCTTCAGCAGAGCTTCAGAATTTGCATGTAGGCTGCAGTTATTACAGTAACAAAGCAAGCTTTTTCTTCTGATAATTAGACAAAAATTAATTTTAAATAAACTTCATTTGTTAGGCTGTTATAAATATTAAGAGATGATAAATTGCTGGGAAAAAAACCCCAGACTTTCCTACATTAGTTATTTCATACTTGCATTTCATAGTAGATTAGTTAGATATAGCAGTGTTCACATTTAAAGGCTTAAATGGTTTCAAAGTTGGTTTTTTCCTAAAAAATGATGGGGAAAAAAACCCAAATTCATCTTTTATGTGCTGCATATTATTTTTCCAGAAGAGTCCCCTTGAAAGCTGGATCATATTATACATATTACCAATGTATTTGCATTTAGGTATTGCATTCCAATGTGTGAACAGAACACACACATCTGAATTCCAGGGAAATTAAAAAGGGTAGGACTGAAGGTCTTTTAAAGATAATTTCCTTTCTTTTTCTGCACCCTGAAATGTCTCCTGCAATCAGGTCTTTAGCTGGCAGAAATGAGACTGAAATCATACACTGAATAATAAAAATGACCTCAGCAGCAGTGACATGAAGTGAGTCCATGCCCTTTGTGAACAGTAAACTAGCTGGCAATAAGCAGGAGGAGCAAGCAGATAGTGGCAAACATTAATACTGGGCTAGTATTTCTGAATGGATCTGCTTATTTTGAGTGTGATATGTGCTTCACACCAAGTTTTGGGCCATGGAATTATAGTAGGGGGAAAACCAACAGCAGTGTACATCCTGAAGAAGCAGGTCATACGGGAAAATTACAGCTGTTTTGAAATAATGGATGTATTATTCCATTAAAGTATCAATAACAATAAAATATAAATAACTTTTTCTGTGAAGAATTTAAAATTGCTGTCAGAAAGTTTACAAAAACCCCACTCAACTAAAAAAAGCCAAACCCAAGCACAAACACCTTCACACTTCTGAATAACTTTTATTAAACTGAAATATTCCAGTTGAATACCAGTTTAATTGTTTTGTGGTGGCTTTAACTTCCACTTTATTGCATTTTTCTCTTTTGCTGTCTGTGGATTCTGGAGGATTTTAGGAGCTGATGAGGATGCTGCATGGAGGGGTCATTGAGGATTACAGGACTACCTGTCAGAGCTTCCTTAGCTTTTGGCTGGAGATGGACTGGAACTTGTAATACCAAACTGAATCCAATTTTTGCAAAAGATCAGGAGACAAGAAGCTCTGGGTTGTTATTCTTGTACATGTTAGGAGACATTTTTGATTTTCAGATAAGTCCTTGCCTATGGAAGTTTGTGTGGCATATTTCTGTGATATTGACACGGGGACTTTGGATAGAATCACCTTGACTATTTAACCTTCTTCATATGAAAGAGACCTTTATTTATACAGGACCAACCAGCAGCATAATATCCTCTAAAGCAGCAGGAGATACAACCTAGGTCTTGTATTTCTTCCTTGCTCAAAAGCATTAAGACACTGCTTAGAGCTCAATGTCAAAATATTTATTAAATTGTTCAATTATTTGCTAATCTTTGGTTTCCACTGTAGAAATGCAGAGACGAGGTAGAAGCAGTTTTGCATGTCTCAAAGCAAGGCAGTGAACTCCAGACCCAGGAAATCATAGCACCAGTGTCAGCAAGTTGCCAACTGGAGACTTTTGATGGTCCCAGGGGAAACACTAGCCACCTTATGTGCCCTGAGCCCTTGTGTATGTAAATACTTCCTGCACCTATTTAACCTTAAAAATGGAGCGGCTTGTGCATAGCTCCATCAGTTCTGAAAACCACAGCTGGATCCACAGAGCTGTCTGTTGTCCCTGTAAACTGGAAGGACCTGGTTTCCCTCAAGGTGGAATCTTTCTGTGCAGCATCTCAGAGGTGTGCAGAAGTGCCACTGCAGACAAATGTTGCTGTCACCTGTTTTATGAGTGCAGGATTCTCCACGCCCGTGCTGGAATCAGCAAGGCTCCTCAGAGGTCCCTTGGGAGCTGGCTGCCTGGCTGTGGTTTTACACATTCAGTCAGCTTGGACATCTGAGTGTAAAATTCCACACTTGGGGGTGAGATGCAGATGTTGTGCTCTTCTCTGGGGAATTCTAGGTCTATAAAACAATGAATGGATTGCACACTGGTCATCCATACACATAGTTTTTCATCTGTGACAGATGTGATATTGATAATATCCTCCATTCAATAAGTCCTCCAAGTAAAATTTTGTGTCAGGTTAAATCTCTGATTTAACTGTTTAAGAGCCCACTGTGTGAAAGGCTAGCAGTAGAATAGACTGGGGAGAAAGACGATGCTGAGACACAAGCTGGGTTTACACATAGCAGTGCTGCAGACTTTGGGCTTAATTCTTCCCACTCACCTCTTATTTGAGTGCAAATCCAGTAGTTCTCATTTCCCAGCTGATCCCTTGCATTTTTTATGTGGCTGGTTAGCTCAGACCTCATCCTCTTCCCCTGCAGGGATACTGCATGGATTTTGTGCTGTTATCTGAGTCTGAAAAATCATGAGCTGAACGGCAGCTTAAACTCTTTGTGTATAACCGTTGTTTCACCCTCCCATTTCTCTTGTATACTGTGAGAGCTGTGCTTTCCCTTGAAGGTTCATTGGTCTGAGAAACCCATCCTAGATTGGACTGATCTCTATATATAAAAGTAAAAAAAAGTTCTGTGAGGGCATTGGATATGAATGATCTCAGGCACAGCCTTGTGATAAAGGGAAACCTATATGGCCTGATGTGACAGATGATGGGGGAAGGATGGCTGTGCAGAACAAACAAGAGTCCTGTCCCTCCTGTCTCGCAATGAACAAGAGTCCTGTGCCTTGCTCAGTGGTGTGCATGTTGTTGATTCTTCATACATAATTACAGATTTACAGGAGGAAAAGAGAGGGGAATATTTGGTTTGCAAATTCTGGCATCTGTTTCAAAGTTGCTCCTCACGTGGCTTTCACTGGAGAGCAGGTCAAGAGTGGTCCAAGGAGGGAGGAATCCAAACTGATGGGAAAATATTACTGCTCCATGAACGCTTGCTGGTGTGGTTTCACCGATGTCAGCAGGAATGTGCTGACAGAGCATCTGTTTTACCAGCCAGGAATTTGGTTCCAGGTATCCTAGTGGGCTCATTCCCAGGGCCACTTTTCAAAACAGCTGTTCCAGAAATAGATAGGAAACTGCCTGAGAAATTTTAGATTATCCTTGTTTGCCTTATTTCCATAGAATATGCTCCATGTCAAAAAATGAGATTGTAAAATATGCCTGTATTGATTCAAGACATGTAAGAGGCCTGAATGGAGACAACCTCACATGAAACATTCCTTTTGCTGATTTGCTTTTTATATCCTTATGGCTTTAGATTTTCTAAATCTCTTGGTATAATTTCTGTATTTTAAAAAGGTGTGAAACTTTAAGTCATCTCCATAAATTATGCACCTAATTTGGGAAAGGAGAACAGGTGAGAAATGCTCATTTGTTTATAGACTGGAGGATGCTCAAATGAGATGGCAGCAGAACTGAGTCTGTCAAAACAATAAAAAGAAGTGCTAACATTGATAATTACATTATTCAAGCAAAGTGAAATCCTTGGTGGGTGCATTTCTAGTGATGTGCTGTAAAGCAAATTGTGTTTCATAGACTGAGAGAGCCATAAAACAATAAACTAATTAAGACAGCTTTGGTCTGTCTGCTCCTCTTTGCCTATGTGTGTGGTCAGTGGAATGTTGTCAGTATTAGTGAGGTGTGTTTACATCCTGTTTTTAGTATGGTTGCCATTTCAGTGTGTTGTAAAGCCTGAATAATCCCAATTCAAATTTAAAAAATCCCCAACAAAAGACCCCCATAACAACCTAACCTAGAGTGTAATTGTGCTTCAACAGCTTGGTCGATCTCATCCCTTCACACTTGCTCTTCTGTCCCCAAAATATGGTAGCAGCAGTATCTTAGGCTGGACTGCAGCTGGATTTGAGACTTTTGCTGAGGGAGAGTCCCAGCCAGCATAAGTTTGACTCCAGATTTGGATATGTTTTTTCTCAGTGCTAGAATCAACCAAAAACAAGAACTGTGGATGTAACTGATTCCATGATTATCTCTTCCAGTTGTCTGCTCAATGTTGCTTCAGTGTGAAATACTAGGTAGGTTTAAGAGGTGATTACTTTGTGCACAAGAAGCATTAAAAATCTGTCTCTCTACAGTAAGGCTTTTGCTGAGATGTTTTGCTTGAAAAAGTGAATTTGAATTTTTTCAATGCCAAATAGGGTTTTGTTCCTGAGGGCTGGATCCTTTCTCACAGCAGTTGTTCCCCTCTTCTTGCTGTGCCTTCATTCAGTGAGATTGCTCCCATGTAAGTGCAGTTTAAAACTGAGTCCTGTGTTAAACCTCACCAACGTGAGGAAGAAGGAGGTTACATTTCTAGAATAACTGGAAATGGTACAGGCAGAAAACACCAGGGAATAAATCCTGGCAAACATCCTCGTGTGCAGTGGATCTGTTTAAGAGAATATGCAGTGAGTAGAATAAGGTCCCAAATTATAGCAGTATGTGACTGCTGATACAGAGAGAACATCATTTCAGCCTTCAGACAAAATGCCATTTTCTGAAATTAACCTTACAGCTACTCTTTGAGCCAAATTTCCTCTATCTTTTTCCCACTGGAAAAGTGGGAAAGAGGTCATTTCCCTACCATGTTGCTGTGTTTGTCTGCAGTCTGTCTGGGTCTTATCAATTAAAGCTTCTTTAAAAAGATGGGGACCTTCACTTTTTATGAGCACCTGTGTACCCACTAGGGACAGAACTGTATGGATTAGGGTTATGGGAATCTCTAGGAACATATCTTTGTTCTGGGATCAGCCAGTAATAGGGCTTTATGTAGAAGGAATAGCAAAAGTCCTAGGGGATTCATTCCAATTATATCCCAAATCAGGACAAAAGAGTTTTAGTTTAGTTTGATAGGGTTTCTGCATCCATAGAAATTATAAATATTTTTCCCTTTATATGGGTGGTGTTAATTAACATTGTAAAAATTTACCACAGGTTCTCATGTTCCCAAACCAACAAAGAAAAGTCATTAGCCACTTGCAACTAACAAAGGGGGGAAAGTGTTTTTCTAAAGTTATTTGAGGTTATAAGAATCAATCTCAATATTGGTATTGGATAAAAGATGGGGATTGATTTCTAACAATTTACTTTTTATAAAATAATTTACTATTTACAGCAATATTTTGAGTTTACATTAAATATTGTGTGTGCCTTCTGTCTTTATTTTGATGTAAACAAAATTTTTTTTGAGTTTGCTATGGAGCTATTGTATGGTTCTTTTTAACTCCACTCAAGAGGAGTCTGATATTGCTGCTCAAAGATAAGATGATATTCTCCCATAAAACCAGACATCTTTTCTTTTTTTTCTTAAACACTGTTCAAAATAATGTGGTGCTCTGTTGCCCTTGTAACTTTGACAGATGATTAATTATAAATTTGGGGTACTGTGGTTCAGACAGAAACCTAATTGGATATTTGTGAACCAAATGTGAAAATGTTGAATGCAGGTCCATGCTTCAGTGATGCTTTGATATCTCTTTTCAGAGGTTAAATCCTCTGTTTTGAAATATATGACTACACACCGTCTGTTTCTCTCTAGTGGATGTATATGTTTCCAGGCAAAATCATAATTCAACTTTGCATGAGGTGATAAAGCTTTATCAGTAACTGCAGGGTAAAGAATATTTTAAAGAATATTTGCATTCTCTTTAAAAAGAAAGCTGTACCTTAAAATCCTGGATACTCAGGAAAAAACATTCTAAAACTTTAGAAAATATGGAAATTCACAGGTAGAATGCCCTGAACAATAATTGTGCTTTCCATCTCTGACCTTCTCTTCTCTGCTGCTTAGAATAACACATTTACAGAAGAGAGGGTGTTTGAGACACTTTGGTGCTAAATGCCTTGAGGATTTGTCAGCCTGGTACCAGCTCTGGTCGCAGATTTCTTGAGCCACCTCTGGTCCTCATTTCACTATGGCAGAACAAATGGATGAACCTGCTCTCTTGGTTGTATTAATTTTACTTTTTTTTGGTAGAATTTTCCCACAGACCAAAAAAATAAGCACTTGTTTAAATGTTTTAAGGTAGACCCTGCTTTGGGAAGTTGTGGAGGTGTTCCTGTAAATCCTGCTGTGGGTTCTGACACCAAATTGTTCACTTCAAGCCATGTTTTAGTGACAGTGACTCCTGTGAAAGAGAAATGTTGAAACCTACCTGGGTGGGATTGAAACTGAAGGGATATTAAATCATCCATTAGAAACCCAGAGTTGAAAATTCTTCTATGTAGAAGAAATAAATAACTTAATTTTTGGATAAAGAATTGGAGAATATTGAAACCCAAGACACTTTGGGACTTTTAGAAGCTGAGATCAAACAAGTAAGGTATTTTCCTGCTTTAATTACTCTCTGCAGGTTCGTGTGGAGCACATCTCCGAGCCAAGGTCTGATGACTGAGATGGGTATTCTGTGTAAGATTCCTCTGCACTTGACTGAAGATCAAGTCTGATAAACTGTTTAATGCCAGGGATTTAAATAAATTGTGGGGCTTTGAGCTCCCCTGTAGAAATGGATAATCTAATTCCAATCATTTATTCCCTGCTTCTGTCACATCTTCCCCCTTTTCTTTGTACGTAGCTCAGAGCATCATGAGTTCCAAGTTGGGGCAATGAATATGAACCTCTGCTACAGTCATTTATTTCTACTACATCATCACCCAAAGTCCATTTTTCCATGGCTTTTGGTGTCAGGGAAAGTCTCAGGAGTTGGATGCTCTGTCCTTAAAGGAGCATCATGGCCTAAAGAATGATATAAAACATATAATGCTATTTTCAGTTTATTCTATGCACATGATTCCTATATTTAGGGGATGATAAGGTGAAATTTGCTGTGAAATGGTGTTCTGTGATTCACTCACTTTCACTTTTAAAGTCCCACTGCAAGGAGAGAATAGCAGAGCCAAATCTGAGGCAGAACTACCTTCAGCCACTGCTGTCCCTGAGCATGTCAGCCATGCACTGAAGCTGCTGGCACAGCTGGTACTCCACACACAACAGGGAGTATTTTTAACACTAAAAATGTGAGTGTGACAGGTGCACATTTTATTAGAACTTTTTTTATTGTGCATTAGTGGAGAGCAGAGAGCTAGCAGCACTTTAACAAGTCTTCAAGTGAGTGAAATAAATGAAGGTCTGTGGTACATACTCATATTTGTTAGCCAAGTATGGGTAGTTCACCACAGCCTAATATTTCACTGTTTCAGAAAAAAACTAGATGAATTTTGAGCAGCTTGCACAGCCAGAACCACTCATTCTTTTTTATGAGCTTCATTTGCATTTATACTCTTTCCTGCTGTTGTTGAGTACGCCCCTTTCACTTGTCCTAAATCTACAATTGCACTGGCTGCACTTAAGTAGCTGTTTCCTACTGATATATTGATTATCACACTAATTACATCCGGGGTCTATAGATAGGCTAAGAGAACTAATTTATTTGAATTTTTAATAGGAGTGAAAACTCTCCACAACTAATTAATTCTACAGGGATGTGTTGAACTCTTCTCTTTCACTCTTTCATTTATTTGTTTTTTTTCTTTCTTTCTCAATCAATGTTTTTTTGTAAGTAAGGGTTGTGCTAAAACAAGAAAATATATGAGGACAAAATGCATGATGCTTTTGTCTGGTAAACTTTCATGTCCTTCACTTTTGATAGACTGGTTTGGTTTTTGTCTGCTTTCTGCTTCACTGGATGATTCTTTTTGTTCTTTCTGATGTGGTATCATACAGTGGGCCCTGGTTTTGCAATCAGCTTTGTATATGCAGCTTGCTGTGCCTGTGGGGGTCAGAGAGGGTGGCTGCTTAGCTGGAACACACTGCAGAAATGGGACATAGATATTAACTCATCAGTTTATGGCTGGAGCAAAAATAGTTTTTTTATAACCACCTTGGTGGGTTTATATGCCTATGTTTCATACAATTTGACATAGAATTAGTTATCTTCAATAATTTTATGAACCTTTCAATGGGGCTTTCTCTAAACTGTAAAAATTTCCAGACATTTTCCTAACTTTACCTGAAATCACCGAGTCTCAAATCCCAGGAACTCTCTGATGTGCTTCATTTGACAGGTACTTCACAGACTTTTTACAGTGGATTAAAAGATGTTTTAAAATGTCAATGAAATGGAGGTTTGAGTACCAGCCATCATGGGAAGCTGGATAGTGCCTGGTGATAGATTTGCAGTGTAATGAGACTTTTAGCATCTTACATCTAGACCTTCCCTTTGAATTTAGGGTGTGGAGAATGTGAAAGCTATTACCAGTGGTTGGTCATTCTTTTGTGGCTCTTCTAAATTGATCTCTTGATCTCAGGTCCTGTGAAAATGTCCATTGCCAATGGATTTCGATAGGTCTGCAATGATAACTGCAGTACAAAAGTCAAAGGACTGAGTATTACCATCATGGCCTTAATGAGGACCATTCCTCTCATGCTTTGATAGGTCCTAGGAGAGGTATTGATCTGGGGAATGTCCATTTTCTGGTGTTTTTAATAGCATGCCTTTGCCAGGATGCTGGCTTGCCCATTTGTCAAGACTTGTTTCCATGAACACAGAATTTGACTGAAAAAAATTGGTGCAGCTACACTCATTTGCCTTGAATTTTTTCTTCAGTATTGCCTTGGAACAAACTTGCTTGAAAAAACATTTAACAGGGCAAGCCCAGAGGCTTTCTTCACCTCTAAATCAATTTTATTGGGAAAATGGAAGTTATAAAGATGTTTAAATATCACAAACAGAATTTTAAAATGGACACAAAAATGAGTGCGATACAAGAAAAACCACTTGGTGAGCTTGATCTCAGCTCAGTGAGTGGTTTTGCAAAAACTCTCTGAGCACTGTAATCCATAATTTAAAGCTGGACATTTTAGAAAGAATTGCATTTAGTTTAGACTGGGAGGTATTAGAATATAAATCAGAGAGCCTCTAGCTCACAGAAGCTTAAACAGCTCCAGAGGTTAAGTAGAAGATATAAAACTGTTATGATATGTTTGTTACGGGCCTTTGAAGAAAATGGTGAAGCCAGCAGGATGGCAAGGTTACTTCAATATCGTGAGAAAAGATTCCACATGGTTTGTGAGCAATTCACAGGATTTGGGGCTGGGCAGCATGGATGGGAGCATTCCAGAAGTCTTTGGAAAATTACCCTGAGGTTTATGAGTGCAAGTAAAGCAGTTTTAAAGCTCTTAGTTCTGCATATGCCTATTACTGGTCCAGAGAAGAAAGACAGGAATCTTGAAAAACTCTGTAAAGGAAAGAACTTGGGAGACAGATTTTAACTTGGTGTGGGCGGTTGGTTGTGATGAAAAGGACAAACATTGTGGCCATTGGCTTTTGAAAAGAAAAATCCAATAAGGGTAGTGCAGACAGACTGGGAAGGCAGTGCTTTTGAGGAGACTGCTGCAGGCAGATAGCAAAGGGAGGAAGTTGTGTAGAGTCCTTTCAAAATCCCCCCTTTAATCTCTTTGTACATCAGCTCTCACAGGCAGAGCACTTCTGTCCTCTGCCTCTCTCTGCCTGTGGGCTCTGAGCTCCTTGGTGCAAGACCCACCTCGCTTCATGGCTGTGGACTGTACATTGTAAAGGAGCCCAGGAATGAGCTGGAAGCAATAACAAATGTGATGGTTAATTAAAATTGTCACTGACAGGGACTTCTTAGCTTTTATCCTTCTCTGTCCAGAGTTCAAACTGCACCATCTACACCTGAAGCAAATTAGAGGCATCCAGAATTATGGAGTAGTGTGTATTTTGTATGTACAGGGATGTGGTCACACAAGTTTTACTGAGGTCTTGTGATAAAATGTTGAGGTGTGATCACTGAAAATCAATCAATCCATGCAAGCTCCTCATTTAGGAACAGATGCTCTCTTCTCTCACTAAACTAAGGTTTAAAAGATTTACAACAGCTCTCTGTATCTGATCCTGAACTCATTACAGTAGCCTCTTTTACTCCAAGCTATGTTTTATTCTTCCTGCATAGTTTCAGTGTTTTTCAATTTAGAGGCACTGACAGTTCTTCTCAAATACTTCTGCCAGCACTAGCTCCCTTTCGCTCCTGGGGCTGAAACAGGCTTTTTGAAAACATTCATCTCTTTTGGAGAATGAAATTACACTCTGAGGAGCAATCCTATGAGGAAGGAGAGAAACAGGAACAGTCAGCAAATATATGGTCAGAAAAGTCAAAGCTGGGAGGAAGGGGGTGGTGATTTATGGTGTTACCAAAGTAGAACTGGAGAGAAAAAAAAAGTCAAGAAAGATGTTGAAGAGAGAAAAAAAGAGAAAGTTGGATAGATGGAAGAATAGAAGGGAAGGAAGAAGCTATAAAGTTTATTTTTCAGAAATAAGACGAAAATTGTTTGATCCTCTGTGTTGAGATAATGATTCCTGTGGTTCCTTGAGGGTAGGTTGAGGACTCTGGTACACTGAGCATCTGCTACGAACAATGACCTCTTGCGTCATGGACCTTGTAACTGGAGATTATTCTTGTAAATCTTGAAGTACCCTTCTTTAGTTGTAGGAACTGTCATGACCACAGATAATGGCAAAATGGGAACTTGCTTTGTAGTGGGCTTCAAAAGGGTGAAACCCACTTTTGTGATTAATTGTGAAAATCAAAATTAATCAATATTTTTTAAAGAAGACCCTTTGGGAGTAGTGGAAAATTCTTCTCTCTGATTTGGACAGATAGATAACTTTTTTTTCACAGTCTTACCACTCTATTTAATTTCCAATATATATAAGGATGCATAAGGCCTACAGTGTCAATAATACATAACGCATCCTTCCATAGGAAGACAATGACATAAAAACATTGAACGTGCTTTTCGAATACTTTCTGCCTTGTTTTTTACCTGTGTTGGAATCTTCTTCTGCCCTTTCTTCAAAGTGCAACTAGTATTTAATTTTTGCTGGAGATGTGTAGTCTGAATAACATACAGTTGCCTGACCAGTTCCCTCTGGGATGACGTGACCACTGCAGTTTATAGAGTATGGAATAAAAAGTGCTCTCCTCATAAAATCAGAGGGACAGAGAAACAACATTAATTATTTATGTTGGTTGAGATTTTGACCCAGAAGCTTTGAACGTGCAAGAGGTGTTATTTACTGTGTCACCGTCAATGGCAGGCAGGAAGGACTAAGAGACTTTCCTTTCAGGGCTGGCATTCTTCCACACAGTTCCCATCACCCTGCCTTTCCTCCCTGCCTTAGGTACTTCAAGGAGAAATGTTCTTCTATACTGAAATGGGTGTCCTGTGCATCAGGGCTTTTAAAATTTTCTTGAGTGCATATAGAATCTGGGAAATTTCTATTTTATGAGGTAGGTCCTACTGCAGTTTTATGACAAGACGAGTTACACAGTAAAATATTCTTTGGATCGTCTTTACACATCTCTGTTGTTTGCTGTAATGGCTTAACAGGTTTCTGATGTATATTGCTTTTTCTGCAGCCTGAGAACTGGTATTCAATAGCTGTCTGTGCTGGCTGGTTCATAAGAGGCTGCTCTGACAAGCTCCACAGGGAATTTTTTTGGCATCTTGTTTTTGAGAAAAGGAAAGACTAAAGCAAAAATACTTTTGGATAAATTCGTGGAGCTGTTATTGTGCTGGTCTTGCTGGTGTTACAGATTTGTAGCAGGGACTGGTGGTTGCTGTGGGAGTGTCTTGGGTTACAATACAGGATGTGATCAAAGGTATCTATTCTATCACCATCTGTTGAGGGTGGGGGCAGTGATCCTGATCTCCATGGGAGATATTCTGCTATGGGTCATCCATTGAAACCAGGTGGGGCAGTGTTCTTTATCTTTTCACAATTCATCCTTCTTTCAGGGAGTTATCTTCTGCTAATGGCCCATTGAGTCCCACTGTGGAACTGACAAGATTACTTCATCCCATTGGGAGTTGCTCCAGCCAGGGGGAAGAGCCCAACATTTCTTATCAAGATAAAACCAGAGATTTTGGGACACTAAGGCAGCCCTTTCTCCACTGGACTTCAGAGGGAAACCGGATTTCTCCACATCACCACGGGATCTCCAGAGGAAAAATGCACCCTTCTACAGGAGCACTGCTTCAACTGACCCACATCTGTCACTGCAAGAGGACTGTAAGCCACCATTTAGTAAAACTGCTACCAGCACCCTGACTGATGGGGTGTCAGGTTGTATTCTGACTTTGTCAGGGTTTGGGGTTTGTTTCCTTATAGTACTGTATTTCTATTTTAATTTTCCTAGTAAAGAACTGTTATTCCTAACTCCCATATCTTTGCCTGAGAGCACTTTGATTTCAAAATTATAATAATTTGGAGGGAGGGGATTTACATAGTCCATTTCAAAGAGAGGCTCCTGCCTTTCTTAGCAGACACCTGTCCTCCAAACTAGGACAGGAAGGTAAGGGCTGTTTCTGTGGGGAAGGATGGATTCATGCAGGTGCCTGGAAGGAGTCCTGGTGGAGATGTTCTGATGTCCAGGATTCCCTGGCAGTGCCACTATAGTGAGTGGATGCAGCCAAAAGGAGCGTTAAAATGTCCTTGCCGTCTGCCCTCTTGTAAGAAATGCCTGACTGGTGATACCAGGGCCAATGGGGGTAAGGAGGGGTGGGAGGTGAGGTTTGGATAGGGAGGCAGCACAGGGCACAACTGGGTTTGGATGGGCTGATGTGATTTATGCATTTTGTGGTAAAACCTTGGGCTTTCACACCTTGACATTTGCTGAAAGGAAGTGGTTCTTGTCCAGCTAAAGAGAATAGAAACTGCTTGTTATCCCAGGCAAATCCTTCCCCGTTAAATTTCACAGGGTAAGAAAATAAGACCTGTGCATTTTAGGGAAACAGTCTTTTCATTTGTATGTATGGTGACTGAGGATCCCTTCTGGAGAGCAAATGGAGTTCTGAAACACTTTTACAATGTATAATGAATATTTTTCCAAATAGCAAAGACATAAAAGGAGCATTCCCAGATTGCATCAAAGAAGAAACACAGGACTTCTAGTTCTGCTGTGTTTTGCTTGGCATTGCTACTCATTCTTGAAGGAATTTTATGTTTAAACAGGGACCTTCTCCCTCAAACTAGTTCTGCTATTGCAGACTGCTCAGTCCTCATTCAGAGAGCATCAACACTGAAAACAAGGGCTGAGCTTTGACATCCAGTAAAGGGAAAGAAAATTTTGTTTTCCTTTTGGAAATGACAATAAAAATGAATATACTCAGGTTTCTTCCACAAACCACTTTTTTTTTTTTTTTCAATTTTGACAACACAAGTGGTGTCTCGTCACTGGAGGCTACTGAAAGACAAAGACATCTGCCTGCTTTTAAAACCTAGGTACAGCTGTTGCTATAAAATTAGAACTGTAACTTCTTGGGGGTTCACTAAGCTCTGGAAATTCCTTTGGTGATCAAAGAAGATCCAGGGTGTCATTATTAGCACTTGAACTATCATTGGGCATTCAGTTCCTTGTGATTTCATAGAAGGGATGTGCTATCAGCAGACATCTTCCAATAAAAGCATGACTGAATAGGAAAGAAATCATCTGTGGTTTAGTACCAAGGGGCTATTGAAGAATTAGCAATGAAGTGAAAGTGGGAACAGGTTTATGACCCTAATTGTGTCCCTGAGACCATTTTTAAAAAATGCCTAAATTAGCATCAACTTTGGATCTCCTCAGTGTGAAAGAAGTGGATGCTGTCATTTACGGCTGCACAGAGGGGTCTAAAGCAGAGAAATCTGCCAAATCTCTGTGCTTATTAACCAAGAAAAACTTTCTTTTGAGCCTGCTCTTGATAGTTCATCCAGTGTCTCCCCATCATTTCAGTGGAGAACTGCTTGGGAATGATGGCTACAAATGACCAGTCTGTCCTTATCAGTTTTCCAATACAGTCCTAGCATTGCTTGCCTTTAACATATATCTGCTAGAAATCATCATCTTTGCTTCAATGGCCTTTCAAACAGTGGATCATATTTCAGCACAGAAGTCAATATTTATTTCCCCCTGTTTTCCAGTAGCATGTAAGGGCCATAAATACAGTGCAGATTAGCTGAGGGGAAAAAAAATGCAAGAGACTATACACAGGAAATAGCACAATTTCAGTATTATTTCAGTATTTAAGTCTTCCTTCTGTAGAGAAAGCATGAATGGGACTAGAGGGCCAAGGGTCTCTACAGTTACAGGGGGAGAAAAAGTCACCTGCTCTGGAATGAGAATCAGTCCCATTTGTGAAAATAAGTTTTGCTTTGTTATTTTGTTGTATGCTGCTTGGGAACTGGAAACTATGCTTTCTCACAGCAGCTGAGTGATGTGTATTTTCTGCTCTATGCCTTATGGTAAGCTTGAAAGGAGTCATGGTGTTATTACAATATTTGAGGCAAATTCATTTGCTGGTATAATCCTTGTGCAAACCAAAGGCCAAGAGTCACTGGGCAATGCATATAATAGGACAATGGAAATAATGTATTACTGTAATACACATGCTCACTGTCATGAAAAATAATTTGCAAAATAGCAAAAGTTAAGTAAAAGTAAGGCATTATATTTCATGCATTTTCCTGGAGAATTAAAATCTTGAAAATATGGTTGTGAAATCACCTAATTCTTGAGACACAAGTTTGGAGACTACTGATGTGGCAGGTTACAACATATTCTTCTGAAGTCACAGTTTTCGTAACTACAAATCAGAGATTATAAGTGTATGTGTTTGAAATAAATATTTGTATGACTGTAAACAGATTCCCATCTCTCTAACTGGAGGCAAATGTGTATCTGCTTGTGTGTATTTGGAAATAAATATTTTTATGACTGATGATCAGACCTAGACTGATGAAAGCTTTACAGCTGCTTCAGTGGATTAAACCTGGTTTTGAGACATATATCTCTGCTCTGATAACCTTTCAGGCTTTAGGCAGCATCTCAGGCAGAGATAGTAAAAATTTTCTGTGAATTTTTTTTTGCTGTTTTTGTTATAGTTGATACCTTTTGTTGACATTTCAAACTTGCACAGATGGAATGAGGAACATGGACAAACCACGAAACCCGCAAAGTATTTCCAACTTGTTTGGTGAGTGGTGATGAAAACCCTAGACTGAGATGCAGGAGATTGCACTGTTTGCTTTGCTTCCTGTACCCAATTTGGTCGCAGTTCAGAGGACCAGAGTCAGGAGCTTAAGGCAGTGGTTAAATATTAAGCAGCTGTGCTGTGTAAGCTGGTTTTAGCAGTCTCTGCCCAGTGCCTCTCCAGCTCATTGTGCCAGCACAGCCAGTGCATGTCTGTGCAGCAAAATGCATCAGTTGAAAGGCAACTGCCAAAAATAAAAGGGAAAAGGTTGAAAGAATAGGTTATATTTCAGGAGGACCAGTTCCTGATGCAGCTCACAGTGTTACTCTGAAGGAAGCTGAGCTGGCACAGCCTCGAGAGCCATGTAGGCACAGGAGACCTGGGATTGCAATGGGTGTTGAGCATGGTGTCTGCAAGGGATGTGCCCAGACAGGGCCAGCCAGTGACCCTCAGGGAGGGTTTATTGGGATACCCCTCCTCCTCTGAGAGTGCTAAGCCAGGAACTCTTTGGGACTTGGAGCACAAATTTATCATTTTCATTTCTGATCTAAAATACTGTAGGAATATCTGATGGGCCACAAAGGGCAGAAAGATGTATGCCTGCTTTTGTGAGATTTCCAGCCCATTTTCACAGATTTGGATTGTTCAGGTAGTTTTGGTATGATTCTGTAAAACCCTTGAAGTCCTTGTGACTTAGGTGATGACAATCCCTTTTGGTCTGTGTTGAGAAGGAAGAAAATAACTTAGTGTAGAAAGGGCTTTGGTGAAAAGTGGGAAGGGAATGTGATGTGGAGAGAAGAATAAAGTATGTTTGTCATATATTTTCATATTTGAGAATCTATACATGATCTCTCTATGTTTGTTTCTGGAATTAAATTTCAATGTCCTTAAATATTGACAAATATTCAATGTAAATTTGTGGTGTTAATGAGAAACTTAAAAGCAGATCTTTGAAAATCAGAAGTGTCATCTATATTTTCTTAGTCTGGCCTGAATGGCTCCAGTGATTTTACTCTGGGTTTCCTGTTGTGGAGAGAATCATTGTCCCAGATGTTGACAGCACTTCTGACCTTCACTGGGGGCATCTTGGGGAGAAATGTGTTTAAGCTGTGAGGCTCTGAAGTGCAGTGGTGGTGGGAACCATGGAAATACAATAGACAGAGCTTGGTCCTCGCACACATCCGTCTCCTGCTGCCTTCCTCAGAGAGGGGAATGTTTGCTCCCATGAAGAGATGCCTGTCTCACAGGAAGGGCTGCTTTGTGTTTGCAGCAGGGTTCGCTGACTCCCAGACTCGGAACAGTTTGAGTTTCTCTAGGACAGACCTCAGTAAAAGTTTTTAGGTTTGTTATGCACCAGGGGCCCGGTGAAGGAGTGTGTGAATGGCATCTTTATAGACTCCTTTATAGCAGGAGTTTCCTGGGTGGATGGCAGGCAGGCTGTAAGTTTCCCAGAGCTCAGACTTCTGTATGGCTTAGATCTGGCCATTAAATCACAGATGTTTCTTTGAAAAAGCTGAGTGTGCACCAAGTCACTCCTTTCAACATAGCGTGTCTAACGACTTGTGGAAAGCACAGACTGGAAGGAGCTGCTATTTGATTTAAGTGGGTGTTTGGTCATTCAACATACAAAAGACCTGGCATGTGGCTGTGCTCCTGAAGACAAAGAGAACGATGCCTAGTGTTTGCAGATATCTATGTAAATATTTTTGCATTTGCATCTCTACCTTTAATAAGTAGCTGCTGAATCCACAGTGTTCTTAATTACAAAAATGTGCTGGGCTAACTAATAAGTATAGATCTGAACACCAAAACAATTACAAGTGCTAAATTTACCAAAAAATGCCATATGTATGTCTTTGTATGTACATCTGTGTGTACATAGAGATCATTATATTGTGAAAATGGGCACACAGTGCAGTCTGTCCAATCTCAAATTAGGTATAGGAATGAACAATCTGCTCTCAATCAAAATAAAATGCTTTATGTACAAGCAATGTATACAGAAGATTTTTTTAGATATACAGGGATATGTTTTACACATGCTTCCCCCCACACGACACTTTTAAGTACTTAAATGCTTAATTTCTAGAAATTTTTGTACTAGCTGAGAAGGGGGTTAGAAACTGTGTTAATGATGGCTGAAACTGGAAATAAAACAATTTCCCTGTCACCCAACATATATAAAATTGCATTTCAGGTAAAATCTTCACTGAAGTAATGTGAACTTCTCCTTGCTTCCCTCCTTCCTTCCTCCACTGTTACAGTGAAAACTAAACTGCCCTCTTGTGTAGGTTATCATTTCCAGACCTGAACAATACTTATCAAGCAGAGCAGCCAGACAAATAACACAGCACTCAGCAGGAGACTCTGTATTTTAATATGGTGAAGGCAATCATTCAGAAGAAGAGCAAAGTCAAATAATTTTTAACCATAGAAACAGCTTGTGGATCATTGAAAAGCAACACATTTGGAACACAGATGGCTGGTTTTTCTCCCAAAAATAACAAACGAAGAAAAAATCCTCTCTTTGTTACTTTTATTTTTTATGCCGTACTTATACTGACTAGCTATTCAAAGCTCCTTCTGGACAAGCCAAATGAGGTCTTTGCACTGATGAGCACCCGGTCTTAATTATTTTTAACAGAAAAAGAGATGACGGTTGGAAAACTTTTGAAAAGGAGTGATGTTTTCCTTTCTTCTACTCTGATGAAGTTTTTTCTTTTTAATAGAAATAACCCACTTAGAGTAGGAAATATGAAGAAAGGTGTGTGGCCCTGTTAGGGGCTGATAACTTCTGGTATCAGTTCGTGCTGAGAGCAATAGGCTGACTTCCTAATTAATCAGTGCCCAGCTGGGGGGACTGGGCAGGGATTTGTAACCACACATGCTTGGATAATATTTTTCATTTTTTCAAGACTTGTGCCAGCCTCTGAATACATCAGGTCTGTCCCATTCCTGAAGCCTGATGTCAATCCAAATCCAGGACTTGGGCAGACCTCTCAACCCCCTGCATAAGTGATGAAAACACACCAGAGTGGGTTACATCACAGCTATGGGGCTTTGTCTAGGATCGTCCCTTGGCAGGGACTCCCTCAGTGTAGAGTGAGACCTCTGTGGATGTGGATGTTAGGAGTTAAACACTCACTTGAGAAGGATTTAATCCAGGAGAATACTCTCTACCTTCCCAAATCTTCCCAGGAATGAGGTCTGCCCTGCAAATGTCCCTTGTCCTGGGCTTGGTGTGTGGGATTAGCAGGGTTGAATTAAGGGTGGATGAGGGCTAGTGGCTGTGTGCTTGCCTTATACACGCTTCAGGAAGTCAAGTAATATTTTCTCCAGCCTTCTTCTGCTGTGCACAACAGGCTACAAACAGACCCCTGATATTTTGCTCCTTTAAAACACCGAAGCATTTTAAATTGTTGGATGCAGGGTGCCTGAGACAACCAACATTAGAGAGTCTCCAGGAAGCAAGTTATTTTATAAATAAGGAAATAATTAAGTCTGCATAAGATTGTCTGCCCCAAAATCAAATAAGGTTGTACAATGTCCAACTCTACTCCAGCCCATCCCAAATAGAATCAGCAAAAAAAAAATATCCACAGTGGCTGCTTTGGCTTCTGGGCTGGTTTAGCAGTGATTCATTGTCTCTGATGGCCATGTGTGTGCTACCAGGAGAGATTCTGTTAGCAGTCATCACTTCAGCAGATGATGGAAAATAAAAATGGAGCTCTTTTGCTCTTCCTTTCTTTCCTTTACACCAGAGCGGCTGCTTTAACAAGTGTTTAAATGAGGAATAAAAAAGGTAAGATAGAAATGGTAGAAAATTAGATATTGGCATTCTCACATTCCAGCATATTTCCTATTGTGCTATAATGAAGGATTTTAGTTTTCCAAATGGTATTTTTGGAGCCATACACCTAATCAGTACATGTTCCACAATCTTCCCATCTTGTACCTAGTGAAAAGGTCATGCAGTGCCTGACAGCAAACAGCATTTGCTCAGCAGAGACTTTTTTCCTTCTATGCTGCCTGCCTTTCATGTAGCTGATTTCCTGAATGCCTCTGATGTGCAAAGTTATTTCAATGGCACTGTGCTATTGCTCTTCCATGACTCTGCCTGGAATCCACAACCATGCAACCATGTCTTGATTGATTGAGTGTTGGTGGTGGGTTTTAAAACTTCTTCGTTTTGTTTTTTGTTTTTATTTTTCTCATTAAAAAGGCCTACTTTCAGAAATCTCATGGCTGGGCAGCTCAAGATGAGTTGGAAGAGTAGTTAAGGATTATGTCCTGCTCATGAAAAGCCAGTCTTTGCCAGTGCCTGGGAAGCTCAACATCTATTTTCATTCACAAGTTCGTTACAAGTTCTCCCACGCAGAAACTGAGAGGGCTTGAAAGGAGACTGGGCTGATTTGCAAATAGAACCCTGCAAATAGATGCCTGATGTTTGGCAATGCTACATAAAATGAAGGTGAGTAGAACATCAAACAGAAGAGTATTAATAGCACAGTGTTAATTTGTGGGAATGAGTTTCCAGGTAAAGAGGCCAGAAGCAGGATGTGCAGTGATCTGGTAAAACAGCTACGTGAGCTAATGTGAAGCAATCATGTCTTAAAGATGTATAAAGTGCTTTTTTGAGATTGCTTGATTGTATAAAAAATTTTAGGAGGGAGACATAACACCATGGCTTCCAGCTCCTTGTAGAGGAGGCCGTTAATTACTTTTTATGTAGAGTTAAGTTTATGTGAAGCTATTATGAGTAAGAAAAGTATTTCTTTCTTTGCTTTTAACTTTTTTTTATTAGTAGCTGTCAAGACAGTCCCAAGCCAAACCCCTGCATCTGAGGACTTTGATCTTTAGAAGAGCTCATACTGAATTTAAGTTTTGTCTCATGCTTCATCTATTTGATAGGTCTAAAACTCCAACTTCTATAGTATTAAAAGAAAAGAAAATATTAAGACTGATTTTTCTTTTTTATTTTCATATAAAATAAGAGACTTTGGAAATCTGGAATCAAATTGGAGCACTTTTGCAGGTTGCAAAATACTTTTTACAAACTCATTATAAGGAAAAGTCAGGTTTGCCGACAATTTAGCACTTCTTCACTTCAGCTGTAGTTGGAAGCACTGGGATATTGTGAAGAGGGAAATTTTTCTTTATGTTTTTCAAGAATAGCAGATATGGTAAAAAATATATATTAAAAATATATATTTGAA
The DNA here is from genome assembly GCA_009812075.1 of Sialia sialis. Lineage (NCBI taxonomy): Eukaryota > Metazoa > Chordata > Aves > Passeriformes > Turdidae > Sialia > Sialia sialis. The sequence goes on along the minus strand of VRYO01002775.1, from coordinate 4,362,026 downwards.
TTTTTCATATTTAGGTACTGTTTCTAAATGAATGACTAATTCAGCAGTTTCTTATTTTTTCTAAAAGTTATTTTCTTGATGGACAGTGCATAGAACTTTTTTTCCTGTAGGATCTGTGGGAGCCTGGAGGTCACCTCTGAGGGAAATAATACTTAAGATCTGAATGGGCAGGGTTAAAGTGCTGCTTTTTCCAGTCCCACTGCAATCAGAGAAGTGACTAGTACTAGTGTAATGATGAGATGAGTAGATGCTCCCAAAGATAGGCGAATATGAAAGGTTGAAAATCCTCAGGGAATCGCATGCCCTTGTTATGAACCGCTGGAAATTTGCTTCATCATCAACTGCGTTCTGTGGGTGGATGTCAATTATATGAAAGCCCATCTCTCTGGATCTGCTAGTGCTATTCCAGTGCTTGGGGGCTGGAGCTTAATACAATATGCTCTTTTCTTCTCTGACTAGTAAAGCAGCACAAAATAGAATTATTAGTATAAATACACGTTGCCTACGAAATGTAAATCCAGCAATTAGACGTTTCCCTGGTGGTGCACTCTAATGAGTGTTACCATATTCTTTGTGTTGCTGTAGGGGAGCAGTGGGTGTAGCAGTGGGGCTCAGCTAATTTACTGAGGAATCCTCAGGATACAAAATTTTTCCTTGATAAGAGGAGAAACAGCTTGTATTCCAAGCAACATTTATCTCAGACAAGCTTGCCTCCCAAAAGTACAGCACTGGGAGTATCAACATTTATAGCTTATGATATGATTGCCGAGGCCTTCTGACATGTGTGAGCCGGTGAAAACCTTTATGGAAGGAGTCACTTAATCCTCTTTAATCTTGAGAAACACTGTGTAGGTGTAGGGAAAGCTCTGACAAGCAAGAGGTGGCTGGGTAGGGTTACTGGACACTTTGAGAAGTTTGATTTTTCCCATTTGGGTTGAAAAATATACTTGCCTTGATGCACTGACTTGGGTGTGTAGGACTGTTGATATTTTATGCCTTCAATTTTGTAATTCGTGGTCCTGTGTTGTGTGCCTTGGTTTGTATGTGGGATAATGACTGTGCTGCAATTACAGATGGTGAAACTTTTTGTAAAACTGAAGTGGAAAATGCTTCTAATTTGAAAGTAAAATGCTGGTATTATCTTGTCAAGAAAGCATCTTATACCATTGTGTGACCTCTCTAGAAAAAACCTGACCCATGGTAATCTAATTATTGTCTGTTGTGATGGGCAGATAACAAAGTAAATATTGGAGTGGACTGATTGCCATCTCCACTTTAGGAGAGGGACTTTGACAGCCTTATTTCACACAGGCCAGCTGTTTCTACTGGCTTTTTTTTTTTTTTCCTTCTGTGTGATGAGTTAGTACTTTGTGTTGTTGGGGGAACTCTAGGGCAACTGATAGGAACCCTGAATCATATCTTGGGAGTGCTGAGTGATAACCATTCCCTGTCTGCTCGAGCTTTCTTTCACTCTCCAAACCATCTCTGTTGGTGGGAGAGCCCTGGCAAAACAGAAACTAATGGGGGATGTGGATGTTTAGTGTCCCTAAGAATGAGGTTTGGTACTCAGGGCTTGAGATTTGGATCCACAAATGTAAGCAACCTCAAATACAAATGTAATTTATATGGTCTTTAAGTAATGACAGAAGATGAAAATGACATCATGATGAATATATGTGCTTGAATGCTTTGGTTTGTTATCACATTTCTGTATGGTTTTCATTATATATTCTTGAGGGTGCATCCAAGGAGTTTTCTGCAGGCAGGCAAAAACTCACTTTCCTTCTACTTTAAGCTGACCAAAAGTTGGGTAACCTTATTAAATCTAACCCAGGCTTTTGAGAAGGATACACCCCTAGAGGTGATATAATGTACCCTTGTGATTAGACTTATTAATGTGGGCAATTTTCATTATGTGTTGTGGGACTGCCATGTAGCACAATGCATGGCTGCTGAGATAGATCCATTCATTGTGATAGCTTAACAAAATTCAGCTCATCTCTCAGGAAAGAGCAGAGCAAGAGGGAATCTGAGTTTTAAGCGAGCCCATGTCAAGTTTTAAAGCATCTCAAGGCAAAGATATTAAGTGAAAAATTCTTGGGATCCTGGGTCAAATTCTTGGCAAGCATAAGCCTAGGTTGGAGTAAAGTCAAAAGATCTCGAGGAAAGGAAATATGAGAATTTTTTTCTCATGGTAGTTTTAGAGTCTTCCAGAATTCATGTAGTGATGCTAAAGGACTCTGCGATGAGGGCTAGTTCTGCCTTGATGATGGTCAGGGTAACTTTAGTCAATACCAGGGGGGATGATTGACTTAGGACTCCTATCTGAGGTATGGCAGATGATAGTTGCTTCACAAATTGTTGTTCTGATACATAAAAAGCCAAGGATGTGCTAAAATGGGACTTTTTTCTAACTGGAGAATGTTGTATTCCATCAGTGTATTTGCTCATTTGAGAAAATGTAGAGACCTTCTTAACATTTAAAAAAACCTCAAACCAGTTTTTTACTTAAAGAACATTTTAATGTTGAATGCCAGCTAATTATACACAACTGAAAAGCAGGTCAAAATAAAAAATAAACATTACAACATTAACAGAACAAAATGCTGTAATTGACCCAAACTGATTTTTGTTTTCTCAATCTAGACTTTTATGTATTAAAAAGACTTTGTTTTAGAGATTTTAAGCTCATTTGAACAAAAATTATCTTGAATATTTTTGCAAGTTAAAAGCAATTTTCTGCTTATTTCAGCTTTGTATATGACATCTTATCTGAACTGCCAGATGAAAATGTTTGTTGACCCAAATTTAATCAGTAACTCCAAGCAGTCCAAACTTTAAAGACAGAGTGCAGCCTGATTTTGGTACCTGTTCTGATTCCAGAATTCCCTTAGATATCTGAACCATGCAATCTTTTGTCCATTATAAAACTAGGAAGAGATTGAAATATCTTGTTCCATAGCATGAGTCTAGATTTTTGCTTGGGCATTTCTGGGACCAAGCCTAAAGTGTTTGCAGCACTTCTTTTAAGACCTCTCAGCATTGTCCTGAAGAATTTCCTTTTCCAAGATTTTCTCTCCATTTTCCCATAGATACTCAGGTAAAGCAAAGATTTCTTACATTTTTTAGTGTCTAAGTGATCAAGAACTGCAGATGCACAGGAGTGTTAACAGCATTCAAAGACTTAATTTGCAGGAGCTACAAAGGAATGGAAGAAAGACAACATGAATAACAAGCATTAAAGAGGTAGGACAGAATGCAGCTGAGATGACATGAGAGCCCTGCTCTCTTGGACTCCAATTCTGAACCAGAGTGTGTGAATGAACTTTTCTGGACAGGAGGCAAATGCTGGAGATGGTGCACTCCCCAGTTAAAAATTGTGTTGTGCACTTGACCTGTAAAGAGAAAGCATCAGGAGAATTTAGACCTTTTCTCTACATTTCCACACTCACTTGATTTCTGGAACCTGGCAAGGAGCAGGAACAGAAGGCAAATTAGAAGGAATGCTTTGCTTTTAGAGTAAGATACCCTGGTGGGAACAGAAGCTGCTCAAAGATTTTGGGCTGTCTCCTATGGTAGCTGCAGTCTTTTGCCTATCTTGTGGCAGCTATGCATCCTGAAGACATTTTTAATCAGTAAAAATAAAATTGAGTTGATGATCATTTGCCTTGCAGTGAATACCTACTGGGTTGGGAGACTGGGAAAGACATGAGAGGGATAATATTCATTATTTATAGCCATTCCTATAGTGCTTATCACCACAGTGTCTTTAAGTGAGCACCATCGACAAGGCTCTAAATGTGAGATAAAATTTAATAATGCATTAATAACAGCGTGCACTTGTCTGTGGCAGCAGCAGTTGTGACAGACATGACTTAAAATAGGAAGAAGGCAGGAGTGCCACAGCTGAGTGAAGGTGGAAATCTTGATGGAGGAGGAGGCAGCAGGGGAGGCAGGCAGGGCTAGAGGCTCAGCGAGGGGAGAAGCCAGCCCAGAGTCACCAGGGTCTGCCCAGGAGTCGGGGCAAGAGGCACAGGTGGGGTTTGGCAGCTTTGCCACAATGGATGTGTTTGAACAGCACACTCATGAGCAAACAGGAATGCACTTGAACTGAGTTATTAAAGGCTTCCCACGCTGCCCTGCCATGTACACATGGAAACTTGTCCAGGCCTGCATGGATCCTGCTCTCAGGCAATGACACAAGATGACCAAGCCTGGAGCCTGCCTGGTTAAAAGGCTCCAGTTCAAAACTGACAGCCAAGCTAAGGAAACCCTTTTCTCATCCCTCTTGCTTTAATTTGTTGTCTTTCTATCTTGCTCATCTATATTTGTTTTTCCTGCCTCTAACCTGGAAAGAGGCATTCATACCTTTATGTTAGAGCTGGGGAGAGCAGCTGTGGGAAGTGACTTTACCCTGCTGCTGATGGGGCAGGGTGAGGAAGGGAGGATGGTCACCAGCAGAGCCAGAAGCAGTTGCACCTGGAACAGCATTGTTTTCAGCCACATCTGCATCCAGACCGATTCTTTTCTGATTCATTGCTTCAGGAAGAGAGAAATGTTTTCCATTGCCACTACCTGCTCGTGGCTTATCATTCATTTGCCTGACTGCCTATAGAAAACCCCTTCAGCAGCAGGTGTAGCTTTGGCAATGTGGGTTGAAAGGAACAAAAGGAGTTGAGAAACAAGGACAGATACAGGTTAAGAGGTAATTTTTTTTCACAAACAAAGGTGCAGAGGTGGATGCCCTGTGGCTGGGCAGAAGGTTATGCGTTCCTGTCCACAGTGTTCTGGTCATCTCTCCCCCCATGTGCAGAGTTTATTATGTATTCTGCATAAAGAATCCGTGTTTAAGCCCTTTCTCTATACTTTGTATGCACCTTCAGCAGTCTCCTTTCAAATATTCATGAGAGTTCAAATATTCATTTGTTGCAATAAGATAAGAAATGCTTTTACAGAGATGTGGTTTCTGTTTCTTTCCTCAAGTGCTTTGCTGACCCTTTGAAAACATCTGCTTCCTAATCTTCTCTGCTTGTCCTCCTTACCTGGTCCTCCTCTCCAAGCTCAGTTTTCTAGGAGGCACGGAACATCTTTCAGTCCAAACTGTTAAAAAGGTGCTGAAGTCAATACAGTGGCGGGAATTTACTGAAGGTGTTTTAGAGGAACTGTGGATACACTTAGTTCTCCCACCCAGAAGAAGAATAATAATAAAGACATGTCTGAATAAACACAAAAAAAATCAGGTGGCAAGAACTGAGAACCACGTCTGCTAAATAGCATTTTTCTCACCTTTGCCAATTGATGTTATTTTAGTGTTACTGAGTCTGTCCCGTGAAAGGGTCCATGACTGGGAGAACCCACCATCTTCCTAGAGTGGGTGGTAACCTTTGGACAGGAGTTGTTTGACATAATGACTCTCACCAGTCAGATATTGCATATATGTCATCTTCCCACTTCTGGACTCCATTTTACTGTAGGTGTCCAGGATGTGGCAAATCAGCAGCAGAAAAATCCTGGGGAGTTGAAAGCAAAATTTATTGTGACGAATTCACACACAAACTATTGTAGGTTTTACAAACAGACTTTGCAGTTCATAAATCCCCAAGCTTTAAGGGAACAGATAAGTTGGTGCAATACATCCACAGAAGCTCTAGAGTGACAGATAGCATGGTGATCAGAGCAGACAAGGTTTTAGTCAGTGTGATGGTGTACTGCAGCTATAGATACTTTCTGAAACCATTAAGGCTGGAGTTTTCTTTCTTTGAAACTCTCAGTTTAATATTATGGCGGAACATGAAGTCCATAGCTAAAGTTGTCAGGAACCATAACTCCTTTAGAAGATGAATATATTTGTTCGTAATGAAGATTATTGAATTATAGTCTATTGCCCCACTTTCTGATATTTTAACAAGACCCAATAAAAATAGTGCTGCCTGTAATTGCAAGCACAATCATCTCAGTGGCTTCATGTGAGCATGTGTGTTTTTATTTCTCTGTTTGGCTCAGGAAGCACAAAGACCCTAGGATCTGGCAGTGAGAAATTGGTGATTAATTCCTCTAGAGAAAGTGGCTCTCAGTGGGTATAGAGCCATTTGAGCCAGCTCTTGTGCCAGCCATCCCATGTTGTCATAGGCCCTATGGGAAAGGTGATGTGGAAGAAAGAAAGCAGTGGGTATTGCACCCTGAACTCGACAGTCTACTGAGTTGCACATTTTGTGTGTTTTTTGGGTTTTTTGTTAGTTTGTTTCAATTCTAGGTAGACTTGTATGAAGTTATAGCTTCCCTGTCAAAAGAAATATCACAGAAATTTTTTAAGGCTCAGCCCCAGATATGGGCACAGAGGTAGGAACATAAGAACTTTTTTCCTTTTTTTTCTCCTGGTCTGAGTAGTCCTTGCAGCATGCTGAGATGTGGCAGGAAAATTTTTCCAAAGGTCTTGCTTCCATTGCTTTAGATTGTTGGCTAGTGACCATGTACAGACCAGAGGATTTGTGGCTGTGAGAGAAATAAAAGAATTCCAAATCTCTCCCCTGGGAAAAAAAAAGAAATAAATAAAAAGAATGAGTAAGAGCTGCAGTAACAAAGGCAGGGGAATGTCCACATTGCACTTTGGTAGCTGGTAAGGGAGGGAAGTGCACAATTTATGATTCCAAGTGGCTGGCTCACCTTTTAGGTATTTTATAAAATGAGCTCAGTAGGATGATGCAAGCATTGGCAGCAGAAGATAATGTCTCATTTCTGTTGGCTCCATCCTGTTGTCTGATTTTGCTAATTGCAAAAGCTTTGGCCATCAGAGACAAATTACAGAGACTATCTGCAAATGGTGGGGAGTGAGCTTGGATATTTTTCACTCACAAGTGCTTTAAAAGTGGAGTTTCATATATAAAACTTCTGTATTCATACTGAGAAGGACACATAGATCAGATGTCTGCATTTTGGATTAAATTCCAAAAGCCAATAAGCAATAGAATTGAGATCATTAGAGCTGTTCTTTGAACACTGTGTCTATATGGCCCAATAGAGGGTGAAATTCAGAGTTGGGCAAAAAGGCTAAATGGCTTTGGCTTGAGCCTTTGTGTGCTTCAGCAAGGATGAGAGTGCCAATACCAGAACAGAGCCTTTTTGGCAGCTTCTCTTTTCTCATAGATGCTCCTAACCTTTCCAAAAACAAGAAATTGAAGTCTCTGGATAGCTTGGAAAAAAAGACAGCATTAAGCACCTGTGTTCCAAACAGGGCTGTGTGTGTGTGCGCCTCTGCTGATCCGTCTGTGAAACGTGGCACATGCCAGTGGGGACATGCAGGGGGTATGCAAAACATGTGCCACATGCCCAGTCATTAAAAGCTTGAGCAAACAGTGCTGTGAAGTGACAAGGAGAGATTTCTGAAGTGACAAGAGCTCTCTTTTATCCTCTCAGGTCTGCAAGGGTAAACACCACTGAGAGGTGAATGCCTGACCTAGGCAAATCCCTTCTTTCCCCAGGTGTTACAACTACTTATCCAGGTCCTTCTCTTCTCCAGCTGGAGTCAAGAATGGAAGGGAAGGAACACTGATTCCCTTGGTCAGAAATAGAGTTGGAACTCTGAGAACAAGAAGATGAGTTCTCCTAAGCTAACACTGTGCAGGTGGAAAATATGTCAGAGGATCTTTGGAAGATGACGGTAGGAGAAAGTGAGAATGGAACTGAAAGTGCCAGAGCACAGCAGTTAAATTCCCTTTGATAGGAGATATAAAATACAAAGTGGCAGAAAAGCTGAGATGGGACAAGGAATTGGAGTTGTGAGAATCCAGGCCATTTAGGGTTTCACAGCCCATCACTACTCAAGGGATTGGGTTGATAGTCTGTGATTTAGAGACATGGAGTCACTTTTCTTTCTCAGAGTTCAGAGCATGTGGCTCAGCCTTGCCAAGCTCATCTGGCCAGCACTGGTCCTGAGTGTGTTGAAAGGATAAGTAGTTGAAAGATGGCACGTTCTGATTTATACCAAGGAAGTCTGTGGTGGTGTAATATCATAGCTGGATACTCCTTCAGCACAGCTTTAAGTAGAGTGCACTACAGAAAGTGTTTTAATAAAATATGAGATGGTAAAAGTCTGGTTTTCCCTGATCCTGGGTGGTTTTCTTTCCTGGAATCTCTTTGAAATAGAAAGAATGTAGTCATTTTAGCCTCTTCATTTAAGTGCATTATTTAATCCCACACACTGTGGTTCCTTAAGCATAGAAACAATCTACTTTACACTCAGTATGAACAATGAGATGCCCCAGAGCATATTAAAAACAGAACTCCTGGACACAATTACTTGGCTTAAAAAGGTCTGAACTGCATTTATTTTTATGGAAAAGCTTACCAAAATATGCAAACAAATCTTAGTAATTTCTATTCAATCTCCCTTCCTAGAACCTGAATGATATGCCTAAAACCAAGAAAAACTTGATTTTTTTAATGAATAAAATATCTCTCTCTTCCTTGTGTATAAGAAGCCAATTTTAACCCTAATTTATTTGTTCTTTTCCTCTCAACTTCTTTCCACCCTGGTTTTCCCAAGCATCTATTCAATAGTTTTTGCTACTGGATTTTGTGCTCGTTTTCTCAACATTTTTATTTGAAATTATGTTTATTTTATTTAGAACCAAAGTGACATTTCACATGTGAATATACAGTATATATTGAGCATGGTCTACCCATGCATAGGCACAAATACATGCATTTTATATGCCCACTTTTACAGATATGTAAAGTTTGTTCAGATATGTAAAAGATATTGTTTATATTGTATATATACTGTATGTACACTACCTAAAATATTACAAATTCAAATAAAATTTATTGTAGGGAGCAGCAGGTTTGTAATGTTTGCTGAGTGGAAAGCAAAAGACACTGTTAAAATGTAAAATACTTGCAAATGAAATGCTGTTTCACTGCATTTCTCTTTTCCAAAATCTCTGTGTCTGGACTGAGAATGTATTTTTCATGCCTGGATTTAAAGAGAGACCTCTCAGGAGAGTTAAATAGAAACCAAATAAAACCACAGCACCTTTGTTTGAAAAAGTCTCTGGGAAAGATTATGCAGCGCTTAAATCCTACTCTGCTTGTAGCAGCTTTTGTGGCTGTCAGGTTGATGTGTTTAAATATTTTTTTTTCTAGAAAAGACTCAACAGTGAAATATTATTTTACCAGCAATAAAATACAAAGAATTTTGAAGTTAGGAAGTTACTGCTACTTTTTCAGTGTGTCTATTTTTAAGTGATGCTTTGTAATAGATGAAGCTAATACACTTAGAAAGGTTCAAAGTCTGCCGTGTGTGGAGAGAAGGTGCAAGGGCAGCAGATGAGCTTCAAAAACTCTGAGTCCCTTTGTTCAGAGGCAGGAGACAGCTGTGGTATTGACAAGGACCTGTAAACCTGGAGATGTGGTCATGGTGTAGGAGCTGCAGCAGCAAGAGAAAGGTGCCATTACAGAGTCTCTGAATCTATGGATTTCCAATGCAGAAGGACAACTTGTCTTCTCAACAATCTAGTTTTAAAAACAGTTTGGGGGCCTGTCCTGTAATTTAATGATTTCAGAGAGCTGTCCTTGGAGAAAAGGGGAGGAAGGGCTGAGTGTGGGGAGAAGTTCCTGGCAGTGATGTGCCTGGGATCATGTGGTGGGGACATGGTCTCACACCTCATCACACCCCTGGCTGCACTCAGCCCTCTCTCCTGCTGTTTAACCTAAATTTCCCTGTTTTTAACATCACACTATTGCTACTAATGATACCTCTGAGCTATGTACTAAATTATTCTTTCTCTTTCAGTTCTTCCTTTCAAATACATGAGGAGTTTCTAGCAGTGCTCTTAGCATAGATGGGCTGACTTACAACCAATTATTGTATTTAACTGAAGCCCAAATGGTCTTAAATCTGAGAACTTCATAAGTTCTCAGGGCTAGCTGAAGGGAAATGTTTTAAATTAGTTTTATCAATAATTTCAACGCTTTTCCTCATTTTAGCAGCTATAATCTATTGTAATTTGGAGAAAAGAAAGCCTTTTTTCCCCCTCAGATTTTTATAAAGTGCTCACAGAGAAAACATGCACTGGGGAAAACAAGACTTCAAAGAAAATAAAAAAAGAATGGTGATGTGATTTCCCTAAGTAAAAATTAATGAGATTTTTTAGAAAAAATGTTGTAAAGAAAAACTGCACAAATAACATACCTTTTAACTGAAAAGAATTGGCTGGAAAGCCTTTTTGCATTAGAAGTGAAGGTAAAGAAGCCATCAGCTAATTGTACCATACTCAGTGATTGTATGTAAGGAATCTGATCAAGGAGCTCAGCACTGAGAGCAACGCGCTGTCTTTGGTCAAGGCAGTGAGGATCACAGGATCATGGAAAGATTTGGATTGGAAATGGTTTTAAAGATCATCCAGGTCCCAGTGCAGACCCCTGAGAGACACCACTTGTCACTTGTCACTGATGTCCTTTGGGACTGAGCCATTTGCCACCCCCAGCTCAGAATGGCTGAGGCTTCTGAGGAAGAAGATTCCCTGAATGTCTTGCATGAAGGATCCTGCCCCTTGCAGGAAGGGCTGCCTTGGACACTCTTCTCTCACCGCATGAAGGGTGGAGCTATACCAAGGCTCCTTGACACCAAATCTTCATAAGCAGTCATGAGTATTCATGACTAGTTATTTTCTAAAAAAAGTTTTTGAAAAGAGGTTGGCAAGCAGAGGGATTATATGTTTCCTTCACTAAATGTCAGTACTGTGCTTTAGCTGCTACTTCAACAGAACTGGAAAGTCAACGAAAACTAGCACTTCAATATATAACATTGCATTCCTTCTAGTGGGAATTGTCCCACAATTATTTTGTTACTTTGTAAGGGCCAGAACCTGGACTTGGGGCTATTTTAGTAGGTCTGAGAATTACATATTCACCTCTCCAACACTGTAGGGGATTTCAGAGCCCACCTGTAAAAGCCAGGTGTTGGTCCTTGCCAGAGTCTCCCTGTAATCTGAGACTTTAATATATGGTGCATTCCCTTGCACATTTGTGGAAAGATCACCTCAGATGTCACAAATAAATTCAATAGCTGAGTCTCTTATCTCCTCTAGTCTAGTAGACTTCTGCATCAGATATTCAGGAAGTGTCTTAAGTCCCTCTTATTCACCTTACTACCAGCAGTACCCAGTCAACTTGTCCCTGGGAGCTTTGGCAGTGTGCACACAGTTCTGCTTGACTGTCTGATGCTTTTCTAATCTAGATTTTCTTTTCCTTTCCAGCCTTTAAGTAGCAGGTGCTGTGTCCTCTTTCTTGCTGGCATTCTCCTATTCCAGACCTAAAGACAACAACATCTTGTAGGGTTCTTATTTCTTCTAAATTGGTTTTCATTACAATTGTTTTACAGGGCAGATTGTGGTCCTTGGTTTATGCCTTCCAGAGATTCAAAGAGGATTTTAACACCAGCAGATCAAGGAATTTAGCTGTTTCTTTACAAGTAAATGGAGGAAGGTTGAAAGTTTGAGAAGAAAGATGCATTTCATGGAGGTCACTGAATCCAGCTACATTAGATCCTGCTGCAGGCTGGTTCCCCATCTCCCTGGTGTGACCTGAGTAGAGTCTGGGGAGCCAGGAGGGCTGTGTGTAAGCTGCAGAGAGCTCATGCAGCTGAGCAAGGTATCACTGCATGCACTGCTTCCTTCCTTCTGCTCCTGCCACTGTAAGATCACAGACTGTTGGGTTTTACTGGCACTGGATGCTTCAGTGAATCAAGCACAAGTCAGAATGGGAAAAAGACTGACAGCTGGTAAAGGAAATAACTGCTCTGGGATGCACCCTGTTCCTCAGGTGCATGCATGAAAAGGAAATACTGCTCTGCAAAATGGATCATGGGCATCTATTTGCCATTCCTCTTTCTGTGACAGAAAGTGGTTTTGCAGGAGGAAAAGGTACCAGCGTGAGCATGTGAACACACAGGCACACACACAATCCAAGAGACAGAGGGTGCACACCTATTATTGAATGTACAGTGCTACCTGTACATTATTGCTGATCTGCTTCATCCATTATTCTTTGTCACTTGGAATACTCTAGATGTTTGATACAGAAAAAAGAAATGGTCTTTTCCTCTCAAATGCAGCTGTATTCCCCTCACAATTTTTTTTCTTAATACACCAGATTTTCTTGTTGGTACTGGATAATGTAAAACAAAGTAGAGATTATAATTGCTGGGACAGCTGGTGAGTAGATGCTCTTGCTAATTTAAGCTCTGAATATCCTTTTGAATAAGTCTGAAGGTAAATTTTACTACTAGTAAATTTTACTAAATTTATCTTGTCTTTTTAGGATGAATATGGTGCTTTTAAGATTTATGTTTTCTGGATTTTTTCACCTTTTCTGTTCTCTTCTTCCAGTCTCAGAAGTTCCTGAACTGAAATAGCTGAAAGTAGAAGACTCTTTAGAAGAACAGCCTGGAGGAGACAGAGGAGAAATCTCATGGCAGTCTACAGCTTCCTTGTGATGGGAAGCAGAGGGGCAGGCACTGATCCCTTGTCTGTTGTGATCAGTGACAGGACCAGAGGCAATGGCCTGAAGTTGTGTCAAGGATGTTTAGGGTAAATATTAGGAAATATTGCCTGGAGGGTGGTTGAGCACTGGAGCAGCTCCCCAAGGAAGCGGTCACTGTCCCAAGCCTGACAAAGCTCAAGGAGTATTTGGACAATGCTCTCAGACACAAGGTGTGAGTCTTGGGGTTGTCCTGTGCAGGGCCAGGAGTTGAACTTCAGTGATCTTTGTGGGTCCTTTCCAACTCAGGATATTCTGTGATAAGTGTTTCACCTACTTACCTTGCTCTTATTCTTACTTGAGCATCTGCTTATACCTGCTGCTGGAAATTGGCACACCTTTTATAAGATGCAGTGAAGTCATACTATGTAGTCACTCTCATGGTCATATTTCATTTGACAGTGGTTTGAATTTACAGGAAACAATCCTATAATAATTTCCTCTTTTCAGCCAGAGACATATTTGGCAACAACTTAAAGTGGCATAAGCTTGTAAGTACTTCACTGCTCATTTCCTGTGAGCTCTCCTAATGGTATGAAGAAGAAAATGTAAATGGTTCATCCAAAATATATTCATAGGCTGCTCACATGCCTTCAGTTCACAAAGTACTGGGATGCTTTCTGAACTCAGTTGTTTAAGGTTGTAAGAGAGCAAAGCTCCATTTCTAGGGAAGTAAAAACAAGAAAGGAACATATGCCCAAGGATTGTCTGGAGATAGTCCTGCAGCTCCTGGGAGCTGGGACCACTGTCTGTGTGTGCAGTGTGGAGAGGCACTGGAGGACCCCTCTGCTCTGAAAATATTCACTTGGGAGCTGCTCTATATTCAGAGCACTGAGCTGAAAGGCCAGAGCCTGTCACTACAGCTCTGGTGCTATTTCTTGTTTTTCCTCTACCTTTGGCAAGAATCCCAGGACAGGGAGCATCATTTGTCCACAGGACGTCCTTTTCATTACTTGTGGGACAGGAGGTGAAAGGACAACAGCCTGCTGAGTGGCCCAGGAGAACAGCAATGAAATTAGAAGAGAAACCTCTGTGTCTTCACTCTCAGGGCACATGTCCACAGCCAGCCATGGAAATGTGAATTCTGCACGAGCTGAGGGTGAGCCAGCTCTGACTGCAACCCTGCCACCACTGCTGAGCTGGACTAAAGGGCAAGTGTGGGAAAGTGGGATATTTCAGCAAGGGAATTGAGATGTCTGCACAGCTTCAGGGCCTGATCTGGGTTATGCCCCAGTGGTCAGGCAGAGCTGGGTGTACCTGTGTCAGGGTGCCCTGAGCTCAGTGAGAAACTCAGGGCATCACTGAGTCCCCAAGCTCTCCTGAAGCTTCTGGGCTATACTGTACTCTATTAATACAGATAATAACTGGATAATTTATTTACATAGAGAAGGATTCAATGGTTCAGTCACTGTCTTTATGTGCAAATAGAATATTACACTATACTGTAAAGGCCTTTCACAGATTTTAATTTTCTAAGATAAGCGTTGAATTTTAGAGTCTGCTGAGACCAACGTTAAAATAAGACTTCTGATCTGTTGTGGGTGTTTGTTTGTTTGTTGTTTTGGGTTTTTAAAAATATTTGAATTTATCTTGCTTGCTAGTTTTTTAATGGCTTGGAGTCAGTGATGAGGATGAAGTCAATTAAGTGGTTGTTTCATGGCTGTTTCCATCACTCTCACATGTGTGTAAGGATTGGTTTGTGTGAGGTCCGAAAGCATCTGTTACCTTGTGAGGAATGTAGGGCTTATGTAGGTGCTAAGAAAGCAAAGAAACTAAAGAACTTCTGAAATGACACACATGTAAATCTGATTTAATTCTTTCCATTAGCTTCAACAGGTGAAAATGTTTTCCACCTTCTCAGAGATAAAATCTGTTCAAATTCTCTTTTCCATCAGTTGTGCTCTGCCCCACCAGACACTTTGACTGTATCCATAACCAAATAAAATCACTTTCACAGATTCCCTTTTAGGAAATTGGAACAAGTCAAACCCAAAGAATGATGCTCCTTTTTTTTCATGAAACTTCCGAAAGATTGTGATTTCATGCAATCACATCTGAAAGATGAGATTAAGAAACTTAAAATTGTGACCTAATCATGAATTTGGATAATTCATTTTAATGATGTGATGTGGCACATGCTGGTGCTGGAAGCAGCTCTGGCTTTGTTTTGAGTAGTGCTATGAGGACTCTGAACTTTTGACCTTCTTTTTCCTTTCTGCATGTAGAAAGTCCTGGAAAATTCCCTAATGGCACAAATTGTAGGAGGCACCAGACTTGACTCTGGGAACTCTTGCACGTGCTCCATCTCTCCCTCTGCTTTTTTCCCTGCTGTACTTGTCAGGTTGTGGGGAGAAGATAATCTTCATTTTACACAGGGGAAATTGGATGCAGGGGAAATGTATCACAGCAGTGAAAAAAGAATTGACAAATAACCCCCCTCGACATGGTGTTCAGATGTGTGGATTTTTTATTCCCTTCCCTCTCGGTCCTGGCTGTACTTGTCTCTGAATGATGGCAAGGGGAATAACAATTCCTCTTCTATCTCAGAGCAGGAAATCAGCAAGTATAATACATATATGCATAAAATTCAGCAACAGGAGCCACTGCCAATTTAAACCATTGTTCTCCTAATTTGGAGAAAAAAGGCTGTCTTACTGTCTTTATAGTAAAAGCCTCAAAAAGATTAGGTCAAGTCTCTGCAGACAGAGTAATTCTGTGGTGCTTAAAATGATAGGAACTAATCTCCATGAAAGCTGAGTCCAGGGGTATAGGCTATTAAAGATAGCTATATGCTATAGGCAGAGGAGGAGATAAGAGGTCCAGCTCATAATGAGAAACGATAACTCTACACACTTTGTTTACAGTTTACCCCAAAGACCACAGATTAACACAAATCTCAGAGCATCTTTATTATGGCACTGCATTGGAGAGGGGCTGCCAACAGAGGATGGAATTGCTAAGTAGGCTGGGACCATCTGTCCTCTCAGGGAGGTGAAAACGTGCATGATTGAGTGACACCTGCTTGTCAAGTGTGGCCTGCTGGGAAATTTTCTCTTGGATCACTGAGCTCTGAGTACATTACCTGCATTAAAATCAGAAAGACAATCTCATCACCATTATGCATTTAAGCAACTCATGGCAATACCAAAATAAAATATATTTTCAAGATCTCTAGATCTTGCAAGATTGGGATCTCATGGTTTTTTTTTCCATATTGGCAAGCTTAGCTTCTGAAGGAAATTGAGCATTTAAAAAAGACATTTTCTATTATTTGAAGGAACACTGGAAATAAACCAACTGGCAAAAAAAGCTGGCTGCTTTTAATTTTTAAAATTTTTTTCTTTAAAAACATTGCCTTCTCACTATAAAACAAGTCTTTGCAGACTCTGTATTGATAAAAGCATTCCCTGCCTGAAATGGAAGCATTTTTATTGCACTTTTTCTAATGCAAGGAATTGGCCCTTTTAAAATATTTAACTACCTTGAAACATATTTAAGCAATCTTTAATAGCACTACACAAAGAAGGACAGAAAAATATGGGATGACAATTCTGCCTGAACTCATGTGATTGGGAAGAAAGCTGCTCCTTGCCCTCTTTTTCAAAAAGCACCACAGCATGTGTTAAGGTCAGAGTGTCAGCTTGAATTTCCAGTACGGATCCTGATTTCCCTCTCTTGTGTGGTTGGTTATCAGCTTGATCATTAGACTAAATCTGGATGCCACTGAAAATCGCAGATGATTTTATCAGTCACTGTAGTAAAGGGGATGTTCCTGTCAAGATTTGACATTTAATCTGATTTCTATTCTATTTTTTTCAAATTAAGGCTCATATGCTTTTTATTAAATAGAACATATTCTTATGCTTATGATTAAAATCTTGATATCTATGTATAATTAGTGTTTTCACTTGGATTCCAGAGTTACAGACCCTGAAAAATATCTATTGAAAATACATAGAAAAATAATAGAAGAAAAGGAAGAGAGAAAAAGAAAGTGGTTAGCAGTAATTATATATCCTGAGTAAATAGCACTACCAGTCCTATTGCAAAATATCTTGTTGTTCTGTAATTGATTTAGTAAAGAAGTAATTCTATGAACCCAGCTTATTAAAGCTTGTTAAAGACAAAAAAAAAAAAATTCAGTGGATATTGAATCAGGTCCTTGCAGCATTAAGAGGGCTTCTATGCTTCAGTTTTCTGTTTTCCAGTCAATAAAGATGTTTCTTCTGGACTGTACAATGAAGACTGCATTTGTTGCTGTCATTGTTGTGAGTGCTGAAACTGCCCAGCAACCCTGTGCTACAAGTGTTAAATAAATATATTTCTCTCAAACAAAGGGTAAAGCAAGCATGCGAGTGGAATCATAGAATTGTTGGGTTGAAGGGGACCTTAAAAACCATCCCATTCCCCCTGGCAGGGACACCTTGCCCAGAACAGGATGTTTTGAGCCCCATCCAAAATGGCCTTGAACACTTCCAGGCATGGGGGGAAGTAAGAAAAAGAGAATTCATCATTTTCTGGAGAGTGTGAAGTGGCAGAGCACCTGCAGGCAGGAGGCTGCTGTGGAGGAGGGGGTGCTACCCAGAGAGCTTTTCTTGGCAGTGCTGCAGCAGCATGGGTGCTGACCTCCAAGGCAGGAACCCCCTATTTTGTGACTGTGGATGGGATCCTCAGGTCACAGGTAGAAACTGATGCTGCTCTGGAGCTGCTGGAGGTCAAGGTTGGATCAGCTGGACGCTCCTTCCTGTTGGCAGCCTCATTGGGGAGGTGACAGAGCTTTCTCTCCCATGTGTGCTTATTTCTTCAATAATCAGTAAACATGGTACAAATTTTAATGGATCTTGGCATCAGCAGGCTCCTTCAAACAATGCCAGAGAAACTAACTGAGCTGCATTAGGGCAAAACAATGAAGAGAA
>VRYO01002775.1:4329545-4343639 GCA_009812075.1 Sialia sialis | reverse complement strand
CAAAAAAACAAAAACAAAAAAACACGGCTTATATTCGGGTGCGGCTTATATATGGACAGATCCCGTGGTCTTCCCAGCTACCCGGAAGTGCGGCTTATATCCAGGTGCGGTTTATAATCATGAAACTACTGTACTCTTACTCTATGGTGTGAGCCTTGCTGGCAAGACACTGTATTTCAAAGGGATGAAATGATTACAGTAATTTCACGACTATAAGGCACACCCTTTTGACTAAAATTTTGATCGAAACCCAGAAATGCGCCTTATAATCTGGTGCACCTTACATATGGACAAAGTTCGGAAATTTTGCCAACCCGGAAGTGCGAGCCATGAGCTGAGCTGAGCCAAGAGCTGAGCTGAGCCATGAGCCAAGCCGTGAGAGCTGTGAGAGCCGCGGCAGCCGACACCGGGGGCAGGCGGGAGTGCTGGGGCCTGCAGCACGGGGAGGGCGCCTGGGGCTGCATTTAAAGGCTACGCTGCTACGTGAAAAATGTTTGCAAATTGCCAGTAAACCCTGTTACTAATTTGTTACTTTGTTGTGCGTGGATCCTTGCTGCAAAAAAAAAAGTGCGCCCTATATATGCACAAAGTACAGAAATTTGCCAACAACCCGCAAGTGCGCCTTATAATCAGGTGCGCCTTATAGTTGTGAGATTACTGCACATTAACCTAAACGTATCTTCAGTGACCTCACTTTGGCTGTTGCCAGGTTTACCTGCAAATACAAAATCAAAGAGATGAACTGAGGCTCAGCAAGGACATCAAGAAAAGGCTCATTGTGGGGAAGAATATTCGCACTATAACTTCATTATTTTCCTTTAAATTTGTGCTGATTTATTTGGACTGGAGTGTTGAAATAGCAGCCATGAAGCATCTTCTGCTTTTGCAGGGCTAATGTATGACATCTCAGATCCTGTGCTGTGGCTTCTGACATCCTTGCTGGTAACCCAAACACAGCCTGCAGGTATGGATTTACACTGATAATGCACATTTTTGGCTGCTGGGGTGAAATGAGAAAGCATTTAATATGAATGTGCTGTCTTCTACTAAACACGATGCTGATGATGTTCTGTTTTGTTCCCAAGAGCTTTAATTATGAGGTTTGGGTAAATTTTCAAAGTAGTTTGCAGATGTGTTGTTACTGCTCTTCTTTGAGCACAATTTTGTTGTTTCTGAACAAATCTTTATTTTTTTATTTCTGAACGACTGACATCAGAATATCAACTTACACTTCATTAATGAAAAAATGACTAATAACTATTTTAAAAGGTAGGGATACATCCTAGAGGGTTTTCTTGTGTGAAAAACACGCTTGAAAACAATTAATTTTATTCTCTATCAGTTTTTCTGCCATCTCATGTCCAGTACACCTGGTGCTTGTATATTAATTGATGTGAGTAATATCTGTAATATATGGTTTGTTTTCTCACTCTAGCACTGTGGGAATTCTGTGAAAGGAATTTTTAGTCACATTTATTCCCATTTTCAGGTGTATCTGATGCTCTGTGTTTTCTGAAGATGGCTGTGTTTTCTCAAGGGGAGTGGAATTTGGGCTCAGTTTGATGTTTTCCATGAGAATCTTTTCCTTCCAGAAAAGCCCTGTTTGTCAAATCCAAGATAATCTATGGAGATAGATGAGCACAGGAAGAGCTTTGATGACTTTTTCCTGCTGGTCTGCCTGCCCAGCAGGTGCCATGGAGACTGGGTGAGCCAAACCATGCTCACATGGTAGCATATCATGTCTGTCCAGAGACAGGCTCCTAAAAGATTTGGGATCCTGAAAGCCCAGGCTGCTGATCCTGTAACTCCTGGTGAAGATGGGCTTCTGGCCTCTTTCCAGCTCTTGCTTCTGATCAAGAAACTAGTTAATCTCTGGGAATCTTCCAAGTTCCTACATCTTATAAGGTGTCTCAGTAGATTGCTGTCAGTTGTGTTTCCTAGGATTTGTACATCGTCCAAGAGACCACCTGGAGGCTCCCAGAGGTTCCTGTTGGCGCTGTGCTCCTGCTGTGATTTCGAACCAGGATCACCTGTGCTCCTTCCAGCTGTGGCTGGCACTGCCAGAGAAGAGCTTCTGCCACTGCTGGAGCTGGTGGCACTTGGGCACCTGGTGGGACTGCCTTAATTACACATTCAGAGTTTGATTTCCAGGTTTGAAGGATTTTTTCAGTCTGGGACGAAACACTCTAAGGGACATGGAGGGATTCTTGGCAGTGTCTTGTGCAGGGCCAGGAGCTGTACTCAGTGATCCTTTTGGGTCCCTCCCAACTCAGCATATTCTATGATTCTATAATGAAATCTCTTATTCATTGAAGTGAAACTTGTGTGTTCCTTAAATCCCATTGAGCCTGCTGCGTGGGGCATGACCGTCCCCTGAAAAACCTAAACCTCTTGTAAAGCTAAACTACAAACTGCAAGATTGCCCGGAGGACTTCATTTTAAGTCACTTGGTTTTACAAATTGGTTATTGCTAACTATTAGTGGTCATTGCATTATTCTGCCCTTTTTGGAACTTCAGATCTGATTTCTATTGACATGAAGGCCACTTTAGGCCACTCACTGTTCAGTGTGGTCATCTGGTAGCTGCAAATATAGTTTGTTTCTACCTTGAGGTCTGTTTGCATCTTCAGAAGTGTTTACAGTGACCTTTTTTTAAAAGGAACATGTAGTTTTGAACTGCAGATTTAGTGTGGTAAAGAAACTATAAGGATACCTTGAATTTTTTCTGAATTCATTAACGAATTAAGATCCCATGACTTCAGTGACTTTATTTCAATCTACACAATTTACTTGAGATGTCCTTTGTCTGTGTTTTCAGTTCTGATACAATAGAGACAAAAGGAATTTGATTTCATTGGTCACATTTAACTGCTTCCTCCTTTTGTTTCTTGCCTGCGTTTAGCTTCTGTTCTTCTTTTCATCCGTTTTCATTTCTTTGAATTAATGGATATTTTAAAAAAGCAAGCAAAAAACTCCCAATCAGTGCTCAAGCAAAAGACTCTTGTTTGAAACACAGAAAATGAATAGGACCAGGCATCTAAACAGGCTGTAGCATGCTTTCAAAGCTGATTGTCTGAAATACTGGAGCTCTGCTCCGCCCCTTCTGTTCTGCGGTGTGGGCTTGAAAGCACCTCGGGCAAGAGGCTGTTGGAGCAGTGAGATCTCTGAAATTTTTGTTTGAATAAATTAATAATTAAATACTCTGGTGTGAAAGAGATGGGGGAAATTTTTTTTTCCCCTGCTGCTTAGCAATTTCAAATTGGTTGGTTCTTTTTGATGGGGGCAGGAAAAAACTCTCCAACCTAAAAGTGCTTCTATTTGTCTGGGGATGTAGCAATGCTTTTGCTCTTGCTTTATATGTACAGAATATACATTGAGAGAAGTACTGTGGGAGTGTATCATTCAGAGAATGGGAATCATAGAGCAATTATTAATTCAGGTCTGTTGTACTCTGACATGCACAATAGTATAGCATCAATCTTAAATTGTACACAGGGAAGCACAATCCATCAATCACTTTGTTCTTTCATCCAATTTCGAATATTTTTAATTTTTTTTTTTCTGATTTTCTCTGGAAAACTAACTTTTTCAGGCTCTCAGTGGTGTATTTTCCCTTGAGAAAACGTTCCTTTTCTCCCATGGTCTTTGTTGATGAAAAATGATTAAAAAATATACAAATATATTCAGGCTATGAACTAGAATATCTTTAGTATTTGGTCCTGGATTTTTTCCTAATGGTGCTGGGATGTAACTGTTTCTACGAATAGCATACTTGAGATTTTGTATTTAATATTTTCTATATACTTGGAAGATTTGACAAAAAATATGAAGGTGTTGAAGTCTCTATTTTTCCATTGCACGTTGCCAGGACAATTGGTGGTGTTTGTAAAGTTGTGTAATGTGGCCAGGGGTACTGAGAACACAAGTACATTCAGAGTTAAGCACCTGGACCAAGCTACAACAGAGTTTTGAATTCCTGCTCTGGAACTGATACACTAAGGACCTGAATCTGGGCGTGACAGATCCAAGATTTTGTCTGACCATCCAATTTGGACACATCTCCAGGTGTTGCCCCCTCTCTGATGTTTTGCCAACAGTATTTTTCCTCCTGCATTTCTTGCTGTCTGCTTAAGCACAGGTCAGGTTGGCAGTGTCTGTTGCAGGTGCCTGCATAACTGCCCAAGGGTTCACTGGTGGCCCAGGGACCACAGCAGCAGAATGGAACCCACCAGATTTGGGTCGTATTTGCAGTCTGCACAAATCAGTTGCAATCTGCAGCAAATCTGCTTCTTCTTCTGCCTCTTCAAAATGCCTGAATTTCTCATTCTGTCCCATGTTGTCAGCTTCAGGCTAATAAGAGGAAAGAAAAAAAGGAAAAAACTGCTCTTTTCTTCCTGCTCTTCTCTGTCCCTTGAGCACCTGTGGTACATGGTTGGATCATGTGGCAAAGGAGAAACCTGAGGTCTTTCCCTGCTACCAAAAAGTTACAGTATTTTCACGATTATAAGCCGCACCTTTTGCATTGAAGAATCCAGCCTACCCCAGTAGTGCGGCTTATATTCAGGTGCGGCTTATCTATGGACAAATCCCAGTGAAATGCCAACCCGGAAGTGAGAGCCAGCTGGGGAGGGCGCCTGGGGCTGCCTTTAAAGGCTTCGCTGGTCTATGAAAACTGTTGCAACTTGAGCACCTGACACCAAACCCTCCACTGGCGCGATTCTGTTACTAACTCGTTACTTTGTCACACATGGATCCTTGCTTAAAAAAAAAAAAAAAAAAAAAAAAAAGGGCTTATATTCGGGTGCGGCTTATATATGGACAAATCCCATGGTCCACCTGGCTACGCGGATGTGCTACTTATAATCAGGTGCGGCTTATAATTGTGAAATTACTGTACTCTCTCAAATTCAGATCACTTCTCTGCTCTGTTCATCTAAGAACAGTAAACTTTTTTGGGGACAAAGATGCAGCTTAATATGGTTTTGCACAGCTCCAAATGCACTACTGATGTGCTCATCAAAATCCTCAGAAAATTTAAATAATTGTAGTGAGAATATGAAGCTTATTTGGCTTCTTTGTCACTTGGCAAGGTGCAGGCATCCCAGGAGTTTGTTTAATGGGGGCCCAGTTGCAGAGGGAGACTTCTTGTGGCCAACCTACAGTGTTTCTGTCTGGAATTAGGCTTGATGGAGGTGCAGAAATAGCTTCCGGCAGGTGAACCAGGTGTGACAGATTTGTGCTTTGAAATGTATGAAACCATCATGGGGGCAACACTGCTCTGTTTTGGGTTTATGGTTGTACTCCTCTGAGGCATCAGGAACTACCCAAAAATTGAGTTAGAGAGAAAAGAGAAATAAAAAATAAGCCAAGGGCCTGAGTGTGGAGAAATTTCCAGCATGAGGATGAATGCACAGAAAGACAGCTAAAAGCTGTCACATGTCAATCACACAAAGGGTAGGAAGCATATGTGAGGCAGTTAATGCTCTGAGCAAAGGGGAATGGAAAAACAACTGGTCTCTGGGTATTAATTATATACTGAACTGCTAATAAGTTGAAGACAGTGTGAGCATCAACTTGTGATAGATATCAGCCTTGGAAAACAGATGCAGTGCAGGATAAGACAATTTAGAGTAGTATAATATTAACCAGGGCAGTACAGGTAAAGTTAGTAAGGAGTGCTGGCACTGCACCTGTACAAATACTCCTGCCCTTTGCAGGGCACTTGCTGGTAGTGATGCACAATAAAGGTGCATTGATTTCTTTTATCTTCAAACTAGTGGTAAGGTCTGAAATACTGAGTGAACCAAAAGACCTCATTAACTTCAGCTATCAACAACAGTCTAATGTAAGAAAAAAAGTTTAAAATCCCAAGCATCATCTCGAACAGTCCCTCTCTCATTATCTCAGTCCTTCCTGGAGAAGATCAATAAGCGATTTGCATATTTTTTATCAATATTTAATGTAATGCAGCAGGATGCTTTTGATGGCTTGAGTCCTTCTGTGCACTCTTTTAACATGACAGAGACTGAGAGCCCAGCAAGTGCTCAGGTGCTGGGGTCAGTTCCTAGTTAAAAACATTAGGGATTGGTGTGGCTAAATAATCTACAGCTGCCCATCCAAGGGCAGGAGTGAGAGCTCACACAGCATGGTGATGAATTTTAACGATCTGGGAAGACAAATGAGCCTGAGCTGCCATGCAATTAGTGGGCTGTGGAAAGATGTGTTGGGTCTAAATGAGGGACATGATCTGCTCTTGACTCTCAGTGTGGTAGGAGCCCTCCCTCTGAAGGCCATAATGAGGAAGGTAGATGAGATTCCAAACAGGTTGACAGAACAATTAAGGGGAAATGGGAGTTGATTCAAAACGTGGTATTGCCATCAGTGGCACAAATATGTACAGATCCACTCCCTTAAGGAGCATGTGCTACTCTTCAAAACTGGATATGGGCTCAGGGTATTCCTTTCAATTCCTGTTATTTAAAAAAAAATAAATAATGTATATTTAAAAAAAAAAAAATTATCCCTAAGTCAACTTTTACTTAAATAGGAAAATAACTTGAAAGAAAAGGCCTGACTCTGATCTCACTCACTGTGGTGTAAATTGTGAGTAGCTCCTCCAGGCTGTCTGCAGTGACACCGAATTCCAGGATGGTGTGTCTTGTGAAGATTCATGTTTTGTGCAATAGACAAATGCCGTTTTTTATCCAGGCAGCTGATTATTGCTTGAGTCTGCTTGGTGGAGACTTTAAAGCTCTTCGATGACCGTGGAAGCTCAGAAGGGCTGAATGAGAGTCTTCTGCAATGTGCCTGAAGAAAACTCTTGAGTTTTTCCTCTGGCTCTGAAGCAATAAGATATGTGTGCTTTTTAAAATGTTCCATAAGAAAAGAATATAAATATTAAAGAGAATTTAAATGTATGGTTGGATTTGATTAACTTATGGGTCTTTTCCTATACTACTTAAGTATTTCTAGGATTCTATGAAACTATGATTAATAGCTAGGTGCCAGAAGACAACAGACAAGTTGAGATTTTTACCTATTTAATTAGAAAAATGGCAGCACTAAAGTACTAAAATAATGCACCAGGTAGGAGTAATATGTTCAGTAAACCTTGTCTCACTTTTCTGCCTCAAATATATCAAAAGGAAGAAATCAATTTCCTTGAACAGAGCTCATTATTTGAGTATTTTCTCTTAACCTGATAGAAAATAATTATAGTCATGATGTCTGAGCTGCATAAAACAGATGTGGTTTCCTTGGTGGAACAGGTTCACTGCTTCTGCTTCATTAGGGAGATTCCTTGTCCCAGAGATCTCACAGTGCTGTGAGTCCTTGCTGGACTGGACAGTGCCACAGCCAGTGGATGCTGGCATGTGCAAATTGAAGAAAGGTCTCCACAATCAGCATCATGGTGTTATTCCATATGTTGTCACTGCTGAGCTGATGAGGGATGGCAGGCAGTCACCTTGGTTTTCATGAGCTTGTAAAATGTAGTGTCTGCAATGTTTATAGAGGTAAACATAAAATATCAGAATTAACAGGGCCAGAGAGAGCAGGTTTCCACTGCATCTTCCCAGGGTCACTGGCAAGCCATGAAGAACCAGGAGATGATTGTCTTCCATGCAGCCACACAGCAGTAGGGCTCAGCTTGTTTCTGGGGCTATAACACATTCAGGAGACGCTTATGGTAATGTTCAAGGAGATTGGGACATTCTAGAAATAACCTGGGGATTGTTCTTCTCCCTGTAGTGTACAGGGAACCAGCTACAGGTTGATGGCATGAATACAGAGAAGCAAGCAAAAAAGAAAACCAGGGAAATGGTGCCTTCTGGGAAAGAGTATTTTCACTGTTTTGTTTCTTTCTGTTGTTGGTTTTGTTACCCATTGCTCCATACAGAGCTCTGCCCTATCTGTAAGCTGTGTTTAAATCCACAACAGCTTTTTAGGCTTTGAGCCAGATGTTTGTATTATGAAATACTTAGTTATATACAGAGATTTAGAGCAGACAAAGACAAAAGTGTTGCTTCAGCTTTTCAATGTTTGCTGAACAAAAACCCCAAACAGGGGATGAGCAAAATGTTTCACATTTTTATATTATTGTGATTAAAAGTATGATTGCAACCCTAGATTAATTTTCTAATTGATAATTTTACTGGAGCTTTATGCTTAGAAAGTACCTGATTTTGCTTTAAAAAAAATCACCTCAATAAATATCTTCTGTAGCCATCTTTATTTATGTCAGATAGTTAACATAGTAGTCTCAAATATAATAGTCTTATGCATTCATGCAGACCTATCTTTTAAAAATTTTCCATTTCAAAACTTTATGCAGAGAGCTTGAAGATGCCAACAATGCTTGGGAAATTTAGGTACAAGCTTTCATCTGAAAGTGGAAAAATAGAGAAAAAAAGAAGCACCCCAAACCATGAAATTAACATATCACCTTACTATCATTCACCCCTCTCTTTAGACTGATTACTGAAAATTAAATTTTGTGCTAATTGACCAAAGCAATGTTGCACAGAAATCCATGATTTTTGTTTTTTCTGCTTATTGTAAGTATTTGTTTTTTTCCTCAGCATGTGAACATGGGAAACCATTTTAAACCAGAGTCAGGAAGAGATGACCAATAATAATGCTTTTTCTCTTAGAACTCTGCCTGGAGGTTGACTGAGACTGGTTCAATGAAACCATCCACTTGATTTTTTGTTCTCCCCTGATCCCCCTAATGTTTCCCATATATTTCTTCCTTTCTGGTTAAATCTCTGACTATTGAGCCAAATCCCAGGTAATGGAAAATGTGGCCATTTATTGCCTGTAAACCTTGCTCAGACCAGAGAACAGTGGTTAAAAGATGAAAGTTACAGAAAAGCCCAGAGTTGTGCAGAGCCAAGGTTGGTGGAGAGCTCTGTAAAAATCCAAAATGTCAGGTGACATTGGAGACCTCTGATGATTAGGTTGTCCCCTCTACATTGAAGTCTATAGGTCTTTTTTGGAAAGTGCCGTTTCTCCTGGATCAAAGCAAGGCTGCTTTACAAATGTACAACATACAAAGGTAACAAAACCTTTAGAAGTGTGATCCAGGCCCTTTAATGTTGCTTTGTTTCTTAAAAATGAGCAATATTTAATCTGTAATATTTAACATGTGACAAATGAGGCTTGGTTTTACCAAGTGACATTAACGTCACTGCAGATTCTCCCAAAACCCAGCACAAGGTTTTTGCCTCTTGCTCACTTCCTTCTCCCTCCACCATTTGTGTATCAGCTTTTGATTGCAGTAATTTCATGAATATAAGGCGCACCTTAAAGCCTAAAATTTTGATCGAAACCCGGAAGTGCGCCTTATAATCCGGTGTGCCTTATATATGGAAAAACTTTGAATATTGAAAGGATCTCAAAACAATTTCTATTTCACATTACCCAGCAACAAACATGAAGCTCGCAATCAAATGACTGTGAGCAGGCGAGAGCCGCGAGCACTGAGAGCTGCAAGCAGCGAGAGCCATGCGAACCGCAAGAGCCGCCTGAGCCACAAGAGCAGCGAGAGCAGTGAGCACAGTGAGCAGCCCGGCGCCGGGGGCGGCTGCAGGGTGTGGGAGAGCGGCGGGCAGGTGTGCCGGGGCCTGTGGCACAGGGAGGGCACCTGGGGCTGTGTTTGAAGGCTTCCCCGATCAGTGAAAAATGTTTGCAAATTGAGAACCTATCAGTAAACCCTGCAATTGCGCAATTCCATTACTAACTCGTTACTTTGTTGCATGCGGATCCTCACTGCAAAAAAAAGGTGCACCTCATAATCCGGTGCACCTTATATATGGGTGAAGTCTCGAAATTTGCCGACAACCCAGAAGTGCACCTTATAATCCGGTGTGCCTTATAGTCGTGAAATTACTGTACTAAAGCTTATAAACAGAAGTGTAGTGTAGAGATGCATGATCAACTCTGATGTGCTGGCACCTTTACACAGCACAAAGGACTGCTCTGAGCTATTTCAGGGTGCTGGGAGGAACATAGCTGTGGTGGTGTCGTGGAATTTTAATATACTAACATTTACACCTTAGTGAAGAGGTGGAGCAGTCTTCAAATCCAGCTTATTGTGAGCTCCTCTTTGACCTGTGCCAAAGGCAGGCGAGCTGAGAGCTGAGAAAAGCTGACGCTTAAACATGATCTTGTTCCCTAACTTTCTTTAAAAGCAGGAATACAGTGCAGCTTTCTCCATTATAACAGGGAATTGAATAGTTTAATTTGTTGCCTGGAGATGCTCTTGGCTGGCCTTAGCTTGAGTACTTCAGTGTTACAAGCAGGAAAGGGATAAACAAGAAAAAGTCCAGAGACCAGCAAATACCAATCAAGATGTTATAAAGAAAAATTGAATGAATAGGGATTGTTTAGTCTACAGAAGAAAAGTCTAACAGGAATAGGGCTAATAGACTTCAAATATATAACACTGCTGCTGGAGGGAAGAAGGAAATGAGCTTTTCTCCTCATCTGATGGCAGTAAACAAGAACTAATGCTCTTGAACTGAGGAAAATAGGGAAGATTCAGGTTACACATTAGAAACAACTTTTGAATGGCAATACTATGAGCATTGTAATAAGCTTATCTGGAGGATGTGCATCTTGTAAAAATATCCAGTGTCCCTTCCATTCCTGTAATTCTTGAGTTCCACAATAACTCGGACTCTGAACATGTATCTGAGAAAGAGGAATGCTCTGTGAGAAAGTGAGGAAATGTCAAAGGAGTTAAATCCCAGCTTCTCTCAAAGTGAGGAATGTCAAATGAGTTAAATCCCAGCTTCTCTGCAAACTTCATGTGTCATCTAGGGCAAAACCAAAGAAACTCTAGAGTCTCTATTTTTTCAAACAAAGATAAATTTTTAATTTCTTTTTCCTTTTGCTTTATTTAAGTGGATAACAAACTACTGGGATAGGATTGTAGTCTCTTTATAATTCTGAAAAGGTAAAGCTGTTGGTCAAGTTTCACAGACAATAATGTAGGTATGATTATGCTTTTAATAACTTTACGCAGCTCCAAGAAATTCTGATTTCTTCTGATTTGGTCTTTGATTGTGTTTCATTCTTGGAAGACCCCAAAGTCTTCAGCATCTTCTATTTTTTTCTGCATAATAGTGATCAATTTTCTTGTCAAGTATCAAAGAAGGCATTACCTTCACCTAGAATTAATGTGGTGTCTTTATCTGCATTGTATTTTTTCACTCCCTGTGGCTTCCCTCTATTTTTGGAAAAGTTTTAAGTCATACTTTTTTTAGTATAAAAACTGATGCTTTAAAAGCAGATAAAAATGAATAACTGCACTGTGGTGGACACAACTTTATAGTACCTAAAAAATCTAGGCTTCACTGGAGTCAATGCAAAGACTTCACTAACCTCACAGTATTATTCTAGCTTCTCACATCTGCATCCATCAATCATGTCCTTCATCATGAACCCAAATCTATTTTATCCCCTGTAATTTTACATAAAGTGTTGGCACTGCCTCTCTGATCAGGACTCAGTAAAATTCCATGTGGGTCTCTCAACATCCTTTAAAACCTCCTACTTCCCAGTCCATAACCTTTTCCCCATACATTAACTTTGAAAATTTTCCATGGAATCATTTATTGTTTATGCTTTGGCACCACAATTTTTAGCTGAAACATGTGGCTGTTAATTCAGATTTATCATCCCTAGTAGCTACAGCAGCAGCTCCTGTGAGGAGTGTTAGCTATCTCTGGCTTTTCCTTGAATGTGTCCCTTCATGGATGCACATACATTCATGCATCATTACTTTAATTAAATGCTTCTCTTTGGAGAAACAATTCAGATCTTATAACAGAATAGTGAATTGATTTGTTGCCAGCCCAACATTTTTGAGCTTAGACCAACCTGTGTCATGCCCAAATGCAGAAATCAAATAGTGATATTTGAGAGACAGTCACCATGACTATTTCAGTGGAAAATTACCAGATAGACTCTTTCCTGACTTCTGTTTCTTTAAGAAGAAGATTCTGGAGCTAATTTTCATATAAATAAATATAGCTATCTAAATAAAGAGAAAGAACCCTTGCAGGCAGCCTGGTGTTTAGTGCAGCTACACACAAGCAGAGACCTCATTCAGTTAATTTACCAGTGCGAAAAAAGCCTTTTCTCCACAGAAAGGATTATATTTACCACTTTATACACCTGCCTCTGAGGTCATCAGCCTTGCCCATCCTTTTGAAGCTGTGCAGGAAAGGGTTCAAGAGTGAGAGGAAGCAAGAGAGTCTGTTTCTCTAGGCAGTATTTGAGGGTGTGTTGATGAGAGGGTTCAGGAGAAGTCAAGCTTCCAACCATAGCACCTGAGTGAGCCTGATCACACCATTTGAAAGTAAGGAGTCTCCCAAGAAAAACTGAAAAAAGGTAACCCATGCTGAGATCAGTAGTTTTTCTAGAATACTGCATTGACAAGATTTGCTAAGTTTGGTCTAAGTAATGCCCAATGAATCAGAGCTTCCTGAGAGTTTATGCCCCCTACCTCCCTGCTTTATCTCTGAACTAAGATTATTAGACTAAACTAAAACATCCAGCTGCTTGGATCTACTTTTCTTTCACAGTGAATGGAGATAACTCTGTTCAGAAGGGCAGAGAAATCTGTTGTCCAGCATTTAGAAGGCAGCATCCACAAGGACAGGCAGAGACATTCATTCCTAATTTACACTGAAGTCCAGTGTTTAATGGGACTTCTGGTGGCCCAAATCTCATACAATACTCTAATTTTTCATGCTGCAATATGTAGAAATAGCAGCTTTCTGTATGATGATGATAAGTGATTTCCACATTCATTTAAAAATTTCATACAGATTGTTATGGTCTGTGGGTTTGGAAGAAGGAAAGAAAGTGGTGCCAGGATCCCTTGGCATTGTATTGCTGTACCAGGCATCCAAACCCCCAAAAATATTGGATGCAGATGGAGCCCTAATGCAATATCTTGACTCCCTTAGAGCTGGAAACAGGTGGCATCCATTAAAAATCTGCAATTGGTTATAATTCCCATCTCAAAGCAGTCCCAGCTGCAGTTTGCCCACTGTAGGGAAGAGAAGGCTCAAGTCATGCTGTAAGCAGAGCAACCAGATATTAAAGGGGCCTGGCTGTGGCTTGTTGTTTTTGTGTTTATCTTCTTATTAGCAGATCTATTCTCCTTGCTCAAAGTCTCATAAAAATTGTACAGATATTTTAAAAACATATATCTGAGAGGTTCTAGAAAACCGATCCTTTGAATCAGTGATTTCAGTTTCTGCTTTTGGGGAGGGTGAGGAGAAATATTTTTGTTTGCCTCAGAAAAGTAACCTTACAAATTAAGAATAGCTAAAAAATTTCCTCTGAGATGTCTTTCTCCTCTTCTCAGAGACAAAGAGGAGTCTCTTGCACTCTTTAAATTTTTTTCTGGGGTTGCTGCCAATCTTGCTTCTCACCCCTGGCTGAAGTCACGCAGCCCAGTCCTGAAGGAGTAGCAGAACAGATAAAATAACAGATTTGCTGAACTTATGCAACTACAGCCTTGCTTTAGAGCATTTAATTCGGTAATTTCAATATTTCTTGTGATTAGCAAAGCTTTGGGGAAATATTTCCACTGCACATAAAGAAGGACATGCATCTGTGCCTTTAAAAGATGAGGCAGGCTCAAAATATTGCAGTGTGGTTTGCAAGTTAAAGACTGCAACTTTTCCCTGGTGTGCTTATGTTCACCAAATTCATCAAATCTAAAATAAATTATAATTTCCCAGGCTATTGTGTTTAACAAAGCTTTGGAGACATCAGTTGTCTTATTAACATTTATATTCCATTTTTTTCCTTAGTATTTTTTCCGAGAAATTAAGGAAAGCTTACTAGTGTTTGGAATGGTGCAAAGAATATTTTTTCTTTCTTGATTCTTAATGAATTCTAGGGTTTAGCTGAAGATTTGTAATGTGTAATAAAATGTGTAATGTGTAATAAAACACCAGAGTAGGAGAAAGAAAATCTTTTCTTTTATTCTGAATATTTTCAAATGTCCAAGCATTTTTGTTGCAGGAGGATACCTGGGTTATCCCTCTTAACTTCATCTATGCAATGATATTC
>VRYO01002775.1:4307122-4324928 GCA_009812075.1 Sialia sialis | reverse complement strand
AAGCCAGCAAAGGGCTTCTGTGAAAGCTCTAATGGCAGTGGGCTAGAGCTAGTGCAAGGAACACAATAAGCACATGGACTGGCAAGTGCTGTGTTTTTCAAAGGGCAGTGCTGAGTATTGATCTGTATTAGAAATGATAATGAGGTTATTTTGTGCCTCAGTGAAATACCTTAACTGTTTCAGTGCTTCAATTGCATTAGAGGTAAAGTGTTGGACGCTTTGAATTTTTAATGCCTCCAACTCCAGTTCCTAAATTCTTTCTGTCTCTCCAATAGCTATTTCAGTTTTATATTCCAGGGCTTTTGCAGCCACTTCTTCAGACAGTTTCAGCTTCCCATTTCAGTGTAGCCCCTTGTGAAATAGTTGTTACCTAAATCCACTGCACAGAAAAAAGCTGTTCTTTGCTAACATCCTGCAGAGTCTTTCACGTTTAAAATATTTCAAGTAAACTGAAAAAATGAACATTTCAAGTTTTTTGAACAGTGGTGAAGATCTTAGCGCTTGTTGAGAATGCAGCACATTCTTGGTAATTTATTCTGGAACTACCTTGGCTGGCTTTGTTTTGATCAATACAAAACACTTCCTAATTCTGCATGACCCTTTTACTGCTCTGTGTATGTGTAATGGTTGCATGGTTAGCGAAGTGATGGGAATAAATTATTAATGTGAAGGCCAGGTTCTTATTTAGTACAGCAGCCCAATATTTCTAATTGGACTAACCAAGGCCAGAAGCAGCTACATATAACATGATGTGGAAAAGAAAGCTTTACTGTTGCAACTTTTTGCTGGAAAGTGAAAAACAGAATCTTATCATACCCTTTGGAGAATCTCTAATTTTTGATGAATAACTTTTGTTTTTCAATCTTATTTCCAACAGTTGGTTGGAAAGCAAGATATAAGATAGGAAAGCCAATTAAATTTGATTTCACGTTTGGTGCTGTATGCGTAAAGATTTTGTAAAGAAGGCAACTTTTTTTAACTTTTTAAGTGTCATAAAATTATTTGCACAGCTAAAAATATAATTCCTGGCTAGCATTCCAGAATTCAAACTATCAAAATTACTTTTTCTCTGTAGATGCTAATATAATAATATAAGAAATAGGCAGAAAACTACAACTAGTAATTTCTAGCACTCCAAGCTAAAGCCATCTCACTTTCATTTAAAATTAATAACTGTCAAAAATAGTGTAATCTGATTCAAAAATATGTGCTGAAGCCAAGACAGGCATGCATAGGAATATATTGCTCTCCCTATTATTCTGAACCATGTGTTTAAATTTTAAAAACATTCTTTCCTTGATTAGATTAGACTTATTAGAATTATCCCTGGTTTTATAGTATGGCAGAGAAAGTACTTCAAAAATGTGAATTTTCCACAATTTTCAAATGCTGTACATTAGACCTATAGTGAAGCAATAATGATTTACACTGTAATGTTGACCCAGACTTGTGGGTTTAAGTGGGCTGTATTTTCTCTAGGAAGAGTTGTTTCTAAATAACAAGGACATTATAAATGATATCCCAAGGGCAAGATATTCAGAATGGTTGGTGGGAGCTGATGTTTTTATCTCTGATGTAAACAGGAATTAGGCACCAGTAAGTGCTTCTGGGAATGCTCATGTTAAAATTCTTTTGTTTCCTTTCGCTGATGAAATCAGAAAGCTCTGACCCTCTTCTGGATTTTCTCTTGGTTATAGACCAATGCTTGTAATTTACATTAGTTTTCAAACTGACTGTGGGCTCTTTTTTAACCCTTGGTGCTCTCCCATCTTCAGTTGTATGCGTAGGGGTTGATATGCAGAAGTAACCATGGCTCTTTGGTGATATTCTTGACATGGCCTGTGACATCTGAGGTCATGCCCGACTTGTCTTGCCTGGCTTCTTTTTTCTTTCTACACTAAAATTAGTGCCCTTGAAAACTTATTTCTGGTAAGCAGCTGTTCTAGTATTTCAGTCTCTGTAGGGCAGAAGGTTGGAATAGCAGGAGGAGGGAATAAGGGATGTTGGTGCCTTGGAAGTAGCTTTAGGTGTGTGAAAGAAAAGTAAAAAAATCAGTTGCCTTATGTATCTGGTTACGAAAGCCCTGCAGAGCACTGCGTAGCCATTGGCAGTGGAATCAGAAAATCTTTGTGATTGAGATAATCAACTCCTCATGCATTGAAAAGCGAGCAAACAATCCCCTCTCCTCCCCCCAGTCCAAATTTCTTCAAAGTTTGATCAGTGATCAAAGCTGGTTGTGTCCAGCTATTGCATCACGTGTGTTGACGTAAAGTTCATGGTTTACGACGCCCCAGCTCTGCTTTCCCAAGCAACCATGACACCCCATTCATCACTAGGCAGACAGAGATATTTTGAAATACAGATAAGCTGTTAGCTATTAGAGCAGCAGCTTTCAGGAGCTCCTTTTACTGATTTACAGCCTGTCCCAGTATGACTGGCTATTTGCAGAGGTCTGGGAGTGGGAGCTGGTTTTTATGAACCATGATCACACTTTCGCATAGATTTCACAGGGGGCTTTTGCGGGGTAGCAAAAGGCATCAGAGAGGGTTCCAGGTTATTCTTGTCCCAGGCATATGCTGTGATCCCACTGTCCTGCTCCTTTTTTATTAATAACTATATTGGGCCATAATAGTTTCTGTAATGCTTTGTGTGGTATCCTGTTACTAACCTCTCTTTATTTTGAGAAAAAGCACATTGGTTATAACGATTTCCTATTATTTAACTGGGATTTAATCCTTAACATGACATTGCTCTTTATCCTATGGTCATTTGTTCCCTTTGATAATCTCCAGTGAGACAGTCTGTCAAAAGCCCATTGAAACTGCAAGTAATTTACACCCACCACATCCCCTTTATCCATTATTTTATGAACCTTTGCAACAGAGTCTAGAAGGCAAAGGGGCACGATTAACTCTCACAAGAGCTCTGCTGGTGTCATTCTATCAGCTGCTATTTATCCACATGTAGTATCTCTCTGTTCACGAGTGAAGTGACTCCTCCAAACTTGCTATCATATGCTTGCTGTAAGAGCCATTGCTGAGCAACACTGAGTCCACTTTTCAGTAGGGAGAACTTGGAAAAGGTCTTGACTCAGGTACAGCAGAAGCAGTGAGTTCTGCCTTTCAAAAGTTTGTATGAGTGAAAATAAGTCCTGACTCATCCATCTGTGCTTGTCCAGGAACAGGCACTGTCTCTGGGCTGTAGTATGGTGGATGCCTATAGGATTTTGGTGGTTTAAAATAATAGCTTTCTTTTCATTCCAAGTTCTTCATGTTCCTTTCTCAATATCCCATTGCTTAGCAAATTAGCAACCTCACACAGCAACCCTGACTAGCCTGTGGAGCTGAGATCGAGATGTTTCAGAGTTTGAAGGGAAAAGGGGATCACACTGGGAGTGGTGGATAACTACTGTCCAAGTCACACTTCACCCTTGCATTCACCTCTGGCTTATGAATGCTCACTACCCTGTCCTTCCAGCTCTCTGGATTGACTCTGGACTCCTCAATGAACTCCCCAATCAGCTGGGTGCACTTGTTCTTGCCATTCTGAGCTTTTTCCTTGGCCTCATGCTTTCAATACTTAGTGCCTTTCCTGGGAAATTGGCAGTATCTGCTTGAGCTACCTTTTAGCTCAGCATTACCAACACGCACTGCCCTCCCTGCAGTGTAATTTCCCTGGGGCCTCCGCTGCTGACCAAGCTCCTGTCCCCTGTGGGTGGGCTCTGAGTGGCACAGGGTGACTCAGCTGTCACTCAGTTTTCCTGTGACCAGCTTTGAAGTGTTCATTGGACTGAAACACCTGCTGAGACACCAGACACTCTGCTGCTGTAGGTCTTCAGTCATGTGAAGCCTTCAAAGAGGGATATTCTGGTACGGAGTAGCATTTTGAAGTGATGAGAGTGGAGAGGTTATCATTCTAAATGAGGATGGCTGTAGCCTGGCATCAGTGCTGATCACGGTGACTTCTGGAAAACAGACTCATTCAGCACACCAGAAAAAAACATAGAAAACATTTCAGCTGGTGACAGCTCCTAGTCTGGTGTAAAACAGGCCTAACAAGGTTATCTCCATCATCTCTGTACCTGTTAAACACCACATAAGCACTTGGATTTTAAAGTAAATTTTCTCATAATTCTTGAATTGTACATGTGCTGCATTTGCAAAGGGCTTTATGCTATAGATGCATCATTAATCTCTGAAAGGTTTCAGGCAGGGATCCTACAGAATTTTCTATAAGCATTTACACTAATTATCTTAAATTCCAATTGTTTCACAAAATCTAAGGGGAATTAAGATTTTAATTTCTTTCTCCCCTTTTGTTTTTCTCCATTATTTGACAAAGCCTAGAGACTAATCCCATCTTAAACATGAATATAAAATAGACCTAACAGATGTTCTGTCTGCTATGGAACTTTATTTAAGCAGGCATGGTCTGCCTGTAATATACATGTGAAGGTCAAAGCTTGTCATATAAAAATACAAGGCCTTGCCACTATTTCATTCTTTTTATTTGCAATTTTTTCAAGTGAGTTTAGTGAATGATTAATGGCATTGGCTTAAAACAGGCGCAGTGCTGGCAAGCACTGTGCAAACATCAACATTGCAAACATGCCTCCATCCTGACCTGCAGCACCTTTTCTGTTCCCATTTCCCATCATTCTGGAACAGATCCTGGCAGTCCCATGCCAGATGGACTCTATATTTTCAAAGTATACAACAGCTGGAATGAAGTGGGAAAGGTCATGTGGACTGCAAAGCTTGTGGTGCTTTGCTTGTGCTACTGTCTGTCCAGGGGAAGCACTGGAATTTTGGGTACGGTCTTTATTCAGGTGGAGTCTGTTTTACAAGGACTGTGTGTGGTTTATGTAACTCCTGGCTTTTGCTGCAGTATGAGCCTGAATCAGGAGCTGAGCAGTCCTGCTTATGAAATTACCCTGGAAGCAGATGGAAAGTTGCATGTGAACCTCACCTCTGTGGTCGTATAGAAGGACGTGTGCTTGGGGTTTTTAATAAAGAGGGAGTTTGCTCTCTCAACACCTCTGCTGGGCTGTGGGTGCTGCCTCCTGCAGTGGGGACACAGGCAGGAGGCTGTTCCCAGCCCTCCTGGACATCCTGGCTGCAGCAGGCTCTGCAGGACACAAACACTCACTGCCCCTTCTCCTCCAGCCCAGCTGCTAACAGTGACCAGATTTGGAGGGGACTCAGGCTGATTTATGTGAATGGATGGTGACCATGCAATGCTCAGTGAACAGGCTTTTTGTGAGCAGGAAAATATGTTGTTTTGAAGAGACTTGGTCTTTTTTCAGTTTTTTTTTTTTTCCTTTCCTATTTTCCCCTTTAATATCCTTTGGAAAAATGAGATAAAAACTCTGAAAAAAAAATTTTGCTTTTTTAAACAGCTATTTTTATGTGGACAATGATGAGAAAAATGGAGCAGAAAGAATGGAAAGGGAATATCCAAACCACTGTTTTGCTACTTTCTGTAGGAAGTATTTGGAAAATGTGAAAATGTTATATTAATGTCAACATTTCTCGCTGAAAGAGATTCTTATATTTTAACCAGCTGGGCTTTTGTTTTGAACAGTTTACTCTCTGGCTTCAGGATTTTCAGGTATCAAGAATTCAAAAGATATTTATGTCAAACTCCTTATAAATTGTGCTGAGTTTCAACCAGCTCAGGTAACAGGTCTGAGTACACACTGGCCACAGACGTCAGATGCATCCAAATCAAGATTTCAAACACTCCAGATTCAAGGTCATTCTCGGGTCTTTTGGTTTTAATTCTAACTATGGAATTTAAATATCTTTCCTAGGTCTTTATAGTCTTGTCTTACGACCTTCAATTTGCATGCCCTCCTCTTTTTGTGCTGAGCACATCTCATCTGTTGTATAAGATTTTGAAGAATATACTTTGGCTTCTAAAAGTTTTGGTCTTGGCCTTTAGCTAAATGGTTCTCTGCAGTTTCTCTTGAATAAGGTTTTCATTAAAGTTTTACATTCTTCTGTTTTT
Source organism: Sialia sialis (assembly GCA_009812075.1). Taxonomy (NCBI): domain Eukaryota; kingdom Metazoa; phylum Chordata; class Aves; order Passeriformes; family Turdidae; genus Sialia; species Sialia sialis. The sequence goes on along the minus strand of VRYO01002775.1, from coordinate 4,318,919 downwards.
CCTGTGCATCTGTGTGTGTCCATTAATAGTATAATAATGCATTTCCTTTTTTTTTTTTGCCTTTTTATTTATGACAGAGTGGCTTTCAAAGATGTTGTACAGTTTTCTAAACCAGTGTCAGCTTCTCTGTTGAATTTTTTTTTCCAGATTTGGCCAAATCTGTTTTAACAATAGCAGGAGACAGCCTTTCAGACCATAAAGGAATTTGCAATCCAATCATGTACTGTGTGTCTTTGAAAAGAAGAGAATACAAAGACAAAGACAGAATGTGATGGAATTTTATTTAATGCATTGGCATGAAGTGTAAATACATATTGCATACAGATACTAAACTTTCCTGGCTCTGATGTGAAATAATTACCTTAGGGACTTCTGTGAAAAATAATTCCTATATAACCATTCAAATATGGATGATCTGATTCAGGTGACCTCTTCTTGATACTAAAGGTCATCCACCAAATGTAAATGTGAATGTTTACTTTTAAAGCTATTTTAGAATAAGAGAAAAATGTGCTTTTCCCCTGAAGTTAACACAAATAACTATTATTTTTGTGAAGAGCAGAACATACCACAGTATATATGGTATCAATCATGTCTCTTTTTTGAGCCTGGCCTTTAATTTGTCTGACTGACTCCAGTCACCGACTTTGTGTAAGTAAGAATCTCTTCTACAGATCTGTGGCCAGCCAACTAGTGCCATCTGAGGACTTACTTTCCACATTTGGATATGTAAAATACAATATAAAGATACAATAATATATTTAATATATTATAATGATATAGTATCCTTTATACTCCCTTCTCCCACTTTTCATGCCACGATAATCACCTTTACAAAGGGAGGATGACAACTAAGGCTTGTGAATGTGTGCTCCAGCACAAGTTTTCAATGCAATATCTAAAATGTTCAAGGAATCTATTGGGAAATATTGCTTCTGGCCAACCTTTTTCCTGAAAATGTCCCACAAAATTCAGATATACCATACTGTGTTTTGGCAGGAGAAGTGTTTGTTATATACAGCTAAAGTTTTTCTGGGATCTTCTGCTGTGCTTTTCTCTTTGAAGCTTCTGGCATATAGAGAATCACTTCCATTTTCTGTGTGTTGCTGTTTCCACTGGCAAAAAGAGGATAATAATATTTAATTATCTCTACAGAGCATGTGTATCTATATAGACTTATTTTTTTCAATGACCTTTGGAAGTATAAAATTGGATGTTCTTTGAAAGCTGAGAAATTATTGTAAAAATAGTGAAGACTTAAGGTGTTTTTTCGTGAGTCAGCAGGAGTTTAACTGCTGGGCCACTGGCAGAGGAGCAGAGGTTTATCAGTGCCTTTGGCACTAAGAGATGAGGGTGGAGTGGAACTCCCATGGAGGAGGCACTGCAGAGCTATGGCTGGCACTGTGCTAAGCTGGAAGTGCAATGGATTTGCTGACCATCCTCTCTGAGGCCTTAACCTCTCTACCAAAATGATGTGCTACAAAATGCTGTCATCCTCAACAGCATCTCATTAAATGCCTTTTCTTCCATTTGTGACACTTGTCTCCACAGCAAGGGGTGTGGAATCCCCTACCTGCAATGGGGCCAAACAAGGTTTGCCTCTGATCTCCCCATGGGGTGACAAACTGCATCTCCAAACTGCTGCCCATCCACTTGCCAGCTGATTTTCTTTTCACTGAGGCAGGATGGGGCTGTTTCCCATCATTTACAGTAATTTCACAACTATAAGGCACACTCTTTTGACTAAAATTTGGATCGAATCTCGGAAGTGAGCCTTATAATCTGGTGTGCCTTATATATGGACAAAGTTCAGAAATTTGCCAACCCGGAAATGTGAGCTGTGGAGCCAAGCCATGACAAGCCACGAGCCGAGCCAAGCCGAGCCGTGAGCCGAGCCACGTGCCGTGAGAGCTATGCCAGCTGCGAGCCGTGAGAGCCGTGCCAGATGGTGCCAGGGGCGCGCGGGAGTGTCGGGGCCCATGGCACAGGGAGGGTACCTGGGGCTGCGTTTAAAGGCTCCGTGAAAAATGTTTGCAAATTGAGCACCTACCAGTAAACCCCGCGATCGAGCGATTCTGTTACTAATTTGTTACTTTGTTGCATGCGGATCCTCGCTGCAAAAAAAAAGGTGCGCCTTATAGTCCGGTGTGCCTTATATATGGACAAAGTTCGGAAATTTGCCGCCAACCCGGAAGTGCACCTTATAATCCGGTGTGCCTTATTGTTGTGAGATTACTGTAATTAACTACAGGTGTGGTGTTAGCAAGGGATAGTGTTGTACAATATGTTGTAAATCAAGAAGGAGTCTTAAACTACTGGCTTTACTGTAGTCCTGTGAATACATGTATCTTTTTTTCATTCTTTTTCTTTTCCCCTTGCCATTTCTGCTGAAGGTGCCATATATTATTCCATCTCTAGACCCTAAAAAATCTCTGTTGTCTTCATCTGTCTTTGCCAGCTACCCAAATTCTGTTTTAATGGAAATAGACACGCTAAACTGATTGGAAAAGAGAAATGTTCAGAGCATGAACATCCATGCTTCTGTAATTCAAATTAATTTTTAGTCCTCATTCAAATTCTTCTCAATCTTTGTGCTATCTTTCAGTGTCTCTATGATGCCATACTCCCATTGCCATGCTATAAACTTATAGTGTTGATTAAAAAAGAACATAGGAAATTGCAGTTACCTTAAACAGACTGTTTCTGTGATTTGAATGAGGTCTAGAAGGAAAAAAAATCAGTGGGAATGGAAAATAGTTAAAAGATTGTGAGAGGTGGAAGTGAAAAAAGGAAGGAAGAGATATAAAACTCAAGGAATTTTAAGGCTTTACTTAAATTATGTTCCATGAGCATCAGCAAAGGGAGAGGCCTGAAGTAATATTCAAGTACAGAAAGGTCAGAAAAAAGAAAAAAATGGTAGGGAAAATGTAAATCTGAAGGGTGGAAATGTCTCTGTGTTTTACAAGAGGGAGGAAGAAAAATGCTCTAGCCTGGCTTGGAATGATAAACGAGACATTTGTTAGTGCTTTACAAACTGATTTGTCTTCCTGGAGGAATAAAGGACTAAGCAAGCGTTAGGTCAAATTTACCTGCCTGTGAAAACTCACTTCTACAAAACCTGCTATTTTCAGGGAGAAACACCCACCAAAAGCCAGCATGAAGCTCAGTTTTTGCTTGCATTAAAAACATGTGAGGTGGAACATAAAATGGATGATGGGGTCCTCTAGTAAGTAAAAAAGAAACAAGGGCAAATGAATGAATTCTTTTCCACAGATAGAGGGGAAAAATCCAGGCCATGTAATTTTGAAGGCTGAAATGTCAGAAGCCCGGGAGCCTATGAAAAACAAAATCAAACAAACACAAATGGCAATACATAAGGGGCACATTAGTGCCTGATGGCACACACGTTCAGCTCCGACAGGAAGCATGTGCACAGCCTAGAAGGAAAGTATGTGAGCCTCAGATTTCATGGAAAGTGACAGTACCATATGTAGTGGTTAATGAGTTTGTAGTTTGCTAACTATGCCTAAAAAAGCTTATACAGCTGCTTAGTGAGATCAGCTAGAAAAAGCTCTTCTAATTCTCTTGATGGGTAGCTGGTTCAAAGAAGGGAGAACTTGAAAGCTCTGATATTGTTATTATTTTAACACTGGCCATAGCATCTACAGTCTTGACCCACTGTGCTAGGTGTTGTACCTACACTGAAGTGACAGTCTGCTCCAAGGAGTGTGTTTTCTAAGAGCTTCTTTCTCAGTTAAAGAATTCTGGGCAGGATTGTGGCTGTTGCTCCCCTGCAAAGACTGGCAGGCAGAAAATAATATGTACATTTATTGCCTTCAGTGGTGTTTAGAAATTCACATTGGCCAATTATCTCACTGCAAGAGTTCAGTAGAGCTACTCGTGGCTTCAGTGGAGTCATGTTAACATGAGTCAGAGTGAACAGGGCTGTTAGGCTTTGACAGAGTTGTGAAGGTTCAGTACTTTGGAAATCAGCTCTATTTGTCAGTAGAATATGTGGTCTTTGCTTTTTGTATTAGTGACATTGTTGTGAACCTCCTGTAAATATTCATTGCAAAAATCAAGTTGTCTGAGAATGGAAATGTGATCAGAAGAGTGTTCTGCAGAATATGGCATCAAATTGATGAAACAGCTGCAAGTAAGAGCAGAGAGATGTGTGATGTGTTTGGATTGCAGGGAATTAGCAAAAAGGTTTTGATTATCATAGGCAGGTGCACAAGATGTGCTTTTCCACAGTTACTTTCCAACATATATCTTGACCACATGGTGCATGAAAGTGGATCAAGTAAACTGCAGCAGCAGCTTAAAAAACACATAATGACTGTACAGAAAGAACAATCTAAGCAGGGAAGAACAGATTAAGGCAGTCTTATTTGCACGTAATTTGTTCCTTTGTGAAAATGCTGAAGATCTTAAAAGCCTTGGTAAATGCCTTTAAGGGAATATGACAGAGAAAGAACCAAAAAAAATCAATAGTCTTGATTCTTTTTCTCCTACTTTGCATTAGTGTAACCTAGTGGCTGAGTCTGTGTAATTTGGATGTCATCTAAATTTGCAGTTCAGACAGACTGCTAAATGTAGCTCAACAAGACAGAGCCTTGTCTGTCTGATTGTGACTAATGTAGAGAAAATGAGGTGTCTGATAGGGAGCTCAAAACTGCCATTTCTCATGTAAACTGGAGATTTCAATTTTTCATTTCTTTTCAGTCAGGAATTACATCAGGAAACAAAGCACACATGGCAAATGCACAGGAAATCTGGCTTTTGAATTGACTATTTTTTTTGGTAATGCTGCAGCCTTCTTTGATGTCATAAAAGATTAACCAATTAGTGAATTAAAGAGAAAAATGATTTTTTTGGGTGTCATTAATCAAGATTATTTCCTTTACCCTGGGGGGAGGAAATACCATAGGCAACAAGCTGTAATAATGCTCAATGAGCTCTAATTTATGTGAACTCCTTTCCCAGCAGAAGCTGAGGAACTTCTTTCTGAGCACACTCACAGGACTGCTCTTTAAGCTGCTTTGGCCTGGCCACAGAAATTGTAGAGGAAATTAGTTTCTGCCCCTTTAATAGCTGGGGTGGGGGATGAGAAAGCCTCTTTAAGGCAGTGATGAAGAAATGGGTTGACACAATGACAGCCTCTTCCACATCTCTTTTTATTGAATACAGGAAGACATAAGATCCTTCTAATTGCTCATTTTCTACCTGCCATGGAGGACAACAGGAGGAACAAAAGAAAAAAGAACAACACTTGTCAAATGATCCTGAGGATCTAATTCGCACAGAGGCTTGTCCAAAGGGACTTTGTAGTTCTCTGACATGTTACACTACAGACCCATCTTGTCTGCTGAACCTTACAAGAGGATGAGGAAATGCTAATTCCTCAGACTGCTGTCTCGCTATAAATGGAAACTCTGATCTGAAAACTTGTAGGGATCCCTTCAGCTGAACAGGCTTGCTCAAGTCAGAACTTATCCAAAACCCAAATGGCAGGGTGATCATTCATTTGGAAAAGTAACTGACTGGCTGAATTCTGTCTTAAATCTTTTGAAAACTCGGCTCAATAGCTAGAAGAACAGTTTATTCTGTATATAATTAAAATGGCCACAAGAAAGGAGAGCTTCTTGTAGTGGAAAATGTGGTGTCACGTCTCAGAGCAAACTGAAGTGTGGCATTAAACTTGGGACAGCAATGCTTGGAGACTGCTCCAAGCCCAAATGCTGCAAAGATTTGGTTGTTTTTTTCTCCTTGGTTTTAATAAGCATTGCAAGAGGCACACAAAAAGCATCTCAGGGAGTATCCAGTGTGTACCAAAGAACTGAAAGCCAGAAAAGAAGTTCTCTCTAGTCTGAAATTGAGAGGAAGAAGAGATTTCCTGGCTTTAGAAACATCTGGCTATTCATTAACATGCTTTACTAGCTTTTCCTCTGGAATTCATTACTCGGGCATGTTTTAGAGATTCCTCCTCCCCTCTTCCTTTCCTTTTTTTACTTCCACAGATGATGCAAGGTTTGCTTCTATCCCTCTTTACTGCATTTTTCATCTGGCAAAAATCTCTTCGTTGATGTGGTGGGGGGGCTTTTTTATATTTGATTGTTTTCATGTCAGTTTGTTGCTTATTGGAAAGCAGCGACTCTTTCCTAAGGTAGGAAAGCATCCTATTTTAAAAGAATTTTCCAAATTCACAAAATTAATCAAATGTGACACTTCTTGAAAAGAAAAAATTAATTATTTTACTTTGAAATAACTTTTTGGTTTGGTATATAAATCAAATGAAATATTAAAAAAAAAAAAAAAACACAAAGAAAAAGTAATTCAGAATATTGCGAAACACCAACCGTGTCCTTATGTGCCACAGGTCAGTACAGGCAAGGAAGTGAGAAATGCCCCCACTTCTGTAGCCTGCGTGGTGACAATCTGTGAGCTGGAATCCATAAGGATTTAGAAAGGGATCTAGGATCTAGAAAGGGAAAAAGGATTTATATTCCTCCCTGGCATTATTTATTGTTAAAGCCACAAAGAATCTTGCAGCTGATTTGAAACAAAGGAGCTATTAAAATATTAGTCATTTCAAGAACCTTCTTGTGTTCTGGAAGTGTGTGCTATGATTAGCTCAGGTTTCCAAGAGTTTCTTTCCAATTGGGAGTGCAAAAAGTTATTTAAAGCATCTCAAATTCACACTATAACACATGTAGGAATACGATTATGAGAAGGAAGTATCTGCAAAATACTGCAAGATTTAGGATAATATGGGTAGATTTGCAACACTAAATCCAAGACTAAGCTTGCACCTCTAAAACATTTTGCTTAGTGCTGTAAGTGAAAATGTGAAATACAGGGACAGGATTTCAGCCACAATCCATTTTTTGGGTGCCTTTGTTTGCCAAACCCCAGACAATGGCACATAACATATGTGACACTGTCCCAGGCTCTGATTTCATGATCACAATTGCTTCTTCTCCTCCTTGTATGAAACCTAAGTCATACCCAGAGACTGAAAAATTGCTGCCTCTTGCTGTAGCTGCATTGGACATGCAGAGCTGCCAGAGTTGCAGATCTTTTAAGGCCTCCTCCAAAAGTCCTTTAAAGGCAAGAGAAAAAATTTTATTGAATCCATCAGCTGTTGGGCAGAAGCCTGGGGAGACCATGCAGGAGTTCTTACACAATACATACAGAAAACTTTACTAATGTGTATGAGTCTTTTCTTCTTTTTTTTTTTTTCTTTTTTTTCTGTGTGTGTGTTTGTGTGTGTGTGTATGTGCTTGTATTTCTCAGTGCAGTTTCAGGACAGTGATTTCATTTGAAGTTTAGCTGAATTGGGTGTCCAGGTATCAAACAACAAGTAAGGAGAAACTGGGAGGTAGAAAATGTAAAGCAGAGATGAACCTGAGCTGAAATCCAGCTCCTAATGAAGCCACTGGGAGGTTTATTTTATATATGGGACTTCATCTAACATAAAAGCCACCCACTCCTGTCAACCTCCTGCAGTTTTTGAAGGCTTCTTCATTTTCTCATACATAATAAAACAGGCTTGCTCTTTAGGGAGAAAAAAATTTCAAAAATGACCTCATCCATGAAGAAGACTATGGCTGTTTAATTCAGGGAGGAAAAGCTCAGAAATCCAGACTGTCTTGTGAAAGTAAGGAACAATTGTCAAAAAGAATCTGTCCCCAGCACTGAGCCCTGGAGTGAAGCACAGACAAAGGAGAAATATCTGCCCAAAGTTAAATGCCTGGAATTCAGTTGCTTGGCTGGAGAGGGCAGGCAAGAAAGCAAGCTTAGGTTCTAGGCATTCCACAGTATTGGAATTTTTTTATTTCTCCATCCTAAATGGGATTAAGGCCTAAAGCTAGAAAGCATTATGTAATTTCCACCTTTGGGTGGGATCACTTTCACATAGACTGTCCAGTGCTTTTCTCTCTCCCTTCCAGATAAGAGTTTGTGTAAGAATGACATTCTCTTGGTGAATTCCAGCCAAGGCTTTCTGGCGGCATCTGGACTGGGACTTGTTAGCAAAAAGTCCCATTTTTCTCACTCCTGCAAGACACTGGCAAGACTTCTCACTGCCTAACGCCTCAGTCTGCCAAGGAAAACCAATATGAATAATGTTCTTACTTCCCTTAGGACAGGAATTGCATGCTGTGAAAAGATGATATTTATGAGGCATGTTGCTTGAAACTTGACTTCTATTAATTTTAAAAACCTGCTAAATGGGTACAAATTTTTCTTCCTTTTTTTTCCGTCCCCCCTTCTATTTCACTGATTTCAAAATTGTGATTGTGAGTTGGTTTTGGGCATGGGAGTGCCATCAGTGTTAATATAATGCTTTGTCCTCTGTGTCTTTTTCTATCTTATTCAAACCAGATTTTCTGCCTATTTCTCTCTCCTTAGTGCTTTATCTCAGCCTCTGAGTTCTTTTACCTCATTCTTCTTATCTCCACTTTGGAATATCTATTTTTCCTGTACATTTTATCAGGATTTTAACTTTCTTGTATTTTCCCCATTCTATTTTATTTTTTTTTGGTTTTATCCTATTTTTCTGTCCCCAGTTTTCTTTTCAGGCTCCTCTCTTTTTATTACCTTTAAAAGCTCCATTTCATCCATAACTCTTCTGAGAGAAGTAAAAAGAGTTGACATCAAACTCAGCCAACTGAAGATTTTAAAAAATTTTTCCATGAAATAGTTATTATTTATCTCTAAACTATTTGCAGTGGATGCTAGGACATCTCTTGGCTTTTTAAAAATCTTTTTGCAGTGAATTTAAATTATCTTTATTAATTTCTCTGCACAGGTTAGCTTGTTGTGTAATTGTTCTGCTGTGCCCTGTATGTCCTTTAATCTACTGGCATATTTATAACCCGAGTTAAAATTACTTGACAAGGAACAGTTGAATGTGTATAAAATAATACTATTTAATCTCTCTTTTTGGGGATAGAGATGAGGGAAGTAAACGGACTCCTTCCTGACATTGCAGAATAGCCTCTCTAAATGATCTTTTCTTCAGACCTCTCTATGGGCTTCATATCTCCACCACAGAGTCACTTAAAGGTTCTGTAATGAATCTAGGAGTATAAACTTGCTGTAAAATCTTGACTGGCTCTGCTGCTCTGGCTTTCTTCTGTGGAGCACTGGTTCTTCTAAATCATACAGATTTTCAAACTGGCTGCTACTTGGGAAAGACTTATCTGTAGGAAATGGCATAACTATATATCACATTTCTTCAGCACATTACTTCTTAATTTCATCTTAGTTTTTACTGGTAATTTTCCCTTTCTGATCAGCAAAACAGCTTTCCCAAATTTTTGCAATCTCCTTAAAACAGGCACACACTCACTCAGCTCTTTCCTTTCAGGTCCTGCTCCTCTGACAAGCTACTTCAGAAAGGTCTGAGTGCACGTGATAAGGCCATAAATTTGAAGCACAGATGGTCCAATCGTCTTTGCAATTATTGTATTGCGCCACTGGGTACACAAGGGTTTCATTTGTTTAAGATATATTTTTCTTATAATTGGAATCTGTCATGGCAGGTTGGCTTGTCTGTTTGCTGGTGGACAAACTGTTTGTGTAACAGGTTTACTGGGATAGGTTGAGCTCAGCATGGGGATATTTTTTCCCCATTTCCCAATAAAGAATAAATCATCTGTAATATATGGTACTTTTGTCTGACCTGGTGCTGTCATAAAGATAATATGTCCATTGAGAGAGGCATTCTGTGCGAGAGCAGTGATTTGTTTTTAGAACACATTTTCCATTAACATTAAAAACAGAAAGAGTATTTATTTGTAAACTGTTCATTTAAGTCCACAATGAAACATTCCTACTGACTCGGTAGAAAATAACATGGCTTCTACAAAAAAGATGAGAAAAAAATGCCACTTAATCATTTGGCTAAACAAAAACCTATATCCATTTTTGTCAATTCCTGAGATTTAATTAAAACACAGAGGTTGATTCCAAACCAAACCAAACCAATGCCTAATTATTACAAGTGTTAATTACAAGTCTTGCTTTAACTGAATGACTAATAGAACAGAATGGCAAATGCCTTCCCAACAGCAAACAGATTTAGTGACAAATGAAGCAGGATGCAAATTGAGGGCATCTTTGAGCCTTTGAAATCCTGTTTTACCTCTGCTGTGAATAATAAGTGGGAATTGTTTAAGCCCATGTTGGGGTTTGTTTATCATGAAATTCTACTTTCTGTTTGAGGCCATGAAAATAGAAAATGAAAATGTGAAAAGGGTGAATACCTTAATCCATGTATCCCTTTTCCTCCAGTGGCATATTTTAAATATGTGAAATCAACATAAAGTAGGAAGTCAGCCTGCTGGTTTTATACCTCCAGACAGCTACTGGAATGAAATTGAAGGTAAAATACAGGTTTCAGATGTGAGCACTCCCAGAAGACGGACATTTATAAAAAGCTTATAGCTGGAAGTGGGTTTGGAGAGCTGTTAATGCCAAAACAGTGCCTGTCATCAGAAACCATGTTCTCTTCACACTGAGGGTAACTCACTAAATTCCACCTACAGTAAATGACAAATGTTATGGGTTTTCCTTTCTGAACTACATAGATGGGGGGGTTTGTTTCCATTTTTCCTGTTGCCTGAGGAACCAACCTTCAGAAGGCAAAAGATTTCAAAGTATCCAGGAAACTTTACATTAATCTGGGGACAAAGTAATCCAAACATGGAAATACTCTTATGACAGCTAAGACTCACAAATATTAGCTATCTACCTGATTTTGTGTTCTTGGCATATTTGTGAAGGCAACAGAACTGTGAATAACCAGAAAGTCGGTTTCCAGTAAACCAGTTTTGTAAGGCTGGACTTTATGATCCACAGATCCTTTCTACTTTCTTAATTTGATTCAAGTGTGCACCTCTGTTTCTTTTCATCCATTTATTTTTGCTCCTTGTCCAAGATGATCAGAATGTATTGCAAGTTTTAAGTTCTCCAAGCTTAATTTGCAATTATTTTCATTTAAAATTACTCCCTACATATTCCTGCAGTTATTTCTGTGGTATTGAGTAAGAAAGAATTCTTGTATTTCTCCTTAGAAAAAAATCTGTATTTCCAGGTAAAGCTGATGAATTTAAAGATAATAGCCATGGCACAGTGAGATCTTACATTCATATTGCTATCTGAATTGCAGCACTTCAGAGTGTTTTGCAAACATTAGTGAATTCAACCTTAAGCTTCCTATGGGGCATGGATTGTCATCACCATTTTACAGCTATAGTAAAATGGCTGAATTACCTTAAATCTACACAGTAAATCAGAAAATAGATGTGACTGTAAATGAAATGTGATGCCTTAAAGACCAATTATTCTAGGTACAGGGTTTTAATGGTATCCTGTCCTGTAACATGGGTTTCATTCTTTGCTGCAGTGGAATTGATGGCACAGCTCAAAATGACAATTTCTCTTGAAGTCACCAAAATCTGGAATGTTTGCTTTGGTGGAAGGAAAAAACAACACTAGCAATTTAACTTGCTTTTGAAGATTGCTAGCAGCAATCTCAGACCACTTTCAACATAAGCTTAGAAAAATAAATTTTTTCTGAGTAGACATATCCATGATTTGGTCAGGTTGGGTCTGTGTTGGGTGCCTTGTATTTCTACTGTGATAAGTGAAATATTGATTCCCTTTCTCACCGGGTCCCGTGCTGGGCACATTGGATCTGTCTAGGAGATGGTCACTTCCATTTAATGACAACTGTTGCAAATAGCCTGCTTTCCCTTCCTGTTTTCTTTTTCTCTTTTTTCTTTTTCTT
>VRYO01002775.1:4294875-4306122 GCA_009812075.1 Sialia sialis | reverse complement strand
AGATAGTCTATGCTAAACATGCAATTTCAAGTCTTAATCCAAGAGAGAGCATTGGGAATTGCTGGGAGTTCTCCTCAAAATGGGTGGGATCAGTACAAAAGCCCCATGGTGTGTTAGAGCATTACATCAGGTACTTATCAACAGCATTTTTGCCCTGTTTGTATTCAGATGAGATTAAGTCCAGGTATGATTTTATTCTGGCCTCTAAATTAGATTAGTGCAAACCAATTGAATCCTTCTTTCAAAGAAGTAATTTGTTGCAGATATCTTGCAGGATTTAACTCTGAAACAGGATAGAGCATTCAACATAGTTGATCAGCTGTGCTGAAATGGTTTGGTATTTATTTAAAAATGTATTCCTTTTGTGGCTGATGGAACTCCTTTATGAGTAAGACACTAGGTTTGACAGAAGTCCACAGCAACACTTATTATTTACTAGTGTGGGGTATTCGTTTTGTAAAAGAGCTGAGTTGGAAACCATGCAAGCAGCTGTTGCATAGTTAGATTAGATAATGTAAATGTTTAGAAAATGCAAATTAAGCTCACAATAATTAGTAACGATGCTTTTCTACTCTTATTAATAAGGTAATGCTTCTGGCAATTACATTTAAATTTCATATGAAGGTTCAAAGCACTGGAACAGTTTCCTGTTTAGAATAGCAGAACTCGGTGTGAAGTGTACCATGGCTCCTACAGAACCAGAAACTGTTCCTCTCTGTTTCCAATCACAGAACCATTGCCTTTTCTTGAAACATCTGATGCTGGGAAGAAGGAGAACCATGTATGATTGTGAATGATTGTGTTAGTTTTTATACAAAGGCTGCTGTAATAACATTTTGAAATGAAAGACAGCCCTCTGTGTGTTACTTTTAGGATATGCAAACATACAAAGTGACATCTGTCCTGTGCAGGGGAGAAGAACTGAACAGCCGTCAATTTAAAGCAACCTTGATGTGGCATACTCCTTAATTTAAATGCACATTTGCAAAAACAAGCCCTTTCTGAAATGTCTGGGACCTGCTCAGGGTTGACATGTAAGTCTGTGCTGTTGGCATAAACCAGTCCAAAATCCTGGCAGAGACACAGAAAGGAAAGAACACAGAATGTTAACAAAGGCTTCATTAATATTGATGTGTAATTCACATGGCAGAGAAAAGCTGCATTATTAGCCACTATTGTAAGGGTTCTGGCATTAATATTCAACGAGGCTGTGTGGGTACTGAGATTCCCTGACTTCTGGGTACACCAGTGGTCCAATAATAATGACAAAAACTATGCTACAATTAGTAGGAACCTCATGCTATCTACATGGTAATCAAGCTCTGCTTTGTTTTGTGAAGTTTCTGAGCTTGTACTGATATCTCTTGTGGAATGGAGTGGCACCCATACTTTGTTCTGCATTCAGGCAGCTCCTGCGTCTACAGATGAAGGTAGCACCTCTCCTCTACAGCTCCATGACGGATATTGGTGGGATAGAATTTTCACAGGAGGTGATTTTATACCTGACAACAACCTCCTAGTAAACCATTTATGGGCTATCAAATAAAATGGCAGTTCTTTTTTTCATCTTCATTTATGAATAAGGGGCTTCTCCTCAGATGTGTGTGAGTAAAAGACTTTGTTCACATCAAGCTGTGGTTGAATAAAGTATGTGCTAATTGGAATTGGCCAACAAAATATGTGAACAGGGAATCCCTTTACCATTTGTATATATATAAATGACACAGTATTTACAGGCTGTGATCTATTGAGATCTATGGAGTACAACTCTGCCCATGAAGGCAAGTGCATTTACATCAGTAACTGCAATGCTTAAAGGCAAGTTACTTCATGAAGTCTTTGTAGGCTGAAGGCCTCAGTGTGTGACTCAAAAGTTCCATTTTTTAAAGTCTTTACTAGGGCTGTGTTCTGATTATATCAATACAGTGCTTTTCCACTGAAGCCTCGCCATCTTTCTGGAACAGGATTTCATTTTAAAAGGAAACACATTACTCCATGTATCTTGAAAAACCCATTATCCATGAACAAACCATATATTTTTGAGATCTTAATTCATTTATGTGTTAATTTATAAAATAAAAACATAGGATCTTTCCAAGAAATCACCAGGTGCATTGGCCTTACAAATGCTGTCCTATATATTTAGCTTTGCCAAAATATCATTGGTAGACACAGGCATTATTTCAAGAAGATATTGAGACAAGGATTTCTTGTCTTCTGCCTGTGGCAGTTATCAGCACTAAAACAGGCAGCCCTCTTCTGCTCCTCACAGCACCATTTTTACAACTGAACATTGAGCTTTGTGCCTTCCAGTGAATCCCAGCATAGAAACCAAACCTCTGCTGAAGCCACAGTCTCAGAGATGGATTGTGACTCTACTGCAACCTGCCTGTCATGTCCCATGCCTGTTCCATGCTGCTGGTGGATTCAGATTTGTCTTTTCATCCTTCCTCAAGAGCACTGCTTCAAATTCTAGCAGTGTTTCCCTGACAGGGCAGCTGTGCAGGGCAGCCCTGAATGGTTCACTTGTTACTCCAGAATAGTCCTGGGACTCCACAGTGCCAGGTGCAGATCTCTCCTAACACTTCTACCTACTCCCAGTCAGGTACTCACAAGAATGTGTGACAGTAACACAACCACACAACCTGTGGTGAGGCATCAAACCAAATCAGAGCTCTGTGCTGGCAGCTGGGGATGGGAGAAGAGTTGGGACACATTATGACATGTACTTTGTAAAGTTTTTCTTGGTACTTCCATGCCATTCATAATTCATGTTGAATAATACTTATTTGTGCTGTGCTACCAGCTGTTTGTTTTTTTATAGCAGTACCATTAGCTCACTACTAGAAAATGACAACACCAAATACAGCTGGGCTGTTGGTGCAGACACATAAAGCATAGAAAGAAATTGAGATCAAGTGAGTATGCAGAAGCACTTGCTCCAGGATATCCTAAATGATTAATGGCATCATGGGCAGCATTATTCTTCTACCCTTGACAAATAAAACACTTAATTCCTTTTGCAAGTTCTGAAAATTTAAGAAGACAATCTGCATTTTTTCTTATCTTCAAGACATTGTGCAGGAATTCCATATTTACTTTTCTTATCCTCCACTTCAGTCACTTACAATATTTCTTAGTGACAGTTTTGGTTTCATTTTTTGCCCCAGCTCATACTTGCTAATAAATGTTTCCATGTTGACATGGAAGATTTGCCTTTCTGTCTCTGCAGACAACTGACAACAACCATCTGAAAATGAAAAATGGCAGGTAGTCCATTCACACTGATTGTTAATATGAGCATGTCCTACCTTTAGTCTGTTTTGTCCTCATCTGGCCCTCCACTCTGCTTTAGTCCCTAACTGTAAGCTCTAGCAAGGTATTTTCACAGTCGTGCCAAGACAGGACTCATCATGTCATCATACCTGATTTTAGTCCTTCCATACTGACTACCATTCCAATTTTCCCTTGTGCATTTTTATTTTCCCATCTCCAGGGTTATAAATAATGCTGCCCCTACTGCTTTGTCAATAACATTAGTTTTACATAAATTACTTATATTTGCATGAGAGGTGGTTTTCTTAAAAAAAACCAATTTTGCAATGCTTCATTGTAAATGATGCAGGGTGAGACCACATGCTCACATCTGGATAGTAGTTGTCTTAGCTTGCTCTGAAATGAATGCTGCTCACCCCGGCAGTTTGTGCATTTAGCTGATAATAAGTCCATTTATCCTTTTGTATTCCTAGCTGAGGTTCTCAATGCCTTCTTCTAATCAGAATTTAAAGTGAGTGATATGCAATCAGGAGGGTTTTTAGAGAACAGCAAGGTGCTTGTCGTTTTACCTGTGCCTTAACAGGCTTTCATATTTCTTATTGAATAGCAGTGGCACTCATAGGCATAAGGATCTACGAGGAAACACTCAGCCAGGCTCTCTAATGTTGAGCAGGACATTTTGCTGGAGCAAATTTGCAGTATTCCTCTATAGCTGCAGATTGGCCATAACTTGGTGCAGTCACCTGGCACTCTGGGGCCAATGAGAGCTCATGGCTATCTAAATGTTCTTTTGTTCCCAAAAGATTAAAAGCTTTTTACAGAATAATGATGACTTCTTTCCATGCCACTTTAGGAGTCTGATTTTTAAGCCCTTTTGGGATTTAGTACCAAGGAGTGGGTGAGTACAATTACAGTAATTTCACGATTATAAGCCGCACCTGAATATAAGCCGCACTTCCGGGTAGCCAGGAAGACCACGGGATTTGTCCACATATAAGCCGCACGCAGGCAGCTGGAGCGGGGGAGCAGTGCCGAGCGCTGGCAGCAGTGGGTAGCGGGAGGGGGGGAGCACCGGCCACACGAGCGGCAAGGAGTGCTGGCAGCGACGGGGAGGGGCAGTGGCACCGGCAGCGGGAGCGGCGCCGGCAACGACAGCAACGCCGAGCGCCGGGAGCAGCAGGAGCGGCGGCAGCGGTGGAGGCAGGAGCTGAGGGGCGGGGAACTCCTGTTCCCCTTGCAGCTCGTTCTTCCGCCTTGGCAATTCTCCTGAAATTGTCCATAAATAAGCTGCATCTGAATATAAGCCGCACTACTGGAGTAGGCTGGATTCTTCAATGAAAAAGGTGCGGCTTATATTCGTGAAATTACTGTACCCTGTATTTGGACTGTGAAAGGAATGGGATCACTGTCATGGAAAGAGTTTCAGCACTGTCCTGTGCGAAGTAACCAACCACAAGTAACAACCTTCAGAGCTGAATAATTAAATCCTCCAAAGGTGTGTAGATTCAAAATGTGCATTACAGACATTAGAGACGAAAGGGAAAGGAGAGGTTTGGACAGAGGTTTCAGGAAACCACAGTTTCGCTTAGTGAAAGGTCAAAGGTTGGACTGAATGATCATAGAGATGTTTTACAGCCTAAATGATTCTGTGGTTCTGGAATGAGATACTGGTGAGCAGCCTGAGGTCTCCTACACTAGACGGGCTCCTGTGGTGGTTGAAGTACACTCAGCATTGCAACAGTTTTCATAATATCTGTACCCAAAATCCACACAGTGGCCCTGCCATGGCAGCTGCATGAACCCTGTTGGATAAACTTGGCTTTTCCACTGCTTGTCCTTGCTGGAAGATATTTTATTTTTTTTGTGACAAAAGCAACAAAACAGCAACAAAGGGAAATCTGCAGTGGATTGCACAGCACACACCAAATCTGTCTTGAAAAGTGGCAGGGACCTCTCAGACTTTTAAAGACACAGTGCACAGTAAGGAAAATCACAGCAATTTCATACGCCGCATGAGCTGCAGCCTGAATTAATGGAAGCAATTTCTGTGTTGTGCTTCCTTCTAAACTTCTGTTAAATGTCTTTCAAGAATACTGTGTGATTTTAGTCTGTGCTGCTCATTTTCCCCATCGACCAAACTGTAGATGTATAAAACAGCATATTACAAGGAATCATACTTAAATCTATCAATATTTCCCAGTGAACCTGTATATTAATTCAGATTAGACCTCCTACTCTTTTAATTCTGTAACCTGAGTAAACCACACTCCCAATACATCATGTATCATAAAAGATACATATCCAAGATGCTGTTAAGCTAATCACTATTATTTTTCACTTGACACACTGCATTTATATTTTTGATGAGACTGTATCAACTGCCTATTTTCTAGACCTTTGAGAAATGCATACATGCAATGCACATTCACTCTATATTTTTCACACACAATTTTAAATGTGAAAAATATTTCAAATTTCTGCTTAACTTTTTTGGGTATTTTTGAATCTTGGTATATGTGTGAAGATCTGATAAGCAGAAAATCAAAATAGTTTGCTTGGAATTAATACTTCTCTATGTGTTGGAGACTGAAATAATTTTTTTAATTGTGGTTCCTTCCTCAAAAAAAATGTCAGTAGAACATAGAGTTCCTGATTTCTGTGTATAATACAAAAGTAGTCCCTTTCATTATTGATCAAGTCAATTAGGACACCAAAAATATAATGTAAAATTAACTCTGTTCAGTTAGTGTTCAACAAGTAGTATATCTCAGACAAGGATTTTCAAAGGATTCAAGAATACTCAGTACTTATCTTTAACTTTTCTGCATATGAGTACATTGGAATGTCTTCCAGCATCATTTTTTGAAGGATATGTCTGCTCTACATTTCTGTGGAAACCTTGTCTGCATTGGCATTTATAAAACTGAAAGAGAAACAGGATCCAGGTAAGGTCACTGAATGAAGACAAAATCAGATGAAAAAAATATGCACATAATGTTGCATGAAACTCCCAACATTATTTTTTTCAGCATTATTTTCCCCAGGCAAAGTCAATCTCTGTCCTCTCCCTTCAATATTTTACCTCCCTGATCTATTTGTATCCTTGCTCACTGTGATGTGAAATACCTTATTTTATTTTCCTGATGTTTAGAGGCTGGAAATGTGCTGAGGATGGACCTGAGATCTCCCCAGTTGTAAGGCAGCACCGTGCTCCTAGAAGATGAGATGAGGAGCAGGTGGAGGGAGTGTCTGCCTGGGTCTCTGCTGAGGTGGGACAATGCCTTCTGTGCTGCTCCACTGCAAGTCTTGTTAAACTGCATGAAAAAAGGTTATGGAAATGTCAGATGAGTATCACAGATTTTCTAAACTTGATCTGGCCTTTTGTCTTTAGCTAAAGGAAAGTGGAAAGGGCAGGAGGATGAAGGGCCAAAGAGGACAAAAAAAAAAATAAAAAGGTGGATTTGAATTGCAGGCAGGAACTGAAAAGCCCATAAAAGCTATTTAGAAATCCAGAGTCAGAGAAGACAGCAAGCGAAGAGTTTTTAACAGTAGTCAGATTTTATGGCAGAGAAGCAAAGCATTTCTGTGTTTAACTGTGCTTACAATTAATCAACTTTTAATTCTGTTCATTAAGCTTCATTATTATAAAGAAGTGTATTATCGTCACAAAGGAGTGGATTTGATTAAATTCTGAAGTGGAGCAATTCAAAAATAGTACTGCAACTAACAGAGCTTGGTAAAATCCACACACAGGGGTTCTCTCACATTAAATCCAGTAGAAATGTTCCTTTTTTATCAGGTAAGAGTTTGGCTGTAGATCCTGGGACTTTGTTATTTGTCTCTCCATATTTACACCATATGGGTGTGTGTGTTTATAAAACTATTTATACAGTTTCATAAACAGCTACAAGATTGATTTTCCCTGTTGCATATCAGCTCAGGTGTCAGAGTGGTGATATTAATGTTCTGATGTGTGGATGATTTTAGTTACCTAAACACAGACATGTAATGGGGAAATTTTCCTCAAGTTTTTTTTTTTTCCATCAGGAAATTTCCTACTTCAATGAGTAATTTTGGAAGTACTCCCTTTTAATTAAAGCCAGTTGGCATGTGATTTTTTCTGAATGCATAATTCAGTTTCCACTAGACTAGAAAACCCAAGAAAATCAGGGCTGAGTGTATGTGTTGGCTTTCCCCAAGCAAAGATGTGACCAGCTACCTTTGAGCGCCATTTTGAACCCATGAGAAAGAGTTTTCTGCAATGTTAAGGAAAAAATTTTGTTTATTCTTGATTTCATTTAGAATCTAAATCCAAGTCCCACTTGCACCTCTTCCCATTACTGCTAGATACATAAAGCTTCTTAGCCATCTTTTATTTCTTTTACTCTTAACACTTCTTGACCTGTTTCAGGTTATCCTGTAAACTTGGTTCTTCTCACTGACAATGTCCTGATCAACAATACACAAAACAACTGCTTCCCTTTGCAATGCAGACATTTATTCTTCTGTTATCCAGAGAAAAATGCACATGGCAATTCTCCAAAGCCAAAATATCATGTAGTCCCATTCTGGGAGTTTTCTTCACTGGGACATGTTCCATGCTGTGCAAGATGAGGGACTGGACATTATTTTAGGACCTGTTTCAAATCCTGTTCACTTCCTGAGGAACTTTATGCCTTTCAAGTGAATGCTGCAATTAAAAATGCACTTGGATGTATGAAGCCAAACACAGAGTCTGGCCTCAGGAAATTCATGGCTCTCGTTTCCTCTGGATCCCTTGGGAAAATGTGCTTGTTATGAAATCTTAATGATGTCCTGCCTTTAGGAATTGCTCCTGCTGCCTTTCTCTCACTTACATAATTACATTTGCTCTGTTGCAATCTGCAGTGAACAATGTTTGGGACAGGCCAAGACTTGTTTGCCTTATTGACACAAACAGTTGGACAGAAAGCCCTGGGATTATTCATGTGAATGAACTCAGCAGGGTGTAGCCCACTGTCTCACTGCTCTAGCACTTGATTCTGGGGAATATTCCCAGTCTTTCACAGATTCATGTGTGCCTAACTGCTGAGGAGCACGCTCTGAGCACACGGGCATGTTTCTCTGTAGTTCTTGACTGTGAGCTCAGTTTGCTGGCCAGGAGTTGCTGTTTTGTGATAAGAAATATTTCCTAAATCAAAACCTGACTTTGTGGCACGTCTTCAGATGGTGGTAAGAGTCTCTAAAACAGCGCTGAAGTGGCGGGATCTCTGCTTTTCTGGGTTTGGAGTGAAGTCAAATGTTCATCTCTGCTGGCCCAGCCAGTGCTGTCACAAGGCAGGGGAGCGGGCTGCTGACTCTGGACTCTGAATATTAAGATGCATAAAAAAGTGGAGTGGCTCCAGAAAAAGCTTGGGAGGCTGACTGCTCCTAGCACAGTCATACTTCTAAGCCAGAGATGCTGCTATACATATTGCTTTGTTAATCCTTGAGTGGGCTACCTTAGTTTTGACAGGATTCTCTTTCCAGAGAATTTCTGTTAGAGTCATGTAAGCATGAACAAAACTGGTTTGTTCCCAATAAATGACATTTTTTCTGTAAATGTAATTGTTAATATGTCTTTCAACCAGTTTTACTACTGGCAGTATGCTTTGAAATTAGTTCTGTCAGTATGCTCTAGAACTAGCTCCTTAAAGCCTCATTCTTCTCCCAGTTCAACAGAATTTAAAACTGGCATTTTTTTAGTTCAAAAATATGAGGACTATTACCTAAGCTTAGACTTTTTTGTCATTTTAGAAACCTACAGCTTGCATATATGCTATAATATGTGGGATTACACTTCTTTTGTGCATGTTAAGTACAATGTGGTGTGGCACCATACTGCTGAGACATTTGGCAAGATCTGGTTCTCAGGGAATTTCCTTTTTTCTGTTGAACAACCAGACAAATCTTCATGATGTTTTGGGACTAATAATAATAATAATAATAGTAATAGTAATAATAATAATAATTTAATTACCATGGGAATTTTTTTTCAACTTAAGTAGAACTTGGAGATGGCTTTACACACGAACTGGGTGACTAGAACAAGCTTTGTCTTTCTTTGACAAACAGGTATAAAATATGCAACAATATATAATATATGCAACAATAATACCACAGAAATGCTTTTAGAGCTGAATTGTTTGTCAGAATGTATGGGATATTTGTCATTCATGAAATCTCTTTCCTTAGATTTGCAACATGAAAGTAGAAGCAGGAACAGGAAACTGAATACCTGGTTTATCCTTTGAGATCAGGGTGGTTTAGTTAGTTCAAGGGTGGTTAAAGAACATTTTTCCCTAAATTACAAGGGAAAAAATAGGAATGTAAGCACACAAAGAACAAAACATGGAATAAGATTCCTCTATAACTCCTTTCCCTCCTTTCCCCCAGGACAAAAACGAAAACCACTTTAGAGGAAATTCTTATATTTATATAAAATAAGGTGGGATTTTTTTCCCTGCTACCATTTAATTTCCAATGAATAAGAATTACTTTCAAGCTATGTCAGACGGGATTTTAGTTGAATTTACCCTGAGCTATATAAGCAGTAGAAAGTGAAACCTTTTTTCCAGAGATGAGTCTGTTCATGGCTCGCATTTTACAGTTTGCCTTATTACATCACGTGGATTGAAGCCTAAGGCTCTTTGAGTTGCCCAAAGCTGAGGGACCCTTACAAGGTTTGACAACCAACAACCTGCATTAACAAATGATGTGGATATTTCATTTGAAGTGGGAAGAATAAAGAACATTGCTTTAAGTGAATGAGGAAAATGAAAGACTTAATGTAGGTTGAGTATAAAAGATGAGTCCAAACCTGATTGCTTTCTGTAGAATAATTAAAAGGAGGCACTCTATAAAAGGTACTGTTTGACAAGTTCCTTCCTTTCATTTGTTTTCTCCCTTTGTTCTGCTCTTTTGGCACACACCAATCCACGGTCTGTTACCCTCATTAGCAGTTAAATTAGTGTAGTCTGACTGAGACATTTTTGCTGAGAAACAAAGTTGGGAGACTTAGACCCAGCTTTGCATGGTGGTCACTTGGAAATGTGATGTTCCTGTTTTCACATACTGTATTTACAGGGTGGGAGATGTTCAGAACTCTGTTGAGACTCATGACTTCTACAGAAGTTTTTAAGCACTTCAACTCTGGTAATTTTTCACACAAGCTGACCCCCCTGTTCACTTCCTTCCAGTCAGCATCACTGAAAACTGCAATGAGATTTTGTTAAGTCCAGCTATAATCCTGTTGGGCTCATGATGCAAAACCTGAACCACACCTTCGGTGACATTTAAAAGTTATATTAGCCATCCCTGCAATAATAATAGACTAAGTTCTCAGGGAGAAAGCAGAGGGCTGTAATGTAAAGTTTTTCAAAATACAGAAAATTTTGAGGAATGAGATGTATTAATCATCGAAATGGATCAACACACAAGAAGTAGAAGATGAATAATGTGCACCTCTGAGCTTCTGGAATAATCAGGTTCAGTTCATATACCATGAACTATGAAATGTGGTCAGTGGTTGGTATTATCTGAAAATTATTTTGATAAAATGATACTTTCTATAAGGAAAATAGCTACACAGTAGGAAACATATATTACTCTTATTTTAAGGGATCCCATTATTCTGTTTTATATCAGCTCTTTAATCACTTTTGCTGAAATAAGCTCTACTCTGTAAGTGTACGAGAGCTACAAGTCACTGGAGATGGGGAAGGGTTTCTGATTTTTAAGTGCAGAGGCAGAGCTCTCTATAATGGTACAAGGCAGTTGTTCACAGCCCTTTGCCACAGAGCTTCACTTTGTCTTGAGAAGGAGCTGACAAACTGCCATAGGCACAGCTAATGTCTGAGGCTCAGTCACTTCAGAAAGGGAGAGGTTTTAGGGCAGGACCCTTGTCAGGCAGCAGCAGATATCCTTGTGCTTTACCTTTAAACACCTGCTTTT
>VRYO01002775.1:4266971-4293875 GCA_009812075.1 Sialia sialis | reverse complement strand
CTACCGGGAGGTGCGGCTTATAATCAGGTGCGGTTTATAATTGTGAAATTGCTGTACATTTCAAAATGCAAAGATATGTAAGTGGTTATATTCTAAAGCACACAGATGTCAAACTCCTGTCAAATATGGCAAGCTTTAAATCATGGAATCATAGAATGGTTTGTGTTGGAAGGGACCTTAAACATTATCTAGGTCCAGACCCCCTGCCATGGGCAGGGAAACAAATATCAATTTGGATTTTTAGGCTCCCAAAAACTAGGAAAATTCTGATTTTCTGGGTTAGGCTGTGCACCAGCTGAAGGCAACAATAGCATGGATCCAGAATTGTGTTCTCCTGGTTTAATCATAACCAGGTAGCAGCAGATTGAAGAAGCCTAGCAGTGAAAAGCAGTGTATAAACTTCAGCCATGTAATTCCTGGGGGTTTTAATGAGTCATGAAAGTTTATCCTGGTTTTTCATGCAGGAAGAATCCAATCCAATGTCTTGTCCTGAGCTCATTCTCCATCACAGCCTGAAAGTAGCTCCACACTCCAGCATCTCACATACTTGGTCTAGTGTTTTATATTGCACAACTGCTTCTCATCTCCTGTTCCCTGCCTTTGGGAAAATCTTGTGTATCTTCTTTCTTTTTTCTGTCTATGTATTTGATATCACTGGCTACTGTGGCGTCTGGTAGGGATATCTTCTATGGATGAGCACTGGGACAAATCTTTTTTTTCATGGTATTACCTATATAGGGCTATTTTGTTTTACTTTAAAGATTGATGGTTTGGAAAAAATAGAGAAGAAATCCCTTGATACATTTAGGTATGGATTTGTGTCTAAAATTAAGAGCTTCTGCCTAAGTCTGGCTGGTTTTTTCACTAGATGTAAAAAAATGGCTATTAATACAGTTTACATTTTACCTTTTTTTTTTTCCTGCAGTTGAAATGTCATAGTAGTGAAAATGTTGTGACTTGTTTATTATTCAGGATTATTTTGCTAAGTGAATAGGAAAAGCTTTTAGGCACTAACTTGGTTTTGTGTTTAGATCACATAATAAGTCACCTCAATTATCAACAGCACAAATGTCTTTTTTTTTTAAAGAGACGTTTTGATATTTATCAGTTCCTATTGTGTAGTATTATTTCCTATTCCACACTGTAGTTTAAAGGTCAATGATGAAGTCATTTGGGATTTAGTCATTCTAAAGCTCTAGTAATTTAATTTGACAACAATGATTGGGAGTTTGCAGTTGTTGGAAACCATGAGAAAAAGAATTTAGCTATTGGTCTGTTTCCATGTTCAGAACAGAGTTCCAGTCCTTTAATTGGATTTTATGCTTCCCTGTTGGATTTTGAGTGGAAAATGAACTTTCAAGAGTTCTGGAAATTCAGAAAGTATATTGGTGGGAGTTTTCCAAAATATTTTGCAAGCTGGTGAAACAATGTAACATTCTGCACTCCTACTTCCTTTTAGATGTGGATAGAGGTATTTTCAGGCAAAATCATAGTCTGGAGGGGAAAACCCCAAAGCATGGGGAAATGGAAATGCAGGATATTTCAATTATCTCCTTACATTCCCAGTGATGTTCATAGAAGGCACATACCTAAATTCCAGGTTTTTGTATTTGTCTGAAATTTTTTTCTTTTTTTTTTTCCCCTAGAAATAATCTCTAACTATTAAAAAAAAAAAAAATTAATCCATAGGGAAAGATAAATAAAGAAAAGGCAGCACAGGTTACGGTACAAAATGTGATGGGAGAAGGACTAACAGGGATGGGATTTGGATTAAATTTTGTTGCAGGAAGCCACATGTATGGGAGGTTTGCTATTAAATTCCTGACACTGTTGCATTATCACATCGTACCTCAGTCTCTTTAGTCAGCAAATGAAGAGTGTTATGGTTTTTTACATAGCTAAAAAATGGTGTCAATTTAGTTCACAGAAAGCTCATCTTGACTGACAGTCATTGAAGGGAAGGTATGATAAATGGAAGCTTTTATGTATTTAGATATTGCTGATAGGTTGAATGCTATTAAACATTAAATTTATCACCTATAATTTGGGAGTAAATAGGAAAAATTATTGCTTTTAGAATTGTGGGTTACAGCAATTCCATTTCATTTTATAGTGGGAAAAAATAATATCCGTGAATTCTGAAGATCTAAGAGAACACAGGTCATCTTTCCAGTCAGGCTAGTTGTAAAAATAGATTTTCACGAGCTGAATCTTACCAGAGTGAGAGAAGTGACTTCACTGCAGTCTGTAAGTACCTCCACAAGGAGAAAATCAAGGTACTGGAGAACTCTTTAACCAATCTAACGATCAGTTGCTGGAAAATGAAGACAGATAAATTTATATCAAATGTAATTGTTTCAACTAGTAGTAAGATTAAATGTTGGGATATGTTCCCAGGACAGAGATCCTCCATTTCCCAAGATTTTTGGTCCAGGGTTAAAGATCTTCTGAGGGTCAGTGTTACAGCTAAGTTATTTCTTAGACAATTACTAGGTGTTTGGTTTAGTTGCTGGATAAAATGATATTGTAGGGGTGGTCAAGCCATGTACTGCTGTCTTCCAGCCTGAAGTACTGTGAATCTTGGAGGGAAAATCTCATATAGCTGGGCAGATGAAAGCTCTTGTGTTGGCTAGGACACAGCTGTCCTAAAATGTCCTTTGGTTGTGTCTTGCACAGGTAACTGGAGATGCTGCTGCCACATGTTGGCCTCAAGCAAACTTTTCTAATGGTACAAACAATTGTGTTTGTGTTCTGCACAATAAAAACCCCCTGCCCTCCCCCTCCCCTCTATTTCCAAGGTTTTCTCTGTTTTGATTTTCATTTAGAGGAGACTTTCCCTCACTGTCCTCTGATCTCCATGGTGCTCTGAGCTGTGTTTCCAGCACCCATGACAGTGCTGATCTCTGCTCTGCCCTGCCCAACCACTCCTGGATCAGTGCTGGGACTTTCAGAAGCTGCCTTCAGATGCCTTCAATTGCATATTTTCCAAAGAAAACATGACAAAACTTGACAAAACATCTAGACCTCTCATTAAGCATGGAGTAAAGCTCAGAGTCCTACCTCATCTTTCTTCAAGCCTCAGCTGTTCATGAAATTATCCCAGGTAAGGACAAATAGTACTAAGATTGGTAAGTTTGCCCCAGTTTCTGTGCCCTCCAACCTACAGCATTTCTGATCTTTTTTCATTACTAATTTTTATGTTATTAGCATCTTCTATGCTGTTTTGCTGATTGGGGAATGAACTGCATGCGACCTGTTATTTCTCATCAGCTAAACATCAGCGAATAAATGAATCTACGGGTTAGTTTGAAATTCTTTCCCAAACATTTTTATTTCCTACTGTATTGCTTGATTTTAAGTCAATTAAATGATCATGAAAGATTAGGAGAAAATGAGAAGATTTATTTTCCTTTACCTTGTTCACCTGTCACTTTAGATAGCTCAGCAGAGCTTGTTACCTCATTCAGATTTACATGCTACTTTTGTTACTTAGGAGGTGCTGGAGTGCCATGCCCTGCGATAAGATCAGGCAGCCCTTAGGCTCCTCAATTCTTTTAGCAACCATCTGATATCATTCTGCACTGTTCTGACAGGCTCATGGCAAAAAAACCCCATGTCTCATTTGCTAGGTCAGGTATGGTAGAGACCAAACCCTTCATTGTCTCCTCATGAGCTGGTAAGGGAGAAAGAAGAAAGAAGAGATAATTTACCACAATATTGATGTTTAATTTTGCTAATAATAGCAGCTATGCCATCCATTTGTGCCATGGAAGGACGTGGCAGGGTAACACTCTCCACAGGTGCCAGCCCAGCCTTTGATCTAATTTATGCTAGCTGCACTCAGAGCCACTTTCTTGGCTTTATGATGCTCCCTGAATAAAGAATAAGAGCTGAATTCAACCCAGTTCTGTGCTTACAGAAGTAACTTTCTGCTTATGTCTTAAAAGTACAGATATTTTCTACTTGAAAAGCATCATGCATGTAATTCTTTTTGCCTCACTTCTGTCATTTCCAAGTAAGTGTCTAGCAGAAAATGATTGTGAAGGATCTATTCCCAGCCTGAGACGCAGACACAGCACTCTGCCTACAGTTGTACCACCCATTCTGTTTGCCTTATGGTTGTCAATGGCTTTCACATCAGCCCATTTTCTCTATTCCAACAGAGGGCATTAGCATATTCAAAGCATCTCCTTTCATTGTTTCAAAGGGTGACCTTAGCAAAACCTCCAGTCCTGAATAAGAAGCAGCACTGAAAGAGCATGTGGAACAACTAGGGATAATTGCAACAGATACTACAGACACTTCAATTCACTGTTTAGAACTACTTAGTTTCAAATGCTTGTTTTTTAACAGCACAATAGGTTTGATTCTCTTCTGCTGATGGTCTTACATTGATAAACCATAACTGAATACAATTATCAATTTACTGAATGTGAGTGAGAAGCAGAGGTTTTGTATATTTAAAACAGAGGAATTTTTTTCATTGGTAAAGCTAAAATGGGTCTTTTATTTGACATGATTTATAGCAGCAGGTCTGATAACCACCCAGGTTCAGTCTATTGCTCAAAGAATGGATAGATTATTATCTACTTTTATTAAATTCATGCATGGCTTGCTGTTGAAGCTGTATATTAAAAGGAAAACAAATACAGTATAGCTGTATCCTGCTAACAATTCAATGAATAGACTTCCTACCATGCCCGATCAATGCGGAATTTGGTGTGAAATCAATGTCCAGCTCTGGCCCACAGCAGTCAGTTCTCCTGAGAACAGTATATCCATGTTAATGTCACATTCAAATAAGAGCAAATTCCTATTACCCTGGAAATCAGTGAACCTTTTACTGTTGATTTAAAGGTGGGGTGGCTGTGGGGAGTGAGGCCTTGACACTTTAAGTAGAGTTTAAAAGGCTTTTATTCTCTTTATTGTTAAAGGTATGACAACTTCAGGTTTGCAATTTGACAGAGTGCTGAAAACAGCTGCATCACAGGTCTGTTCCTCTGTGAAGTCAGGCAAAAGAAATTGGTTTTCTACCCTGTTGATAATTTTCCATTATCTGCTTTACTTACCGACTGTAGAACGTTTTTCTCTTTTTTAGATCCATATGTCCAATAACACCTATGCTAATACCACTTTTTATTAGGAGCTGGGGGGACTGGCAATGTCTGCACGTCAATATTTCCTTCATTTTTTTTCCTGACCACAAGCACCCAGATGCAAAGTTTCAGCCCTCCATTTATTTTGATAAGTTGCATCAGTGATGGATCCATTACATCACTCAGGGCCATTCATTTCCTGCCCTGGAGCAGCAGGGCAGATGGGATTGCAGGGGGACAGCTCTCCAGTCAGCTGGAATATCTTCTCCACATCTTCTGTTTCAAGTGACACCTTAGGCAGACTTGTACAGATGTCATTCTTGGGACTGTCAGAGTACAGGTTGCAGCAATATTGGAAAAGCTGACACATTAGCAGGGAAAATGCAGCTTTCTAGGCTTCTGACTATAACATTAAACAGATTACTTAAGCTTCTAATATTAGCTTAGTTATATATTCGTGGTCTTTCCATTATTCCTTAGCTCTCTGTAATTCAAAGCATTATTGTGTGGGTTTAGTTGATTATGGTCCTGTAGATTTTAAATGTTCTGCATTAGACTATATTTAAAAGCAGTAATCACAGGACTCTGATCAGTGACTTGGAAATATGAAAACTTCATGGGAGGAAAAGGGGTAGAGACACAATATTAAACTGTTGCCTGGAGAGGGTTTAAAATAGCTAGGAATCACTTTTTTGGGAAAAGCTTGAAATCCTGGTGATTTTATTCAGCATTCCAGGTAACACAGGAGAAAGCAGTGAAGTTTTAATTACCCTAATTTAAAAATACAGCAAATACTCAACATATTGTGTTTTCTTTTTTTAGCAGTGCAAGCTTAAAGAACATGCCAAGCACATTCTCCACCGGTTTCTCTCCTTCTGTTTCTTGACATGTCAAGGCTTAGGAAAGTTGTGACTAAAGCTGGATGCAGTGTGAATTTGCTTTATTGCATCTCTGCTTACCTCTGGATGTAGAAGCACTGGGGATAAAAAGAGCAGAGGGAATGGTCCAGGCAAAAGAGGATAGAGGAGCAAGAAAAGCAGAAACACAGAATAGAAAGCAGTTTTTAAGTGAAGAATCTCGCCAAACAGTAGAAAGGACAACAGTGAAATGGCCAGAGGAAAATACAATGCAGGTCCTCAACAAACATAATTGTGACCTTGGGTCCAGAGAAGGTGAACAATGTCCAGTGCCTTTGACATCCCCATCCACAGCACATGCTGCAGTGCCCTGCTAATGAGACCCATTTTAAGGTGCAACAGGAGAGCCCTTCAAAGCCTCACTCGTGAGCCCTTTGACAGTGCTGATCATGAGGTGCTGCTGGCCTGATGGGGAGGCCATGGAAAATAATGGGCAGCTCCTCCTCCCCTTCCTCAAGGTCCCTGACATGAGAAATCCCTCAGGACTCACCACTCTTATTTGATGTCTGTGCTTAGCGATTAAGGGACACTGAGAGCAAGGGATGTGGCAAAGTGAGTGACCTTTTGAGTCATCAAGTGTGATCCTTTGCTATTAAGGTGTTGTTCCTTTCTCAGGCTGAACAAGGAACAGCTCAAAGCTACTTGTTTTCCTCCTCCTGCTCCAAATAGAAAGCTCTCCCAGAACTGAAATCTTCTGAAAATTATCGAGTCCACCCTGAGGACATTTCTGGTTAGTCTCTGCTCATTAATTCTTGTGACAACATTTTCCTTTAGCTTAATTACCTCATCTTCCTCCTCTGACATTTACCTCACTAATACGTTTACAGAGAACAAATTATCTTTCCTCTCAGGCTTTCTTTGGCTGGGCTGACCAGCACACACTTTTTTTAGTTTCAGCTCCTAATTTAGACTGTCCATTCTCTGGAGAGTTGCTTTTTTTTTTTAACTAAGACTGAAGAAAGCTGTATGTGGGTCTCACCAGAGCTTTACATGTAGCTCCATGTCTTCTGGAAATATTGTCCTTTATGCAGGCTTTATGTGTCCTACCCCTTTTGTGGCTGATATAGCAATCCTCAGTTCCACTGCAGCGTTTTTAACTTCTATTTTATTTCTTTGTTGTTTTTGTTGGGAGTAACAAGAATATTTTGTTTTCTTTTGCATTTCCAGCTCTTACTCACACTCACTTTGGCAGTTACCACTTCCTCTCTGGTGGGATCAAATCAACACCACAGACTGTTGTTCTTGTGCCTTTTTAGCTGGTTTTTAAGTACAAAAGAAATAGATCTGAGCTGCAGTTTATCTCACCTGAGGCTGTTTCTCCAGCAGTGGAGGTTGAAGATTCTGCTAGGGTGAGCACTGGAGCCTGTAACGTTCTTCATTCTTCCCCCTGCTTCTCCCCTTCCAGATTTATTCTGCTAGGGAGATTAGAAGGTATGTCCTTGCCCTAGATATTTTTGTATCTGCTCATGGACCTGCCTGTAGTCCATAAATTCTGCTAATCTCTCTCTGACCCTGCTGACACCTCTGTGTCCACACCTTCCTTTGTAGAAGGTTTGATGAGTTCCCTGCCACAATGCAAAGATCCACTCACTGCCCTTCATCTCTTTTGTACTGGCTCCCTGTTATTTTCACTGAATGTCCCCTTGCCCTCATTCTGCAGTATCAGAGCAGAGTCTGCACTTGTTTCACCCACCCCCATCATTACTGAAATCCTTGATTATGTCCCATTCAGCTTTCCCCTGCATAAATTCTTAGTCCCAGCCTTTTTCCTCCTCTCCCTTGACCATTTGCCTGCTTGTTTCCTTTGCCCTCATTTCATCACATCCTTCTGGAGACTCAGGTTGTATCACCTTGCACATGGTATGAGGGTTCACCTGAGTCTCTGTAGCATTAAAATTATTTCCTTTGTCTTTTTCTCAATAACTTGCTTCATGATGCCCACAATTTGCTTGGTATTTTTTGGCTGCTGCAGCACACTGAGTTGATGATTTTGAGGATTAATCTTAAACTGATTCATGCTGTCTTTGTTTGCCTGTTCCAGGTAGACTTTGCAAATTTCCTATGTTCCCTGAGCCTCCAAATTTTTGAACCCACCTACTTAATTAGTTTAGGTCACTGTTTTCCCTTTTATCCTCCTCAGTGTTAAGTGGAAAATAAGAACTTGGCAGCCTTATTTGGTTCAGCTGCCCATTGATTTAAAATGAATGATGCCTCTCATTTAATCCATGTGCCATTGTTATTTCCAGAGAAGAAAGTACTGCACCTGCCCACCTGGCTGTCTGGTGTTTAGTGCATTTTGGTTCTCTTAGAATTTGACAAATAAACTGTTTCTTGGGCAAGCTAAGAAGTACTGAAGACAACCTCAAAGCAAGAAAATGTGTATCAGGAGGACAAGTACAAATTTACATCAGAGTAAAAGAGCCAGAGCTTCAGCCTAACAGGAGCATGCCACGAGCAGAGTTAATCACAACAAGCCTTGAATTTTGGAATACCCAGGGTAAGGTAGTTATCCTGAAGATGAGGAGTAAATCCAAGGAAAATACTTATGACTTTTCTATCAGTTGTGAACCAATTCTGTATGACCTGGTCTGTGCCATCCTCTTTAATGGGAATAGGTCAACTGAATTTAAATGCACATGAAGAAGGTCTTGAAGGACTCAGGACTCAGTTCAACTGTTGGTTATATAAAGCAGCTTTTATTCACTCTAAGTTGGAATAACAAGCCTGTAACAGAGATCGAAATTAATTTCCTTGTATGTGTGCAAATTAGGCATTTCAGCAACAAGGTTTTCAGCAACTATGCAAAGCTGAACAAATGATGGTGGGAGCAGAGACCTTATTCTTCTGACTCTTCAGTGTTTCTTTAGAAAATGATTATACAAGCTCTAGTCTTTGACCCTTGTGCTGAAGTGGTAACTTTTAATTACAATAAATTGGCCTGCAAATAGAAGGGTAAATTAGTTGCTTAGTATAACATGTTATCATCTTCCTGCTATTTTGCTATTAGGAGTCCAATTTTGCTATCAATAAAGATCACTAATTGTTCTCACATTAAAAAAAATACCACACAATAAAAAAAAACTCTAATTATAATACTTTAACTTAAATCCCCAGGTGCAGCAAAATCAACCCTCAAATTGTGACAATTATATCCAGATTTCAGTCTTTCCTAGAACCAGTTTAATGTCCTTATATTTATTCCAGACATAGGCTCTTCAATAAGTCTTTGTTGTGTAGCACAAACAGATTAAATCTGCAAGCACAAGCCTCATTATTATAACAATGATCAATAGTGCCCTTCCCCTCCTTACCTTTTGAAACATAAATCTTATTTCCTTGTGTTGCAAGATGAACCACAAAAATTTCACTGATATACTTATAATGTAATGTCAAAGACAGGAATATTATTTATTATTACTAGATTTGGATTCCTAGCATGTTAAGTATTTTGGAAAGAAAAAAACAAACCAGAAAAGATATTTCAAGATCTTCAAAATAACCCACCTGTTTTCTTGATATATATGTCTCATTGAGAGATCCTTAAATTGTTAAATTGTCATTTGGTCCTTGTGTGCATGTGAACTGTTTCCACCCATTGCTGTAGACAGAAGGAGGTCTGTGGAGCTGCATCCATACAGGGGAACTTGGACCACTCAGTTTTTGGTCCTCAGTCTTTTACTGCCCCTTTCCTGGCCTTCCTGCTGTTAGCTTACGTTTGGGTTGAAGTTCCCTTTTCCTCTTGGGCACCAATGAGCAAAGCTGTTGTTAGGAGCAGTGGAAGAGGAACACAGCTGGAAGGACAGCTTGGTAGAGGTGCAACAGCTGGAGCTGCGTGAATTCCTGACCTGTGGGCTCTAAGTCCAGGATCAGCTGGATCTGGACAGTGAGAACACAGCTGGAGCAGTTCAGGGGATCAATAAACAATGTGAACAAGGAAGGAGAGAGATCTGAGGAATAGGAGGAGCTGGAAAATGGCTGGGAACAAGATCATCCAGAAGGTCTGACAGACAGACCGATACTGATATGAAAGACACTCTGCAGGAACAGGAGGAAAAGGCAGAACTCAGACAAAAGCCTTTATTGAGATGCTCAAGAAGTCCTTCCAGTTCATTCATGACTACTTTTCTAGACAGGGTGGATGTACACTGAAGATTGTTGCTGAATTTGGGATCATGTAATCCATGGCCAAATAAAAGGAATCAGCATCAAGAATGAAAGACAGTGGAAATGACAGAAATATGAAGCTAAAAGGAACCTCAAGACATCTTCCCCAATTTCCTTCCTGAGGCAGCACACATTCCCTCAGGTGGCTGCTGCCATCTCATCAGCTGAAAGGAAAGTTTAATGATCCTCATAAAAAAGAATGAATTCTTCAAGGTATAACATAGAAGGCAAGGGAAAGAAAATGTGTCTAAGGGGGAAGAAGATTCAAAAACAATGGAAAACCAGGCATCTGTGTTGAATCAAAATTTGAAGAAAATGCACATAAGGAGTTAATTCACAGTTGTTGCAAGAAGCTGTTGAGGAAAAGCTAAAGTTTGGGTGAACCTTCACCTTTGTCCTTATAGGGAGATACCAGGAGAAGCAGAATGAAAAATACTTTTGCAGAAATGTGATGTTCTCTTTTTTTTTTATTTGTTTGGGTTTTTTTCTTCCTGTTTTCATTTTTAAGGTGGGTTTTTTTAGTTTTTTAATCATAATTTTAATGCAAAAGAAGTCATTAATACTGAGCTCCAGCAGGTTGGGGATCCTCTGCTCATACTGTTCCATGGATTTCTTACAGAATATTTCAAACTAAAGGCCTTGCTTAATACAGTCAAGTGGAGTTATACCAATTTTGTAGAAGCTGTGCTAGTTTGCACCAAGGGGGGCTGTGGTAAGCTTTACATCTGGATACTGCAAGCCAACACTGAAGCTAAAGAGCAGTTTGTGAATAGCAGCTTGTGGCTTTTGCATTTTCCAACTGTGCTATTGTTTCAGTAGATGAAAACTTGCAAAATAATTCCCTTGTGCAATATTCTAAATTAGTATAAGGAATGTATTATTTTGCTGGAATCCTTTATTTCTGCCATTTCTCTGAGTAGACAATAAGCAGTTTCTTGAGAAGAAGTGATAAAGCATGGTTTCCTGCAGCTTTATGATGAATTCTCTGCTGTTTTTCAGATGATCACCTAGAGAAAATCCTTTGTTGTAGGAAAATACCAAAAGCTGTTTTCATTTCTGTATTCTCCACAGTTTAGTAGGAATTTAACTATTATTTCTGTCATTTCTTCAGTGAATACATGAAAGGGATCTTTCTTTATCTGTCTGCTTTTTCTCATCATACCTGCGGAAGCAAGTTCTTGAAATCCCCACCCCTCAGGCAAATTTGCTCAGATTTTGAGTCTGATAGGTTCAATGTGAGGAAAAGACAAATTCATACACACATACAGACAACATAATTAAATAAGCCTCCATTCTTATAGAAATCTGATTGAAGCAATTCTGTTATTTATGACATTTCTATGTGTTTCTTGAACCTCTGGAAATTTGTTTCACACTGCGTTAGAGATGAAAAAAAGTCCTCCTTATCAGAACACTCCTGTAAATTTACTGCTGAACATTTTTGCTTGTAATGGAAGGAAGATTTTCTGTTTGTGATCAGTCCTTAATGGGCTGAAGAAAGATAGTGACCCACAGTCTGCAGCCTGGCAAGCAGGGCAGCACTAAACAGTGTCTGACTTGTACCAAATGCAACCAAGAAAATGGTGAGGAGAGGTCCAGGAACAGTGTGGGTACACGCATCTCTGCTCCACAGCACCAAAAGGCCATCTCAGAATGATTTTTGAAATAGCTCTTGGGCAGGGAACAGCCATGAAGTGGGCAGTCTCTTCTGCTGTGAAAGGGAGCAGCAAGTGGTGCTAATGTGGGGTGTACATGGAGAAAAGGGGTGGAGAAGAAAATTGCTCCATGTGCCTTCATGTAGACCAGTAAAGCTCAAACTTGAACGATACACAATGCAGACACAGATAGTGGATGCACAAAGCACATACAAATAATGGATGCACAAAGCACACACAGTAAATGGATATAGAATGCACACACAAATAATGGATGCACAATGCACACACAAATAATGGATATAGAATGCAGACACAAATAATGGATGCACAATGCACACACATAGTAGATACAGAACGCACACGCACATAATGGATACACAGTGCACTCACAGATAATGGGTACCCAATGCACACGCAAATAATGGATACACAATGCACACACATAGTGGATGCACAATGCACAAACAAATAATGGTCTTGAGACCATTTAGCATAAGGGCCTACTGTGCATAGGCAGCAGAGCACACAGACAGCATGAAGCACTGGGTTTGTAAAAGTGCACTGCTCTGCTGCATTAAGAGTTGGGGGAGGAAATACCTTCAGCAGCCACTGGCACTGCTCAGGGCTGTTTCTCTGTCCTGCCTATGGCCTGTGGTTTCTAAGATTGCCCCAAGTACTTCTCATGGTGCTGTTCCTCCTTTCCCTGAAGCCCAAGGCCAAGCAAATACACAAAATCCCAGAGATATTTAGAGGAGAAATTCCTTTTAATGTGCCCTGAAATCATGTGAAGGATGTAACGCTACTCAGCGGAACAAGAAACTTGTGGCAAGGTTTCTGATCACTTCTTTTCTTGATGTGAGGATACATTACTGCCAGGCATCTGTGGATTTTAAATCAAACCATTCATGTTACTTTAATGTAGTTTGATGTACGTTAATAATGTATACATGCTTAATTCAATGGGAACAGTACCATGTCTAAACTTAGAGGACATTAAATATGTGCATGTTATTAATTTCTGGTGCAAGGGACAAAGAACTAGCTATTTTTTTCAAATTTTTTGGCCTTTCTCTAGAATTCCATTTTTCTTGGTTAATTTTTAAATGAATTTTATAGTATTTATTCCACTGCATTTTGATCTTATTATTTCCCCCCATTACAAGGTGCTCTGACATTTTTGGTTTTTTGTTATATATAAAACCAGCATATTTTTGTAAAGCCACAGCTCTTCTTTTGGCAAAATGCCATGGTAATATAGCCTGTAACTACAATCTAAATAAAAACCAAGTCTTCAAACAACTTACAATGCACCCTTTATATCTTACCAGGTTTGTTTTCTGCTTCTAAATACCTTAAACAATTCACATTTATGTTTACTGCTGCCATGTTTGAACACTGCATTTGGGACAGTCAGGGTTAATTGAAGTCAAAATGCTGTATAGAAGTTTTGACCAGACCATCAGCTGCTTTAAATCAGCTAAAATTGGTTTGGCTTACAGCTGCTGAAGCTCTGGTTTACTGGATCCAGAAGTGGAAGGGATGAAATAAATGGTTGAAGGAAAACTCTTTTCTTTAAAGTCTGATCATCAGAGCATTGATTCCCCTCCTGCACAAACCTGTTTCCTTTCTTTGCAAGGAGCATGGATGATCTTCTTAGTAAAACTTCACTTTCAGACAGTTCAAGTTTGGTGAGATAAAATGCTCTAAGTAGGATGGACCTGGTCCACCAGGACTTTGCTATCATTTCTCAGTCATGAAGTCATGAAGGTCTGATTTTATTCTTATTGGTTAAACCTGAGACTGAGTGGGAAATGAATTAAGTCTGGAACTTGTTGCAGGAAATATTTAGCACTTTGTGACATGAGGCTCAAAAGGGTATAGATTTGTTTTACTAAACCCAGATTTTAGAACTGGGGAAGGACCACTAAAGAAAGTTCACTAGTTGAGATCTATGGATCTAAACACAGCATTGGGTGTATTGTGAATCCACTCAAAAGAAACAGCTTGGTCATGCTTGGACTTTATTGTGGATTGAGTTTAAAACAGCTAACAGCCAGTAAGGTGATTCATGGGCATCTGCACATTTCTTCTGACTCTCAGGCCTCCTCTCTGTTATGTGGTTGTATGTGAAGCAGATCAGATACAACAATGCAGGTTTCTGTGTTTGTTACTGAAGGTGTCTGACACAATCCTTCCTTGTCAGGGGCGTTTCTAACAAATGTAAATTAAAACCTGCCCCCTCAAGCAGAATGTGCCGTGCATAAAATGCATTTGCCAAATACTTTCAGCACTGCAATAATCCATTTCATGATTTAAAAGCCTTGTAAACATGTCAAAATGGTTGGTTGGTTCTACCATCTTTGTGCCATCTATTGCACTGAATAAATAAAGGAAAATGCAATTTATTCAGTGCTTTGGAAGCACAACATTTCTCTCACTGATGTGTGACAACTATTATCATATTTATTGTCAGCATTACACTCCTAAGCATGCAGGTGATGCATTGTGAGTATTTCATACTGATAAAGCCATCAATATCTTCCTGCTGGACCTTATTTGCTCACTGGAATCTGCAGAGCCGGCTGGGATGATGGGAGGTAACTGATGAGACATTCAAACAAAACAAAATAAGGATAGAGGAGGAAATGCCATGTTATCTTAACTTCAGAATCTTAACTGAAGAACAAACAAACAAGCAAACAAAAGTTTCTGGGGGCTTTTTTAGAAGGTGGCCAAAGCTAAAGTCTTTGCTGCTACTTGGGAGTTCAGCAGCCTCCAGGACAAGATCAGGGCAGAGACAACACCATGTAATTCCAAATGGGCTGCAAAAATGTCTCCCTGCATCTAATACAAACCATTTACCACCTAATCATTCTGACTTATTTACATTTCCAAAGGCACCACTGAATGGAAATGAAATTAAAAAGGGCCTCCCTGGAAGGGTAAGGTCTAGTGGAGGAAGCAGCTCTGCAAAGTCCCAGGGGTTTACTGAGTCATTGTTCTCTGAGACACAGAGGAAGAAGCTCTGCTTTTGCAGCCTGTCAGCTTTATAGTAAATGTTTATACAGGATCTTTGATCTCTTATTTATACATATTTCTTCAGACAGGGAAGCAAGCAGAAAGAGAAATTCTATTTATATAAATCTTTCTATATCCCAGAGGTCAAGAAAACAGCATTTCAAACAAAGTGGGGGAATTTATCTTTGCCTCTTAGTTTGCAGGAGAGATGCATATTTTAGATCATGCCTCCAGATGAGACTCAGGTATATCAATGCATGACTGAATGTGTTTAGTGGGTGGCACTGCCGTAATTTCTCTGGATGGGATCATGTGTATGTGACACTGGAGATATGTTTTTGGGTTGTCTCCAGAGTCTCCTGGTTGTCTCAGCTCTCTTTAAGCAAGTTCCACCTGCTTTTCTCACCTGGAAAGTAGGTGAGGTAATGAACCTAATTTTATGAGAGGTAAATATAAAAAAAATGTGCACTTTTTTTTTTTTTTTTTAAGATAGCAGTAGATCTCAGAGAAGCTCTTGGTAAATGTTGTTTGGTCTTTAATGATATTGGAAATGTCTATATTGATGTGCATTAACTTTTTTCTTTTCAAAGTATCAGATCTTCCCTGAAATTTTGAGTTAAAATGTTGCTTATTAAAAAGTTAACAAATGCTGGATTTGTTTTTCTTACAAAGACTTTTCATGTTTTCTTGCAAGCTGGATGTTTTAGTAAGATTCTTTCTTATTTGAAAAATCTTTTTAATAAAAATAAGAAAGAAAAATGTTTGGATGCAATTTCTTTAAGGCTGCCTAGCTTGTAGTGGAAATAGCTCATGGAGATGAGACAATATTAAATCCAAACAGTTATGATCACATGATGATAATTGAAGTGTCATGTATACAAATATATAATAATTAGCAATTAATACAGTGAAAAATGGACAGTTAAAACAAAATGGACTAGAATTGCTAAAGACCATAGCAATACACCATCACATGATCACACAATGCCTTGTTTTTAGACAATAAAATAAACCATGGAGAGCATATTTCTATCATTTATGTGAAATCAAGTAGGTTAATCATTTATGGGTTTTATGCTTCAAAGCTTATGTGTGCTACATGCTGTAGAGAGATCTAAACCATTATTCTAAAGCCCAATGTACCATGCACGCTCCCTGCTGCTGCAGCATCAGCCTCATCAGATTGGGCTTTGTCTAAAAGACATTTTAAATATATTATAGGATGAAAGGTGCTGCTTGAGTATGCAAAACCAGCATAAGAATGCTAGTTAGCAAAGGTACATAGCTCTTGGCATTTATTTCCTGTGAGAGCTCAGATAATCAAACCTGGGAATGCGCACACAGAGACGTGATGCAAACCATGTATTCCAGACAAAGTGTCACCAAGGTTCTGGGAAGATGAAACATGAAGCTGCACTAAACATTTCCAGTGCAATTGCTCAAATGAAGCAATCACTAGCTATTGCATGCGCCCCTATGTCTAGATGAGTAGCAAAACCAGGAAAAACTTCACAAAGGTGGAGGAGGAGAACATAAATTGTGTTAAATCATCAAACATAAACCAAAAAAAAGGGGAAATATTGGAAAAACATAAAGCACTCTTCTGCATTTAGCTGAAGAATTTAGAGGAGTTTCCTTCACTCAGCTGACAATCGGGAATTGCCTGTAGGTGACATTGGTCTGTGACTCAAATTGAGACAAGAAATGTTCCCACATGAAGTGGCTCACGATCCTGAATGGGACTCTCACATCTGTGTACCTTCCATCTAAATGATTCCTGACCAATGTCTGCCTACCATTTTATGGAGGTTCCATGTTGGAAATTTCTTGGCATTTGGGAAAACTATTCCATTATCACGCTTCCCCTCTGAAAGGAAAACTTCCCATTGACTTGACTTAGATTTATCAAAGCAGGAGTTAGAGTTTCATTCTCCATCAGCTCCACACTCACTGCAGCTACCAGCAAAAGAAGAAGGACTTTTGCTTGGGTGTGGGGGTGAGAGAGAGAGAAAGGACGGCTGGAATCAAGCATAAACCAACTTGAAAATCGAGTGAAAGCAGGTAGCTGCTGCCCTTCCCAGGAGCAACCTTGCCTCTGGAACAACCTGAATACAGAACACAACTGCATACAGTGACAGACAGATGCCATAAATAATAACGGATCTTAAAAATGTAATTTTCTATCAGGATTTTGCATGTTTGCAAAAGCTCATAAATAACTGGTGTTCATTCTCCACACAGCACTTTTGCAGTAGCTGATAATGGCTGAGTAAATGGTGGATGAGATGAATTCCTCCAGTGATTTCAAATAAACCTTATGAGTTGGAGCAATAAAGAATGTTAAACAGTGTGCACAAAATAACATGCTGTTAGATCCCATATATGCTGCTTCAGTAAACACTAAAGCATTTTAATCTTAGTTCCAACATAGTAAATAGCAAGATAATAAGCTAAGGAACAATTCTCTTCTTTAAAAGTCTTTCAAATGCTTGTGCATGCTGTTGCCCTGTTTGAGACAGTTGGCAGATGCTTCAGTCACTTTGTTTCTGTGTCACTACAAAGAAATTGGCCTGAAGTTCAGATGAACACTTAATTTGTGCTGAAATGTATTAGTGTAACTTAAATCCTGGGTGGGTGAGCACAGACACAAGTGGAACTCACACTGCACTCAGTTTCAGTCATGAACAAATTATAAAGGGGCCCACGTCAGCAGCAAGTAGAAATTTTTGTTGTCTCACTTATGCAAATTTTACAAGAAACCCCCTGCCCCAAGTACTCTTGCACGAACAGCCCATTGACAAAACCACTCTGAAGCAGCTAACAGCTACAACCATTATACTGAAAAAAAGAGCCCTCCTAAAATGCCCATGCCTGTTAGTCAGCCCATGGAACAGTCAAATAATCACAGAATGGCTTGGGTTGGAATGCACCTCAATGATG
This sequence comes from Sialia sialis, assembly GCA_009812075.1. Classification (NCBI taxonomy): domain Eukaryota; kingdom Metazoa; phylum Chordata; class Aves; order Passeriformes; family Turdidae; genus Sialia; species Sialia sialis. The sequence continues at coordinate 4,276,082 of VRYO01002775.1, read as the reverse complement.
ATCATCTGGTTCCAATCCCTGCTGCCATGGGCAGGGACACCTTCCACCAAACCAGGTTGCTGAAATCTTCATTCTACCTTACCTCAAACACCTCCAGGGATAGGGGATCCACAGCTTCTCTGGACAGCCCATGGCAGTGCCTCACCACTGTCACAGTAATTAACTGAGAAATTGTGCTGGCAATAGAGCTAGCGTGTGCCCTCCTTCCTGGTACACCTTTTACATAAATTACCATCAGGAAAATGAAGGCCCTCATCTTCCCTAGTGGATTCCCACATGCAACCCCAAAATTACAGCCCAGGGAATTTGTAGGAGTTGAAAAGCTGGATGGAAGTTCCTCAAGCCGATAAGAAAGCAGCTGGGAACACTGTGCCTGCTGCAGTCAGCAAGATGCTCCTCAGTTCCCCATCTACCAATACACACTCAGCTCTCATGCCTGTGTCCTGTAGAGGGGAATGATAAAGGGGATGGTTTTTGGCTCCTAGGCTCCACTTGTAGTTCTGAGCAGGTCCTGTGCATAAAAGGTTACATGGAAACCATTTGGACCATTATATGCAAGACCCATGGATGGTTTACAGCTCAAAGTAAAGCTGCTGTGTGCTATAGTTTTTAACAGAGGGAGAGAAGAGGGAAGGGAGGTGTTTAAGTCATTAAGGATTACTGGCTCTCGAGGTTGTAATACAAATTGAAGTGGAGTATTGACTCTATTAGCCTTGTAATATGATTCGAGTGAGGTTCAAAGAATTAAGAGTGTTTTCTGTCTTTGCCATTCTCATTAGCACAAATTCTTGAAGGCACTTGTGTTAATAAAGGAGGAATAGTGGTAGATGCATAAGGCTAATGACCATAGAAGTGAATGAATCAAAACTCTTGTCGAGTCAAAAGTACGTGGTAAATACATTAATATCCAAGCAGAGTGAAATGCTTCAAAGCATTAATGTAGTTAAGTAGGTAAGGTGGAGTGAAAAGAGCATCTTGAAAATGTGGGGGATATTCCCTCCCCTACAAAATCTGTGAGGTCTTCTACATCACTGGGTTTATTGCAGGTTCTCAGATCAGCTGGGCTTTACACAGCATGGTCTGGCAGTGGATTTAAAATAACTTAAAAAGCAGCTAGGTGAGCTTTGTACAGCACACTACTGAGCGATTGCACTAACCTGCTGTGACATGCATTGAAATCTGCTCCTCTCTTTGATTTCATTATGCTGGGGGGATGCAGTGTGTTCCTGGGCCTGAACTGAAATGTGTGGTAGCCCCTTGCTCACTGAAATGGTGAAGGGTTGCCCTCTGTAGGGAAGGAAAATCATAATTCAGGCACCTTCTTTTTACATCAGGTTACTTTTGCTGGTATCTGGGTGGAGCCTGAGGGGCTTGGGAATCCTTGGAGTAGCCAGTTGTGAGACTGTGCTCTCTAGAATCCACCTGGGAGGGAGAATGGGGAACAGCTGGTGAAAAATTATTTCAGTGTCCTAGATTTCTTTTTTATGGCCTTCCATAATAAATGAGGAACATTTTATTAATTTAAGATGCAAGGATAAATTTGTGAATTGAAGATGTTTGCAGAGGCAGTATAAACTCTTCAGTCAGAATAGCATGACTTGACAAAAATGTGGAGCTTGGATTTAAGTGTCAAGTATTACAGTGAAGATTAGGTTTCAACTTCTGCAATGCTACATTCTACTTTAAAGGAGGTTGTATCAAAAGAAATGGTCTTTCCAGCTCAACTACCCCTCTTCTTTTTTCCATGATATTTGGCCAGAAAAGGGTTTCAATTATTCACTTTCATGATAGCTCTTTGAGCAAACCATTCTGTGGGAGCAATGTCTTTTAACCCTCAACAGTAAGATGACCCTAAGTGTTTTAACCACATTCATGTGTTGCCAGCAATTTTTATGCTATTGATACAGATGGTATGGATAAGACTCTCTTTATCCTTCCTTTAGAGCTAAAATCTGTGCTGGTATCCACAGTGTTTGAATAGTCTGGTTTTAATAGAAACATGAAAACACCATATGGAGCCAGACAACCATTTCCTTTCCTTAGTGTGTTTGGTGAGTTTGAGTTTACTTTAACATGACATCTTATAAATCATGTATCATGTAGTGACCATATAAGGTTACCTTTTATTGAAAGGATATTGGTGTTGAGAGCTTGCTGTGCTTGGGTATTTATTAAGGAAATGAAAGATCTCTAGAACATATGATACCTCTTGTGTTACTAAACATTATTAGTTTACCAATAGAAAAGTATTTCTTTCTCTCGCCTCTCTGAGGCTTCCAGATAAAACACTGAAATAAAATTTGCCCTTGGATTAAAGTCTGATATGGTGTGCATCCTGTTGGAGTCACAGACTATTTGACAGTGTGTTTTGAAATCACTCTCAGGTTCATGTTTTATGCAGGAAGGAAACATACCTGTGGAGATAGCCTCAGGCAGGGGTAATTAAAATATGACCATGTGCCACATGACCTTAAGGCATATTACTGCTTCAACCCTTCACCTTGCAGTTGTTAAAATACTGGGCTTGGCTTATTAACAAAGAACCATCTCTGTGTAAGAAACATACTGGGGAAAACAGGTCTGTCATCTTCCCCCGTGTGGGAAGGAAGCAGTAAGTGCAGCTCACTTAGTTCAGTGACAATGTAATATATGTACATTTTCTGCCATGGCTGCTGCAAAAGGCCTAAAGCAGGTGTTGCAGCATAATGAATCCATCAGTTTCGGAGAGAAAGCACAAATATAAAGGTAGTAGCAGAATGGAAACATCAAAGTACTGGTTCCTGTGCACCAGTTCTCCTAGTCCCCACAATTTTTTCAGAGCTCTTGCAGCAATCACATCTAAAGAATGTGTCCCTGGCCTTTCCTGTACAGAGATGCACTAGCAGTTTCAGGAAGAAAATCCTGATTATCTCCTGGGAGAACATGCTGCCTTGCAGGGAAAGGGGCTACTTTCATGTGTGACCCTCTTACCACCATGAAACCATTTAGACACAGATCTCTCAACCTGTGTCTCATCAGGATGTGTAATGTAAAGTGACAAGGCATTTGCAACAATTTGATATTGACTGTACCACTACAGCAACACTTAATTTTTTCCATCTGCTTTTTAAGAAAACGAGACTTCCAAGCACTTCTCACAGACACTAAACTCATCACTAAAGGAGGAAAAAAAAGAGAACACAAAAGAAGAGGGATTTTTTTTTTTGTATCAGTTAGAAAATGTTCTTTTCTAGATCACTGTTGTGTACAAATAATCCTTGTGATAACACCAAATGCTGAGGTGTTATTAAATAATATCCTTCTTTAAAAATGGGAAAGTAAAAGGCAAGGGAACTCCCCAGGTGTGTATCCCAGCCATATCAAAGCCACAGTGTCAGGCACCAAGAGGAGAGTTTTCAAAGCGCCCAAAGACTTACAGAATTTTGTAGCTTCCACTGGCAGGGTTTTGGGCAGATCCTCCCTGATTCCCCATGCAGCTCAGTGGATACGTGGGAGGAATGGTCCTGATGGACACCTGATGGAGCAGGAGTTGGTGTTGATGAGTACAGTAATTTAACGACTATAAGGCGCATCCTTTTGACTAAAATTTTGATCGAAAGCCAGAAGTGCGCCTTATAATCTGTTGCGCCTTATATATGGACAAAGTTCAGAAATTTTCCAACTCGGAAGTGTGAACTGTGAGCACCAGCAGCTGTGGCAGCCACGAGCCAAGCCGCGTGCCGCGAGAGCCGCACCAGCTGGCACCGGGGGCCACAGCACGGGAAGGGTGCCTGGGGCTGCGTTTAAAGGCTACGCTGATCCATGAAAAATGTTTGCAAATTGAGCAGCTGCCAGTGAACCCCATGATCGTGCGATTCTGTTACTAATTTGTTACTTTGTTGTGCGCGGATGCTCACTGCAAAAAAAAAGTATGCCTTATGGTCCAGTGCACCTTATATATGGATAAAGTTCGGAAATTTTCTGCCAACCCGGAAGTGCGCCTTATAAACTGGTGCGCCTTATAGTTGTGAAATTGCTGTACCTGGATTTGTCTTTGCTGGGTCTGCATGGTGCCAGTTCTGGGTATGGGGGTCCCTTGTGTGAGCTGTGCAGACAGAGCACATTTGTTTATGGATGGGCCTGCTCTGGAACAGCCTCGGCTTGATTCCACATCTGCACACACACACCACAGCACACTACATCCACACAGAGTGTAAATTGACTTGACACTGCAGAAGGATAAGCAGAGAAAAAAGTGACAGCAGAATAAATAAATCATCTACTACCACAGCCTCTCTGTAGACAAATCCTTAATGTTTGCAGACTCTAAGGCCAGCTAATAAAGGGCATTCAGAAGCACAAAGCAGAGTTAATGACCGTATTACAAATACTGATTGTGCTTTCCTTACAGTCCTGTTTGTTTGCTTTGTTTTCTTTGTTTTCTTGCTTTCATGGAAGCTCATCCTGTTTCATTTAGTTTTGATTTCCTACAAATAGCTGTGCTCTGTTTTATGTATTCATGTTTAGAGTTATGTTTACTTCAAAGGCAGAGGGACTCCAGATATTCTTATTTTGCTTCTGGCAGGGTACTTTAGACATCTGGTTTGCTCTTGTCCCATGTAGAGAGCAGCTCCCAGGAAATAACTCAAACCACTGAATGTCCTGGTTAGAGCTCACACCTCTTTCTGTCATTGCTTTCCTCATCAATTTTTACCTCATGTACTTACTTTCCTTCACCTTGCAAGGACAGCAGCCTGTGTAGAGTCTCTGTTATTAGATACAGAGGAGCTACAAGTCCAGCCACTTCTTCTGTGACATCCTTTAAACATCACTTCTCCACCTCTACCTTATTCAAGCATGGATGAAGCATGGACTTTCCCTATGATTTTTGAGCTTTTAAAATATCCCAATAGGGGTAGCTCCAACTGACTGTAAACTCAGACAAGGAACACCATCTTCTTAGCAGCTGATGTAATAATACACTTCTGCACCTGGGAAGATGCCAAATAACTGTAGGTGCAGAGCCGAGTTTAGCCTTGATGCAATTGTCTTACTTTTTCCTCTAAAATCACTTTTGGAAATGAATTCAGACTTCATTTGGGCTGAAAACAAGTGATTTCCTGAAGAAGCTGAATTAAATGACACAAGGCTTCTTCAATTAGTCTACAGTAATTTCACGATTATAAGCCGCACCTTTTTCATTGAAAAATCCAGCCTACCACAGTAGTGTGGCTAATCATCAGGTGCGGCTTATCTATGGACAAATCCCAGTGAAATGCCAACCCGGAAGTGAGAGCCGGCCGGGGAGGGCACCTGGGGCTGCCTTTAAAGGCTTCACTGGTCTATGAAAACTGCAATTTGAGCATCTGACAGCAAGCCCTGCGCTGGCACGATTCTGTTACTAATTCATTACTTTGTTGCACATGGATCCTTGCTTTAAAAAAAAAAAATGCGGCGTATATTCAGCTGTGGCTTATATATGGCGAAATCCCATGGTTTGCCTGGCTACCCAGATGTGCGGCTTATAATCAGGTGTGGCTTATAATTGTGAAATCACTGTAAGTTTTAAATACCCATTAGAAGCTGTGACTGGTGGAGTGCAATGGCCAAATGTTATGAGCCACGATCTAGTCTGGCCTGACATGAAGTATAAAACCATAACTCAGGATTTCACAGTTATATACGTGTACAGTGGCTGAGGGCTGAGCCTCCCCCTTTCTAGAATCGCAGAATGGCTTGGGTTGGAAGGGACCTGTGAGATCACCAAATTCCAATACTACTGCCATGGACACCTTCCACCAAACCAGGCTGCTCAGGGCCCCATCCAAACTGCCTTGAATTCTTCCAGAGATGGAGCATCCACAACTTCTCTGGGCAACCTGTTCCAGTGTTTCATCACCATCTCAGTAAAGAAATTCTACCTAATATATAATCTAAACCTGCCTTCTTTTAGTTTAGAAACTTTATCCCTTGTCCTTATTCTTTTTTTGCCATAACTGTTGCATCTGAAACATAGCATATAACTCTAAAGAACTTTAAAAAGCAAAAATATCAATCCATGCACCTCTTTCTATCCATTAGATTTACTAAATCTGTCATTCCAGCAGTATGACTTCCTGTTTGCCTATGTAAGATAACAAGATCACACAGTCCATGGGAAACAAAGTGTTAAATGTGCAAAATGTTTCCCTTTTACTCCTCATATTCTGATAGAGCAAAAGGGCAGTGAAGAGAAGATTGAAAAATAAGAGCCAATCCTTAAACCAGAGTTGTGATCAGCAGAGCATAAGCAGTGGTTGAGAGTAAATTTTATAGAATTACAGGCAAAAATTCCATTCAGATATGCATCACAGATTAAACAGAAAACAAAAAAGCACACAATGAGTGCAGTTATATTTTCCCAGGGAAAATATATTACCACAGCTTAAAATGACAAAATATCAGAAAAATTTCCACTTCATGGTGTATTATTTTATATTAGAAAACTTTTTAAGTGCTTTGGGCTGAGTTCAGAAGGGAAATATTTGGATTCATTATTTGATACTGCTGTACACCCTGTGGTAGTAAAACAGGGCTTGCATTGTCCCCTTGGGACTGCTCTGAACAAATGTGGCTTGTGTGAACCCCATCAACTGCTGGGGTACAGGCTTGATAAAGGCTGTTCATTCAGACACTATTTTCTCTTAAGCAAAAACTCATCAGGTGAATTGCTTGGTTTCACTCCAGACAGAAAGTAGTTGGTGGCTTTTATTTCCCTCCACCAGATTTTGCTCATCAAAAGGAGCAGGAGGACTCATTCCCCTAAAACACCACAGTGAAACCAAGTGAAAAAGAAGGAAACCTAGGCATTCATATGAAAACGTACTATGGAATCTGCTTGGTGATGCAAAATGAAAATTAAAACCCTGATTGATAACTTGGATTGCCTTACTGGCATGACATTTTACAGCAATAATTATTCTTTTCCTTGAAATCACTCTTTCTTAGGAAGGTTTTAATTAGAAAGTTTTTCTTTCTCTCTGTTGTACTCACGGTATAGAAAGGAAATCTCTCAGGGTCCCTTCCATCAACTTATAGATAAAGAACTTTCTGCTTTACATAAAATATGGATGTCTGACAGAAAATGGCACAGTTTGTGTTGCTCTCTGAATAGCTGATGAGGTCACACACAACTTTTCTGCATCATCTCTGCCTTCATTCTTGTCCTAGGGTATTCAAATGTTATTCTGAGAAGCAGTGGGCACAGGAATAGGACAAAAATAACTCAAAGTGACCTTCAAGACAAGCCTGGAGTTAGGTTTTTCCTTTTTAAGACATATCAGGATTTAGAAACATTTTGGAGACACTGTAGAGCTCAGAAGATTGACCTAACCTGTATTTCTGATGCAACCAATTCTTTTTCTATGAACATGAACTCCGTCCAGAATATGAATCAAAGAACCTTCCAGTGTCTTGTAGTTAATAACTATTAGAAGAGGCTTCTGGTATGTTAGTCTTTGTGGCAATAAAATCTCCTTAGGGAGTGAAAGCAAATTTATGGCCTATTACTACATGTAAGTGTTTTCAGACCTAGTTCAGGGTTTAGGAGATTATTCCTAACTTCTGTGGCTGGCTATTTGTATAATATAATGGTTGCTTTGCTTGATTTGCATCCCATTTCTCCAGTTCTGGAACACCAGTACTTTCCTGGAGCAGACAATGTACAATTTGAGAGCCACAATCCCTCCTGGTTCACTTGCAATGAATGGTACCAGACCAGGAGAGACCTCTGTGGAACCCACTTGATGCAGCTTTTGACAGTGAACCATGAATAATTATTCTCTTCAAAATGGTTTTCTAATCTGTTTTGCACTCCCTTTCCAGTAGGTTTCCCCATTTTTTTCCTCTTATTTATCAGAATGTTAGATGAGACAGTGTCAGAAAACTCACTGTGCTCAAGATATATCAAATCTACTGCTTCTTCCATGTCTGCAAGGTCTATTATCCTGTGGGGGAAGGAAATTGCATTGCTGTGACACAATTTGTTCTTGACAAATCCACGCTGGCTGTTACTCATCTCCTCCTTATCTTCTAGATCCTTATAAATAGTTTCTTTGATTATTTGTTCCAGCATTTAAATTAATATAATTAGAAGAGCTGTCAATTAAACCCCATTTTCCTGCACATTCATCACTGAAACTGCAGTAAAATGTGAATTTTGTCAGTTTGCCCTTAACCTAATAATGGTAGAAATAAAGCTGCAGGTCTATTTGGAAAGGCTTTACTCTGGTATGAAGTCCATGGTCTGATTCCAACCTCTTACTGAACACATTTCTCTTCTTCCTTTCTCTTTTTGTTTTAACAGGCAAATTAAATCAGGGAAATAGAAACCCCAGAAGCCTCATTTTCTCTTTCAGGTCCAGCTGCAGCAGTCAAGTTTTCCATTGTGGGGAAGAGTGTGCAAGACTCCTCTCACCTGGCAGGTGGGACTGGAGGGAGCTGCTGTGCTGTCCCCTCCTGGCAGAGGTGGCACCACCCTGCACTCCCACTGGGAAAGCACTGATACCAGCAGGGAGAAAAAACAATTGCTTCTGGTGGGGGACTGGCAGCATGGTTTCAGGAGCTGGGCTACTGTGAACCAGAAGGGGAGGGAAAACTAAGATAAATCAGATAAAGCCCTTAAATCACTTCATTTTCTTTGCAATGCAGCTAGGAACAGAACAGATGAGATTTCGTCTGGCAGAGCTGTTCTTTCTAACCCTGCTTTTCTTTAGTTATCTGACAAGATACATACAGGCTGGAAGGCTTGTAAGAGCTCTTTGTACTCAGCAACCATCTCCAGTTAATATTTACTGCATGGTGTGGCAGGCAGAAGGGAGTGACCTTCCCAGTGCCCCCTCGGAAGGAGGCAGGCGTGGGGTGTCCCCTGATGAAGAACTTTCCTCCAGTCCCCAGCCAACTTCAAAAGCTGCTTGCTGTGATCTAAGAGGTTAATACCAAATACACAGTGCAACCCGTGGCAATAAATCTCCACTAACAGGTCTTAATCAAGTGCAGAAATGTTCTACCTTTTCTCTGCACTAAAATAAACCCAAAAACAACCAAACAAAAAAACCCCAACCTCCCCGCCAAAAAACCCAAAACCAACAACAA
>VRYO01002775.1:4209394-4266811 GCA_009812075.1 Sialia sialis | reverse complement strand
TATATACAAACTATTAAATTTAGTACACTAGGATGACTCCCAGATTTTCAAGTTAATGTGCAGCAAGCCAATTACATTCAATTTTGGTATAGGGCATATTAGACTTTTTGAACACAAACACTTGCGGAAGAGTAGATGTCAATGAAAAGGGAATCCATGCAGTCTACTCCATAGTCAGGCAAAGTAAATAAAGATTTCTCTTCACTGCCACTCCCTTACAGTCCCCCAACCACCACCTCTCCCAAATTAAATTCTAGATTGTGCAAGATTTAAGGTATGTGCCTGGACAAAGGGAAAGTATGAAGCATCCTGCACTGCTGTGTGTCTGAAGCTTTCTATTATTTAGCAGAAATCATTAACCATTCCTTTGTCAGATCATGCTGACTGTGAGAGCAAGTTCTAGCAAATTCACTGCTGTATCCAGTGTGTTTTACACAAGGGAACTACAGCTGTTTGTGCAGATGCCATTGTACAAGCTCTGAATTGCTAAGGTTAAAGCTATAGCCAGTTGTAAAAATAAGAAACTATATCCAGTGTTTCTTTTATGTTTTTATTTGTCTGAATAATTTAACAAATTCCTGTGCTGTTCTTGCTACTCCTTGTAAATTTTATCTTTCTATTCCTCCACTTCCTCTGATTTTCCTCCAAGGCTTTGCAGATGACATGAAGCAGAGCTATTTCTCTGTTCAGATACCTGAGGTATCCTATGAACAAACTGTGAGCAAACAAGAATGTTGGAGATGTATCAGCTATTGCAAACCTTTTTGCAAAAATTGCCTTCCAGTACAGGACATCATATGTGGGGTTTTTTTACGTTTATGATGAGGTGCAGCAGAGATACCAGTTTGTATCTTCTGAAGGAAGAGAATGAGTTTCCTGGTTTTCTCTGGCAAAATAAGTCAGATCATTTTTGGGGCATAAATGGATCATGATGAGTGTTTTGACTGAATGTTAGAATGGAAAACAATAAACAGACACAATCCATGGTTGTTTTGTTTGTTGTTGTGCTGGGCTTTTCCACCCGTGTTTAAGTGGGACACAGCAGCACTTCTCTGACCCACATCTTGTTGCTGCACTGGAAATTTGAAGGAATGGAATAGTGTCTGTATTGATCTTTGATCAGCATTGATTTCCATAGCTTGCTGCTTGGAAAGGGCTTTACAGACAGCCCCTTGCAGCTGCTAAGGGGTTTCCCATGGCATAAACAGGTTTTTCTGGCTTAAGTCTTGGTCCAGGAGCTGCAAGGAATCACTCCTTGAAGAAAGCATCACCTCTTGCTTTGAAAGCAAGCTGCTGCGAGCTAACTGCTGTTTGAAAGCATTTGTTGTGTCATGCTTTAAACAGCTGTGGCCTGCACATCACTTGTGAGAAGAAAACTGAATCACTATCACCAGTTAAACATGGCCCAGCTGTGCCTGGCAGGGGACTTGCACCACCCTTCCCCCAGTACTCTGCTGTCTGAAATGCATTTGTGTCTGGCCCCATTGCACAGCTCATGGCAGTCAGAAAGGTGAGACAGATCCTTCCATGGCATCATCAGCACTGCTGTGCTCAGGTGCCATCTGTGCCCCTTCAGGGAGCCAAAACCAACTGACTGCCAAAAGCTGGGAGGCTGCAGTAGGAAAAGACCCTCCTTAACTTGCCTGGTCTTTTATTTGCTTCCTTAGCCATTGGCCTCTCTGGCACAGGAAAGGAGCTCTCTCCTTGAACCCTCCTCACTCAGGGGAGTGGAGCTCCCATTGGAACATGAATCACCCAATTTATGTGCTGACTCTTCCCTTCCTCCAAGTATTTCCGTGAGGAATTCATGACCTTGCCTGCATGGCTGCAGGAAGACAGTGTTCCTTGGGCTAAAATGCATAGCAAAATTAAATAATATTTAAATTGGAGTTAGTCATCGTGGAGATTTTTTTGCCAAGCTCATCGTGTTCTGTTTCACATGCAAATCTCTCCTCTAATTTGATGAAAAGCACCAGTTCCTTTAACCTTCTTTTTAAGTAGGTATTTTCTCTCATTTCCTGTATATATTGCCAGACCTGACTAGAGTTCATTGTTATTACTAATGAAACATAATCATGATCATAGTAATAACCATCTTCTTAATTTACACAGCACTACTGGCCAAGCCTCCCAAACTGTCAGGGAAGGAATTAGGTCTTCTCATTAGGAGTCTAACAAACTGAAGGTGTGACAGGACACATCATAATAACTATAATATCACCAGCCTGGAAAGTGAAGGGGTAAGCAGTGAATGTTGATTAGTTCTGGAGAGCTCATCAAGAGGCATTTTTCAGGTTCTCCTAAGAAAAGAGAGAGGCCATGGAGAAGCATTATTTTGCATGCTTGTGGGTCAGCCTTCAGCATAGAATGGCCAGCACCCCTGAATTTCAGTGGAAACTAGACACATAACTGCTCTTTGAATTCTTTCTAGACTGTTTGGGTGATTAAAGAGCACAGCCACTGCTCTGGCAGGTAAATTCAAGAGCATGTGAAACAGTTCTATTTATTTAGGATTTTTAGTTGTGCCCGGATAGGCTCAATGTCCAGAAAGGGCAGTGCAGAGGCTCTGTTCAGTGAATCTGAATGTTTCTCTCTGCTCAGTGTGGCCTCTTTGTTCTTACATGACACCTTGTGTACTCTTAGTGATCACACTGCAGGCTTTGCACAGACAGCCCAACCTTTGTTTCTGTCATTAAAAAGAAATCCCAATGCTGTTTTCTGCAATGCTTTAAGGCAATTAAAGTCAGAGGAGAGTGCAACAGGCTGCTTGCTCAGCAGCCTTAGCAGAGTGGAGGCCTCCTCTGCCACATCCATGCCTCCTGTGTAAAGAGATTTTTGCCTGGGGTGTGAGGCTGGGAGCCAGTCCCCTTGCAGATTTCCATGGGGTCTGTGTCTCCCTTTCTCTGCTTTAGCAGCTCTGGTGGTGCTGCTCTGTGCCCTGTGGGCATGTGTAGCTGTGGGACAGGAGCTGTGGAGACAATTAAGAATGACATGGTAAATGAATAATGGGAATATGCTGCACCAAGGTTGGCGCCAGCTTCCCTTCTGTCCTTCTAAAGGGATCTTTCCCACTACCCGGAGAAATATCTGCAGCACTTCTGTCTTCCTTGCTCCTTTACCTCCCTGTTCTCCCCATGCCTTGCTGAACCCATCCCTTTCTTAGAAGTGCTGGCTCCCAGTTTTGCTCCTTGCCAGCATATTGCCTATCTGCACATTTTTCTCTAGCTAGAGCCAAACTTATTATTCAATCAAAACTCAGCAGGAGTTTTGCTGAATTATTTTAAACTCACTGGGGCAAAAGCTGTGCCTCCCTATTCAACATTGAGATACCATGCATATTGATTGTGGCTGAGAGAGAATAAATGAATACATTCATATTGATTGCATTTGTTCTTACTCACTATTAGGCTCATTACAGGGCCCTGGTAGATTTATGGTTTCCTTTTATGACTATTAGCAATAAATCTTTTTTTTCCCTCTTTCTCCTCTTTAAGTAAGCTCATGCTTTAAGTTCTGCAGAATGAATTTGAATGAAAAGAGTGGATTGTACAATGACTTGTAGGAAAGTTTCTTGAACTGCCTCTAATTTCCCACTCACTTTGAAAAATCTCTTCTTGTCACGTGTGAAATCAAAACATTCTTCCCACATGCAGTTCAGATGCTCTGGGCCCCCCAGACAAAAGTTTTGTGCACCAGTGTGCTTTTTCTAATGAGCATGCAATTTCTTCCCTAATATAATTATGACAGATATTACAACTGGGGACCAGATGCAGAGCAATGCTGCTCTTCCAGCCTGGGAAACTACAGAAAATTTGCATAATTCCAGGCACATATTGGAAAAATCCGTATTTTAAGCAATATGAGCTTGCTTATTATTTTCTTTTCCAGGGATCTATTCCATATCACATCTTTACTGCAGGGAATGGCATTGTGAGGCTTAGGCATACTGTGCAGACTTAATTTCCAGCCCTTTGGAGAGGGGGATTTTGGTTCATGAGCAGTAATTGAACAATCCAAGTGTATTGTACCTGTACTGCAGTATTAAATTGATGGCACAGAGCTCTGATCCCTGAGCAAGGCTGACATTTCTGTCTGTCAGCCACACACGACAGATTTGAACAGAACTGGCAAACTGGGGGGAGGAAGAAAAGGGTGAGAAGAGTGACCTCCCAAAGCAGAAAGGAGGCAGATGGACTGACAGCAAAAATAGAATGAGGAGCTAGAGTGTGTGAGACTGAGCAATGGCTTTGGAGGAAGAAAGAGAAATATTAGAGAATGTAAATATTGATGGGTGTACACAAATTAAAAAAGAAGGGGATGGACAAGGTGAGGAGAAAGTTCATAGCCAGTATCATGCAAAAGATATCCCGCTGTTGACATCTGCTAGGCTCAGGAGGAGTCTCCCACAGAAAGATGGTAAAATCCCCTCACTCAACACATTTAAAAATAGACTAAACAAACCTCAGTGATCCAGACTCTCACCCCTTCACTCTCATGGGCTGTAACTCACTCCAGCAGTCACTCTTCCAAAGCCTGGGAACACTTGCAGAGTTAGAGGGTCTGAGCTGGATGCAAGGCAGAAATCCAGCCCTGGGCATCACAGCAGACATGGATTTGATGAATTATCAGCTCTTTTCGTGGCCAGAGCACTGCCTGCTACATTGCTAGCTGTATCCCTTCCTGCACAGGCATGAACTCTAGACAAAAAGTTAAAGCAAGGCTTGTATTAAAAGGCTTTGCAGGATGAGGACTTGGAGGCTGCATGAAGCAAAATACAGGAATGCTCTGTCTCACTTCATTTGTCCTCAGCTGAGCTCTGACAAATGCATGAACTAACTTTCCTCCCTGCACAGCCTTGAGTGATGACAGTATCTTTATGATCTTCAAGAGGAAGTTACCATTTGCTGATAAACATCTCCTCTCCAAATGTACTCAGTAAAAAGACACATTCTTTTGTATACATTTAATTACAGGAGAACAGATTTTGTCCAAATAATTAGGTAATTTAAACTGTGCAGTATTTCTCAGAGAACTATATTTAACCTTCATTTGAATTTAATTTACACATCACAGTGCCCCTAAAGCAGTTCTGTAAGCCAAAACACTGATCAAATATTTTTTAAGTGTCAAATGTTACTTAGTTGTGGATAGCACTGAATTTGTTTTTAGAGATAACTTCTTTTGATCTGCTGCTATTTTTCGTCTTTCCCATTGTCATATTCCTCTTCATCAGAGGTTTATTCCATACAACACTGGAGTTTGTAGACAACTGAAGAATTCAAAGAAGATTCATGGGGAGCCCTTCAAAAGTTTCATAGTATTTAACAAGATACAGATTAGTGTCTTGTCACTATAGCAATTGGAAGGAAAAAAAAAAGAAATTTTTGAATTCAAGTATTATTAAAGGATTATAAAATATTTGCATGAAGTAACAGGGATGCTGCAAGGGATGATCTTACATCACTGATATAAAAATGCAGAGTTTTATTTGCTTTAATGCACCGTGTGCCTATTCTGATTTGCACAGCTCAGGATCTGGCTCTGTATAGCTAAATATCTACATCTATCTATATATCTATGTATCTTGCACTGCGGGGATATAGACAATTTTTCTCCTGATTTGCTCTTTCCTATTGTCTTGGACCTGTAAATTATAGACATCAGTTTCACAAGCAGTGCAGTAAAAGAAAACAGCAAGAGATGGAGTCTCACAGTTTGAATGAATTATAACACTAACTATGGTGGGTCTGACCTACATTAAACCAGTTTGCTAGAACCAGATTTCCATGAAGTGGCTTGTATTTCAAGGTTGTCTCTAAGGTTGATTCCTAGTTAAAAAAAAAAATAGGAATAATTCGAAATGATCATCAGAGTGTTATCAGTCTCTTTGGAAAAAACAAAAGCTGAGAGAGCTCAGAGCCCAGCCATAAAAACAATAGAGCTGTAAGAATTTTCCTGCAGCAGCATCTCCCACTGGGTGACAGCAGTTGAAAGTACTTATGATGATTATGATTAATTTCATTAGTGCTCGATTCACTTTAATACTTTTCTCCCTCTATCTCTGAATACAGATAATTTTTCCCTGCAAGTAAATCCAGGGTGACAGTTTAATAGGCTCAGACATGCTTAGATCCAAAATGAGACTGTAATATTAATATACTATTGACCAGTTATGGATTAAGCAAACTGAGGGCACACTTAAGTAAATGATTTCAGAGGGACAAGTTAATGTGCTAAGTGGTTCACAGGCAATGATTAAAAATATTTTTCATTTACTTGGAAATTAATAGGTTTCTTTAATTAATCTAATAAAGTCAGCCTATGGTATGTTACAAATTTGTTGTATGCTTAAAGGGAAGATGACAACTTGGTGAATCTGGAAATCCCAGGGCTGCTCACTAAGGAAAGGAATCAGTTGTAGATTAAACCAGCCTTGCTGATGGCCAGAGCTTCCAACAGGACATCATTTTCCACACGTATTGTTGCATTTATTCATTGTGTCAAGAGCATTATGAATCTAGAAACTGAAAAGTAAACATCATCAAAATCCTATCTATGAATTTAAGAGTCATCTAAATGTCTTTGGGGATTGTTAGTACCTACCCAAAACTTTATCTAGTCAAATGAGCTTTTTTTCCTCTATCAGACTTGCATCTTTCAAATCCAATTGAAAAAGCAATTTAAAAATTTGACAGCAACAAAATTTTTTCAAGAAGAGCAGCATATATGCCAAGAAGTGTTAAAGTGTTGCAGAAGAAAAAGGGGCAAGGGGATGATGAAATCAGCTAAAAACTTTGCATGAGTTTGATTTGCCCAGAAGATGCTCAGATAATGTGGTTATCTGAGAGATATTAATAGCCCATCAGCACCAACTATGTGCTGCAGAGATTAATTTAAAAGATAGTGCCTCATTAATAGTCTTATGGTGGTTTGTATTGCAAAAGCACTGAGAGACTCCATCTGTTGAATATTTTACATGTGTCAACATGGCATCATCCTGGCCCCAGAGCCATATAAACTCAGAAAATGACTCTATTTGTGCCCTGGGTGGTGGTTAGGGAGTCACACAGAACTCACAGAATTCACTGCTCTGAATTTGCAGTAGATGATGGAGTGGCCAAAGTTCAAGGTCTCACCCTGAACTCTCTGTTGAATGTTCCCCTCACCAAGCCCAGCTGCAATTCCTCTGCTGGAAAGCTGCACAATTCCCAGAGCAGAGGTAGGGTTAGCCAACCTGCCTTCATCAAACTCCACACTGGTGATTACCTTCTCTTCAGCAAATCAAAACGGAAGGATTTGCTATCTTTTGACCCCTTTTCTATCATGCAGTCATTCCCACTTTAATGATGTTTTCTCATCTGAGAGGGCTACCATTGCACAATTCTGAAAATCAGAAAATCTTTGGTTTAACCACTACAAAGCCCAACAAAAGGACAAAACAGGGGCCAAAGATTTCACCTTCTTCATCTTTCCACTTTTATGCTCTTATCCTAATTACTCCAAGATAGGAACATTTCTCTCTGGTTTTCCCAACAGTTTTCACTCACATATACCCAGGGGGAGATGCTGCTTTTGGCTGTCCCAGCTGTTCCTCTGAACCACATGAGTTAAGGAAAATGGGAAAATGGGTCTCTTCCCCCCATTCACTGTGAGAGAGTCACTATCAACAATGTAAGACCAGACATTTCCACTTCTCTGGCACATCCTCAGTGACCTGGCAGCAAGGAGGAGTGTCTGACAGAAGGATGCACTGGTGTGTACAACACAGATTTGTTGCAGGAGGGAAAGAAAAGGAGGAATGGATGTTTGCCTCAGGTCTCCATGTCAGAAGCTCTTGCAGAACTAAGCTCTAGCTATTCTTTACACTCATCCCTCTTGCCCCAGGAACATTTGCTTTGGAAACCTTTCAAAGTTTTCCTTCCAAGCTAGTTTGGGAAAAAAAAAAAAATTTGCTACCAGAGTTGAGAAAAACGTTTTGGACTCATTCCATTCACCATGTATGTGGATGTGTCTGTGTATGTTTGTGTGGTAGGTGGGGAGGGAGGAGAGGGAAGCACTTTCAACTTGCCGATGGGTTTTCCAGTGGGTGGAAAAGGCATTTGAAATCCATGGAGCCAGGTTGGGTTACAGCTGCTGAGGATCTGGGGCAGGCAGCTGCGGTGCTGTGCAGGGCTGTGGTTTGGAGAAACCTGAACAGAGCTGAACAGAAGGAAAAGCTGAAAGAGATCTTTGGTAGCCGGACCTGTTTCTTTCATGTGTGAAGGACAGCTGTGCAGCTGTGAGCAGCAATGCCTGGATGCCTGCAAAGTCAGCGGATCTGTGCAGTTTCTCTCTCTTTTGTGGGTCAGATCAGAGTGATTGCCTTCTCTGAATGTTTGCGGTGAGTTTTATCTGAGGCGTGTCAGCTCCTTTGCATTTGCAGCTGAGGGTGGCAAATAAAATGGCTAAATATTGCTGTAGGCAGTTCTGTCACCAGCTCTGGATTGAGGCAGCCTGTGAGAGGCCTTGAAAAGCCACTCTTCTGAAGCAGACCACAGGTAGACAAGGTTTGCTGCAGGCAGACTTTGCAAGTGTGCCTTCCCTTTTGGAAAATAAAATAAAAAAAGAGAGTCACAGTATGTTAGTCACAGTATGTTAGTTCCTTTGTGCCTGAAATAAAGTGAAATTGAGAAGCTTTGCATTCCTGTGTGTACAGACAGGGCTACAGTGAAAAGGGATTGTCATTAAAGTTAGCTTCATGGTAGTGATTCTTTAAGTCTTTTACTTCAAATGGTTGCCTCCTGAATGCATTAAGGTTGAAAGACATCACTTGATTGCCAGAAACATGGAAGTCAATCAATCAGTAGCATGCAAAAGACTCATGGAGAGGAGACAACTCTTATTTCAATTTTCTGGAAGGGAGAAAATTCTGGATTAGAGTCCTAATGAGAGCTGTGGGATTTAAGCAAAAAAAAAAAAAAAAAAAAAGAAAAAAGTGAAAACTGTGTTAAATACCATTTCTCATTCCTTGCCATCCCAATCACCTTTCCTGAAAGCCATGGTGGTAAAATAAGGAGAGAGAACAGGTGAGACTGCAGGTTTTGTTCACAGCTCTGCTACTGAGGTACATGTGGATTTCAACAAATCTTCATATATAAGAGAATCTTTCCATAGAATTGGTGTCTCTCTAAGGCAGGGCTCTCCCTTTTCAGTATGACATTTATCTAGCATAATTTCTGCATAACTATTCTTAGATGCATCATGTCTCTTAGAATGAGTATGCTTCATTAAAGATCATACTGTTGTTTTATAAAAGAAGTATGCAGAAAATGAAAGCTCCAAATTTGGTGTCATTTACTTCAGGTGATGATTTGGCCTTAACCACAAACTCAATATCCTTTGCTCAAATTTGGTCAGAAAGAAAAGCCCCATCTGACAAGGAAAGTCTCCCAGTTCCTCATCAGCCCAGGAATCCAGACTATAGTAATGCCTGGGATTTGATTATGCTCACATGACTCATTTCTGAGAGGAGCTGGAAAACTTTGTTTTGCTTCAGTTATTGGTTTCAAAGGCTATGAAAGGTCAGGATAAACCATCCATAAATGCAGCAGCGATTAAAACCTCACTTAGCTTATTGCACAGTATGTAATTGTTCATCCTGTGTCACATAATAAAATCTGATGGAGATAACTGCCTGGTGATCCTTCCATTTAAAGGAACAGTCATGGACTACACCTACTGCTACCTACATGCACATCAGTGCTGTTTCTGTTAACATAATAGCTGTGCATTTAGCAGGGGTTATATTACACCTGAATGGTGTCGTGGTCTGTCACTCTGCTACTGCTAACTTTGTCTTATAGTTCTCATCAGCACAATAAAGAAGAGCAAATAGTCTGTCTGATGATGATATCCTTAAAAGATGGCTGATGACACTGCCTTTGTGGCTTACAGGGTCTCCTATTTGCGAGCAAAGCTGAGAAATATCCTCCAAGCATTTAGAGCTCCCATTTTCCTAACAGCTCAGCTTTCCATTACTGCCAAAAAATAGGAGCCAATTTTCCAAAGAGCTCCATATAGAGAGTGTTCCTGACGTAGCATTGGCTTGAAAATGTGGCTATAGTAATTGTGATAGGAGCTATGCTGAATGGATTTAGAAAAGCTGGGTGTTCCCAGGGCACTGCTGAAAGTCTGTCACTGTGATACTCCAGTGCTAGCACCTCTAAATCAGGTGTCACTACCGTGCAATTCATTGCCTCTCCATGCCCTGTGTGCTTCCAGTAAAACCTGGTAGTGTATTTGCTCTGCACATACCCTCTGGCACTGCCTGCCCTCTCCCAAGTGAGCTGGAATCCAGCTTCCCTAAGCCTTGAATTGCTGTACAGATTATCACAGCCATAATCTCTCTCTTTTTGTGTCTTTAGCAAGACAGTCTGTGAATGCAGAAGCTAAACACTGCAGAAAGAAATCTGTCTCTTTTGTTCCCTGGACTCCTGACTTAGTCTGCACTCTGCCAAAGCCAGTTACCAGCATGGCACCTGATAAATACAGAACAGGCTGCTTTTCTCTCCTCGCTGTATGTACCTTGAACCTGTTAATGTATCCTTTGCTACTGAATGCCCTCTCTTTAGATAAATTATTTAAAATAGTGAGAGCTAATGCAGCTGCTACTGTGTGCCCACCTTTTAAAAGTTCATTCCCTCTGCTTGCTTTGCAGTCACCACTTGTGCTGCCAAAGCCGCAGGGCAGGGTACACCAGGGAAAGGAAGCCAAAAGGGAAGCTGCCAGCACTGCCAAAGCAGCTCTCAGCCAGCAGACAAACTGCTCTCCTTGCTGGGGTTTGGAGCAGGGAAGCTGCTGTGTCAAACCCTGTCTTATGATATTAGTAAGCGGATGATGACTTGTAGGGCAGGGGAGTTTTGTGTCTGAAGTCTGACTTGGTTTGCTTTAAGCACTGTTCTCCTCAGTGTGCCACCTTTTATTCAGTATTCTAATGCCACATCTGCCTACAGCCTCCTTTCCTCCCTCCTCCCAGGTGTGTACCAAGCCTGATACTCCGTGTGGTCTGGAAGAAGACCTTTTGTCATGCTCAATCAAACCCAATGAACTAGCAGATCTCTAAGTAAGCAGGTGGGAGCCCAGGATACTCTCAAAAAAGTGTAAATGTTCTGCAAAGTCTTTTGTAGTTTGCTTCTGCTGTACTCTAGAGTAAATATAAGTACTGACACCTTGGCCAAGAGGATGGTGTCTACCTCCTATCTGTGCTAGGTAGGAGTTACAAAAACACAGCCTTCTGGGTTCCAAAATCCCCTACCCTGCAGGCCTTCGTTCAACCAAGCGTTCTCAAAACACACCTACCACTCAGCTACAGAGAGCTGACAATTCAAAACCACCTTTCCATAAAATGCTGATGCTAGGAAACTTTGCAGGAGGGTAGAAAACACTTGCAGGGCTCCTTGAAGAGCAAGCAAAGGAAAGTACAACTCTAGGCAAGTGACTAAGGCTGTCATAAGGGAGAGAAAATACTCCTGCCTTGGTCCTAGTCTCTAGAAAATTTAGGGAGCAGGAGCTGGAAGTCAGCTTGGGTTTCCTTTGGTTTATCAGCCTGTGCCATGGCTTAATCACAGGGCAGGCAATATTGCTAAATATCCATTCTGCTTCCTGTACCCCTAAATTCCTGACTTGGATGATTAAACAGGAGGAGGAGTAAAGGATTTAAGCCATAGAGACATCCAAACCTCAGCTCTGGGCAAGGTCTTTCTGTCTGTGAGAAGTATAATGCCTTGTATACACCTCAGCTGACCTGGATAATGTTTTCCTGTTAATCTGGTTTCTCTGGGAATTTTATCATGAAGCCCAGGTTCCTACCTTAGTTTTAACCTAGAGTTACTGTTTCATGCTCTCTCTTTGCCTTCAGGACCCCTTGAGGTGAGCAGCAGCTGTGCACAGAGCATGGGGGCAGCAGCTACAGCTGTTATAAAAGGGCAGCTCAGGTGAGCCCTGATGGCAAAGAGCAGCAGAGCATCTTTGAACTGCTGCTGGAGCCTGAAGGAAAGGCAAACTCAGAGTGGAAACAAAACCTGCAGTGGTGAACACACCACAGGAAAAGAACCTGCAAGATCTAATTAAACTTAGGGGCCACAGAGAGATTAGAAGGAAGATTTGACATCTGGGTAGGAGGAGTGTCAAAAAGAAAGAAGGTCCAGAAAATAATCAATTATCAGGAAGAAGCCTTGGCTCATTAGATCAATTGCAATGTTAGAGTTTAAACATCCCTCTCCATCACAAAAACAGGGTAAACCAGATCACAGAACCTACTATTTTGGCAGCATGTGCTGTCTCTGAAGAGGCAGATGTGCCAAAATATCAGTCTCTTATCCTCTTTATTTTGTTATTCTGATGGATTGAATTAATCTGGGGTTTAACACAGGTGCCCTTGCCAGGGTTCTCTGCTGACCATTTCATGCAGCCTGAGTTTGCAGCCACATTTTTTACCAAACTCCTTATTGCATAACCTGACAAATGTCCTTTACTTCCACAACTCAGCTAAAGAATATGTATGAACATTTCTGAAGTTCAAAGTTGACACAAGGGATGAGGATTGGCAGAATTTACAGAACTGTCAGCAAACTACCTTTTTTTACCCCAAACCCTCCTCAGCATAGTGTGGGGTGTGTTCAGGACCTGCATTCAGTGAGAGCGTGGGTGAGCCTCTTTGTTTGGGGATGTGTCCTTATTGACTGACCCAAGGAGCATGAGGAGTCCAGTCAGGGCTGATGTTGGACAGAGGTTCCCCAGGCTGCCTGAGCTGAGCTCCTCCTGTGCTTCTTCCCAGCCTTCAGAAGGATGCTGTAAACATGGGCTACTTTTCCAAAGTAATGCAGTTGCTGAAAGCTTGAGTTAGAACCTTCCCAAATCCATGTCTTTAAACATTTAATACCAGGTTTTGGTTATATGATGTACAGCAGCAGAGTCCTTTTTTTTTTTTTTCTTGCAAACGAGAACTCAGCTGGAGTAGGTGAACAGGCTATAGTGCAATATTAAAGCTAAAATAATTCTTTCTGTTGAGCTGGGCTACACCCCCAGAATGACCATTTATGCAATTCAGAAATTTCCAGTTGTTTGAATTTGCCATGAAAGAACCTGAAAGCGAGGGAGGAATGGGGGGAACTGGTGGCAGGGAGGTGGAAAGGAAGGCATCACTGTAATTAATAAAAGTTTAAAAAAAAAAAACCGTTTTGAAAAGAAAAAGAAGCTCTTTGTCCTTTTTAGGTACAAAAGAAATCCCTCATACTTACTCTGAGACACTGTGGTATCATTTGAAACAGTGGATACTGAAGCAAACGTAATATTTGCACTAGGCTGTGAAATAAATAGGCATTAGAAACTGTGTTAGGATGTGAATTTCCATAGTGCCTTGAGGGAGGTAATTTTTGCATGATGTGAACAGTTTGGATGAGAAGACCACGCAGTGAAGCTGAACAGCTGTATCCTGCCCACACATCGAGAAGTGAGGGAGAGGCTGGAAGCCCGAGGGAATCCTTATAAGACACCGTGTCCCTGAAGTTTTTCAACAAAGAACTTGTGTGGGGATGTGCTGTCTAGAAAGGAGCTTAGGGGTTATTCCCCCTCCCTGCACCACGCAATGTAGCGTAAACATCAGCTTCTGTCTACATGCATTTGTTTATTTATTTTGACATAAAATACCGCCTGTTGCTTTGAAGTCCTGGGAATGATGGGTCTCACGCCTGTTTCATATCCAGCTTGGGTTTTACTGCTAAAGGAGCGACACCAGGCCAGGAGGCAGCAACAGGTTGATGGAGCTGTGCAGGGGCACCAGGTCCCTCCTGGAGCCAGACCCGGAGCCCCGCTCCATCAGACTGACCTCCTACTGACTTTTCTGCTTTGTGGAAACTTCAGCAAAAGGGAGCAAAGTTTTACCAATCCTGGCAACTCTTAGGACTTGGGATAGATTTGTCACTGTGCAGCTGGCAGCTGATTTGGGTTTAGGACTCTGAGGACATCACACTGCACTCCTTGTGTGCTGTTTGTGTAATTGGGGGATCATTTTTAAACTAGGTGACAGATAAGCTTCCTGCCATTTCCAAAGACTACTTTTCTGTGGAAGAAACAACCAAACAGCAAAAAACAACAAAAGACAAGACTCTCTGAATTATTTAGAGTTGCCAAAGGTGTTGAGATAAGAGCTAATTAAAAAAAAAAACAACCTATCTGCAATGCAATGCCATAAAAGAATAATAAAATTCAAATCTCATTTGTTCCACTTCATGTTCCTTGTATGCATAAACCTCTATAAAAGGCAGCATCTGTGTTCACATTGTATGCTGAAAAGATATCACATGAGGACTAATTCAATTGACATTTTTAACTGCTCATTGTACCATATATTTCCATTTACTAGATTCTTTAAGTCCTTTTAAGTGCATCATGTATGGAACAGGATAAAATAAGATAGAGCCGTTTATTTGCATAATGAGATTGGTGGTGGGAAATGACAGAGCATTGAGCTGTCAGTTTGAGCACCAGCCATACTTGCAGGATTTAAAATAGTATTTGAAGCTTTTCTACCAGCCAGTGATTGTATTTATGTTGTGTTAGTTACATGGATTTGTGTTGTAAAGGAAAGCATGATGGAGTATTATCTAAATTGAACCAACAATTTAGAGATCACTCATCTGTTATGATTTGAAATGAGATATATTATAACACCAACAATGCCCATAACTAATAATAACATATTTAGCTTTGGTGACAAAACCTAGGTTTTCTTTTAATTTTCAGTTGGAGGTGCTCAAGGGTGGTTTTAATATGCCAAGATGATTATCTAATGCAAATAAGAGTTTTGGGTTCATTTTTTACTGTTGGATTCTTTTGCTGGTGGATTTTGGGGTTTGAGGTTTTTTTAATGCTTGTAGCTACAAGGCAATCTTTTCTTCAGACTTGTTCCACATGGCAAATTCACAATGCAATCAATAGGAATGATTGGTTTTTAGATCCACTGTAGGATTGGCTACAAGCATACAAATGAAGCTGGGGTGAAAAGTTATCTGAGCTCTCTTACAGGGTGAGATGCAAACACATAAGGCTCAGAAGTGGCCTCCCTGTCTCCTTTTCTCTTTCTCTGTTGCCCCTAGGCGAAAGAAGGGAAAACCTCCAGCAGTACCTGCAGCTCAGGGCCAGCCCAGGTTTTGCAGCCTGGTGTGCCAGCGTAGAACAAAAGGTTTTCAAAGAAACCTTTTGTCACCCTTGGAAGAAGAGGAGGCTTTATAGTAAATGCAGTGATTCTATGGGCAGAAAAAAAATGCTGAAACATATTTTGTGGTGAAAATAAAAGTGATTCTTTTTGGGTTTATATTTACTTTTTTAAACCTAATAATGAGGGCATCTTTCCCAGCTGCTATGTTTTTAAAAGTCTTTTTCTGTTCTCCCAAAACAGGGGCAGGTTTAGAAAACAAACAAGCAACCCAGAAAGTAAATTGGAAAGATGCTCACACTCCTCTGCTTAAGCCTGAGGTGAACAGTGTGAGTTTGGTGTGGAAATAAAAATACCTGGAGGGTCTCTGCAGTGGTGGGGAGGGGCTGAAGCACAGGAGAGGAAGAGCTCCTGTCCCATCCACCCACCTGTGCAGAGGGGAGAGGGAGAGCAAAACCCACTGCCAGGGACAGGGAGAGCAGAACCCACTGCCAGGGACAGGGAGAGTGGAACCCAGTGCCAGGGGAGGGCTGAGCCAAGGGCTGTGTCCATGGCAAAACACACTGCTGCCTGCCAGGGAAGGTGACCCCTGTGGTCCTTGTTACACAAAGTCAGCAGAGCTGACCTCCCTGCTGCAGGACCTGGTCATTAAACAACATCCCAGCAAACTGCACACTTCTGTTGGAGAATTGGTTGGCAGAGCTGTGACTGTCTTCTTTTTCTTAGGGACTTTGGGAATGACCTTACTCTTTGCTGTCTGCCTGGCAGAACAGGTCTCTGCATCTATTACTGAACCTGAATCATATTAAATCTCATCTAGGTGATCCTAATAGCCTTTTCTGGCCTTAGAATCTGTGAAATGTATTAATCTCTGCTAGATGAAATAATATTTTCTGGACTAATATATTAATGACTCTTTCTTTAAATATTTTAATACCTAAAACTGGCAGTCTCTGTCACTTTCATTTCATTTTATATTTCCCAGAATAATAAAGAAAGAAAGAGTGTATATTCAATCTACACAGAAAACCACCCTTAAGAATTTTTGTCTCCCCCCGCTTTTTCCTTCACCCTCCTGGGACTCACCAGCTCAGCTGGCCATGATTTTTGATAGCTGTTGGATTATATTAGCTAGCACTGCAGGCCTTTGAACCTCTGTGTGCATAAACTAGCTTCTCAGCCACTTACTTAGCTTCTCATGATTATTTCTGGGAGAAGGTGAATTGCTCCTTCTCAAAGATGCAGCTGTTGGCCAAAGCATATTCCATTAAATTTACTTAGCACTAAGCCATTACTACTGTTCTTGGCAAGCCTCTTTCCTTCTAAATCAATTATATTTGACTTGTACAGTGAAACCATGAGGAATGAACAAGCACATTTGCAATCCCCACCATGAGTGAAACCACCACAAGGTAAACACACATAAATGTACACAAACACACACAGGCACACACACACTGATTCTTGCCAAAACAAAGGAAGCTGATCCTGAGCTGAATATAAAATCAGACTGAAAACAGTTTTAGCTTCATTAATTCTGGCCTCTTGCTTACTGGGATTTGCCAGTTTCTGGCAGACCCAGATGCAGATGATCTGAAGATACTGGAAAAGCTGAACTCATGTTTTAAAGTCCAGAAATAAGCTGGAAATAAAAACAATAACGCCTGAAAACTTGTTTTTGTTGTGTTTCCAGTTCAGTTTTAGCAGTGCTTAGAGAGCTAAATGACAGCCCAGGAATAAATAGCCCACATTTTGGGGTGCCTTTTTGATCTTCCCACTGCTGCAAGTGATACACTTTGGCATCCCAGCCCAAGCTGATCACAGGACAACAAGCAGCTCTTGAGGTTTTGAGACCCGCTTTCTCTCCACATTAGAGCAAAGAAAAATAAAATAGAGGTGAGTTGGAGGAGGGCTGTGAATATGTCTGAGTGGAAGGATCAGATGAAGGAAGGAAAGTGGGTGGGAGGGAAGAGCACCTGGACCATGTTCTGCCCTACCAAAAGCAGGTATCCCCCCCACATCTGGTCCTGGAGGAGAGACCCACACCCTGGCCTGATGACAAGCACTCAGCACTCTGCACTTGACCACTTTCCAATGGATGCTTTGGTGGTAACTTTTCACCAGACACAATTACAGTTCCCACAGTGCATGTGATAGATACCACTATTAAACTTTCTAAGCTTGCTACCTTTCGGGGTTTTTTCCCTTTCTTTCTGCGTAATCCACCCTTCTGCTGCCCTGAGTGATACACTGTCATGCAGAGCTCAGAGGTGATTTTTTCAGAAGCCATTATAATGACACACCACTCACCAGAGAATGACAAGCACTTTTATCTCACTCTTGTTCTTGGAACCATGGTGCTTCTTTTTTAACCCCCTTTAGTCAATCATAACTATCCATGGGATTATGTACACTGAAGCAGGATTCCAGATCTTCTCAATGTCTGTGCTCATGCTAACAGCTAACACACAGTTATACATTGTAATGAATGGGGTTTTTATGTTACATGAAATTACTTCAAATTACAGTAATTTCACAACTATAAGGCACACCAGACTATAAGGCGCACTTCTTTTTTGCAGAGAGGATCCGTGCACAACAAAGTAAGAAATTAGTAACGGGATCGTGGGATCACGGGGTTTGCTGGCAGGTGCTCAATTTGCAAACATTTTTCATGGATTGGTGTAGCCTTTAAACGCAGCCCCAGCTGCCCTCCCCGTGCTGTGGGCCCCAGCACACCCACCTGCCCCTGGCACTGGCTGCCACGACTCTCACAACTCTCGTGGCTGCCATGGGCTCTCGCAGCGTGCGGCTTGGCTTGCGCTTCCGGGTTGGCAAATTTCTGAACTTTGTCCATGTATAAGGCGCATCAGATTACAAGGTGCACTTCTGGGCTTCAATCAAAACTTTAGTCAAAAGGGTACACCTTATAGTCATGAAATTACTGTACTTACAAATTACTTCAGCAGGGCTGATTAAGTACTGCTCTTCCTTTTGAATTCTCATTCTTCTCCTGCTGGTGGCCCAGATGTGTCTGAATGCTGCAGGTTCTGACTCCCTCAGACAGGAAAGAGCTTTGAACTCAGGTCCTGTATGTTGCATTTAGCTGGTGTTTTAACCTGTAAGATACAGAACAAGAAGAGGATGGCATTTCCTTCTGGTCCCTGCAGATAAATCCCTCTACCCCCGACAGTATACTGCTTTTTGTGTTCCTTTTTCTTCTTTGTCATCGGAATCTCCACGTCCATTCTGGGAGGAGGTCTAAGATGCTGAATGAGAAGTGAGTGGGTGACTAAAATCTTAAACTGTTCTGTGAGTGCCGCTATGTATATATCTTTTTGTCCAGTTTTCCATCCACAGCAGACCAGCTGGGGCTGGGGAAGGAGAAGGACTGGTGAGAGGTGGGGAGGGTGTCTGTCTGTCTGGGAATCTGCATTTACCCTTTTCAGGAAATGAAACAAAAAATAAAAATAACTCCAAGTAGGTCTCATTGTCGTGTACCTGATTGTAACCTGCAAGCACCGCAATGGGGTTGATTGATCTCAAATCCAGTTAAGTGTCTCCCCAGAAATCTAGAAGACTGAAGCAAATATTATTAGTTACCAACAGAAATAGCAGCAGGCAGATTATCTTTTGACAAACAATGATTTCATGCTTTGTTGAACCAAAAGAGAGGAAAAAAAGGGAAGTGAAAGCATGAGGGAGAAGAATAAAAATGCCAAGACTGAGGAAATGTTATAAATTAACAAAATATTGATCAAAAGCATTAGTTATTGGCAGACTTTAGGAAGCCACTGCAACTTAGATGCTAGAACACTTTGTTTTGGGGAGCTGCATGACAGCTAAGCTTTTCCAGATGTCAGGGAGCTCCCATGCTTTATATTGCTGCAGAGACACAGGGTTTGGTCACTGGTTTTTTTCTGTCTCTCATCATCAGTCGGTAGCAGATAGACCAGGGTTTTCTGGAGCTGCCCCCTGGGCTGCTGTGGTGTGTCTCAGGAAGGAAAAGCCACCAGCACTAAGCTGGTGCTGTCCTCCTGACACGAGCAAACCAAGTCAAGTCTTGGCACAAACATCAGCCCTTTTGTGACACACCTTGGCCTTAGGCTGGGGGAGTTTGGGTCTGGCAGCTCACCGAGCGGGATCAGGATGGCTGAGAAACACTTTTGGAAGCTGGAAGTTAAAACCTGACAGTGAAAGTCCTGTTATTCTTGCCTGACTTGTGGTTTGTAAATGGCTCAATGTCCCATCAAGCCCTTTTCAATCCAGCTCAAAATAGCACAGGCAAGTCTGCTAATAGTTTCAATAGCAACAATTTTCAGAGCCTCAGCCACAATACAAACTGAGGGCCTGATCCAGAGATAATGGAAGTGTTTCCCTGAATTGAATCTGAGCCTAAAATGCCAGAGCCAGAAAGGGAAAAATACACTCTACAGAAGTGGCTAGAAATACACCTGAAAATGAATTCTGGAGGCAGCTCAGTCCAGCTGTGCATGGCTTTTCCCTGCCTGGGGCAGTGTGGCTGAGCACTGGGAGCACCAGGCTGAGGTTATTATGGGATGAGAGGCTTTCTCCAAGCTGCCCCATGTCCTCATGGGGGTGAACATGTCAGCAGCCCTGTTCTCCAGGCACATTCCCATGCCCCATTACAGTGACAGGTTTCAGTGAGACGGAGCTGTGCTCAGAGAGCAGAAATCTGCTTTGCACCCCTTGTAAAATTGCTGCCCTTTTTCCTGCCTGCTTGCTTAATGGTTTTTTCCCCCTCCATCAGGAGTAGGTACAGCAGTGAGCAAACTTTGGGATTGCTGTTAACCCAAATAGATTATCTGCTTATTTTTCCCACCAGGCTCAGAAAGTTGATTAATTTTAGATGGACTAAGGCTGATTCAAAGCCTGCTGAAATCTGTAATAAATCACTAAAATGAAAATATAATTTCATGTACAACAATGACAAAATGCCCTTTGACATCTGTAGACAGGCCAAAATTCCACTTCAAGTACATGCATGCTGAACTAGAGTTAATGAGAAAACATATTCATAAGCAGTTAAAAAAAAAAAAGCAGATGAAAAAGAATCAAGGAGGGCGAAAAACGTTTTTGTAAAAAATTAAACATATGCCAATTGTTCCTGTATTTTATTTGTAGTCTTTATGCAGGATAGCTTCCCTTACTTAACAGGAAGAGAGAATCCCAGTGCATTTTACAACCTGGAAGCACCTGATTTTAGGATGCTGTGGAAAACATTCAACACAGCTGTTACATTTCTGCAACTGTACTGAGAGACCTTTGAATGTTCTCTGCTCCCAGTACAGAGTGGGTTTGCAATCTTGAAGATGCTCAGTTTGTGAGAAGGCTGGGGGGATGCAGTGAATATGTACGTGGGGACACCTTTGTCCCATTTGCACTCCCTTTTATGCAGCAGATGATGAGTCATATTGAATAATTACACAGATAGAAAGTTATTTGATGTTTAATTTTGCCTAGACAAATGTTAGTTGCTTCCTAAGCAGTATTTTCTCCTTATCAGTATCTTCCTAATAGCTGTGGATTTTTAATTACTGATAATTAGTATTTACATGGAGCCTTTAGCAAACAATTCCTGAAGTACTTGTAGTAATTACATATGTAAATTGTTATGAAAGAAAAATGTTTTCAGCTTGACAAAACCAAAGCTGGGGAAGTAGGCAGAGAGCAGAGGTCAAGTTTTGGTGTTTAAAAATGAAGCAGACATGGGACAAAGTTCCATGGTTTTCCACACTGTCAGATAAAACAGAACCAATCAATCAGGAATTTGTGTGACTTTTTTTTTTTTTTACATAAGAACAGAAATGAGAGCAACTTCTGTCGATTCTGATTTATTGATACTGACTGAAAGAGTTGAAAAATGCCTTTGTGATGCCTTTTTCTTAGGTGGCCTTAGCAGTCCCGGAGAAGGGTTGAAGGAAATGTCTTGCTGAGACACTGGGCTCTGCATGATACTGTCAGAGAGCAGATGGGTTTATAAAACAAGAGACAGATGAAACAGAACTGAGAAATTCCTGCAAATCTCTCAGAATCCCTGGGCAATGCTGAGCTCCCAAAGTCCTTTCTCAGATTTTGTACAGGGCTGCATGTCAGAAATATCAATCACAGACACAGTTCAGATGGATACAGGGAGATAAGCAGACTCACAGCACATGTGTGGAAAGAGATACAACCTTCTTTCTGTGCTGCCTGCATAATTCTTGCCTATCACATCCAGCTCTTTCTTCAGCCACAGCTCTGAGACTCAGACCCACAGCAGCATCTGTGACCCCTAAATCTCTGCACCCCTCTTGGAGCTGTGATTGTTCCCGTTACTGAGCCCTTCTGGGCTCGCACAAGGAGGCAATTTTTTTCTTGTTAGAAAGGGAAATTAGGTTTCATTACTTATTACAGAGATAAAAGCTTAAGTTTTTTCTCCTTGTGAATGTTTTAGGAACCTGCTGAGCTGATCAGCTCTGTCGCCTGATGAGCACTCTGCAGTGACATGAAGAGAGGATGAATTAAAGGCTTTGTCTCCTGCTCTCTTTTTAACATCCTAAAAGTCCACTAGGGACAAGCAAATAACAGTCCAGCCCAGGTCTCCCCGGCCACATTTGCCTTGTGAACAACTGCCCACGAGCAACCCATATGACCCCCCCCCCCCAGATCATATATTCCATTAGTATAAATTTTTAAAATGAAATATTTTACAAGTGGCTACAGACCTATTCTGAATTAATCCCTTTATTCCATTATGAGACAATAAACCTTTACATTTCTGAGAGCTCTTGTCAGACATTCCGCTTCACTCAGGAATAAATATTTTCAAAGGTTGGGAGGCTCTTCCTCAGTCTCACTACGTTCATATTAATCAGGCTGGCCAGCATGTAACTCTGCAGATAGCAATCATCAGATGTTCCTTTCCAGAGAAATTTGGTTTGCAGCTCCACAGGCAGCACAGATCACATCAGGCTCAGGCCCTGGTCTTCTCCAAGGAGGTGTAAGTGCTCTGGCAGGGCAAACTGGACCCGCAGCTGAACTGTGCATAACTTCACAGAAAATAACTTGTTGTTGCCTGGCTGGTGCCTGTTGCATCTCTAGTGGGAGCTTAATCCAAAAGGCACACCAGGCTTTTCAAAACTGTGATCATACGCAGGCTAATCTCTCTGGCAAAAGCACGGCAGATTGAGACTGAGCACTGAGCTAAAGCTGTGCCTCTGGCTTCCCAGTGCCATGGGATCACTTTCTTCCATTGTTATACTTTGCTGCTGTAGAGAGCCAGGAAAGTGATGAACCAGCTCTATTTCATTTCATAGCTATAGGTGAAAATATTTTTCAAACATTTTATGCAAGTATTATTTGCTTTTGGGACACAGAGTAGCACCATCTATACAAGCAGGATCTTCTTAGAACTAAAACAGGAAGATATGGATTTAGAAATCTGAGTGAATGAATTCTAAATTGGGGTTTTTCATGTTTTCAGTGAAGTCTCATGTTGGGAGCGTGTCCTGTGTGTGTGGATACTTGCTTGAAATGGATCCAGTTAAGGGTCCAGATTCATCAGGGATAAAGGGTCTCCTTCTCAAGTCTTCAAAGCAGTTTTAAAAAATCAAAGGCTTTCAGATTTAAGCGAAGGCATATTATGCAGTTGCCCGTACAGCTTTAACTTCATGCTCATTTTGATACATGCTTTCATTAGGGCAGTTTTATTCAGAAGAAAAAATTGTGAGAGCACAGAAATCTGACATTTCCTAATGTTTGAGTGCCATCTAAATTAGTCTTCTTTTGCACAGTTCTGAGTATATGCCACTGTATATAATTATTCCAGCTTTTTGAAGCAATGGGAGACCACTGGTCATACGTGCATATAGTGAGCTGATGAAGTACGAGCTGAATAATTCTTGTTCTCTGTTGAGTACAAAGGAGATACAGGAAGACTGGACCATCAGTCTCCCCCTTTTCCTGGACTTTGAGTCCTATCATCTCAGGACTGTGGTGAAACATCTTCATAGCTCTGCTACTGCACACCTAGATGTATCACAGCTTGGATGAAAGGAAAATTTGGGCTCCTGCCTCCTACTCAGTTAGATTACACTGGGGGTTGTTAGATTATGCTGGGGGCTCCTCAGTTGCCCTAGAACTGTAACCCAAGACATATCATGTCACCTGGGGGGGGGTTGCTGATGGCAGCACAGGTGAGAGTTGACTACAGCTGTTGCTGAAGCACATCAGCCTGCTTAACCACGTTCCTGCAGCTGTGCTGGTCAGTTATTTCCCTCCTACCCACCTTGTGAGCTGCATGTGTGGGGCAGGGAGAAGGGAGAAGACACGTGGAAGTCTTATTTGCAGACCTGAGACAAAAAAGGTAAGGAAAGTGAACACAAGCTTTTATTTTCCTTCTTTGCATTTGTTTTCCCAGCTCTGGCTCACCAGACCCTCACACCACGTGGCTCTGCCACTGGGACGTGGCATCATACTTCACCAAAGCACTGTCTCCTGTTCTCCTGCTCTTTGTCACTGACACCACTACAGGCCCTGATGTAGCTTTATCTTTCTGCACCAGGGATCAGAATTGAGCCTTGCAAAAATACCCAGTTAATGATAATAAGTGTCTCTAATTTGGTAAAGTCTGGACAAACAATAAAGGCAAATTCAGCTCAGAAAATGCTGAGTAGAGCATTACCCTTAGACGACATGAAGGAGGAGCACCATGAGCACCTTGTCAATGTGCATCATGTCATCCTGATGTATAAGAAATTATTTTATTGATTTAAACAGAATAAATCTATTGGCCATTTTCACCCTTGTCCCAGCAGTTATTTAGTGCAGTTTGGCAGCTGCTAGCAAAATAAGAGCATATGCAAACACATAATGCTCAGTGGCTTCTTGTCAGCCTGTCATCCCTGAATGGCTGTCCATCTTACAGCATTTTACCTTTCTGTGGCAAAAAGAAAGTTCCTGGACCTGACACCTGAAACAAACAGTACATGGAAGATGGAGAACAAGTTCTCCATTCCTCCAAAGCATGCCTTATACCCTTACTGACCTTATTTTTAGAGACTTGATAGGGTTTTAATGTAGTACCTGATGTCAAAAGAGAGTTTATAGAAAGTATTTCCGTTAACAAGCTCTTAATTCTATTCCCTTTCAGCAGATCCCTGCTCTTAGGGCACTCTTCATCGTAAATTTTCTTCCAGTCAGCCTACTCAGCTTCCAAGCAGCAGCAGTATTTCTTTTTCTCAGATTAAAGTATTGATAATCAAATCAGCATTTAGATAATAGAGCCCTTAATGTTCTGAGCAATTTTAGGCAGCTGAGGCAAATTTTGCCATCACGAGCCATGATTCCTTACAGTAGCAAACAATACATCTGGGTTTGAATTAAAATGAGGCCTGTCTTTGATGTGGGGTGGGAATGTAGGCAGCCAGCTAATTGAAATCTCCTCCCATGGAAGGGAAACAAGGCTTTTTTTTAACCAAGAGAATTTCATTAAAAAAAAAAAAAAGGAGAGGAAAACTCTTTCTGAGAAAGTAGGTGTTGGTTGTACATTCAATCATTTTCCATGAACGGCTTGTCTCTTGTCATATTTACACATAGGTGAAACTCAAATTCATGTCAGCGATTGAAGAGTAATCAGCAGCGCAGTGCACCTCCTTTGTACTGAGGCCCATAAATCTCACTGTGTGCCATTATTGGTGTAAATGGAACAGATGTATTGATTATTTGCACCTTTGTTCCGACTGGAATATTTACTGCAGTTCCCCTGGCTGCTACCAAAAAATGTATGTGATGAATTAAGATTATGGTTCCATTCTATCTAGCAAGTGATTGCTTCTGTGAAAAACAGAAATAACCATCAGAGCTATAAACAGATTATTGTGGATGAGTCAAAATTACATTTAACTCATTTTTACTAGCCTGACTATAAAAAACTTCTTGAAGAAGAATTGTTCCCCAATAGGACTATTTTATTCTTGATAAGGCAGGCATTGCCAATTAGTGTTTACTAGGATTTAGTCTATGAAGATTAAGAGATGCTTAAATAAAGTGCATTGAAACAAATTTAGAGCAATTCCTTTTACTAACAGAAATACCACATATATATATATATACATGTACCTCTGTGTGTGTAATTATACATGAAAAACTGAAGTTTTATTTCTTTACCCATATGTGTATGCATATCTATTATCCGGATCCTTCCTATGTGATGCACGTGGCAATTGGAAGCAGAACAACTGCATAGCTGAAGGCTTCCTGACAGCATATGAGAAAATGAACTTGCAACTCTAGGTTGGAGCAGAGGATCTTGTCTCTTCTACCAGGAGAGAAATTGGGAAGATAAAGAGGTGAAGCAGTGCTAGAGGGCTGTGGAGAAACTCTAATGGTATTTATCCAAATGCATGGCTGCTTCTCTGTGTGTTGACAGAGTGGGGAAAGGAGAGGAGATTGTTTCCTCTTGGCTCTTGGAGCAGTGGCCCCGTGGCTGCTTTGCCACCTCCAGCACTGAGACACCCCAGATCACTTGTCCTCTTCCTACAACTAGTCTAGGTGCAGGAAACCTTCAGTCTTTCATCTGTATCAACTGCCTCTGGCACTTCCAACTCCTTACACAATTTCATAGATACCAAACATTTTAAATAAATATACCATTGCACACATTCTCCTTTTCACATCTCTCCATCCTAAATTTATCTTGATTATTCCGAGAAATACCCTCAGATCTTCCAAGATCAGAAATAAAATTGTAGGCAGAGGAGATTGCTAATAGTGAAACATAACTGCTTTTGTTGGCCTTGGGAGGATGCATAAGGTGGTGATGGTCAGAATAGCAAGTGTTGTGTACAAAGTCTGGCTGTGCTGCAGATGAGTAGAAATAAATAAAACTTACCAAACTAATACCACAAAATCAAAACTGTTTTTCCAAATGAAGCCACAGTTTTGTCAAAGTCTTGGGAGGAGAGAGGCAGAGGATACAAATGTTGTCCATCTCACCTCAGTGAACTGGAATTTATATGTTGCATTCCTGTCTGTGTACAAGTAAGACAAACAAACCTGTATATGCCTGGTCCCATCAGGTGACCACCACAGCGCCTTAGTGTTGATATTTTGAGACAGAGATTGAAAAATGACCTGGGTTTATCTACTCTGAATAATGGATCATTCCAACATGGATTTTGAAAGGCAGATGTCAAAGAAAAAGGAGATTAAAATGTACATTGATTTGTCAAGTAGGAGCTCGTACCAGACTAGTCAGTGACTTTCTCTGCTAAAATAATATTGTTAGATCTTCCCTGTCTTGAATCAGGGAAGGGTAGTGGTTGTACCAACATGTGAGAACTATGGATTAATAAACATGATGGAGATTCATAGGGAAGAAAATAGAAAGGGTAGGACCTGGCTTCCAGGAAGAGAACAACAGAGAGGGTTAAAGGGGAAATATAAGGCTGAAGAAGATTCATTAGCTGAGTTCCTCAAGGATAAGGTCTGGCACTAATTCTGCTCACTATTTTCATTAATGAGCTTGGCAGGACTGTTAGGAAATTACCTAGTATCAAGCCAACTTACTGGTGCCAAGGTGCTGAGAGGCACTGTGAGTGGAGAGAGGAGTGAACTGGCATGCAGAAACTGGGCTGACCTCAGAATTACATTCTAGAGCTTGAAATCAAGGTCGTGCATAAGGGAATAGTAATTCTGCTGCACATTAGGAGTTCATCATTTGGAAATGACTGTGGGGCAAAAAAGAAGACTGCAGAATATTTCCATAAGGCAGCAGTAGGGTGGTGAAATGCACTCTAAATGTATGAGGGCAGAAGTGTTTCTAAGAGTGAGAGGGAAGCACGAGCAGAACTGTGCAAAGCCCTTGTGCATTGTATGCTCACCATAAGGAGAGAATTTCTGACTGCTGTAGGGACAGGGGAGGCAGGCAGCCAGGCTGGGAAAAGCAGCACCTACTTCATAGGAGGAGACCAAAGCACTTGGATTGTTTATGTTAGTGACACAAAGAATGGTGGTGGCTGGTGTGCAGATGATTTATGGGTTCAGCATGAGGAAGGAAAACCTCTTCTCAAGGGGAAGGAGCTTCTTGATATAAGCCAGGAGAATGCACTGGGATCAGAAGATTGTATCAGACCAACTCAGCAAACAGATTGTGAAACAGCTTCTTGATTACAAACAGAGAGAAAACATAGGTTTTCAAATGGTAACGTGATGTGGGATAGGTGGGGACTGCATCCCTGAGGACCCTCTCAGTCTGGTGTGTCTGTCTTTCTGTGCTCTGCCAGGTTTGTGTATAAAAAAATGCACCCCTTTCCAGCTGTCATCCTTCAGGAATATTTATATTTAATGCCACAAATCTAGAAAATACTTGCCTTGGAAGTTATTTTAAAGCAAAGAACTGGGTCTACTTCTAAGTTTTTCAGCAAAAAGATGGTCTTGAAAACATATTTTGGACAGAGCAAGGAAGAACACCTGTGCCAGCTGTACTGTGCCTTTTCTCTGAGCTCCTGTCATGTTCAGGCTGTGAGCAGGAGCAATGAACATAGCTTCCTGAGTTAAATCTAATCCCTGTGCTGAGAGAGAAGGGTATACCAGCTTTGAAACTCTTCTAACTACTCTGAAGACCAGCACTTCTTTTTAATCTCCCTTGAAATAGGGGAATTCCTTTGAAAGCACTTAATCTTTCCCCATGGAAGGCTGTTAAAATGGGATCTATGAGTTCATAGCAGTTGAAGTTATTTGTTTGCAATTGCATGCACATCAGAGGTCAAATAAAAGGGATTCTTTCCACTGCCTCATCACTATAAACTCTCTGAACATTGGCATCTACTTTGGTTCCCTAGCAGTAACAGCTATGAATATTGCAATGTCTTTTTTTAGACATACATTGATGGGTTAACTTGGCTCAGTGAAAGGTAAGGACTACATGCCAGTATATATCTTTGGTGTAGTGTCCAGAAATAAAACCAGAAAAGTGCCAGACACACAGAGAATGCCAGGATGCTGCTAATACCTCTCTCCAAAGCAAACCGACTATTAAAGACTGACATAAAACCAGGCCCAAAATGTAATAGAAACGTTATCTACTCCCTACCAGCCAGAAATCCCAATGTGCATGAGCTAACAATGTGGGATGTGTAAACCACATTATCAGTCACATTTAGAAGTTATTATGGTCCTCTTTCCATCACTGCACAGACAGCCAAGTTCTGACAGCTCTGGCTAGTGAGCAGAGTGCATCACTCATCATAATTATGCATCACCCCTCAGTAAACAGAGATATTCTATGGCCAGGCTGGTAGCACAGCCTATTAACATTGCCTGGCACTTCCTCTTGTTACAGCCTTCAGTTGGATACTCACAACTTTGCCACACTGAAAATTTCCAAGTTTCACCTACAGAAAGTGTGGGGGAAAAGACGAAAAAAACCAAAACATAAATAATTTAGAGCGGTTCAGCTCCCTCACATTGAAGCCAAAGCTCTGCTGAGGGCAGGGTGGGGCAGTGATGAGGTTGTGATGAGAGGTGAGGAAGGCTCAAGGTCTGTCCCATAGGGTGCTGTGCTCACTATTGTTGTCCTTTCCCCTCATCTTTGTGCTATGGACTATCAATAGGATGAGTAGTTTAATGGTTAAATGTGGCTTTAGGATGCTGAGATGTATGAGAATGCAGGGTAGCAGGGAATAACCAGGCTTGGAGTGGAAGAGGTGTCTAGTTTTAGCACTCCTCACAGCCAGGAGGGAGCCAGACAATCACAGAAATCCAGGCATGCTGGGGGAGAGCTGGGTGCTTGTGCAGCCTCTCCCTTCCCACCAGCACCACAGATGAGCCCAGCCTCAGCATGGTGATTGAAATTACCAGGAAAGAGTTTGCTGTCTTGATTCTCTTGTCAGCTTGTGTTGAAAGGACCAGAGCCTTCCAGCTTGAACTCCAAGCAAAGCAAAGAGTGAAAACTCAGAGATCTGCAATCTGTTAAAAGCGTGCCCTGCATGTAATGCTTTCTTTTTCCTTCTTATTTGGATCCTGAGCATTACTGTTCTATCATAATAAATGTTTGAATGATACTATAAATATTGATCTGGAAGGAGGCTGATAAAAATGAAGCATTGTTATGAGCATGTCGAGCAGGTTTCAGAGTGAATGTATTGACTGATGTGCTTCACAGATTCAAATTACTGATATTCACTGGCTAGTTTTCAGGGGTTTGTAATCATGTCTTTGGAGCATAACAAATCAATTTGATGCATAAAAGATTTCTAGGGGAAAAAAATCACAAGAATACATTTGAACAAAACACATAGCCCATGTAGAATTTTTCAGAATCAGATACATTTAGGAGAGACAACGACCCTCCTAACAATAACATTGTGACTGTGATGGAAACTGTCTGTTTTAACTTTATCTGACCAAGTTCTCAGGAAGATATACCCTGAAAATGGAGGAAAGTTTTATGGCCAGAGAGCAAATAAAAAAAAAGAGAAGCAAGAGTTTGAAGGAAAAACTGAAAGAAAACAGGGGAAAATAGCTGATAATGTGCAGTGCTGGGAAAGATGGAAATAACTGAGAATGGGCCTGACCCAAAATCCTTGAGCACTTTCCTTGGAATTTATACTGAAAACAAGCAAAATAATTCCATAGGTTTGTCTTCAGCTGTCCTGATCATTTGTACAAAGAAAACAGGCATTAATTTGCTATTTTTATCAGCATTAAATTGGAGGCTCGGTATCTGAAAATGAAAAATCCTGGCTAGAAAAAGCAAGATTGTGCTCAGCTGAAAATCATTGCAATACTGAATGCACTTTAACACATCTGTTCCATCCTCTGGCTAAGAAAAGTATAACTTACAGTAAGTAGAATGTTCAATTTGGTCCAATCCTGTGACTTTAAAAGACCTGGACCATCTACTTAAAGGTACATAGTTCTCATTAAAAATATTTAATTCTCAAGACTTTTCACTGAATGATACCTGTGTGTCTGGGTGCTGCCATCAGCATGTGTCCTTTGGTGTGGGTGAGTAGGAGTAATGTGAATTAACTACTTGGTCCTATATGATTTTGAGTATTGTGCAGGCATTTTCTTGGATGGGAGGGACTTTGGAATCTCCCTGAAGCCAGGTTTTTATCAGTTTCATTGCTGAGCAAAACCACTTTTTCACAATAAAGAAATGACTTCTGGACTTCAGGCTTGCACTGCAGTTCTGACAAACTGCTAGGGCTGTGAAAGGGCTGGATTTTTATTTGGGGGATATGATGGTAGCAATACCTACTTGGTTTTACTATTATCCTTTAAATTGTGTGAGAACAACTCAGTCAGTACATAAACATAGTACATCTAAGCTGTTTGCAAAGAACAGTCCATGCCCCAAGTTTAAATAAACAAATCAGGTCCCAAGGAATAAAAAGGGATGTTGCTTACAGAAAAAACCCCAGTATTTCCCTAAGTGGTTGTGAATCCCCCAGCAGCTGTTGCCACTATATGAGGGGCTAGATGTGTGTGTGTGTCTGGGCAGGCTCTGTATTCACCACACACTCATCTCACCTCCAGGCTCTCTGTCTCTTCACTTCCTGCTGTATTTGTTATAAGAACAGCAAGGACTATCAGTCTGGTTCACATTGGGGGCTACAGAGACTTTTTCATGTCCATTGAGAGACTGGTCCCTTGCTAAGAATCCTGTCCCATTTTTGCCCTGATCCTCTGCCAGCAAAGCATCAAAGCATTTTCTGCATTATGGATATTTTAAGAAGTGCATTATTTATATTTTATTATATTATATTTGAGAAAATTTTGGCTAAAGCACATAAAATATTTTTCTTCTTGAAATTTTGGGAAAAATTATTAAAGAACATCTCTTATTATTGGAAAGGCTCAGCCTCTTCTTCCAGCATCCTTCCCTTACTCTTGTATCTAAAAAGAGAACACCAACCTATCAGCTTGTGGATAAAGGTAACTTGTACAATGTGTTGTCAGCATGTGTGTGGCTGTATTTTTATCCATACATTTCCATGGCAGGTCAGCACAGATTACAGTAATTCCACAACTATAAGGCACACCGGATAATGAGGTGCACTTCTGGGTTGTCGGCAATTTCCGAACTTTGTCCATATATAAGGCGCACCAGACTATAAGGCGCACTTCTTTTTTGCAGAGAGGATCCACGTGCAACAAAGTAATGAATTAGTAACGGAATTGCGTGATCACGGGGTTTGCTGGCAGGTGCTCAGTTTGCAAACATTTTTCATGGATTGGTGTAGCCTTTAAATGCAGCCCCAGGTGCCCTCCTCATGCCGTGGGCCCCGGCACTCCTGCCCGCCCCTGGTGCCAGCTGGCATGGCTCTTGCGGCTGCCACGGCTCGTGGCTCACACTTGCGGGTTGGCAAATTTCCGAACTTTGTCCATATATAAGGCGCACCAGATTATAAGGTGCAGTTCAGGGTTTTGATCAAAATTTTAGTCAAAGAGATGTGCCTTATAGTCGTGAAATGACTTCCTACAGAAGTCGGGAGAGATCCACATTAATTGAATCATTCTTGCAATTGGTTCTCTTGTGACAAAGCTCTCTCTGAATACATCAATGGCAGTCATGGAGGGCAAAGGTAAACAATCTGTGAGGTGCGACATATGTTGATGGATGGCTCAGGAATCTCCAGTGATCACATTTGAAAGCATCTTTTCACCCAAGACAATGTTTCTCATTTACACAGCCTGTTTCCTGCTAAAATAATGATAATAATATAAAGTATAAATAACACTATAGTATTTGCAACAAGAACAGAAAAAAATAGCAAAAAGGAGAAAAGACTGTGGATAAAGTTTATGAAAGGAGTAATCAGAATAAACTGGCAATGTTATGAAATCCTCATTATTTGGGATATTCAAAAACTGGATTAGTTAAAACAAAAAAGCTCTTCCTGTTGGAAATGTCTGCCCTAGTAGAGAGTTGAACTACTTGACCTAAGAGGCTGTTTTGATCCCTATCTTCCACAATTATACAAAAATAGCATAACTCATTTGTGTCTTTTCCTGACCAGTGTATCTGCTTTCCTTCAGCCACAGAAAGCCTAAATCAAGTGGTTTTCCTAACTTTTTAATTAACTATCATGGAACTTGGAGGCAAACCAACTCTAGCTGATATGAAAGGTAAAAACTGTAGCAAGGAAAAGAGAAAGATTAGCTATTTAAATGACAATGGAGAATGACAATGAGGGATGCTGACAGGACTATGACTTGATTAAGATGGAGCTTTTCATTAATTTTTGTAGAGCAACTCTAATTGTTACAAAACTATATTCAGCACTTTTCCATCATTTTAATTCTATTTCAAATGGATTTAATTTAATTTAGTCAATGAATAATTTTTGGCCTTAAACACATTAATGAGTAGTCCAGTTTTTCCAAAGGGAAAAAGGGCTCTGGCCCCTGAGATGTGGACTGACATTCATTTGTATGTTTGAAAGCCTGTGCACATATGTTCCATGTATAATTTCATTCTTTTCTGTACATTAACATCTAAAAGCCCTGTGTAGCTCAAAATAATTAGAAATTGTTATAATTCCAATTTTGTATTATCACTTCTTATTGGTGCTCATTTTTTCCCCAGCCAAGCCTTACAGAAATAACAGCAACTACCAAATTCTTAAGAAAATCTGTCAGATGGTGTCACACTTAAATTTCTTCATGAAGTGCCAGCTTATTAGTACTTAAACCTGAACTGCTAAGTCAAATTTGTAGAAATTCAGACCTGTATTTGTAAGAGTTCAGAGTTATCTGAGCAAAATAAAACTGTATGAAAGTCTTTCTGAGGAATTACGGCCATTTGTTCAGGGTTGAGGACTCCTGAGATTGGTCTCTAAACAAAGCCTTATTTTGAAGGAAGAAGAATGCTTTGTTACTGCACTATCCCTCCAAAATATAACAAATTTACAGAAAGACTTTGGCTGGCCTGTTCTTTACCAGCTCCCTTTGGTAACCTGCCCCATCTGATTATCTGCATCTGAATACAAAATACTGAAGAGGAGAACCTCTTTCCCCATCCCAGCAGTTACAGACTTCTGATTTTTTTTCATGTTATGCAGAATACCTCAGTAGGGCTCTAGTTCTCCATGGCTTCCCGTGGGAGTGGAAGGACATAAAGACACAATGTGTTCTGCCATTGTAATTTCAGTGCATATGAATCATCTCATTTTTACTTGCAGTGAAGAAACTGTCTAGTTTTTTGTTAGTAGGTGGGAGTGTTGGGTAGAGAAGTAGTCCCTAGGTAAGTATATTCTCTCTATATTTAGAAGAATTTTTCATAAGAAAATGAGAATATCTTCAATTTTCAGCATAGTGTTTTTCGAGTATTCTTTCACAGAGTATTGACTTAAAAATCGGTTGCCACAAATATCTGATAATGAGAGTTTGAACTGTTTGTTCAGATAGGTCACACTGTTTGCATCCTATTGATTCCATATGTGTACTGGAGGAGTACATGCAAGGAAAATAGTTTTAATGACCAAAGACCCCAGAGCTCTGAGGAAAGCTGGGAAGTAAAACGGGGCTTGGGAATGTTACCTCACTCACTGTTTTCCTTTTTGGTTTGTGCTACAGGAAATAAAAATCAGGTGAGGTAAAGACTTATTGGCTGACAAGCATGGACATGGAATTTGAATCCCCTTTATTCCCTTATATAATATATATATGCTGTATTCCCTCATATCACTTGCATATAGCAAGTAACCACATATGCATGAGCAGCTACAATTTGCTGTGCATGGGCTTGTCATTGTCTGGACTCTGCTGAAGAATCCTAGAAACTGTATTATGAAGAGATGATCATTGTCATGGTTCCCTTCACCAAAATGCACTGAGATCAATACTGCATTCTGAGTGCTGCAGATTTCCTTCATGGCTCTGGGCACAAATGCTTTGTGCTGGTTTCTCTGCGAGGGAGCCCAGCCAGCCTCTTGTTTGTCTCATTTCCTCACTCCATTTGGGACAGGAGTAACCTTCCAGTAGAAGCAGTGCTTTTCCAGGACCAGACTCACAGCCACAATGCAACAGAAAATTTGGGAGAATGTTGGCCGGGTCCACTTTATGAGAGGAGGAACAAGCTGGGTGTCAAGCACTTTTAGCCCACATGTGTTTTGGTATGCAATGCATCACTGGGAGCTTAGGGGGCATCAACACTGAGCTGGGATCTCTCACTTTAAAGCCTTCCCAAACCCCACCAAGGGGTTGGAAGGTATTGCCCTTGCTAAGGACATTCATGCCCCATAGCTGCAGGAGCTGGAGCAGGTTCCTCAAAAAGCTGTGAGGGTTTGCAGCCTTGCACCTGCTGGGTAAAATTTCTCCTTTACCTTGTCAACCCTCTTTATGAGGGTGACTGTGTGAGCGGAGCCTTAACAATGCCATGCCTGCAGAAAGCAGTCAAGACAAAGAAATTACCCATTAAAACCAAGCAAATTCTCAGACAAAGAGTATGGGCTTGTTCCAGGAGTAATTTTGAGGTGCTTCTTCTCTTTCCTCAGAAATTTTGAAATGGTCATTTTGGTCAGGCAAAGAGTGAAAGAAATAAACTGATAACATACTGGACAGTCCTTTCCTGATAAGAGAATGCAGTGTCACTTTTTGGCTGCTCTTTTCCTCAATCTCTTAAAGCTGCAAATTGCACCTCATTTTACAATCTGTGCTGTGATGTGAAAGAGATATTAGACATTGTTGCTGAGGAAAGCTTGGGGTAAAGTGGCCTTGGCCTGTGCTTTTCTGCCTACAGCGTTTTAAGGCATCTCAGGGAAAAGCATGGTGGGTATTATTTAGTCTCATTTTCTGAAGGCCACTTAAACACTGTTTTGAAAGAGAAGATGGACACAATGACACCCAGAATCCTATTTTAAGATGTCCATTAGTGCCCTGGAATGTGGATTTCCTGACAGCCCTGGCTGTAGAGGCACAGCTCTGCTCCCACCTTGCTGGCTCAGGAGTGCCCCAAATAATTCACTGAACTCCAGGAACACAGCAGGCAGATTGCAATGCAGCAGCAGGAGCCAGGGGCCCAAATGGCCATGCTCAGATTGAGATTCTTTTTAGAAATTACAGTAAATGGTGGTTCTTGGGCACTGGGTGATGGGGAATGATGAGGGGACCTAGGTGTGTGTGACACTGACACATGATGAGCTACTTG
Source organism: Sialia sialis (assembly GCA_009812075.1). Taxonomy (NCBI): domain Eukaryota; kingdom Metazoa; phylum Chordata; class Aves; order Passeriformes; family Turdidae; genus Sialia; species Sialia sialis. The sequence goes on along the minus strand of VRYO01002775.1, from coordinate 4,231,457 downwards.
TTCTTAATATTTTCTGCTGTGCTGAAATCACTTTCTTCTGTAAAGCCACTTGAATGAATTGATTTACTTGTATGGTACAGACCATAATTGCTTACAGCGCATAATGTGCACTCAGATAGGTAAAACAAGCAATATAACCCAATGGGTGCCTTAATGAGATGTCCAAGCCACGCATTTGGACACTCAAATTGGCACTTAGGTGCATAAAATTGACATTTACATGCCTAAGTGGCAATTTGGAGCATCCAGATTAGGGATTAAGTTTCCCATGTTTGAAAACTGAAACCCTGTCTCTTTACTCTTGACATTATCTGCTGGCTGCAGAGCTGCAGTCAGCACAAGCAGAGTACTGGGGGATTAAATGAATGAACATGTGCAAAGTTTTGCATTATTACAGCAAGGGATGCAATTATTGTTTGTGGTCTTGATGAGCTGCATGAAGAGATCACGTGCTTGTTTTCATGTGAGAATTTTGGGCACCTCCAACACAAGCTAAATATAACTAACTGAGGAATGTTGTGACTAAAGTTGAAGTGGAAAAATGGTGCTTGTGTGGGTGTGCCTTCCTACACTGCCTATATTTAGCCATTTGAAATGCTGCTTCAGTGCTCAAGTAACAGCAGTATTGACAGTCCTGTTCACAGCACTGAAAAATGTGTTTCTCAGAGGAAGCAAAGGACATCTTCTTTTCATTATGGGACTGGTAGATACCATCAGCATTATTAAACCCTTTTATTGTACCCAAACAGTAAATTCTCAGTTTTATGGCTGTGATGTGAAGATCAGGCTCCACATCCCAATGCAACTCCTGACCCATCAGCATCAGGCCAGGGGGTCATTTGCTCTGCAAGGAAGCAGAAGAAAGCACGATTGAGATTAGGAACACCTTTGATAAGTGTAAGAAAGAAAATACTTTGATAAGTGTGAGAAAGAGTGGCAGGCAGAGGCTCACCCATGGATTAGTGCCCTTAAATTAAATGATAAAATATGCCTGGAATAAAAAGGAATCTCGCTGGGAACTTCTCCAAGCTCAAGCCCATATGTTACTGGCTAATCATTTCACACCTTCGTCTGCCAGAGTAATTAGACAAAAGTGAAGCAGTACTCTGCTTTTTTTTTCTTGCTACTGTTTCATAATACCCACTACGAAATTGTGAGTTATTTTGAGATTACCCCAAATATAGAGGCCCACTGGGAGTAGCTCTTTGGTAATCTGGTAATTGATTTAACTCACCAGTTACAAACAACACAATACTTTTTGTTTGTTCTTTAACAGGGAAAAAATTATAAAAATATACAACGTATATAATTTAATTTAGTTCCTGTTGCAAATGAAATAATTGGTTTTTGTTGTCTCACATGGACTGTAAATCTGTGTACAGTAAATTCAAAACTATAAGGTGCACCCTTTTGACTAAAATTTTGATCGAAACCCAGAAGTGCGCCTTGTACTCCGGTGCGCCTTATATATGGACAGCATTTGAAAATTTGCCAACCCGAAAGTGCAAGCCTGCACAGCCCCGAGCCAATCCGAGCCCGCTGCAGCCCCAATTGTGTGATTCTGTTATTAATTCGTTACTTTGTTGCACATGGATCCTCGCTGCAAAAAAAAAAAAAAAAGCGTGCCTTGTAGTCCGGTGCGCCTTATGTATGGACAAAATACGGAAAATTGCTGACAACCCAGAAGTCTGCCTTATACTCTGGTGCGCCTTATAGGCATGAAATTACTGTAATTCCACCAAATCTACACCAGTGTAAAGTTGGAGCAGAGAATAAAACCCAAAATGCTTAGTGGCAGTTGAATAGAAATTGGCATCCATACTCTTGGTATAAGCAATTCTTCTAACCAGTGCATTCCCACTTACATTAAATAAAGGCATGGATGTAACCAGCAGGTTATTCTATTATAGCCTTGGGCTTCTCAGCAAAACAGATGAAGTCTCTGGAGTGCACAAAATTATTGTGGGCTGGTGCACAAAATAATTGTGAATTGTCCCCTGCCAGAGAAAATGTAATTTTATTTTATTTAATTAATTAATTAATTTTTTAAAATTTAGGATTAAAGAAAGCTCTTCCTCCTTTATATTAGAATTTGAAAGAAAGTACTTGACAAGTCTGAAAAGAGTGCAAAGAATTTACTGGTTTTACTCGACCCCCCACTGTGGAAACCTAAGGTGGACTCAGACATCTCATAGGATCCCTAAGTCCAAGATATTTGTGAGCAGGTCAGACTGGCTTCTGGACTCCAGCTCATTACAGCTGATGGTGAGAAGGACAGGCTGCCATCACCTCACAGTGACCTCTCCTGAATGAGATCCAGCAACCACATCTTGGCTCCTGGAGGGTTAGGGTTACAAAGGCAGCCTCCATCCTTTATATATCTGGGTCTCAGACATCATACAAACCCAGAGTCTGCCGTCAGTGTCACTGTCTGAATAGTTTAGAAATTTTTAGAATTTTCTTCTTTCTTTTGTGTACATCTAATACCAGTTTTCTTCACCAAACAGCAGCATCAGGGTGGATACATGACAGATACTTGGACACACAGGGAACTAAAAAGCAGAGCACTCTGCAGACCTGCTCTGGAGAAGCCAGGCACTTCCCTCCTCACCATGGACAGGGAAATAGGCTGAGGTATTTTTGACCACAGAACAACTCCTTGAATACAGAATTATAGACCAAATGTGGAATAGACTCCATGGATGGCATGGCTTGGCTTAGCTGTGGATAAAGTTAGTATTTTGGGCTGAATGAATTAATGCAAAAAGCAATTAGCACACCTGCTGTCCCAAGGGATTTTGAGAGTAGAAAATGAGGGAAAAAATGAACTGTGAGACATGATGGTGAGCTTTGGAGCAGGAGATTTGGCAGCCAGGAGCCGACATAGTTCTACTATGAGATTACAAGAGGAAGGATGATGATGTCTGCACATACCAGCCCATCACACAATTTGTATTTTAATCAAATATGGGACTACAAAAAAAGGTGAAAATCAGCAATATATTGCATGTTTTATTTGCATTGTTGGGATACCTTCGTCAGGAAAACAGACAACTCTCCCAGAAAATATTGACCATATGATTTCTGAAGCTGGAATGCCCCAATTCACAAAAGTCTGCAGCTTATGGCTATGTTTAAAATCTTCTTCTAGTTATAGGAAGTGGGTACATTAGGAATTTGAGCAATCAAGTGGAATTTGAACAAGCTGAACATGTGTCAGTTGTTCTGAATCCTGGAAAGACTCTGCTTGAAACTGAGTGTCTGTTCATTAATATTCAGGAGTAATAACAGTAATTAAAAAACTATAACTTACTGGAAAAAAAACAAACCCGACAATTGCAAAACAAAACATTATTTGATTATCTCATTTGTAAACAATAAATGTCAACAACATCCTAGACCCTTGTCAAAAGCTGTGTAGATAATGCAAATGTAGCCTTTATGTTCCCCTGCCCTTTATTAAAAAAACTGTATAGACTTTGTTGAGAAACAAGACAATTAAATGTAAATGATGTCATCTCCTGGCATTCATTCACTTTAATGAGTCTAGCCAATCACCCAGTGTAAACAGTAATAGCTGCAAAGCAGTAATATTCAAAATCATATTAGCAGACAACAAAGAGAAAAGGATGACCTTGTTTTTAACTAATGGTGCAGCCTCAGCGTGCTGTATGTAAAAGTTCTGATTAAATTTAAAGCATCAGTGTTTATTGCAGAAGCCCTAATGAGGTGACCATTTGTAGGGGTAGGTGATGAGTTTAGAGGTGAACAAGTAGCTTGCTCAGAAAGAAGAAAGCCAAGAAGGCAAAACTGCTAAATTGTTTCCCCTAATCTCTGCTCCCTCTCCCTGTGATGGATTTGCTCTCGTCCCACTGCTGTAAAAGGACATGTTCAATCTTGGGCCATTTTCTGCTGAATACTCAGCAACAGTGGAGCTCAGTACCCCTCCTCTTATCCTCAAACAGCCTCTCTGATCCCAGGCATTGTTATCTCCTTAATGCCTTTTCCTGAACATTTCCAGACCTTTTTTTTTTTTTTAATTGCGGAACTAAGGTACTGAGTTCTCACCTTGTTCTTCTATATTTTGCTTTACTCCACAGAGCATCCTGTTCTGAATGTTTTTAGCATTTGATGTGGGATATATGGCTCCTCATGACATTCAGTAAAGAGTAAGTGTTTAATAGAAATCAGACAGATTTGGCACTTCCACATTTGCCCTAGAAATTAAAAGGCTCTTATGAGTCACTGACAAAAATTAATATTTTTTTTTCTGTGATTTTTCTCTGTATGTTTAGTTGATATTACTCAGCTGGTCCTGCCATGGGATATGTAGAGCATCTTCAAAGAGCAAATGACTAGTAAATCTAGACAGAGATTTACCACACAAAAGCACTTACTAATTTTAAGAAATCAGTTCCCATACTGAGCACTGAAATTTCCCTTTGAAGCAACTGCATGCAACTTTGCAGAGGATATTGCAACAGAAAGGGACAAATCATTTTCTGAATGCTTGGCTGGAATGAGCGGTCAGAATGTTCATCAGGGACAAAATCACTGCTAGTAAAGCCAACAAAGTTAAAGATTGATTGAGCTTAGAGCTGGATCTCTGCTTTCAGTCACACTGACCTCAGAATCTGAAGGCAAAAGCTCTTGCTTTCTCTTTTTTTGCTGTGGAATATTTTGATATACTGCTGTAGGATGAACTCCACACAGTGGGGGCACTGAAAATAAAGTGGGAGTTTGATAGCAGTTTTTTCTCATGGACATGTGCACAATGATGTGCACTATGAGACAGCCCAAGACATTAAATTGATTTTGCTTAGGGCTGCAATTAGGGGAAGAAAGGATCAGGAGAATTTAGAGTCACAGAAATTAAGTGTTTTAATTTGGTCCACGCTTCAGTGTGGCCTTACACACCTTAATTTATCCTTCCTTTGTGCTAGTTTATGGTGCCATGATAGCAGCATTTATGGTTGATCAGCGCTCAGGAAGGGATGGAACGCTACTGCTGGTGCAGTAGAAGCACCAGACAGCTTCTCTGCTTTCTTTCCCTCCTTGGCAGGAGAGAGAGCAGAGAATGAAGTGAGTTTGTGGTGCTGTGTCTTGTTCAGTGACAGCAAACTGCCAAGCCCTCAGGAGATGTTTAGTTCCCCTGAATTAGTCCTTGGTCACATGAGCCTCAGGGTGAGGATGGGGTTAGCAGTCTCTGCTGTGTGGACTAAGGGCTTTCCCTCACTCAGAGATTTTGATTTAATTTATTTTCTTTCTTTTTTTTTTTTCCTTCCTGACATGTGTGCTCTGCAGATATATGAAAAGCATGTAATTTATTGCATGCATGAGAGTTGATTATCCGATTCAAAATCCCTTGTAATTGCTGTTGGGCTGTCCTCAGCCTGTCTATGGAAGGTGCCTCTGTTATCTACATTTGAGAGAGAGAAAAGGGAGCAATTCATGTCACTACTGCCCAGGGCTGCCAGAGCTCAGCCTTCTTCCCACTTCTCACAGTACTGGGGCTACCTAAATTAAGTATATAGCCTGTATTCATTATATATACATATGCATATGAATGTATAAATATAGATACACACATAAATAAAATACCTAAATATATACATAGTTACACACAAAAGTATCTAAAAAATGCTGAGACCTGGGTACCACAACTTTGCCACCACTGCTAGAGACACCTGTCACTGTCAGAGAAATCCTGAAGTTATTTAAGCTGTGCTGTAACACTGAGCCTTGAATCACGAGTAGACTCACACCCCCAGGGTCATTCTCTGACCTGTGTGTTCAATGCCTCAATATCACTGCTGAGCATGCTCTGAGGATCAGCCTAAACCTTCCCAAAGGTGACCTGTGGATAAATGTGAAGCCTGGAGCAGTCATTTTGCTCTTTTCATCTCTAGAATAAGCACCTCTTGCAGAAGCAGGACTCTGGGAAGGGTTTGCAGTCATTCCCTTGTAGCTGTTGGTCTGTTCCGCTATTTTACAGCAAGTAAATTTTCTTCTCAGTGGGTGAACTGCACGACGAACCATAGGCAAACTTCTGAAAAACTGCAAACACTTACACTTTACTGCAAATGTAACCATAACAATTCAAAGTACTAATTTTCTACCTCATATAATATGTGTAAGTATGCCTTAGTAACACTCACGGGAAACATAATTTAACAGTGCCTTCGTCTTCCTTACCTCGAGATGGGAAATTTCTCTCACATACTTAACAGAAGGCTGTCTGAGCTTCCCATGTGTTTATCTGCTTGGGCTTTCCAGGAACATCTTGAGGGGGGTTTGTTTTTCTTTAACCCTTCCCTAGCAATGTGTCAGCTTCACTCAGCTAAAGAAAATATGATATCTTGGTTCTCAAGCTCTCCTGGTTTTAAAAGAGAGAGAGACGAGTGAAAAAATATACACTGTGCACTCACAAGAGAAGATCTTTTGAGGGAAAATGAAGTCTTTATCAATAGGAGAGAAGCTTATCCCACATCAGGGACTACTCAGCATACCACGAAAAATCAGCAGCTGTCTGCTTCCATGTGGTAGATAAAATTTGTATTATTCATGCTAGTATTGAACATAATTCCAGGTTCACACATACAAGAACACAAAGACTCTAGGAAGCATTCATCTTTAAAATGAGAAATATGAAGCATGAGAAAAAGGAATTATTCCTATTGCAATTTATAGCTGAGTATGTAAAACAGACATTGACTAGTGGCATTTAGGATTGTCACTGATTTTTCTCATTAAAATCACTAGCAGGTCTTGAGCAAGTAATTTCATGAGCTAATCTGGATTCAAAAGCAAGAGTAAAACTCAATGGTCTAAGTCATGTTCTGCTCAGACAGTGAAGTCTGCATCACAGCAGACACCAAATTTTATGTTCCTGAGTTGATGACCTTGTTACACACCGGTAACAGTGCTCAAGAAAGGTGAAGTCTGTGGGAAAAGATGGTGTCTTCTGTTCTAAATTTACAGAAGAGGCATTTAAAGCTAAGACCCAGAAAGGCAGGCAAGCTGGAAAGTCACCAAATCAGAGCTCTTCCTGTACCCTGTTTCTATCAGTGCACTGTATCAGATGCTTAGGGAAGTATGTAAGAATGAGGCAGGTATACACTGGTGTGTTCCTGCTGCAATCACCCAATCCACAGCTTCCAGCAGATCAGTGGTGCCTTCTCTGCTCAGTATCTCCTAACTGATGAATTTATCTTAATGCGTTTTAGATTCATACTAACTTTTGTCAGCTACAGCAGTCTGTGTCAGTGTGTCATGGTGTATTCCACGTGGGACAGAGGACCTCTATCACATTTGTATATGTGATAATTTCATCCAGTTAATGTATTTTTCCCTACTGACCTTCTCCTTACCTGTCATGAGGTTCCATGAGTCCTTACTAACCAGTGAAAAATACATGAAATTCAGTTTCTCCAGAATTTGGATGTCTACACCTGGGCATTAATTCAGTACCTATGTAAAGCTGGGATGTATAACTTAGTCCTTTTAGATGCCGTTTGTTCTTTCAGGTCAATGATTTACTCTACCTTTACAGCACTGTCTCAGAAAGAGGAGGGGATATTTAACATTTTATTTAATTCCTGCTGCTCCAGAAGTTGCTAAAAAGTGAGACACACATTTTCTGTCTTCTTTGGCCACATGGCATCTTTGTCCTTCACAGAAATTTTTTGAATATGGGCTTTGAATGTGCTTCTCCTGTCCTGATGAGGTGCCCAAAACACCACCCTCTGGGTAGTTATGGCAAAGTTCAAGCCTTTACAGTGAAGCTGTGAAAGAGAGAAGGTGGGGCAGCAGCTTTCCTGCACCCTGCTGACAGTCACCTGCTGTGGCTGTACAGCATGAATCTATGGAGTGAGCGAGGGAACAAAGTGAGATTAGACAGCATGCAGCTGGGAGGTTGGACCTTGTCTCTGCCCCAGTGATGTGTGTTTATTTCCTCAGTAAAACGTCTTTTGAGCAGGCACTGGGAAGCTAAGGAGGAATAATTTTCTGCAGGCAATGGGGTCTAGGCAGGAATTTTGAGAGCTGTCCTTTTTGGCAGCTGAATCCCACTGAAGTTTTGCTAAGAGCACTGAAATGTCATGGAGAGCCTGAATCTTGGGTTGTGTCACTTCCCCTGGAAGCCAGTCAGTCCTGCCATGGTGACTGGGAGGTGACAGGACACAACCCTGTCCCCAGTGCTCCAGCTGAGCCAGCCAGGCTGGCAGGCAGGACAGAAAAACTCCAAACCCCAATCCCTTAGCATGTGAGCTCCTGGAGTGCTAGTGCAAACTTTATAACGGGAGAGGATTCACACTGACTCCCTGAGCTTGACCTTTGTTAATTACACCTGTAATACCCCTAGCATTCATTCCAGCATTCATTCCCTGGACAAGCTTTGCTAACAAAACTGCACTTTCTATGGATATGAAAATATTTCTGATATGACCTGTTTCTTGGACATGTGGGCACAAACCCAGTTCCCTCTTCCAACAAAATTTAAAACAAAACAAAACAAAACAAAACAAAACCAAACCATCAACAAATGTTTCCAGACTCAAGGCAAGACAAAATTGAAATCTTGCAAATGTGCTTAATCTGAAATCACGTCTCCAAATAAAAATGTGAATCATTGAAATATTTCACATGAATGGTTTTGAAATATTTCACTTGGATGTCTAATTATCCTTTTGCAAGTTTTTTTTCCTAAAAATAAACCTGCATTTCAAAATGTAAAGTAATTTAAAGCAAGAATTATAAAGACAAAAGAACCCTTTGTGAAATTCCTAATGGATGTTTTCCTCTCCTTCCATCTTCATCCCTCACGATTCCCTCTGCTCCAGTAATTAGAAACAGAAATTTTGTCGCAAAGCCCCCATTTAAAAAGTTTCTCTCTCCTACGTACTTGCTCTGGAGGACATTTTTACGTGTGTCTAGCTCTGCCCTCAAGGAAATGTACTTGCTCAGACATTTGGTTCAAGCCAAGAACATTTTTGACACCCGCAAGGAGTCTGCCAAGTGACTGTGAGCATCACGCATTAGAGCTGCTCTAGGGAAACCTAAACCACATGAGTGATTGGAACCACAATTTCCTTCTGTCCAAGGAAAAATAAATTCAAGTTCATACCACAGCACTTCTGTTCTGACTGAACTGCCTATGAGAGGGCAAAATTCAGGATATTGAAGAGAGGAGTTATTCACTGCTGAGCGATATTAAGCAAATAGTCACCGCAGCATGGGCTGCATGATAAAGTTTCAAACCTCCTGTGCTGTAGTGAACCTGAAGAACTTCTTATTTAAATGAGACAGAGCTCAGGCATTAGTCAGACAGGAGATGAGATGCAGCCCTATAAAATAACCACATTAGTATGAAAAATGAGACATAAAGCAAACTGTCCCCATATGTTGCTCTCCATATCTCAGAAAGACTTTTCTCAAAGTTTTACTGTAATGATCACCAAGGGAATTTACATGCCCTGGCCTGGAATTGATATTAATCTAGAGGGGAGGAAAGGGAGACAAACCCAGACAAAGAGATATGCAGGAAATAAGAACAGATGGGAGATAGTTGCAACAAAGGCTGCTGGCAGGGGAGACAGCAAACACTTTGCACTGAACTGCACTTTGGTTCTGAGGATGGTGTTCTTATAAACCAAGGCAAACTGCACCAGCTCCTCCTCTGCTCACATGCAGTGCAGTTGTCTATCCTGCTGCACTGCTGATTGCCTGCAACAGCTTTTTAATGGAGTTTGGGAGATAGAGTATATGTATCATTTCTTTATTACAGCCTTTCAATCATCATCATGATGCAAAGAAAAACCATTGTTTGGAGCAGATGCACTCTTTTATTTGCTAATATGTTCTTGGTTGACACTAATTTGCCACAGCAAAATTTAGCATCCATCTTCAAAATGCTGCTCACTAATGCCATTCCAAAAACCAATGGGTATGCAATAAACAGCATCAAACAACCCATAATAGAGCAGTTTTACTACAGATGTTCATTATGCACATGAGCCTCTGTAGCAGCCTGTGTATTTTGGAGAAATGTTCAAAATTAGTTTGGGAGAGCAGTAATTAAAATTAGTTGTCTCTTGTAAAATTCAGTAAGCTCTGAACCACAGACCTGTCGCAGTGCTCAGCTCCCTGAGGTGACTCCTCTCTCCTCACCCTTCAAGGCATGTCTCGTGATTTTGCTGTGGAGCTGGGCATCATATCCAAAGCTGCTCTGGATTCCAAAAGACATCATGCTGGTGAGGAGTAAATATTTGGACTTCAGATGTTTGGTCCCCTTTTTGTTAATCCTTCTGAACACACTCCTGATTGCCATTTTCCCTGAGAGCCCATTGGATGCAGGTAATAAATGTGCTCCTTTCTGGATTAATTCTCCTGTGAGCTCCAGGCTTGCCGAATTTCCCTGTGGTGCCATGGAAAGGGTTGTGTGCTGTGGCCCTCCCAGGTGACTGGATATCTAATTATCTTCATGATGACATGAACTGAGCCTCACCACATGGACATAATTGAATCCAACATGCAGTGAGGATGGCTTCATTTTACATTTTTAAGCACAGTTTTTAAATTAACATTTGAATGCACGTATTCAGTGGCTAGAGGAAGGTCTCCTGTTTGGAGTGCAATGGTACCATCCTGGAATTCTGCATCACCTGGGTAAAAGAGATCACGGCCTAACTGTTGTCAGCATCTCTGTGCTCAGGTCACCATTTATAGCACTCATCAGCAGAAATGAATAGGACTTTTATGAAATTATGAATGATTTTTTTCAGCATTTGATCTTTTCTCACCTGAAGTGACAGAAAATTTCACCATGTTAAAGGAAAATCACAACTATTAGTCAGATTTTTTTTTTCATAAGTTGTTTAATTTTAATTTTTGACATGATTTCAGATTGCATGTTATTTTAGGAAAACTGGGTTTACATTTTGCTTTTTTCCTCCTATCCCTCATCTGAATGTGATTTTTTTTTTGTGAACTCTTGTCTAGCAGTGTGTCTGGTGGTTTCATGCATGTGGTCCTTTGTTCTTGATTTACTCATATTGGATGAGCAAGCATTCACTCTTCAGACAAAGCAAGCATTAATCACCTCCTGTGGTATTTGAACCCTGACAAGCTCTTGGGTACCCTGAACAAAGGTGAAAGGTGTCAAATGAAAATTTTCTCAGCAGATACTGTTGAATTTGGGCAAAATTTAGATCTTAAATGTCAGCTATTTTTTCTCTCGAACCCAACTTCACAGGAACTTTCAAGAAAAAACCCCAAACCCCTATCTCTTAGTGCGACTGGAGTTTCAGGAATAAGTTCCTTCACAGAGCACTGGAGGCTGCAGAAGGAGGCAGTGAGGAGATGGTATCAATCAGAGCTGAAGGTAACCACAAAATAGCTGCAGAATGAGTTCCCAGCACTGCCTGTGTGTTGCTCATGCAGATGTGGCATTCATCAATCCCCAGTGACATCACTCTGTGTGTTGCAATATGAGGACACGAGGCATGATTGATTAATCTGTAGCTCTGGATCCATTTCCTGACCTAATAATTCCCTGGTTTCAATACAGAGTATGAAGGCTGAAACAAAAGAAGAAAAAAAAAATAAGGAAAAGTCAGATCCCCTTCTTTTGAATAGGAAGATAAATGAGCTCCCTGTTGGATAAGGCAGAGCTTTGCTGAAAAGTGCTAACTATATTTGAGAGTAATGTGAATTTATGTCCATGAAAAAAGACATCTCACTGAGTCACTGATATGCAAAAAGAGAAACATTAAATGCTGTTAAATATCACATTAAAAACTGGGTTTGGAGAGCATCCATTCCCTTACATGACTTCTGGAATGACCTTGTTTCTGAAACCTGTGCCTCCACCCTCGACTCATAAAGGCAACTTAATAAACCTTCCAGACCTGAAATGAACATTTTGATGACACTATGAATACAGTATATGCTAAAGATCTTCTTTTCCATTTTCTATAACCATAAACAGATACGCTTTAATGGTCTGATGCCTTTACCTTAAAAAATTCCAATTTAGTTCCCTGGAGCTATAATAATAAAAACTGCTGACATTCTGCTTTTATTTTTCAGAGTAGAACCTTTCTTATAAGGGCTTTTCAGTGTTTGTGGACTGTTAAGACTAAGTTAGATATTAGAATGGGGCAACTTTGTTAAGAAAGGCACCTGATAGAGATGTGGACTTTTAAACTTGACTCAGAGTGACAGTAAGTCTTCCAACACATGAAGCCTATTTGTTTTTTGTCTTGAAAATCACTTTGGAAATGTTGGAGCTTAAAATTAATTTGGTTCATCTTTGCTTTCTTTTGCGGGTATTTCCATCATTCCAGGTTTGAAGAGAGGAGCCATCCATTTCTGTCAGAACAAATGAACTGGGCAGGCAGGGAATCCCTTTTTTCCAGGCTTGCTGTGCCTGTTTCTGGCATTGCTGGGTTACAGGAGTTCAGTTCAGGGTTTTTGGAAGCCACTACATGCCAGACAGTGAAAATAGGGCCTTAAAATTTCTCTTCTCTTTGGTTTTTAAACTTACACAAAAATGAAATGCAAAGGGAGAGCAGGCTGCATTATGTCTAAGAGAGAAAACACTCTCTGCTGCAGAAACTGTATCCCTCTCCTGTGCATGTCATAAAATGTCTTTGATATTTGAACTCAAATCTGAAATGACAATACAGAGCTAGACGTGGATGCAGCATTTTGCTGCCTATTACAGTAAGTGTTGGCATTGTATTGAAAGCACATTTCTTATATTGATCTGACAGAATTCAATCTGTAGATATCTCAGAGCAACCAGTATGAGATTATTCAGCATCTGCACAAACCCTATTCTAATAGTTTCACTAGGAATGATCATGGCAATCTTTCATAGGCCTACATGTTTCTATTTTTGCTGATTCTTTTCTTATTTTTTTTTCTTTTAGTATTTCCTCAAGTCTTTGTGTTCTATTCCATTAATAAAACCTTTCCAGGTTTCAATCTCTTTCCAGAATCTATAATCCAGTTCATCTCCCTCCATTTCCTTTTTTTTTCTCCTACCAGAAAATCTTCTACTCTCCTGATGTTGCAGATTGCTTTTTCCTCCTTACACAGAAATGGAGGAACAGGCACTGTGGACATCCCAGCTCTGTATCCTGTATTATACAGTGCCCAAAAGCGAGCAGATTCCTAATGAGCCATGCAGGACCAAAACAAGCACCCTGTGCCACTCCTACAGGACATCCTGCCAGTGCTCTGTGGCTTAGGAACTCCCCGAGGCAGAGAGGATGGAACTAATAACAGAAAACCAGAACATTTCTCCTCCCGTGGATTTGTCCTGTCGCTTCTTGAACCCAGACTACCACAAATGCAATTTAATAATTCATTTTTAGAGTGGAATACATAGCATTGAGACTACAAAAAATTCACCTGTCCGTTTTTGGTTTGACTAAAATCTCCTTTGAAGTTATTCTCTTCTGATCTATGTATTGGATAGCAAGAACCTGAGGCTTGTCCTGAATATTTGTGACAGTAACAATTGGGTCTGAGCACTGGAGACCTTTGCAATGTGCTTATGATCTCTGGGGTCAGAGGTTTATGTGGCTAAGGCAGAGGGAAAGAGAGCAGAAAGAGCTGGGAAACCACTGAAAAACACAAACTGCAGCGAAGTTGGCCACAGGAGCACAGGTCCAACCTTTGAGACCATTAAATCTGTCTGCCTAATACTGAATGCAGGCAGCACTTTCTGTCTCTGCACACTGTGGTGAGAATGTCAAATAGCCAGGGCAAGGGTTGTAAGCACAGGTATGAGCCTGCTGGAGAAAAACAAACAAACCAACAAATACTCTTGCAGGCACATGAGCCTCGTTTCATGTCTGAAGAGACTGAAGCAGAGGTTGATAACAGGCTATTCTTGCACTGTTATGATTACAACACTTCTACCATTGCACTCTGCCAGTTAATCATTCTTCCCTGCTAAGAGCCCCTGAGGAGGATGGTAATTTAAATCACAAAGCACCAGGAGCAGCTTCATGAAAAATGACCTTCCATGTATAAACCTGAATTTTGTGCAAAGCTCTAGAAAAACTTTCTATCCAAACAGTGCTGTTTGTGTCCTGTTTCAGACCAGGTTCAGAAAGCCTGAAAGGCACCTCAGCTTACCTGAGATAGGACCAAAGCCCCTTTGCAGCAGGTGGCTCCAGTGAGCCTCAGCCCCAGGTATCTGGATCTTGAAAATAATTTAACCATGGTGCAACAATGGAACAACAGCTGGAGCTGGGTGCCTCTGAGGAGTGACCCCAAACAAAGGAAATCCTGGGCGTTTTCCCCCTTACAGTCTAATTGCCCCAAAATCTGGAATCATCAGCTCCTGCTGTGTCTCCAAGTGTCTGGGGAAAGCATCAGAGGTGAGGGAAGGGAAAGAGCACTTCTTGAATACAAGATCTTATTTTCATACTCATGTTCCATGTATTAAAGTATTAATGCTGGAGGAAAGCAATCCCTCATTCAGAGTTTTTCCATCACATGTCAGTACTTTATGAGCCATTTGGCATTATAAAGACAGTCGCCACGATCTGTCCTTCATGACTCTCTTGGGGCAGCACTACAAGGGTTACAAGTAACGAGTTTAAACCAAAAATCAAACGTTTCATACAAGATTCCAGCTGTATTTTCCAGCATACAATGACTCCCCTGTGCCTCTCTGTTGGATTGTAATTTTTCAGGGTTGGGGAACACTTTGGTACTAATGGGCCATATTTTTGGCACTAAATAAATACCAAGTGCTCATGTATATCAATACCCTTTAAAAAAATAACCAGAAAGTCATATATCCTCAGGAACATTTTCTACTGTCTTTTATGACTGTTATCCACCCAACACCTGCATCAGCAGTTTAGGAACAACCTGACACCAAAACACTTTTAGGGCACAGCTAATGAATCCATTCCATTACTTAATGGTTAAATGTGAGATTGGTTTATATGCAGAATGGATCCTTGGTGGATATATTAGAAAGACAAAAACCTTTTTCTCAGACCTAGTAAAAATTTAGTCCAAATAAAAGGCAGATTTCAAGATGCATGAGATTTCAGACTTCATGTCCTAGTTTGATTTTCCCTCTACAGAGAGTAGAACAACCTTACAAAGTGCTGTCCACAACTGGTGGTGATCTTTCCAGTTGGTATCTTCTATTTGTAGCACAATAGGATAAAATAATCTCGAGACAGATACTCAGTTGCTTATGTAAGTTATTTCATTTCCATTTTTGTAATTGAAATAGTGTGGTCCTTCTTATTGCATGAAAGAACAATAGAAATGACCCTTCAGGTGATCTCACTCAACCAGTCCTTTGCCTCATATTTCATGCCTGCTCTGATAGCTCCTTCCCCTCTTTTGTTTTTGGAGTGAAATGAACTCATATGAGACCTAGGACCTGATATCAGAGACTACTCACACGTTCACAGCAACAAGAAATTAGTTATTCATTTTCTTTCTGTCACCTGGGAGTTCCTCATAACAGAATGATTCTCTGCTGCCATATGCTACAGCTCCATAAAACAAATAATTTATTCACAAGTTATAAAGATCACAAAGAAACAAGGGAACGTGAGCGATGTAAGAGCAGCTTTGTGCATGATCAGCACAAATGGGGAGAGAGACCCTCCCTGGAAACACCTTTATCTGGGTCCCCCCAGGACTCACACACCTCCCTGCCAGGACAGGGAGTGTTACACTGGGACAGGGGGTTTCTGTGAGCTGGGAGTGCTCCAGGATGTGAGGTTGATGGGTCTCTGACTCGACTCCAGTTATGGCTCCAGTTCAGCAAAGCACTTAAGTCACATTGACTTTGCTTCAGTGAAATACATCTGGGTTTTGCAGGGTCCCAGTGGCTGAACTGCACCTGGGAATGAACACAATGGTGGTTTTGATCTTTCAGGGGATGTTGTCAGCTGTAAGCATATATTAAAAGAACCAAAACAGCCCCTGAACACCAAATTTAAATGACAACTCCAATGTGCTTTCCATTTCCAATACTTTCCATTCACTCTGCCAAAGAACTACAGTTTGGTGTTTCTCTGCTTGAGAAATGAAAAAATTAATCTATCTTGCTTCTGTTTACAGCCTTATCCTAATAAATTTCCCTCAGAGAATTTTTTCTGTCAGCTCAATACTCGAAGTCTCAGCAGTTGTAGGTGCCACAAAAAAACATTAACGAAGATAATTTATATTAAGAGTTAAAGAAATTGTTAGAGTGTTTGTTTTAATCCCAAATTGTTGTTCTAATTAAAAACACAAATAATTTCAGTCATACCTAAATTTTAACTGATTAAAACCAAATCCTTTACTAACTCTTGGAAAGATTTGCTACTCTGTGCTCTAAACCTATTTGCTTCCACCCTGCCTGCAATTCACTCCTGCCACCTATGAAATCTGCAGCCATCACGCTGTGCTCAGTGCAGTGTGTCTGACACACCATCAGCACCCTGCCCTGGGCCAGGGGGCAAAGGAATGAACAAATGCACCAGAGGGCCCCAGTCTGACCTGGCACCATCCCAGCGAAATGGAATATGTTCTCTGACTAATTCTGGTTCATTTTCCCTTCCATAAAGGAAATATACTTTTTTTGATTACTCCATCAAGGGGAACTAGCTGATTCCATTTCAGACCTGTGTTACCACATTTCAGTGTATCCATTCTTTTCTCTACTACAGGCAGCTATCTGTGATACAGGCTGTATTTGTGACTATAGTGTAATAATCCCTTTTATCCACTGCTCATACCAGATTCTGTTTTGAGGGAGGCAACAATTTTATTGTATTCCTAACATTAGCATATCAATAGCCTCTCCACAAAATGCTTCCAACTTACCTGTGCAAAAGCTAGATATTTTTTGATTTAGCATCTAAGGAGACTATTAAGGTTGCCAGCATTTTTTCCCCTTTTCCCCATTTCTTTTATTTTTCTTTGGCTAGAACTCTGATGGAAATTAGTCTTGTATTTCCATGTAATAATGGAGAGTCTTCTATTTGGCATGAAAATTTTTGAAATGTTCTTGAACAGCTAAGTATTCAAAGCCCTGGATAATTTGATAACTTGGAAATTATTACTGTCTTATGCAATTAAATGTATCAGTTATTTGGTGATCCGTTTGTGTCTCTGAGCTATGTTTCTTAATTAGAATATGCAAGCCATAGTGCATCACTTTTCTTCCCCAAGAGAAAAGACCTGGGTCTATCACAAACCAGGTTGTCCAACAGGAAAGAAGAACTGTGGAGGAAAATGTCCAGATCAAATAGCAATCCTCAGGCTCAAGTTCCCATCCAAATGAAATCTGTTTCCATCCAGCTTTATTGCCCCCTTTCTCCCAAGGAGAGGGATTATATTGTAGCATATGGAATACAGGAAAACTCATGCTTAAACAAAAAGGCAGGAGTTCCACATTTTCAGAGAGGAACAGTCTTCCCCAAAAAAGTGCTTGCACTGAAGTCTGAGCTTGTTGGACAAGTTATGGTGGAAAGATTTAGGAATTCCAGACAAATCCCATTTTTCAACCATCCTTAAAGCTGTGTTTACAAATCAAACCTTAATGCTAGTTATTGACATTCTTCTCCCACAGGACATTGATCCAGGAGATGCAGTGTTGGAAGCTAGCAGAAATTGGTAATTTATAGCTAAATTGCTTGACTGAGTTAGTGGGAGTTGTGTCAATAAGGCAGGACTACGTATTTGGGAAGAATGCTCCAGAAACTCATGTTTAAAGTTAGAATCTGCAGAGTGATGGACAGAGAACTTTTGTTTGTAAGTTCTGACAGAAAAAAAATATTTAGAAAGCCAAAAAACCAGCAAATGCCAGGAATAGAAACACAGAGCTAGGATAGAATTGCAAGATAGAGCCAGTGTCAAGGCAGGGCAGTCAGAGCAGCTGCAGTGTCTCAGAAATGGGGAAGGAATGTGGTCCAGGCACTCCAGTTACCATCTGACCTCCCGTGTCCCCCCTCATTCAAGGAGTCAGAGGCATGGTTCATTGCATGCTCAAGTGCCCATGCAATGAATGTAAAACTCCTGCTGATAAATCATCTCTCAGTCAGGTTTCATTCCAAAGATAGAGCATTGTAGAAACAGGACAAGTCCTTTGGCAGCACATGAGAACTTTCTGCTGTCAGTCTTGCAATGCAAGTACAGTCTCAAATGAGCATAGGTAGAAATCCCCCTGCTTTGGGAAAGAGAACTCTTAATTCATTCACTCTTAAAACAAAGATGGGACCCTGCATCCCACTTCCTTGCTTTGTGCTGGAACTTTTTGCAGGACTATCAGCAGAGAAACTGGCTTTTTTTGTGCTTCCCACCTCCCTGAGCCCTTATAGAGCCCATAGGCACTGAGGCAGGAGAGCCCACTGGACTGCCATGGCTCAGCCACATTCCTGGCAGTAATTGAGTCACAGTGGGCTTTCAGGGAGCTCTGCTTTCCCTGTCTGCTTCATCAGGAGCATGTGCACAGCTGAGCTCACCAAGAAACTCCACTAGTCTGAAGCAAAGCTCAAATTCAACACTTTAACTGGACAGAGGCATTTTAATTCACCTCCTTCCATACTCCTGCAGCAGCTCTCACTGACATAAAGCTCCATCCTAGCCTTGACCAGCAGGTGAAGGGCAATCGAGGCCACTGCTCTACTCTGCCTCTTTGTTTTATTCATGGTTTAACCCCAGCCAGCAGCCAAGCCCCACACAGCCCCTCCAGTGGGATGGAGAGAGAATCAGAAGGGTCAAAGGTAGAAAACTCTCGGGTTGAGACAAAGTTTAAAAGGGAAAGCAAAACCAGCACAAACAAGCAAAGCAAAACAATGAATTCATTCATTGCTTCCCACGGGCAGGCAAATGTTCAGCCAGCTCCAAGACAGCAGGATCCTTTCTCGTGTGATAGTTACCTGGGATGACAAACACCACCACTCCAAATGTCCCTTCCTTCCTCCTTCTTCCCCCTAAATTATATCCTGAGCATATGCTATAGTCTGGTCTGGTCCTTTGGTCAGTTTGGGTCACCTGTCCTGGCTGTGTCTCCTCCCAGTCTTCCATGCAGCCCCAAGCTCCTCACCAGAGTGGCAGTACAGAAAGCAGAAAAGGTCTTGGCTCTGTGCAAGCCAAAATAACAAAAACATCTCTATATTAACAACCCTGTGTCCTGCAAAAATCCAAAACACAGCTTCATACCAGCCACTGTGAAGAAAATTAACTCTACCCCAGCCAAAACCAGCACAAAATTCCTATGTGAGCATTTGGCAGTGCATGAGGTAGATCACCCTTTACTTTCTCAGTCAGGGTGAAGTGAGACACATGGCACTGCTGGGTCAGTGCAGCACTCCATGGGAGAGCAGCAGAGCAGGATGTGACCCACATGTCCTTGTTCCTCTGCCACTGCAGCATCCTCCTGATCAAAGCTGTGTTGTCCCAGTGATTGCTGCTCACCACAGGACAAGTGTGTCCCCTGACCCCTCAGGGACACACCACACCTCACACTCTGCCCAGCAGGCACTGCCTTTACTTTCATGTTCATGCCCTCAAATTCTCCTGCTATAGCCTGTTTTTTCCCATTTCCTCCACCACCCACTGTTTCCCTCCCAAGTCTCTCCCTGCCCACTGAACATGAGTCAAGCTGGGCTTATTTGGATGGGGCAAAGCACTTCATTGAAAATGCCTTCAACTGTGGAGCTCCATGTGGCCCACGAGAGGAAAAGCATGTGGATAAGGCAGGAAATCTGCTGTTTGGCTTTTGCACTGAGCTACTGTCTGACTGCAGGCCAGCCCTGTTCAATCCCAGACAGGCTGTGCAGGTGACAAGCCAGCTCTGCAGGGAGGGGTCCCTGCGCCTCCCCACAGTGTGGGCAGAGCTGGGGGCTGCCAGGCTGAGCTGCTGGCCATCCATCAGAGGCTGCTTTCCCCTTCCCTCTCAGCCTGACCCTTGGGCAGCTCGTTTGGAGCCACCTCAGGTACCCAGAAGCTCACTGTGTGTGCAGTGTAAACAGGAGCTTAATCCCATTACAGGGCTGAGCAAGTCCACTGAGGCCAAGCATCCTGAGCTACCTAAAATACAAATGCAAGGCAAATCTTCATTACACCCTCTTCTCCAGTGTGTGAGCCAGTTTGGATTGCTCCCTACTTGAGGCTGGTGGCATTTTCCACCAGTTTCCTGTAGTTCCACAGGTGTGAATGGCACAAGCCACTGAGTGTGGCAAAGAAGCCAGGCCAGAATCACCTCAATCTGGCAAGCAGCTGCAAGGACATAGAGCTGTTAAAAAGACTGCCCTCAGCCATGTCACTGATGGGTAACACTTGCAGTTCCTAAAACAGGAGGGACTTTAAACGACTGATTTATTTTCCATTAGCTGAGTTGCTCTATACCCTTTGTAATTCTCTCAGGCTGAGCTGTAGAAATAGATGGTCAGGTTCACTTTTATTCAGTGCTGATTTCCAGGCAGGGTGCTTTGCTAGGCTCTTGAGCTCAAACCAGGAATAACTGCAAGTTAGGGAGGGAAAAAACAAGGAGGAAAAAGAAAGAGAGAGCTGGTAATGTTGAAACTCTCAAACTATTCTTGCTATTCCTATATTTTACAAAGAATTTTGGACCAAAATATCTTCTAGAAGCACACTTTGTTGTTCTTCCTCTCCAGAAGGCAGAAATAAATAATTTTAAAAGTTTCCAATAGCATAGGTAAGCTCTATGTGGTCCAATAGAGCTGCTTCTTTCTCCTCAGGTGAATTGATGTGCAACCAATTGAAGAGAATGTGGTAGATCTATTATTCCACTTTAAAAAAAACCAAAAACCAAAAACCAACAACAAAAAAACCCTCGTTATGTTCTTCACCTGCACTTTTTTTCTCCTCCTACACCAGAAAAATACCTAGTCCAAAAACTTAAACTTATAACTTGAAATGGTGCTTACCTGTTCAGGTATGCTGAGGTTTGGTTTTCCATTTTGAGGAAATCTGGGATTAGTTTTACATCAGGTTGCTGTTTGCTCTGATCTTGACTGTCATTTCTCAGCACATTTCCTTTTGAGGTAAAACAATGAGGAATGCACTGCAACCTTTTATCGTGCAGCTATCTACATTCCTGGGCAATGTCCCTGTCTGGTGTGTGACTCATTTATGGTTTCTCTGAAGCTTTATCCTTCCATTAGAGGCCTCTTCTCATTCTGCTTTATTTTAGACAAAATTAGGCTCCAGTGGACTCCAGTTTTTAGGAGTCATATGACATAAATGGAAGGATAGCAAACTGTAGGATAAATGTGGCCACATCTCCTCTGTCTGTATTTTTATTACTGAGATAGATACTGGGAAAATCTAAACTTACTGAGAAAAAAACAAAACTTAAATAGAGAAGAAAATCGTTGTTATTAATTAAAATCAGTGATATTTGCATTGCAGCTTCTGAATGACCATGAATACAGCAGTATGCGTTTTAAAGTAGAAGCGTACAAGGTAAAGTAAAAATCATTAACCTTGTTTATTTAACAAGCCAACTCTCATTAGATGGTCAAATTAGTGGTGTGTCTGTAAAACAAACTGGTGAGGTATCTTGAGGAAGGCAAAATTATGCTATTATTTTATCCCATGTTGTTTATCCTTTATGCATCATGTTACCAGATCAAACAGCTGCAACATCTGAGAGTGCTGAAGGAGGACAGATGAGAGAAGGATGGTCTCTGTGAGAGACTTTTCTGTAGAAAGGTAGAGTTAAAGCTGTGTAGGATATGTAGGATAAATAAGTAGTTAGGTCTGTATAGAGGCAAGAATGGAGGATATTTTCTAATGGATATATTAATTTGTAATTGTGTGTTTTTTCTTTGTGTGAGCTTTCACTTTTTCACAGCATTACTTCCATGCTTTGATTTGTGTGATGGGGTGATGAGTAAACCTTTACAGGAAGCTTAATTTCGATCCAGTTCTGCTGAGGATTCCCTAATTGTGACTGGAACATACTGGCTCCTTACCCAATATGTCTGCACTGCTAATCTAAAGAAATGGTACCACCTAGGGATGCCAGAAAGCCACCATCAGGAGTATTACAGTAATTTCA
>VRYO01002775.1:4177168-4208394 GCA_009812075.1 Sialia sialis | reverse complement strand
ATTTTCTCTTTCATTGATGTACTATTGGATCTAATCAGTGACTGGGGAAGTTCAATGTGGTTTGAGATTCAAAAGAAATGTCCACTTTGTGCTTGCTTTACACATTTCTGTTGATTGCAGTTGGGTAAAGGCACTGTAACAGCAGGAATGGTTTGTCTTGATCATTGAATCAAACATAATGCCATTCCACTGGGATTGTGAACAACAGAGAAAGTTAACCAAAATTAACACTGGGCTTCAGCAACAGCCATACAGGGGCCAGAAGAAAAGAGTTCAAAGGTGATATTTGTGAGAAAGCAGTGAATGGGGTCAGGGAAAGGTAACTCATAGTAAAGATAACCAGAATCTGTGACAGTCTTTCATTGCAGGGGGCATGGAGGGTACAAAGGAAATGTTCAAACTGCATAGGAGCAAAGGCTGATAAGACTTGCAATACAGAGATTAAGGTATCAGTTTCCAGCCAAAGGGATCTGGGGATTGGATCATTATTGTGCTATTAGCTGCTGGCTGGAGATAAACAAAACAAATGTTTATTCCCAGGAGAAACAGCTCTTAGAGTTTAACTGACTGCTAATTTGAAATTCCCTTGAGCAAGAAGGCAGTCTCTCTTTGGAGCTGGAGTCTTCAAAAGACAATTTCAGGATGATAAAAAGAATAAAAATACTTCTTTGTCAGTATGTAATATACAGTGATTGGTCCCTTCTTCTCTGCAGGATTATTTTCTATATTACTTGTCTTGTATTGCTCGGTCTACAAGAAATTAATATAGGATGCTTCTCAATATTTAGGAAGAAGCTGTCTGAACACCTGAACTTTCAGGCTCTGGATGTTGCTTTCATGAGTCCTTATTATCATGTTTCTTTTTGTTAGCTAAAAGGATTCCAGCAGAGAAGAAAATTGCTAAACTTCTCAGTGGGAGTACAGGGACACCCGTGAACACCAGAAAGACTCACAGCTGTCCAGTACTGGACAGAAATCACCAGAGCCAGATCTTGGCTGGCAGAAGCTGGGAAAATTTCACTGCAGATCTGGGCAGTATTTTCTCCTAGACATTCACCTGTGACCTTTCATGAGAATTATTTTTGGAAAGCTACAAGGGGAAAAAAAGCAGAGCCAGTGTCATCTCTCATCATTTCAGGCTGTAGACATTGTGCTCCAGAGAGGAAGGCTGAAGTTCAAAGCTTTGCCCTGGTCCCTGATAAGTTGCAGGGCAATAGACAAGGATATGCCAGCAATGAGAAATCCTGTTAATTTATTTTTTTTTTTTGCAGTAGGATCTTTGAAGTTAAGATGCCAGCAGCCTTTGACAACACTCTTTTTATTTCCAGAGTGCTGTTCAGCCAGCAGAGGAGGGAGAGTCCTGATTTCCCACTGTGAGGAATAAGTAGGCTGCCCAGTGAGACAAATTACAGCAGCATGGCATTGATAGGACTGAGTGAGCCAGGAGAAAAGCCTGGATGGTGCAACCACTTCCAGGAAGCTATATATTCATCATAGCAGAAATAATTTTTTTTTCCTCACTTATAATGACTAATGCCATGATTAACATATCAGATTGTATGTGGAGTCTGGGCACAAGACATCAAAGCCTTTGCACACAGGTTCTTCTCTTGCTCTCTCTTATTAGTGTTTGTGGTGCCCCGAGGATATAGCAAGCAGAGCTGCAGAATCTCTCATGAGTAGTTTGCATGTGAAGCTCTAGGTTTGCTCCAGCCCCAGAACAAAAGAGAGGAACATTATTTACAGCAGGAACTACTCAGAAGCCCCAAAAGTCCCCAGGATATCCTTAAATCATGTAACCCAACCCAAACAAAATGATGAAAGGGGGAAAAAATTTTTTGTCCCATTCTTTCTTAGGAGTCTCTCTGCCATAATTATGTGGCTTTTTAGGCTGGACCTTGAATGCATCAACCACTCTTCTGTGCCATCAGCAAACTGAGAGTTTCCTGACTGGCAATATCAAACACTTCAGCAAGCCTATTTAGCATCTTTTCTACACATATCCAACCCCTCAGGATCTGAGTCGTGCCTGGTGTAATCTCACTGTCTTGAAAATTGTACCGCTGGTCAGCTCAGCTCCACTAATTTTCCTGGTTTGTGTTTATTAAAATACCTTCTCTACTGTCCACAGAACAACAATCAACCTGACTGCATTTGCAGCAGTGGCATTTTGCCTTCTACCTGTTATTGTACCTATTTATCTCCAGCAGCAGTCAGCATGTGGGTGGTTTGGAGAGAGATTTACACACTGATATTTTATTAAGATTCCTTTTTATTCTATAATTTAACTGGGGAGATTGAAACATTGTACATTATTTTGCCTGTGGTAAAATAGACCTATTTTAGCCTCTCTTTTCCCCCCCTCTACTTCTGATTACTCATTAATATTCAGAATTTATCTTATCTATTCCCCTCTTCATTTGGTTTGTAAATGACTCCTTTGCTTGCTCCTTTATTTTTAAGCCTGTTTTCAATTTTTGTTTAATCTCCTTGGTGTCTTTTTTCTTGTTTGGTATTAAATTTAGAGTTAGACTTTTAAGCTTATCCGTTTTCATATTCACTCCTTAAAGCGCCAGCTGCTCTTTTTCTCTGTCTACTACAGAGTGTGTGAGAGCAGAGAAACAGAGCTGCTCCTCCAGCATAATATGCATTGTTAATTTTGATGGAGCTTTCTCAGGTGCCAAGAGCAGGGGCTGGGGGGCTTTAGCCTTTCACCCCCACAACAGCTGTAGTTGTGATAAGTAGAAACAGACACCAGTGTATGAAATGTGGGGTGCATCCCTCTAGGAGCCCTGTGGGAGTGTCCTAGTTTGGAGGACAGGTGTCTGCTAAGAAAGGCAGGAGCCTCTCTTTGAAATGGAGAATGTAAACCCCCTCCCTCCAAATGATTATAATTTTGAAATCAAGAGGCTCTCAGGTAAAGATATGGGAATTTGGAATAACAGTTCTTTACTAGGAAAATTAAAATAGAAATACAGTACTACAAAGAAACAAACCCCAAACCCTGACAAAGTCAGAGTACAACCTGACACCCTGTCAGTCAGGGTGTTGGTAGCAGTCCCATTCAATGGTGGCTGCATCCTCCTGCAGTGACAGATGTGCTTCAGTTGAAGCAGTGCTCCTGTACAACGTGTAGTTTCCCTCCAGAGGTTCAGTAGTGATGTGAAGAATTCCAGTTTCCCTCTGGAGTCCAGTGGAGAAAGGGCTGCCTTAGTGTCCCAAAATCTCTGGTTTTATCTTGATAAGAAATGTTTGGCTCTTCCCCCTAGCTGGAGCAACTTCCAGTGGGATGAAGTAATTTTATCAGTTCCACAGCGGGGACTCAATGGGCCATTAGAAGAAGATAACTCCCAAGAGGAAGGATGGGTTGTGAAAAGATAAAGAATACTGCCCCACCTGGTTTCAATGGATGGCCCATTAGCAGAATATCTCCCATGGAGATCAGGATCACTGCCCCCACCCTCAACAGATGGTGATAGAATAGACACCTTTGATCACATCCTGAATAGTAACCCAAGACAGGGAGTTATCTCACAGCCGGTTTTGGACACAGACATTTCCTCTCAGCTCTCATTCCTGCCACACCTCTTTGCTGGATGTCTGGTGGTTCCACACAGGGTGACCTGTCCTTCCAGAGGGACTGGTGTGTGTGGTGTGTCACCTGGGCTGGGGCCTGGGGTCTCCTGCGCTCTCAGCACACACTGACTCTGTTTGCCTTGTCATCTACCTCATCAGGGCCTGTTTAGATTCATGTCACATTCATTTTAATCAAAGTTCCATTTATTCTGATTTGCTATCTCACTTGTCTCTTATCTTTTCAGTCTTCAGATCTATTCACCTTCCTGAAAACCTTTCCCCTCTTCATTTCAAATAGTTTTTAGATCTGAAAACAATAAAATTTGCCTTCTTGCTATCATTGCTTCTCTTCATGCCCCTCAGGTCTGCTCCTGTGGTGTTCACTGTTTTGCAGAGAACTACAGACAAGAAGTCTCACTAGGCTCTGTGTTTTTTATTATTTTCATCTTAATTCCTCTCAAATTTCTTCTTTTTATTTTTCCTTTTGAATTTCCTCTATTAATCACTAAAGAGCTTATCTAACACCTCTTCTCAGCTGCCTCTTCATTGTCTTCAGAAAAGTCATGCACAACCACAGCAGGCATCATTTTTACATCATCCTGGTCGGGTATAAGGTTACATTCTGAATTCAGCTGTTGACATGATTTGAATCATAGTTCTCTTCTCAGTGCATGATAGCAGTCTTTATTAAAAAACAAACAAACAAAAAAAAAACCAAAAAAACCAAAAATGGAGCATCTTGAGAAGTTTTTTGGCTGTGGTTTTTCCCCAGTGCACCACAGCATGTGTTTAAGCATGCAGGTGCACCTGACCTCGTGCCTTGCTGTCTGTGTCCTCCAGTGTCATGTGCAGCAAAGGAGCTCCAAAATGAAAGTGTAATAATCATGTGATTGATGAGGAGTACATGGTGAAGCTGACATTTAAAGGAAAATAGGAACAATTTACCACAGAAACATTATGTTATTTAGCGATGGAGGACAGACGAAAGCCAAGACAGACAGATACAATTCTTCTAAAATGCTATCCACTTTGTTGGGAGCAATGGCAATATTGGATTCTTTCAGTGGCATTTGTCACTGTCAGAGGCAGGTCAGTAGACTAGATGGAGCCAATTGTGATCCATTATGACAGTGACTAAGACCCTGGGGACCAAAATATTCTTAGGGTTGCTTTGTATACAATTGTTATAAGCCCAACCTGTGCTGGGCACTGGCAAGATTCTGGTTTATCTTTAATATAAATGACCCACCTGCTGAAAACTGAAACAGTATTTTTGTATTCCTAACTCACTTTGAATTACACAATCTGTTTGCCTTCTTCATTTTGTGGATTTGGCTCATTCAAGCTCCTGCATTTCAATTGTCTGAAAGGTTGTGCACCTCTTGATGTGGGATCATAAATAGCATTAACTTTTTCCATGTAGGTGCTTTAATTGTTAAAAATATTTCTTAGAATTAATAATTATTAGCTATTTATAAGCAGTAATTCCTCTTATTAGCGTGGATATGCGCTTTTGGGGCTTTTTGTGGTTTTTTGAGGGTTTTTTGTGCGTTTATGTGAGCTTGCAAGAATGAGAAGCAGAGTCAACACTTCCTTTTTGATGCTGCTTCTGGCAGGTTTGTTTATATTGCTGGAACCTGAGTTCAGGTGGCATTTTGAAGGTATAACCTTATCCAAAGGTGAGATAGGTAGAGTTGCTTCCACTTGCTGCCATGGGTTCTGAGTGATCAGAGCTGCTATAGTCAGCTGTAATTGAAGTGTTTAGGCTTTGCTAAATATGGTTATCACCTGAGGGTGCTTGAAATACTGTTTGCATTTTTTATGGTCATTGGATTTTCCTGATTACCAGATGTAATAGACTTTTTATGCTACAATGCAACTGTTGAACATTTTAATTGGAATGCCATGTCAAATTTTTAAATTAAAAATCAAATACTCAAAGCACCAATGCATTTTTGATTACTAAAATTAAAACCTAATTGAATTCTCCCACCAAAAAATATCCTGTGTAAATTTAATTAGAGTAATGTAAAAAAGCTGATTTTTAAAACATATTATTTTTTAATTAGGAAAAATTTAAAAGGCAAATTAGTGAGTTTTAAATTTAAAAAAAAAAAAATATGGAGATTCCATTTGGCACAAAAAGAGGAGATCCAAGGCCTGTCTTCCTAAATGACTGTATTTCACAGGGCCTGAGACCTACCTGAATAAAATAAAGTGATGAAAATAGCCACTTCTCATAGAAACCCTACATACAATAACAGCACATTAAAAGACTACAGTGAAAAGTTAAAGTAGCTTTAAATTAATATTTGGATTAGGGTGCAAAGAGAGAGGTTAGCTAGCTATTTACAAATAATGTACAAGGTACATTGTGTTCAGTGACATCTTGAATGGCAGACAGCTCTGCAGCCAAGCTCTTGGCTGGATTAGATCCCATTCCCAGGTTTCTGCTCCCCTGATGTACTGCTGGATGCCCAACTCCAGGGCTCTGCATGGGAGACCAGGCACATTGCATTGCTCTGTGTTGTGTGATTGACCATGGGACACCCAGAAACACTCACATAGCATTAATAAGGGTGAAGAAATCATTGACAGCCTAGGTGGGCTCAATTTGGCCTTGTCAGGACATTTCCATTACCCATTGATTTTAGTTGTTTGTGGTTGCACACAAAGTGTCAGAGTTAGTGAGTTAGAACAGGTGACAAGGGCCCTTGGGAAAGCACACCATCATTAGGTAGATGGGAAATGATTGCAGCTCTACTTCTTCCTTAATCATTTTTCTTTCCTAAAAATGTGTACCGCACAAACTACCTCTCTATTTTGTGGCGCTGTGTAATTTCATGATACAGCAGTTAGGAGATAATTTGATTTAAAAAAAAAAAAAAGAAATACTAACTACAGCTCTCCGGAGACTCAGTGCTTGATGATATGCACTTAAAAGTAGAAGCAATAACAAAATGAAGAGGAATGGTGCCTGCAGGCTCTGTTCAGATCTGGGTTATCTCACTCTCTCACAGCTGAAGGCGAGCAGCCTGTGACAGTCACTCACAACTTGCTCTCCTCAACCTGAGAAGCTGGGGGAGACCTACCTGAGCAGAGCCTGCAGGGCGTGGACAGACTTCAGAACTCTCCAGATCATTCTCCTGCGCTCATGACCTGGAGCACGGTGCAAGTCCCAGTGATTACAGTAATTTCACAGTTATAAGCCGCACCTCCCAGGGTAGACCACGGGATTTGTCCATATATAAGCCGCACTTGGTTTTTGTTTTTTTTTTTTTTTAAGTGAGGATCCACGTGTAACAAAGTAGAAACAGAGTCGCTGCCAGCTGGGTTTGGTGTCAGGTGCTCAAGTTGCAAACAGTTTTCATAGACCAGCGAAGCCTTTAAAGGCAGCCCCAGGCGCCCTCCCGGCTGGCTCTCACTTCTGGGTTGGCATTTCACCGGGATTTGTCCATAGATAAGCTGCACCTGAATATAAGCCGCACTACTGGGGTAGGCTGGATTCTTCAATGAAAAGGGTGTGGCTTATAATCGTGAAAATACTGTACTCACTTTTGCCTTGGAAAGCCTTCCCTGGCTTTGAGAACAAAGAAGAAGGACTCTGCTCACAGCTGAGATGCTCAGCTGGGAAAGGGAAACTGAAACAAGAAAAATGTTTGGGTTTTTTGAATTTACTTTTCCTAAGCACAAAAGTGCAAAATAAGCTTATTTCTGTCCCTCTTATTTACTTGAACTGGAGAAACCATATTCTTTCCCATGACTACTCTGTTGCTGGTGGCATCTTTCTCGTCAAAAGATGAGATGGGAGAGTTTAAAATGTGAGTTTAAACTGTTCATCTCCCTTTTCCTGGGTAAGTGCCTTAACCAGTCTTGTATACTAAAGGGATTATGGACTGTCTCTCAACACACCTATACCAAGGAAAATTTAAGCAGGACTGTATTATGTAGGTAACTATGTGTTTTCTGATGCCTTAGAGGAGAATTTTTTTCCCCTGAAATTTGAACTTGGTGTCAAAACACAAATTCTGTTTTAGGTTCTGGTAGAGAAGGGGGGCTACAGGGGTGGCTTCTTCTTCTGCGAGAAGGTGTTGGAATTTTCCCTGCATCCAATAGTCTCTGCCAGCTCCAGGACTTGATGTTGACTAATCACAGATGGTGAGGGAATCCCTACCCAAGGCAGGAATCTCCATGCACACTCCAAGGAATGTTTTAGAAGAACTTTGGTTTTATTTTCTCTCTCTTGTCCCATTGAGCAGGGGAGTGATAGAGCAGCTTTGGAGGGCTCTGGCAGCCAGCCCAGATCAAACCACCACAGCCTCTGTCCCTAAGCCTTTTAACAGAAGTGACACAGGTCATACACTGCAATCCCATAAAATACTAACTCCCAGGTTTAGGAGAAATGGTCAAGGATACTGTGCCATCTATATCCTTCCCATGGTGACTTAATAGGCAAAGAAGCACTTGAAAATGAAGGAATGAAGAATGAAGGTGTGATTTGGCCATAATGTAGGTTAATGAAGATTCTTTTTCTTCAGATGTCAGTTTTGAAGTCACTTGCAATCAAACAATCTTGTTATCCTTCATTTCATTTCGTATTGCTTACTTAGGCAATCTGCTCTCTATAAGCTGTTATGACAACAACCCATTTGTTTTCCACTTATAACAGTTTACTCATTCCTCAAAGGCCCAAAAAATTTTCATTTTTTATAACAAAATGTGAAGTAGAAAATCTATTCAGAAAAGTAGCTTTTAAACAAATGTGAAAATCAAAGAGGCTGGGGAACAGCCTTTGAGATTCAGATAATAACATCAGGATGGAGAAATTGATGCATTTAAAGAGTTTGTGTGGTAGTTACTTGGTTTACCTTGGTGCAAACACTTGCCCTCTAGATAGCAATTGAAGATATTATTGCTTTCTGTTTACTTGATATTGCCTTCACAGCTGAGCCTTGTTAACATGCAGTCAACCAAATTAGTTCAAAGAGCTTTCAGATCTTCAAGGACATGTCTGTTTGCCCCCTTTCTGTGTTTTATTTTTTTTTAAAGTAAAATTAAAAACAAACCAAACTAAAACTCAAACAAACAAAAAAAACCCCACAGCAACAATATATGTTTGTATGAAACCAAAAACTGTCATTAGATAAAAATCAATGCAATCCACGTGAATCAAGTTTGTCAGGCACTATCAGGAGGAGAGAGGATTTGCAGCTCCCCTATTTTCCACCCCAAAGAACAAAACACACAGCCCTTCTTCTCTGAGATTATTGAGTTACTGCCCAGTGCACCTCATTCCTTCAGGAATCAGGATGCTGATAAGACCAGCAATTCATCAGATCCCACATTGCAAATCTTGTATGGCCAGCCCTGAAAGCATGGAAATGTCAATACTGAGAAAAAACAAAACCCTGCACATGGAAGGAGTTTGGAAGTGGAAAAGCATCTGCAAGGCATGCACTGGAAAAAATCATCCCCTAAGGAAGAAAGTTAAGCAGCAGCATGTGAAGGATCAGGACAGTGCATGAGTTTGGACACGGCTGAATGTGAGAGTCCTTTGGCAACCTTGTCCCCAGCTATTTAGAGCCACACTGACAGTCTGGTGTGATTGTGCCATATTTCAGTCGCCCTTCTCTGGGCAGCACCATCACTGGACATCTGCTAATGCAAGATTAACTCTCAGGTCATATTGGGTCCCCTCTGTGTGATGTCAGCTAATTTGCAGGTGAGTACTTCAAAATTAAATGGTCAGATCAGTCAAGTTTGGTAAAAAGCTGTTCTCAGCAGATACTGGTCAGAGTGACTTGCAGTGTCTGAAAAGGTTTGGGAGAATAGAGTTTGAACCAAATGAGTTAGGCAGAAAGTTATTGATCGCTATCTTAATTTGATGTTTGTGTAACGAAGGGGTATTTGTAATAGACTAATAGGAAGACAGGATTGTGACATAAACATTTCCAGCTGAAATAAAGCAAGGCAATTGCAGTTTGTCCACTGGGTTGATGCAATAATCTTTCATTTCAGAACAGCTGAGTTCTGCACCCCAAGTGTAGCCCTCCAGCAGATGCCTCTGGCAGCAACAAGAGCCCTCTTTCTGTCTGCTTAGAGAAGAAATGCTGGCAAATATAGGTTTTGCGGGGGGAAAAGGAAAAATTCTCCTGAAGTAGGGATACTAGGAATTGATTTATTCTTTCAGGTTATGGCATAGGAACACAGAATTCCTTTCCATTCTCCACATGGATATTGGAATTTATTTAGAAAAAAAAAAAGAAATCACAGAAACAAACAAGGTGATACATATGTATTTACACAGCAGAAAATCCAGATAATATATTGTGGTTTTCAACATTTGAAAAAATAATAATATGAATTATTAAGGTTCTGAACTTTTAGATCTCACTAAAATTTACTCACGATATTGTGACTTTTTCTTCAGCCATATTTATTCACAAAAACAAAATTAAAATGTATTAGTTTAAGTATGCTAGAAGACATTTTAAGAAATATCACCCTAAAAATAGTTTCTGATCACCCATCATTAATCTGTTAGGCAGAGCATCTGCCCAGCATCTATCTGGGATATACAAAATCTCAGCTCACATCCTCTCTCTAGCAGAGAAAAAATCCATGTCTAATGTTTCTGGGAAATATTTAAAAAGTTACAGATCTGATTTCTCTGCCAAAGGCTATTTTCTTCTTACTTTCTCCAACTGAAATCAAAGACAGTCTGGGTTTGATATCTGACTCTACCAGATGGGGTGCAAAATATAGCAGCAGAAACACACAACTCCTGCTTTTATTCAGGATATCCCAAAGGAACAGAACTCTCTAGCCTTGTCGTACAGAACTTTTTTGTCTTAAAGCTAAAAAAAAAAAAAAATCCCAGAGATTTCAAAATATCTAAAATATAATACTATTTCCTTTCAGTTGGGAAATATTTTCCCCCAAATGTTCATCCCAGAAATTAATAACCTTCCCCTACTGAGCAAACCTCTCAAATTTCCCATCTACCAAAATGTGGGGTACATGCTCAGCTTTATGTTGGAGGAAGAATGAGTCATACTGAAGTTAATTCCCTACTTTTGACTACGTAGAGTTAAATCTGTGACTAATTTCTTTGAGTGAAGCTGAGCTTTGAGCATGAGGCTAACCCCATTGCAGTGGCTTAACTGATGTTCTAAAAGCTTGGCATGCTCAGGAGTGTCTGACTACACTGGAAAATGGAAGGGGTGAAAGATGAGCTAATCCTAAAGCTTAAAAAAAATCTACCAAAATGTGCGTACAGAACACAGCACAGAGCAGTCTCATAACTACATTGTCAATAGACACCTCACAATAAATAAATTGAGAGTCAAGCACTGAAGAAGAGTTAACTTGAAGCAGCTATAAATAAATAAATTAGGAGCTTATGGTTTGCAACCTGGTCTTTTGTTCTCAACACTGGTGAGGCCAAACCTCGAGTGCTGTGCCCAGTTCTGGGTCCCTCAATTCAGGAGGTGCTGGATGCGCCCAGAGAAAGGAACAGAGCTGGGGAAGGGTCTGGAGTGCAAGTTTTATGAGAAACAGCTGGGGCAGATCCTGGGTGTTTAGCCTGGAGAAAAGGAGACTTGGGGAATGTATTGTTCTCTTCAACTCCCTGAAAGGAGGCAGCAGTCATTTGAGGGTCAGTATCTTTTCCCAAATAACAAGAGATAGAACCAGTAGAAATGGCCTCAAGTTGTGTCAGGGGAGGTTTAGGTTTGATATTATAAAAAAATCTTCACCTAAAGGGCTGTCAAGCAGTGGAACAGGCTGCCAGGGAAGTGTTGAACTCACCATCCCTGCAGATAATTAAGAGATGTGTAGAGAGGGTGTTTAGAGGCATGGTTTAGTGGTAGATAAGGCAGTGCTGAGTTAATGGTTGGACATGATGATTTTAAAGGTCTTGTCCAGCCTAAATGATGATTTGTGATTCTGAGAGGCCCTGACACACATTGAGTGTTTACTTACCCAAGTTGCAAATCACTGTTAATTTATGCTGGGCCTAGCTCTACACAATGAGGTTACTGAGGCAGTAACAATCTTTAATTGCACAGGGCTAGGTTAGGATGTTCAGAGTTGTGTATCAAACCAGTATTTCATTATGCTCCCAACAGTTCCCATGCTGTTAATACTGAACAGAGAAGGGTGAGGGGACCATGAAAAACGAGGAGTATGGACCTGGGACCAGGTATGGACAGGAACCAGGTAAGAGGGGATGGTGAGGGGAGGTGATGCCTCACTGACAAGACCCCAGTCTGGCACAGGAGGACCAGTTTCTAACTTTTGTTGAACTGGGTGATAGTAAAATGCTGTTACACCTGTAGCTGTAGTGCTTGATAAATGGCACAAAAAAGAGAGAAGAGATGTACTTTTGAAGCTTATCTTTTGGATTCAGGTATTTTGTTTTCCAAAGTGACTGACCCCACTAGTCCTATGTCTACAGTGGACTTTCATGAAACTGCTAAACTGCGCCTTTAAGCAACTATGCATGCAAATATATGAATTAAATGACCTGTCTTATTGCTACCCAGAGAGCTTTCAGACTTGGTCCTGACCCCAGGCAGTTTCAGGAGTAAGAGATCTTCTTGAATAAATCCAGTGGGCTGCATCAAGCCTTCACTGTCTTGCCTTCATGGAGGATTTCCAGTGGAATTAGAAGGGCAAATGTCAGCCTTTAACCCCTGTCTGCATGAGGTTTTGGGACATGATTCCTCCCAGTTGCTGGGAGCAGTGGGCTGGGCATGGTGGTACCTTGAAGGCTCAGCTCTGTGACACCCAGCCCTTCCATTGCTCTGGCACATCTGCAGCAGCTTTCTTTCACCAGTTCACCCTCAGCTTGCTTCCTCCCCCTCCATCCCATTTGCCAAAAATGTGCCAGCTCCAGAACAAAGGAATTAACAGGAGCAGTTTGGCTGGAGAGCTGCAGACCCAGCAATCTCTGGCTGCTCTCTGTGGCTGTGCTCTCTGTCATGTTCCATTTCATATTTGCATAGCTGTGAGTATTTGCTCTTTCATCACTGCTATACACAGGCTGTAATCAGTTCATTTTATGGCTGTCTTCAGCTAAATTCTTTGTTGATTTTAACATGACAGAAGTTGAAAAGATTACATATTATAAATAGATAATTAATATATCAGCACAGCTTGTTGCTCTCTGTCTCTCCATCTCTTTAGGAAAATCGGTTTTAATGTTTCCTCTGCCTTTCTGTCCTCCATGTAAACTGCCTGAGAATTAGAATGAAGCTTGACAGCTTGATTAAAATTTCACCGGATATGTTTCTCTTTCCATAGTGGATTTCTCTGTTTTGAATAAATGGGTCATGTGTAAAAAATGAAATCACAGTTAATTTCCAAGTAGAATCATTTTTTCCTAATTATACTTTTTGTTGTTGTTGTTGTTTAGTTTTGGTCATTGCTTGGGGATATGTTTATATTCTAGGATCTTCATTAAACTGTACATGAGCATTTCATAACATTGGTGAAATTATCTTCTGAATGTCATTTGGGGAAGAGATGCACCATTTTCATTTTTTGAATGGTAAGCTGAGGCACTAGGTTGATTCACTTGCAGATGAGTTTAGAAATAAACTGCTGCCCCATGAGATCCCAGTCATCTCCTGAACAACCTTGTACTCCCAATCACAATATTCACAGCCAGCACACCAGAGAGCAGCAGCTTTTCTTCAGCTTGAGGAAATCTTAGCAATTGTTCCATAGATAAAGGAAATTTAACCTCCTAAGTCTGCTTCTATAGTTACCATCTATAAATCTTGTGAAAGTATTTGAGGGATCCTGAGGTCTTGTGACCATAATATGGAACTAATCACACGCCACTTTCTGGGGTTCACAAAGACTTTTTTGCAGCTTTAAATAGGGAGAAGACATAATGCATAAATCTGAGAAGGGATGCAGAAAATAGGACAGGGATACATCTACACTCTTTTTATAACCCGAAAGTCAGGTCACTTTGCAAATTCTGTGCTTGTCAGTATGAAAATTTATTTATTTTTCATACTCTGGTTTGGGAACACTAATTAGTGTGTGGTAGCAGTAACTCCAATTTGTTTGAGAGATCCAAGGGGAAGCAGAGGGACCTTAAGTGCCTGGAGTACTGAGGATATATACTGAGGTAGATTTATCAGGACCTATGAATCTAAGTAACATACTAAAATCTTTCTATGACCAAGATCTATAAAACAAATAACCCTTGGCTGAAAAATCAAAAATTAATCAGTGGCTGGACACAGACAGTACAATCTATGGGGATGAGGAACCATAACTCTATTTCCCTGACTGGTGAAGGTGTTTGGGGAAGGGGTCCCAGCATCATTTGTGATGCCATCCTTCTCCCTATCCATCCCTGCTGGGCATCCTTCTCCATGGCACAGGGCTCTGGAGGTACCTGGCAGAGACACAAAAGGCCATGCCTGATTTTATCCACAGCCAGCTTTTCCTCGTGGTGGAATCTCATTGAGCTGAGACACAAGTGAAATAGAAGTTTTTCTCTCAGTTTATTTTCCTTGCAGAATACAACATGTCAACATCCAAAGATAGAACAAAAACTGCATGAAAAGGACCTCAGCTGAAGAGTTCTATATAGAATAACAGAAAAGGGATTTCAACATGGGAAGTATGTAGCACCTGAGAAAAGTTAGCAGAGAAACTGTCCTGTATTTTCCTTCACACATGGCAGGATCCCCAAGACAAAGCTTTCACCATCTTGAGCAACTTTGTTGTAGGAATTGTCAGGATTTAGTTTCAACTGACTAATTTTCTCCTTTTGGGAGTCAAATTCTGTCCAGAATTACAACCTGGCTAAATCTCCTTTCAGTGATGCAGTAGCTAAATAGCAGTGAGGATACATTGACCTAACAGGCTGTGCCTGCAGGGTGCTTTGAATACAGTGTCAGGAGTCTTGACTTACATCCTGAATTCAACATTTCTAAAAATCCATACATAACATTTGCATTTATGACACTTGAACTGAGTGCATATGTATTGTAGAACAATGTTCAAATATATTTTAACTTTGCTGGTAGGTCCTTTATATAATATAAAGTGATATAAAATGTCCAGTGTAAATTGTGATCAGTCTTGATAGATTTTAATTATATTTTGTAGCAGTTTTTCAAGGATTCTTCTGTAAGAAGAAATTTTTTAGAATGCAAGTGCACAACTTTGCTGTGTAAAAGCACACTGTGTGAATTCCTGGTTTAAGGAAAGAATCCCTAAATGCTGCTGCATAATATCACTCATGAGACACTTTGAAAACTTTGTTTTCTCTTTAATGAAAAAAACATTTCAAAAAGAATCTCCTGAAAGGAACCTGCATTTTTTGCTAATGCTTTTTGCCTCTGTTAGCTATTCTGCAAATCTCTGATGCACTGTAGTTCAATAAATAGGCAACCTTCTCTGTTTTGCATTTTGATTCTTTTGCCTTTAATGTAAGATAAAACAGCCAGATTAGTAGGAAGAGAATTTCTAAAGGTTCCTGGAAAAACAGAGAAAAAGGCAATAAATAATTTTCAGTAGTCATATTAAAATACAAGCAGGAAAGGCTTTTTTGATGGTTCTCAAGCACTTGTAAAATATGCTGCAAAGATGTTTTTTCCTTAAAATAAAAAAGCACAACAGCTTTTCTGGATGCGTTTTAAAACTTCAGAACTGTCTTTGCTGTACCATGATTCACAGTGATGATGAGAGTAAAATATTGCAAAGTTTTCTTTCAAAGTGCACTTTAAATTCTCAGTACCCTTTACATCTTCTACATTTACAATGGAATTGAAGGCTAGCCTAGTTTATAGAAATGGTCAAAACTTGGAATTGCTTTTACAGAAGAAACTGAAATATTTTGACATTCCTTTTGTCCTAAATCAAGGAATGAAAAGTGCAAAATTTTGCACAAAACTATTACATTGGTTAAAAACATCCATTTGGAAATATCGAAATGCTTCATTGAAGAAATTTGTTTAGAGAAGGTTGAAAAGCTTCACCTATAGCTTGATTTGGATAAAAGATAATGATAAAGATGGAATGGAGAAACACAATAATAATTAAAAGACCCTGCTCTGATTACACAGGAAGGGAACACCACTGATAAATTCCCATTGAGTAAAATTTATTGGAGCAGGACAGTGTGAGAGTAGGTTTGGCTATCTGGAAATGCATTCTTCACAAATCCTGTGAACATTAGAGGTTATTTGTCCTTTATATTTGGGGATTAAAACACTGAAACACAAAACATTGAAAATTATAAATCAAATACTCATCTTAGGTGAAGCCTTCTCTTGAGCTGTAGCTGATGTCCCTACAACAGGTGAGATGCTTCTTTCCGTATTGCTATATTTTCACGACCATAAGGTGCACCAGATTATAAGGCGCAGTATCAGTTAACGAGAAAGTCTCAAACTATTTTCACATAGAAGGCGCACCGGATTATAAGGCGCACTTTTTTTTTTTTGCAATGTTGATCTGTGCATGACTTTTGCAACTTTTACTGTAAAATTGGGAGGGATGGACCCGAGGGATGTGTGCATGCCTGCTCACAGTCATTGGATTGCGAGCTTCATGTTTGTTGCTGTGCAATGTGAAACATAAATTTTTTTGAGATCCCTTCAATACTCAAGGTTCATATAAAAGGCGCACCGGATTATTAGGTGCACTTCCGGGTTTTCATCAAAGTTTAGGATTTTTCAGTGCGCCTTAAAGTCATGAAAATTTTTTAGTCATGAATATTTTTTTAGCAGTAGTAAAATGAGAATTGTATGAATTGAGTTTGGTTTTTGGTCTGCTGTTGTTTTCTGATGTTACCATGGCAAAAGATGTGCTCTTGCAATATTTCATTCGCCTTTCAGAAAAGGAGGGAACAGTTGTGAATTTCTGTGGGTCTCACCTGATGAGCCATGGCCTCTGGCACCTCTCTCATGCCAGCTCACACCTTGGCCCTGGATGAGATTGGCCTGGAGCCTGCCTCCTGTTACACCTCTGGCATTTTGGAGAGAGAGCTTGCCAGTCCTACAGCCCTGCTGGGAGGTCCTGCAGCTTGGGACTGCCAGGGGACATGCAGGTCATGGTGGCCTTAAAGAGCAGGATCTGCAGCTGAAGTGTCTCTTCCCACTGAAAGGAGACGCTTGTTACACCGCCCAGAAGTACTGGGAGAAGAACAGGTTTGTTCTTCATCCATGAGCTAAAGTTCTTGTAACGTTCCTGTTCCTCAACTATATGAAAATACAATACAGTAACAAATAATTCCAAAAGTTGAAAGACCTCATGGCATAGTCTACATTACAGAAATTAAAATATTATTTATTTTCCCATTATATAGTCAAATTTAGTTTTAAAATGGGCGTGCTGCCATACTAAGACTGGTAGCTGGTTAAAGAAATGTTAAATCTATGTGAAGTTTAAGACTGTGACACATTGCAGAGAATTCCAACTACAGCAGGAGCCCAGCACAGACAAGTCTTGGTGCTCACTGCTGCTGTTTTGGTGAGGTAACAGGCAACCATTGAGCTGACAGCATGGCATGTAAAAGATAATTAAGCCTTGTAATTAAGGAGATATTAAGTGCATAATCACATTTATTCATTTAATTAAGTTTGGCAAGTTTGTCCTATGACGTTAGATATCAATTGCTAAAGACACCCATTTACATTTAATAGGCGTAATTTCTGACTTGCCTTATTTTGTTATTTGCCAAGTGAACACCTAGAGAGCCCTTTTAAATGGATTAAGCAGGAGTATACGCTTAATACATTACAAGAGCATAATGGTACTTTTATTGCTCATTACATTTTGAGTTAATTATGTAGCAACCAGGTTTATGTTTTATTATATCAAACCTCAATCTGTGGGCTCTTACAAGTAGTCTAAGGAAAGGAAAACAACTTCAAAACGTACTGTGTGAGATGTCTTTCAAATGGATTTTCTTCAGTAAATGCAGAGCTCTGCAGGTAAGAGAAAGCAGGCAGCCAGTGCTGGGTTCCTCCAGAGCTAAACACAGCACTTGGAAGCTCCTATTAAAATTATGTTGCTGTGGAACTTCCTCATTTCTCAGGAAGAAGACCACATTTTCTTTCTTTTCTACCCAAGTTTTATTACATTTTAATTCTTCTTTTTCTCTCCTATTATTTTTTCCTCTGAGCAGCTAAAATAATCAATGTTTCTTGCTGTAGGGACTAGTCTGACCTGGGTTAATTCTTCTTATCAAAACAGCTATTGGAAAGTTTGATATCTAAAGAATGTTCCAGAAAAGGGAATGCCCAGAAAGGAGTGTTTTTGCCCTAGTCATCTTCAGCATCTCTTGGAATAGGAAGTCCTTCTCTCCTGTATGGAAGAAACCCTAAGTAGGCGAGTTGGGGTATATGGTTTATATTAAGACAGTAAAAGTTAATGCAGAACAATCTTCTTTGCAGACTAGTGGCAATGAGATATGGGCACGAAAGAGAGAAAGCCTGATCAGATCTGTCTCTGGGAAAACAGAGTGAGATTCTAACATCTATCCACGGGCTCCCTAGTTATTCTTTCCCCATTGATTTCATTAGGTTTTAGATTAAGTCGTTATGTGTTTCATTTGCTTTGAATTTCCTCAAACCATGTGAACTAGACATGGAATATGGGATTTGAAATGAAGTTTCAATGTCCTGCACTCCTGGTGACACTGGGCTTGGGAATGCTGCAGGATGCATGAGATAATCAAGCAGCTCTAGAAGTTTGCTGTAGTAAAAGCTGCAGTGAAATTCAGAGAATATACTCAATGAAAAAATAGATTTCTAATTTCTACACATAAACATTTATGGCTTCTTTTGTATAGCTGGAAAAGAAAGCACTCATTTTCAGAAATAAACTTCCCATGTGACTAATTAAATAAATTATTCAAGTGTGTGCAATTCAGTGATATTCCATGGGGATGTATTTTATGGGACAAGTATCAGGAAGAATATATTTCCAGTTTAAAAGTCTGTAAGCGTGCAAGACTAGACTGAATTATTTTTTTGAGGCACTGAACCTCTGATTTCTAATTGTGATTGACTGCCTTTCTGAAACCTTTTCTCCTCATTTTAGACATGCATCTTTTTGGTGCAACATGTGGTAAACTCAGTGGCCCAAATTTCTTTATTAAAAAAAAAACATTTGCCACATGTTTGTACATACCTGACAATACTGAGGGAGATTTTTCACAATGAAAAGCAAAATTGTAGAGTCTCTTCCAACTATAAAATGACATGTGAACGCTGAAAAAATCTTAATGATGCCCAGCACACGGAGTCCCCCTCATGTAAGCTTTTGTTGGATTAACCTTCAATCCAGAATTTAATGTTATCTGATTAGGTGTGAACAGAATTTTCAATGAAGCAGAAAACAGGACAGATGAGAGTTAAATAGTGAAGTTAAATAAAGATAAGGGCAACTGGGTCGCAAAGCCAAAAAAATTCCATTTGAATAATTCCAGTGTAGCAATTTTAATTCTGCTAAACTGAATCTCTTGGAAATGTAACCAAAATTAACTTTTCTATCTCCAACTAGCCTGGGTTTTCTTTTGTAAACTATTTAAGATTTTATTATGTTCTATGAAAACAATCTCTTTGAATTTATTCTAACCACATCTTTATTATCGTGCCTGGGATTCAAATACTGAAACATTTCAAAATGCTTTTGTCAATATAGAAACACAATTGTTTTGATCTGCTCTCTGTCAGGACTTCCACCAAAACCAGTGCTTGGCTTTGACTCAGATTCCAGAATCCCACCTGAGTACCAGCCCACAAAGGGGAGCTGTATTTCATGGATTGATTTGGAGGAGACATTAATTCATTTGCAACCTGCACAATAAAACATGATTGTACAATGGAATGCATGGGAACCCTGGAACAACATCATGTCTGATAAAAATTCCTTTAATAGCATCTCTTGATGTCAATTTATACCAACCAAGAATATGACCATATCTTCCCTTAGGAGGAAAAATTACACTTGCCAGTGGACAAGTGATTTCATCAGAAGGTTTTTTGGAAGGGTCTCCATTGTGCAGCTCCCTCAGGTAACACAGGAGTGAAAATGAGGTGGCAGAGGCTTGACCATTGCCTTGTTACCTGAGGAAGTTCACAGAGTCTCCTGCCAGTCTGCAATTGTGCCAGCCTGCTTCCTCCCCTCTTGCCAGACATGACTTCACTCAGTAATTTCCCATTTCTTTTGATGACCTAAAACTTTTCTGGCAGGGGAACCATAAAATGAGTGAGCTTTCCTGCATCATCCTTAGTG
Organism: Sialia sialis; assembly: GCA_009812075.1. NCBI lineage: Eukaryota > Metazoa > Chordata > Aves > Passeriformes > Turdidae > Sialia > Sialia sialis. The sequence goes on along the minus strand of VRYO01002775.1, from coordinate 4,188,543 downwards.
GAATCCTCGGGAGTAGCACGTTATCATTGCTGCTAATGCCTCAATCTCTCTGAAAAGGAAGCCCTCCCTGAGCTCAGAGTCACTGCATTGTGACCTTTGTGTTTCAGCCTGGCTCAGCCATCCCTCAGTGAATTCTGCTCCTCATGCCAGATCTCGATGACTATGCCCACATCACCTGCCAGGATCCTCTCCCTCATCTTCCCCTCCAGCTCCTGTGACTGCATTGATGGACTCTGTCTCCACTGGCAGCGCTCTCCTGGATAACTTTGCTGCCTTCCTCCACTTTCCTAGGGACAGAACAGCAGGAAAAGAGACTTCCAGGTTAGGAACAATTTTTCAATCCTGTTTTTACTTCCTGGAGCTTGCTGGTCTATTTTGATTATGTGAATTTAAACAGGGAAAAGCGGTGACAGAAGAAGTTATGGTCATTCTGATCTTAATACCAGTATTGTAATAAGCAATACAAATGGCAGAGGAGGAGCACAAAAATGGAAATGAGAGGAAGTTTTTCAAATAGCTTAGCCAGTTGTTATGCCCAAGAACTGGATATGTTCTTGTGGTGGCTTTCAGATCCCTTCAGTACTCATGTTTCCTCAAGACCTGGTTTTAAGTCTCCTGAAAATGTCTGTATGTATAAGACTGGTAGAATACATGGGACATGGGAATGAATCTAGATCACATTATTTGTACATTCTGCTCTCTACAATTTCCCCAAGGCAGGGTTAGAACAATTACATTTGCACCTAAATCTTCTTTCTGATTTTAGTGTAGTTGAAGATCTGTGGTTCTACTTGTTTTTTAAAGCTCTTCCCTGGACATACTTTCAGCTTAAGTCTTAACTGGTACACAATGATAAATAGAGGTCAGCTAGCAAACAGAATATTGTCAGCATTATTATCTCTTGGCAAAACAGTGACTTCTTTGGCCAGCTGGAGTTTGTGTGACATGATGTGTGACATCCTTAAATAAATAATCTGTGGTTGGCAATAAAATTGTCCTTATAACACCAATAATTGTGCAGTCACAGCTCAAGACATTTTGGGTTAGAGAAAGAAATGAATTTATTGAAAAATGATAGGAAGATGATATTTAAAATTCAACACATAAATATTCAGTTTAAATGGAAAAGGACAGTGATCTATCTGGCTGCTGCTGTTTCTAGATCAGGGACATTATTTGCATCCTTTATTTTGCTGATGCTGTTCAGCTCAGAAAGAATGTACTGTAATATTGAACTGATAAAATGCTTGGTGTAAAATTGAGAAATTTTCACGGTGACTGGACAGCTGCTGACAAAAAATTACTTGGAGCAGAATATCAAAAGTTCTGTGATAGCTTGCGGTAGGTGATGGGAGCTGTTCCCTGCCTCAGCATTTGTACACAGAACTGACAAACTGTCACTCATTTTTACTGCTGTTCCACTCATTTATCCCCCTTTTTTATTTTTTTCCAGTTACTAAGTAGTTTTTAGCTGTTATGACCACTGATAAGACAATATATCATTTTGGGTTCCCATTTTTTTTCTAAATCTTCACTAGTGACATGGAGAAATCTACTTGCTTTTCTCTAGGTTATCTGTTAATATTGCCAAGGTCTTTACTACCAAGGACCAGCGTTGTAGAGAAAGGAATCAAGTCTGAACTGTATGAATATATTATGTTCAGATGGGATAGGATTCTTCTTATCAAAGAATATAATTTAAAAGTCAAAGAACATAATTTAAAATTCAAGGATGATTTCTCAGTCCCTAATCTCCACAGCTATGCCTAATAAACTTATATTTGTCCATATTTAGTGATTAGCTTGCTGCCTGGCATGGATTTGCTCTGTACATGCCAGTTGTGGCCAATGGGCAGAGCACAGACCAGCAACAGCTCCAGTTCTCATCCTTTCCTGGCTGTGTCCCCCTTTCCTGGGAGATCTTCTCTCCATGAGCTGCTCCGTGCCACTGCCTTCAGAATTTGTACTATGCCTGGATTTTGCGAGGAAGGACAGGAAAAGACCAATAGTGGTGACAAGGAAGCTGGGGTAGAAGTGCCATTCGGCACAAGCCTGGGGTGAGCGAGTCTGGTGTCGTCTTGGAGCAGGTTGGAGCAATCATTGAATTAGAGCACAGTGGAACATACCCAGTGCTGAGAAATCGCCCTGCAATTTTCTACAACTACCTCTCAACAGCAAAATCCTGCACATTGTGTGTGATCTTACATACAAGCAAGAGGAGCTGCATGGATGGTTAAAATCTGTTGCCTTTGTGCAGCAAACTGCTTCATTTTGAGTAAACCTGGGCATATAAATTACAGGGAACTGAAATGATGATGAAGAGGCCAAATTGAATTCCTGTGCTTTTCTTCATCTTACAACATGAGGCTTGAAGGCAAAAGTAATACAGCAATCTGAACTGAAAATAAATAACTGAAAAATGTTCATTCTATTATATTAGAATTTAAATCAAGCTGTACATATGGTAGGGGATATCAGTATTGCAAGTGAGATTTTTTTGATTTTTTTTTTTTCTGCTGTTTGTTTTTGGTAGTTTTTTTTTTGTTGTTGTTGTTAGATTTTTTTTGTGGGTTTGGTTTTGGTTTTTTTTGCTAACTGATTAGGATGGTTTACTTAACAAAAAATTATTTCTTTTTTAAAAAAGAAAAGATCACTGTGCTGAAATATCATGAAGGAAGAACTAGGCAGCTGTATGCCGAGTTTCACTGAGCACTGTGCAGACTGCCAGAGGTAACAGGGATTCAGAAGACAGATCTTTGGCTGGTGCAGTTCTTTCAAGGGAAGTGTTAGCACAGCAGGCAGATGCCCAAGTGCTGCCTGAACTGAGATTTAGACAACTGAACAGGAAAACTGCTAGACATGACATGAGAAATTGCTGGATATGACAAAGAGCAATGTCAGAAGCTGACAAAGTGATGGGCTGGTCCATGGAGGATGGCTGTACTGTACAGGGAGTTCAGGGGGGGGTGTGCAAAAAACAGTGGAACTTCACCAAGAAATTGAATAAATGAGATTTTGAGTGGGTCAAATCTTTTAAGTCCAGCAGTAAATAAATATCTGTATCAGTAATAACACATAGGAAGTACCAGCTTTGGGTATGGATGTAGGAAAACAGGGTCCAAGGCACAATAATTATTTATGGGCTGTGGCTGGAGTGGAGAAATGGAGATATGTTTCAGATATTTCAACAGTTGTCATTAGCTGCTGAAAGAAAACATGCACATACAAAATCAAAACCGCCAAAGATTTAATTTGGGATTGGACATTAATGCTAGGGTGATGTCACAGCACTTAATCAGACTTTGCTCTCTGACAGCAATTTAAAACTTTCCAGTCTGCTTCAGGGGCTGGAGCACAGGTTGGGTGAGCACACTGCTACTTTTTTTGACACAAGGCTCCTGAAAGGAAAAGAAACTCTGAGGAAGAGAACCAAGGGAAATGTGCACAAGCAAGATTATAGGAATAAACTCTGTGGGAGGAAATGAGGTTAAGCTAGAGATATTTTAATTTAGGCATGTCCCTAAATACCTTGTTTAATTGTACAGGACAAAGTCCAGGAAAATATTCAAACATCTCAGTAACACAAACTCATGCTTTCATTTATCTCCTTCAATCTGGCTTGAGTCTTTTTTTCCATCTTCTGTAAAAGGCTCAGCAGAAATGTCACATCTCTCTCCTCACAAGTGTTTTGATTATCTAAACAGATCCTGAAGCTGGAAGGTGCAAGTGGCCAAATGCACCTCTTCAAAATGCAGATTATTACAGTGAGAGTTATGTTAAAGGACACAGGGTAAGGTGCTGAAATTATGACACAAAGCTCATGATGGATTTTCTTTCTAGGAAATTAATAGAGCTTAATTGAGGATTGAAACTATCATAATGCAACATTTGGTGAAAATGAAAAATCTCTGGGTTTGTATGTTCAGGCAGCTAATGAAGATATCTGTATGGAATATGTATATGTATATTAATATTTTTATTTAAAAAAAGGAAGTAAATAGAGATGAATGTTATAGATTAATGACCTGATTTGAAGTTGTTACTATGTCATAACTAAAAGTTCAGGATCTGTAAGACTTCTAAATTGCTAGAAGTGATATGGCTAATCTTTCCTCTAACATAAAACTGGACATCCTCTGAGTCATGGAGTTAACAGCTTTGACTTTCTGGGACTGTAAAATTCTGAAAACAGTACTCAGAAAGCATTAAACTGGGCTTTTCATGAGAGAGTAAGGATAGGAATCCTCTTTGCATTCCATACTGAAAGATCATTGTCTATTTGACTGCCTCACACTTTCAATTGCCTGGGCTGGCCCTCTTTTTTGGTCTGAAGCTCTCAGGCAGAGCTGCCATGTGCTGCTGAGCAATAATGCTTCAAGCAGTGCATGAAACAGCCCCTGCTCTTGCTCTGTCAAGTGCTTTGGGGAAGAGCAGGGTTACACACAACTGAGGAATGATTGTGAACAGTGTCTTTGGTTTTGCACTCCTCTTGCTTATCCTTTGAATGGGCTTGGTTCAAAGCTGCTGGCTGTATCAGCCAGGTAGTACAGCTGAGCAGTTCTGCTGTTTCACGCTGCCCGAGAAGAGAAGCACCTGAAACAAAAGCTCATTGTGAGTCCAACATCATGTGTGCAGTGTCTCTCCACTGACACATCAAAAACTGCCTGTGCTTTATCGCTGCACACACTCTACAAGAGAAATATTTGATTTGATCTAACAGGCAGTTGTATGAATTGTCAGGTAAAACACATAAATCCTCCTGGGACACCCCTGTGCTTTGCTTTGAACTCTTTCAAGTCACCGTTTATTCAGGTAGTTTGATCTAAACCTTCTCCTTTTGTATGTCTGGAATGGCTTACCTGTTTGTAACTCTTCATTAAAACACTTGTCTGCTTGGATTGATCATGGTCTCTTCCACTTTTCTTTTATCTGTTTATATATCTGAACATACTGGTGTATTTGCACTACAAAAAGCAATGCAAAGATTGGTAAATTATCAATCAATGTCTTCAATAAGTGGCCTAAAAATACCTGAGGCAAATCCATTTCTTCCTCCCACAAAGAGAGCTTTTGTCCACAGCATTTCATCAATAGGATCTAATTATGGTGAAATTTTTTCTTGGCCATTGTGTGGTTTGATATCTGAATTTACAGATATCAGTTATTAGGTATAAGAAAAAAAGATTTCAGATTTTTTATTCCTAACCCAACCTTCTCCAAACCCACCCTATGTAGCCCACAACAGGATTTGGGATAAAATATTGCCTTAGGAGAGAAGTGGGAAAAAAACGTTGTCTGGGTAAGTTGAAACATCCATGACAGGTGACATTACAGTGTCACATTTATGATGCTGTTCTTTCCTATTGTTGTACAGGTTGGAAGTATTTAACATATTTAACAAGCCCCTTTTGCCATCCTTTTTGCCTTATCCCAGTGATCATTGCCTACTTTATTTTAGCTGAGACAAGCAATTTTTCCCCTAGGTTCTCTTTCATTCAAAATACTGATTGGTCTTCTGGAGCAAATTAATTTTAAATAATTGTGTAGGTTCAACTCTTTCTGTGTAAGCCTGGGTGATGCAGCATTACCTGCAATAGTCAGAGTTGCTGCCTTACTCATGTCATTGTTTAATATATTCTGTATTTCACACTGAAGGGCACCTTGCCTTGGAAACTGCCTCTGTGCTCTCAGATGAAAACTAGAATACAAGCAAGCAAACATAAAGCTGAAGAGACAGCTTCAAAAATTGCAGCTCCAAGAGCTTTTAAATAAAGACCAGACTGGCACACTCATGTTATAGAAAACCACATTAAAACATACTAATTGCAGGCTACTCTTACTCCTTGGACTTCCACAAGTGCAGGAAAGGATCTTTCTCAATCAAGCCTTGTCATATTTTGTCACTCAGTATTTCATCTCATCTTGCTGAAGGATTGTTTATAGAAAAAATAGATTTATCTGTGGTTCAGTAGCATTTAGCAAAACATTGGGCAATAACCAAAGTCCTCCCATATAATCAAATAATCAAAGCAAGACTAAAGTCATGAAGGGCTTTACATTATTAATAGTTCAGCTGTTATCAGTGTTTACTTTGTTATCAGAAATATTACTAGTTTTCCTCTTAAAATGACAACAAATAATTCTTTGAAAATAGCTTGCTTAATCACAGGAGGTTTACCTGGATTTCTACAAGGACATTTACAGACACTGCATACCCAAGCAATTTGTACTAAAACAGCTTGGAAAAAAATGCATTTACATGACTATTCCTTATGCAATAAAAATTACTTCTGTATAATTTTTTTTTTTCTTTTTCTTCTTTTTTCTTTTTCTTTTTCTTTTTCTTTTTCCTTTTCCTTTTCTTTTTTTCTGCATAACTTGTAAACCCAGAAGGCATTCAAGAAGCCCATTCTGCACCCAAGTTATTTTGTCTTCTGAGGAGGATGAGGTGCCAGGCTGCCATCCTGGGAACCTTGTGACAATAGAATAGAAGGCTTTATCACCAATGTGTAGAAGTGAGTCCAGCTGATGCCCAGCAGACCACCTCACAAAATAAGCAGTTAAGTAGCTTGGTTTCACTCACCCAGCACCGCACTTGCATGGGAATGTTCTCACTGTAAAAACCAGAAGGGTACACAATGGTGAATTTCTCCAGACCAAAGCATCCAGCTGATCTCCCCAGCTGAAGGGATGGGTGAGCTCTGGCGCAGACACTGCCAGGATGACATCCTCTTCACAGAGGTGCTGCCTTGGTCAGAGGTCTGGGGCACTCCTTGTCACTGGCTCTCCCCAGTGCTGGATGAAAACCTCATTTCTCCCCTTGCTGTGGCCCTTGGCAAAGCCCCCTCCTCCCTGTCCCTTACTGCAGCAGTAGAAGGATGCAGCCCAGCTCACCACACTCTTGCAGTATTGCCTGTTCAACTCCTATGGATAATCTGTTTTAGAGACAGAGGTAGGGTTTGGCCATGAATTCCACATTTTTGTTTCAAAGAGCAAGGTTACTCTGTTTTGCACTCTGGAATCAATTAAGTTTAAAAAAGCCAAACCAAACAACCAAAAAGCAAAGCAAAACAAAATGAAACAAACCCTGATTAATATTCCAGCCATCTATTTGATGGTTATAAGAATCCTCTGTGCACATATTCACACTCACTCTGTCCCAGGCAGCATTGGCCTCCAGCTCGCTAGAGGCCTGCATATAGATCATATTTCTCTTCAAAAGCAAAGTATGATTTTCTTTTTCTTAGGCAATGCTAAGGAGTATTTATTGTTCTCCTTGAGAAAGAAGGGGGTGTGTGTGTGAAATGCAAAGAGAGGTTTCTGGAAAAACCCTGGTGTCGTTAAACTAATGCTGCCGTGCATTACAATGAAATGCCCTACTGGTGGAAGTATGTGACATTCAATACCCAGCAAATTCATTGTTATTACTGTACACTGAATGTCAAATGAATTCATAATGGTGCTGCATCGAAGGTAAAATATTGTCTTGGATTCAAACAATGCAGTTCCATTGAAAACTCACGCCATTAGGGCAGTGGATGGCACGTTCAGAGCTCTGCTGACGGGATTCTCAGTGCTCCTGTTAACTCACTTATAAAAACAAATGGCCCAGGAATGGGAGCATAATCCAGAGCCACATGAGGTCAGTGTGGGTTTTTCCTTTTACATCAATAGCTGAAGATCGAGTCCGCAGGGTGGAGAGGGGAGGAAGGAAGGAAACAATGTTAGAAGAGAAATCAGTGAAGAAAAACTCTCCATCACTCTTCCCTCGGGTATTTTTTTCATAACAGTTTTCTGGCTGGATGTAGCATTCTGTAAAGGGGAGGAAAAAACCCTACAACAGCAACTTGCTACTGCAGGAAAAGGACAGAATGATGTTAAAATCCATTGCTTAGCACAGCTAGAGAATTTAATAAAATCTGTTTCCGTTCATTTGCTTATGCTCATCATGACTGATGAGTCTTGGGGACACTCTGGAAAGGAGGAACTGCTCTGTGGTGTGCATATGCAGAGCTCTGTTGGGACAATTACACCTGTGAGAGGGACTTACTCAGCACCTCCACGTGGGAGGAGTGCAGTGTGTACAGAGTACCCAGTGGAGGTTGAATAGGCATTGACTCTGAGAGTAAAAGTGTTTGGAACTAAGTTTATTCTTTTCTGCTGAAAAGAGAGACTGGTAGGTTACCCTAGATGATTTAGAGCAGTTTGCTCTTTGTGCATTATATCATCAAATGGAGTGGGAAATTATCTAGATTGCAGTGGAATGATTTTCTTCTTTGCTTAAGAATATGGATTGCCTCATGAACTGTTGAAAAAAAAAGTTCAGCAGGAAAAATAGGCCCAGATAGAATTTTTACAATTTCTGATTTTCTTCCATCAGTCTCTTCATTTGCTTTTAAGAGTTTTTTCTCTCCTCTATCTACTGTCTCTATTCTTCCAGTGCCATTTTCCTTTTACACACTTTTCCGGGGCAAGCACATGGGCTGACTTTTTATTTCCCTCTCCCCTTCAGTGAAAATTTTAAACATCTCCTTCCTAGTTTGTTCTCTCCCTTATTGATGTTCTCTGAAGTCTCTTATTGTGGTTTTCTCTCAGCACTTCATATCTATAAAACATGAGTCACAGGTGGGAGGGGGCTTAGCTGGGCTGTGCAGTGTGAAGAGATGACTCCATCAAGAGCTGAGACATTGGCTCACTTTATGTAATTCTCACACAGCCTCCCTCTGTTTGCTGCTTCAGTAGGAGGCCAAGTGTTTAGAGACCAGCCAGTATTAGACTCCACTTTTCCCTTCCGTGATGGAGACATTGTCTGTGGCCTAATTTCCCTCAGCTATTAAGGCAGAGGACCAGAATCTGCTCTCCATGGCATCCTGGTAAATCTGGGATTGTTTCATTGTCTTCTCTGGAATTATGTGAGTTTTATCCTGATGAGAAACAAGACAGAACTTAGCCTGGAAGTGAAGTAGATTGTGAAAGATGAAGCACTCGTTCCTAGTGTGGAAAAGAGGTCTGTACACTGCCAAGAAGTAGCTTTATCATTGATTTAGTAAGTCCATGCTGGTAGTTATGGATGGTTTTTTTCCTTTACAGTGTAAGACTAACCTGAGTCTGATGACCTGAGGCTTGATTGTTGAAAACAGGAAGCGCACTCAGCACTTCCAGAGACTTATGAACTATTTATAAAGCTTGCTGAAATAAACTGTGGAAAGGAAATTACGTGTACATTTACCCCAGATGGAATATTATGCCTGCAACTCTGTTGAAATCTTCACTCCCATCAAAGGTGTACAGTCCATGTCCCATGCAAGCAGACTCATGAAATCTTGGCCCTGCTGAAGTCAGAGGGCATTTTAACACTAAAGGTGGGATTTTATTCACCAGAATGAAGAACCTTTGCCAACATATTATGTCTAAGCAAAGAAGATATGAATGGACATTAGTTTAGTATTTTATTGTTGCCCCATGGCATGCACAGGAATTGCCATAGAATGGTTTGGGCTGAAAGGCTTGCACATCATCTATTTTCCCTGCTAGGGAGGCTTCATGACTAGTCAGATCAGAGATCCCACAGATAAAACTGTCCTTGGCCCTGGCATTTATTTAATTACTTCAGAGAAAGTTCAATCTGTCCTTGAATGTTCTTAGAAATATGTTTATGTTAAGGGAGGGTCTGGAAAAGTGCTATGCTTTAAACAAAAGACTGGGAATTTATTTTAAAAAAAAAAAAAAAAAAAAAAAAAAAGGCCACAAACAGCAGAAATGACAGATGAAAAGTTACCTTCCAGAAAATGGCAACAATTTTAAAAAAATTGTTGCCATATATTCATGGCAGTCTGCTAAAGGTAAAAACCTTATTTTGTGCACCTGCAAAACAGGTATAGACTTTCTGGGCTAGCAAGGTATTACATATTTACTCTACTAATGCACCTGAATGGGGTAACCCTTCATAAAGATCCAGTGTCAAAATGTCAGGTGCTAGCTTGGAAAAAATCCTTCCTCTGTTGATGAAAAATACAACAGCTTTCAGGATTCTGGTTATTTGTGGAAGAAGGCCTGTGGAATAAAGAGGAGAACTCTTTCAGTTGCTATAATAAAAAAAAATTAACAGTCTTAGCAGTCCACACTGCCTGAAATGTTGAGTTTATAACAGCATTTCTCAAGCTATGTCATAGAAACAAAGCACCACAAGCAGTATTTTTGTCAGACAGGGAGTAAGGTCAGGATGTACTTGGATTTCAAAACCCCCAGGGAAAGTCAGTTTCTGGAGGGAAGTCTTGGCTTTCTCACTCTGGTGGAAGAACATGCACTATAAATCTCTATTCTGACAGAGTGAGCAAACACAGGCATTGGGCTCAGTTCTTAAATAACACTGTAAGCCAGTGCTAACCAGCAGCTCAGTGTGTTGCTGGAAACTGCACTGTGGGAGGATCAGAGCTACTGACTTCTTGCTTAGACACCTTTCTTCTGTGATGCACTTATTGCTGCTTCCAAGTTGGGTTATTAAGGCACCTATAGAAAGGACATTTGTCTTACACTATAAAAGAACTGTAGTAACTTCCCAAAAGATGATCTGCAATGAGACCTTTGAGTCTCATTCAAATGCTCTCACCAGTGGATGAGACAGCTACCCCTCTTCTTCTTACTGCAATGAGGAAATGATCTTCCTGTACTGTTCCAAAATGTGCAAAAAATACAGCTCCAGTGACCCAGCTTATGGTCTCACACTAGAATCTTTCTGGACAATTTAAGATGGGAAGGCAAATGAACGGGTGTCATCTTTTAACCAAGATACATTTCTGAGTAACAATAAACTGTAGATTTTTTGCATTTCATCATAGAAATTCAATTCAAACCCAAATAACTTACTGTACTGGCTCACTGATTTCAAGGCTATTGCATCAAAACTATATAGCAGGCTCTAAATCCAAATTTTTGAATACACATGGAACCAATTTGAAAATCTGAGTATACCAAGGCTTTTAATTCCCCCATGTGGCACATTTAGGTTAGGCTGAAGGAGACTCTGAAGCCAGTAGACTTTCCAGAGGGTTTGAGCTGATGTAATACTACCTCTCTGGCAATGAAATTCATGTCAGAATGGCCAACCATTTACTATTGCATTCCCTGCCAGCCTTCAGAAATGTCAGTACAAAGCTCAAATTCCCTGTCAGCACTGTAAGCTGTGGTGGATATTTCCAAGGCAATCCCAGGGGACCTGAGGCAATCAAGTTACTGCAACAGGAAGCCCACTTAAGCCTGTACAAAAAATTCACTACAGAGATGGACTTGCACCGTTTTGACTTGTACTTTAAAGTGACTTGTACCCTAAAGTTTTTGGTTTCTTGGTTACCTCTGTCAGGTTTCAAAAAGACTGC
>VRYO01002775.1:4086501-4176168 GCA_009812075.1 Sialia sialis | reverse complement strand
ATTCTTCAATGAAAAAGGTGCGGCTTATATTCGTGAAACTACTGTATGTTTATTTTGTTTGTTGCCAAACTGGAGTGCTGCAGATGCCACACAAATGGCAATGATGTGGAAATTACTTTTAGAAATTGGTGATACCAAACTCCTTTGGCTTTGTAGTATTTTCTTTCATTTCAATATAAAAAAAAATTCTGCATGCTCCATATTTTTCCTTTGCATTGTTGCACTTTGACTTCTATTTTAGCCCTCTTACCCACTCACATCTATACTAATTTTCTGGAGAACAGAGAGGGAAGAAAAGGTCAGAGTATTGAAGACCAGTTACTGTAGAGTGTTCATTAAAATTTGAAGTGAATCTCAGACTGTCCTTTTGACCTAGGTATTAATGATGCTGGTGGGAAATCAGCCATTCCTAACATTTCTTTTCTGATTTTTACATCCCTTTGTTTTTTCAGAAGAGTACAAGAAAGGCTATGGAAAGTCCAGAAAAAGTTCTCCCAAGCCCAGTGTCTGGTCAGTGTCCACCAGCTCCTTGCACATGAGCATGGAGGGAAGGAATACTGGGGTCACTCTGATCTGTGTATCCTGAGGGGTTTCTAGTTTTATGTTTCAGATCTGTGGCCCAGACACCTTTTCCCTGCATTTTTTGTCTTCTGACATAATTTGGCATATTTTTGGTTTTTTCCTCCTAGGTCTTCCTTTTCTGGGGAGGTTTGTGAGGTTTCCTTAGGTCTGAGTGGCAGATTGACAATACAAGCACTGGTGGTAGAAGACGTTTAGAGGCAGTGTGAGGGGTTGTCTGCAGCACTCCCAGTTGTGCACTAGCAGCGGGGAAGCACTGGTCAGCTCTTTATTTGCATTTAATATCTATTGATGGATTTTCCCACCAATTATTGACAGGTAGCACTTCCTACCCAGACTCAGAGAACTGAACAAGTTCAGGCAGGTTGTTCAAGAAACTCATAATCCATCTGAGACATCAACGATTTGATGCATTTACATATCTGAAAGCTGTAAGCCTCCTTGTCTAACTCCAGATGGTGAAACATGCTTAGATGAGCAGATGTCTCACCACAGCTTTCCCATGCAGCTCCTTGTTTGCAGCCATCCTTCACCTGGTGCCTGGAGCTCAGTGCTGAGGCTAGAACTCCAGTTGATGGGAAAAATCCCAAATAGTCCAGTGTGGGCCCACTAATCTTCATACAAATCCAGATAATGCACACCTTATCCTGCACCACCCAATCCTAAGCTGATTCTAGATCCTAATGCAAGCCACTGAAATCTTCCTTGGGTTGTGGGCTGAACATAGTGAGTGATTCTCTTCCTACACAAATGGTTAATTCCCTTCTTAAACACACACCTGGGATAACTGAGACACTGAAAACCATTTTCTGGTATTTGCATCAGAGTAGGGTCCAAGTTTACCTATGTCACTTGTGTGCTTTCCTATACTGCTCCAAAACCCAGCAGGGTGAAGGAAATGCTGCTCTGAAGTGTGAGGGATGGTAAAATAAATGAAGTAATCTGCTATATTACCCTTGATGCTACAGAGAATGTGCGATGAATGAGATTATAAATCAACAGGAGTTTTGTCTGTGTATGTGCATAGTCCAGTTAAAAGCTGTTTCTAATCCCTGCTACAGGTTGCATTTCAGCTGTGCTTGATGCATGACTCATTTAGCAGATCACCTTTCTTATCAATATAGCCCTGTTTGAACGACTCTAGCCTGGCCATAGAGATGGCAAGATTTTCCAAATGGGATTGGAAAACTACAGGAGGACAGGCTGTATTAGCAGCCAGTAACACTGACACAACACATGCTGATTAGAAGAGTGCAGCACATTTACAAGGACAGAAATGTCATTTTTGTTCTGTGATGTAGTGAGCTAAAGGGCACTTAGGAATGAAATACTAATTTGAAAAGATGGCTCTGATGTGTGCTTTTATATTAATCCCTGCTGTGGAAGACATGATCCTAATAGTGCCCACTCTTACCAGAATGGGATTTGCATGAGGGTTTGTAGTGTTGCTGCATTCTTGCTTTCCAGACAGATCTGCCAAGGATGGGTTTGATGGGGGTTTAGTAAGGATTTTGAGACCTGACTTGCACCACCAACACTTGTCACAACAAGCATGTTTTCTCTGGCAATGGAGACCACTGAGAAACATGCTTCCTGTCATTCTTTCACACCTGTGAAACAGAGGTCTCACTGCTTGTCTTTCTCGTGGGGAGAACTGCAGGGTTAATGCTGCACAAGCAGTTAGCTGCAACAAGCTCAAGCTTTAAAAATTCAACCCAAAATTCTTAGCTTGGGCAGTGTGCCTGTTGGACTGCTTCTGTTGCACTTTTTGCTGAGCAAGGAGCACAAAGTCAGATCTCAAGTATTTGCACCTCACATGACACTTCATGGCACAGTCAAGGAGAAAAACAACACAGTGTAAAGTCTTGCCATTCAGCTCTTACAGTGAAATAATTGCAGCCAGTAGCTTTTTTTTGTGATATTGCAGAGAGACATTTGCACTGCCCATCACCTCTTTAACCTTCCTAAACATCTAGCATCTTCACTTATCAAAATGCTTCAAAAATCCAGCATTTTGACTTCCAGATGGAAAGGCTGATTGTTTCACAATCCGGACAAGGCAATTTCCATGAGAGGAATATTTGGAGCCCAGCTGCTTTGTTCTTTCCTGCATCTTGGCTGGAGCTTGGCACACTGCAACAATTAACAATGGCCTTTCAGAAAAGACATGGTAGGAATGAGAATAAGAAAGACACAATTTATTAAATGTGCATGGACCATGTGTAAGAATCAGATCACTCTGCCCACTGCTGCTTTTGGGTGACCAATGACTCAGCACCAGCTGATTTTGTAGCTGGATCATTAAAGCAAAGATGATGTCCTCCAACCAGAGCTGACTGACTTACTGTGTACACACAGAATTGCTCAGAGTTAGTCAGGCTGGCTAGAATCGGTGCTGGGAGAATGACTGCCAGATAGTCCCTTGACCAGCAATTCAACTTTAGGAGGTGCCTGACTTGCTCTCCTTGGTAGCCTGAGGGCAAAACCTGACCTGAATTATTCAGGGATGGAGGCAAAACTGGGTTTTTCAGCCTGAATAGGTGCTTTGGTGATGGGAAAGGCCAAAGAGAGAGATTACTTTTATGAGCAGGAGACAGACATGAGGTGACTGGGCATCCCTTTGTCTCCCAGAGTAGCTTCCACACCAGCACATGCAAGGTTTCCCCTCAGCAACCAGCCTGGTATAAACAAAACTTGCTGTCATGGGGCACAGAGCAAGCTGCACCTGCCCAGGAGCTGACTTGACCTCCCTGAGCAGCAGTTCTTGGCAGTGGTTGGGCTTTGCACCAGCCTAGAGGCCCATTAAGAGCCTAGGAAGGGTCTTTGACAAAATTTAAACACAGGAAGGCAGAGGGAAACATAGGAAAAATAAAAATGACATAAGGTTTTGAGTTAATGCTGTTTTGGCAGTGTCAGGGGACCTGCTCTGCCTTTGACTGCATGCTGATGAAAATCCCAGGTAATACAAACACCCCATAATAAGAAAAAAATTGGCTCTAGCCCCTAAAATATGAGACATTACACCCTTTGAACTCAACTGTAGTACATGGACAGGCATGCCAGGGGCTGATTCTTTCTGAGTTGCCAAAAATTGAGAACATAAAGCTGTGGTATTTTGGAGGGGTAGTTCATGTGTGGCCTGCTTGTTGCCTAAGTCACAAAGAGCCCATGCACATACAATTGCTGAGGTGCATCCCTTCTGCATGCTAAATACAGGGCAGAACACTTTTAATGAATAGTGTTAATGCTGCAAGACACTGCCATTTGTAAGTGGAGTTTGTGTAAAGTTCCTCAATTGGCTGCTTCCAACAGGGAAGCATCAAGGGAATAATTCACTTGAGGCTTTTTCAATAGATCAGGCAGAAAATACAAAAAACCCCAAAACACAATGTATCTGCAATGCTTCAGAGATTCATAATCTCTTCAGTCTCTCTCACAAAGGTGAAATTACAGAGGACTAAATGTAAAGCAGCTTTGCACTCTTCCAGCAAGATTGTCCTTGACTTCAGGGGTGGAGCAGGCTGAATTTTCTAGACTTTTATCTTTCCAAAATTGGCAAATAATGGTCCCACATCAACCTTGATTTTTTTTTCCTTCAAGATACGTTTGCTTATTAAGGCCAGATTGTAAATGCTGGACCAGAATATTGAGCATTTCAAGCATTTCACCTTGCTCTGGTCCTGACCTCTGCAGCATATTGAGGTTACATTATGATTTAAACTGAAAATTTTTCTAACACCTTGAGACTGTGTTTGTTTTGTTTTACTCAAGAAAAAAAACAACATAAGTAAATAAATAAAAAGGTGAGATAGTCCCCCCTTTCAGGGGATCTTGAAACACCAAACTGAAGGCATGTGGCCAAGTGAAGAGGGTCACTGAATGACATTCACAGCTAAATGTTTTGAATGGATGAGAAGAGTATGAAGAGGATAATAAAACAAGTGAGAGAAGGAGATGTTTGAATACTTTAGGTGAGAAAAAAAATCCTTCTCATGAGTGTTAGATGCGACAGTCATAAAGCAAAAGCTAAATGTTTTGTGAGAGGAAACCTTAGGTGAATGACTCCAGCAGAGTCCATGAGAGTTCATGTGCCCTGATTGTCAGTTCCTACCACCTGATGGCAGAGTTCTGGCTAGCTGTAAAATCAAATTAATGTTACTCTCTACCTTCCACAGGTATAAAGTCACTGAGTTTGTTGAAAGCAGCAGACCTCACAGAGCACTCAGTGTCTCACCAGGAATGACCCTGCCCTGGGATGTTCTGTTATGGAACTACCAAAGAGGGTGCTTTGCCTTGTCCCTCGATGGAAGAGGCATCCCATCCATACTATCCACCAAAAATAAGTGATAAGCAATATCCTGAGTCCCAGCTAAAGTATAGCTCTGTAGCTTCTTCCAGTACTCAAACTGCATGCTGTATTTGGAAGGTTCAGCTGAACTCATTGAATGAGAGGATATTTTTGACAGTAAATCATTTTGGTTCCTGTATGCATTTCACATGCAGTTTTATTTTAAGGTTGGTTGGCCAGCTCTAGCCAATGCTGAACAAACAAGCTGTCTGTCTCTGTAAACAGTATCAGGGATTTCCCTCTTCCACAATAACATAATGCATGTATGGAAGGTGGAATTTTCCATGTTCCACAAGAATGATAATTTGATGTGATTTTCCACCAGAAAATGGAATCCAGAGTACAAAACAAGGATTTTCATACTATTTTCGAGCATCTGGGAACTTATTATTAGATGGCAGTGCTGGAATCCTATTATTTTTTCCCCTAGTGCTGGACAGCACATTTTGCTAGACTGATCAATATCGACAATATGCTAGGCCAAGTGCAGACGGAGGTGAGAACTCCAGAACCTCTGTACCTCAGACTGACCTTTGCATTGAGGCAGAAAAATAAATCTGAATGAGAGCCCACCTGAAATTTGGAAAAGTATGTACTGTGTGTGATATATCAGAACGCTGTGCTGAGAGTGTTGAATCTCCCATTAAGGGTCAGGGTGGCGTACCTTTATTCATCTCCTTTGCCAAAAGGAAATAACTTTAGCACAAGATAAAATGATTTCTTGTCCTGCAGTGACTAGACCCATGTCCTGCTCCTTGCAACAGCCACTAGAAGGGCTTTACCTTCCCAATTAGCCCCATCTCGTGTCATTCCTTGGCTGCAGAGGTTACCCTGGGCACTCCACTGCTGCACTGAAGCTCTTTGGACAGATGAATTAGGAACACAAATGATGCTAATTCTGTGGCATCTAAATGAAGAAAAGGAAGAATTAAAGTATTTTTCTTTCTTCTGATAAAAAAACATGCTTGATTAAAATTCCTTGTTTTGAACATATCTTTAGCTGCTTTGGGGGAGGAGAGATGAAACTGTTATAACAGGAGGACTTTGATATATTTACTTAAGTAATTCAAGCCATATTGGGCAGTACCAGCTGTAAACCTAATCTCTAGACAGAATGATTAAATTTCTTAAACTGTATGTAAAAATAGTGATAAGCATTTATTTTTACTTGGCATGGAGTTCTCTAAGCACTTTCACAGACAGGCTGGTGTCATCTGTGTCTCATCTGAACTACTGAATATGCCATCTGAAACCCCTGCAGCATGAAGTTATTCCTTTCCTACCAGAAATGTTAGTGGGGCCACTGATGTAGCCACTGGGATATGTTCCAGTGCTTCCTAATAAAAGAGAGAAAACTAAGCTCTCAAGACATCTTGCTTCTGGGCTAACTTGCTGCAGCCACATGATTTTCACATTTTCTGCAGAATGAATTAAATGATCCACATCGAACATCAACAACGGGAGTAACTCAATCTACACTTTAAAGAGCTGGGTGAAGCCCACGCTTCTCTGGCTTCAGGCACTGATGAGAGATAGCAAGACTTGTAAACAAACCAGGAGAGATAGCACAGCCCTGTTCCTCTTCAGTCCCCTCCTGTCACTACTCCTCCGTCTCCCTGACCTGGATAATCTTTATTCTGACTCAGGTACCTCACCTCTGTTATAGCCAGAGAAAAACATCCTTATGTATTTCAAATGAAACATATTGCTTTAGGCTACTATAGATAAATTACAGATGACTCAGAGTCCAACCACTGGATTTGGCTCTAGATGTGAATTGCAAATGCCTATAGAATTGCAGATTTTTTTTCTAGGTTCTTTAATAAGAAAAATTTCTTCAAGAAGAATGACAGCATATGTTCGTGTCCATTTTGATTCAGGATGATGAACGAACATTGTCTGATGTGCTGCCATTTGCAGAGGCTTGTTTTTTGCATCAGGATCAGTGAGAAGTAGCTGCTACCTCAACCTCTTCACCAAAGTTCATGGTGAGGGTGAGTAGCCACCAATGCTTTCTCCTTGCATTTTGAAGCAGATTGAAGTTAAAAAACATTAAATAAAAATCACTCATGAACCCTGAATCACCAAAACAAGATGGGTAAAAGCAGCTTCAGAGGAATCATCCATATCTCTGCTGCAGACAGCATGGAGCAGGTAATGTGCAGTCCGATTCTCCATTCTGCAATTCTTCATTCTGCAATGGTTACACAAGGATGAGCTGCCAGGACCCTGGCACTGGACTTGACCAAAATTCATCAAGACCAGAAAGCTTTGTTAATCTGCGTTGTCTCAAGAAACAAATGTTTCCCCACAAAGCTTGAATTTTACCTCAGAAAATCTGGATGTACTTGTGGCTGTCTGTGCTACACTCTTGGTTCAGAAGCAGCTTCTGCCATGATTGATTTACTTCTTAACACAAAGACACATCTCTAAAGAAAGCTTGGAATAACAATGTGGTTTCCTCATGCCAAGTCAGGCTACAGGCTTTCCAAGGCTGGGGCCATCTGTCAGAGCCACCCCACAGGCACTTCTGTAATATTCATGATTATCATTATCTTCATAACTAATACCAGATTTATAGAGCTTTGAAGTTTTGCTTTCCTTGCTGGCTTGGGAGAACAATAGTGAGCAATGGAGGCCTGGGGGTTTCTTTAGTCTTTCTTTAGCAAAGAATTGCAAATCCAAAGCCAAAGTTGTGGAGTGATTGTCAGCAGTGAGAGAAGCCAGCCCACACTCACTCAAATCCAGTGATCATTATCCAGTCTTGTCTTGTACTTTGACAAAAACTCAAGCGACTGACCTTTGCATGGTCTGAAATTGATTTTTTTTTCCTTGAAATCTAAGCGGGGGGAAAGCCTCTCTAGAATAGAAATTTAACTCCTGTGTTGACATTTGGTTGGATGTTAGAGCATGGAACACATAAAATGGGATTTATTCATAGCAAATGGTTTACTACAGCTGAAAAGCAAGTGGAGGAGCCCTTGAATTTGCCACCTAAAAATAATGAAAGAATGTTACTTTAGAATTTTGAAAGCATCATAAATCCAAAATCTGTATAATTGCTGTATAAATTTTAAAAAACACAACAGAATATAATTTTAGTTCTTGTTGAAGGGTGCCTCTGATAAAAATGTATACTGAATGAATCTTCTTTTCACAGGCAAGATTTGATGAAATTTTCCTTCTGAAAGTTTTTCAGGAGGACACAATATTACTTGTCAAAAAAATAATAGAATTACTGAGGTTGGAAAAGAGCCTTAAGGCCATCAAGACCAACCCTGAACCCAGCATTGCTAAGGTCACCACTAAACCGTGTCCCTAAGTTCCACATCTACATAGCACCACCTGGGATGGTGACTCCACCACTTCCCTGGGCAGCCTATTCCAATGCTTGACCAACTTTTCCTTGAAAAAACTGTTCCTCACATCCAAACCAAGCCTTCCCTGGCAAAACTTGAAGCCATTTCCTGCCATGTTACTGTAGAGAAGAGACTGCTCTGACCTCCTTTCTAGAAGTGAGACACTAAATTGCATCCTAGATTAAAACTCTGAATGTGAATAAGAAAAAAGCATTGTGGTCTATCTTCAGTCTCTTGTTTTCCACAGAAAATTTACAAAGATCTCAGTTAACAAAGAGGAAAAATAATAAAAGTCTTAGGAAGTTCTGAATTTCCTGCCTGACTCCACTTTAACAGAGAACAAATCAGACTACACAACACAGGAGGACTGGAAGCAGAGAATGGCCCAGGGAAAAATTCACCCTGCTACAAACATGCTGTTGCTCATACTTGTCAAGGACACTGGAGTTAACTATTGCTCCTCCTGGGAATATCTTTGGATTTGCTGTGAATATAAATGTCCATACAAGTCATCAAATGTGTTCAGTTATAAGTACAGCCTCCAAACCAGAAGAATGCTACTGCTTCTCTGCTCAGCCTGTGCATTGAGTCAGTGGCAAAAACTGCAGGAGGAATCAGATTCATGTTAATTTATGTCTAGAAACAGGCAAGCTGTGAGTTTGGGGTGGCTACAATACAGTGGTTGTGTAGGAAGAAGTGCTCAGCTATACAGAAAACCTGCCTGACAGCTGCTGAGAATATCCTCAGTAATGGATCAGTTGCTTTTTTTAACTGCTTCATCTGAAGATACTGAGTGGTAAATTTTAATGATTACTTCTGGAAGAAGGTGAATCCTGCAAAGCAATGTCAGAAGGGGTGGGACAGCTGGCTGTTTCCTTTTCTTTTTCTTTTTTTAAACAGAGAGTGTAACATAGATGGTGCTCTGTGGCTCACTTTTCCATTTGTAAAACCTTATCTGGTGCTTCAGTCATGGAAAAGTCATTTGCAGCACTTTGTTTCCTCTCAAATTGGCTGCACAGTCCAAGCCATGGAACTGGAGCCATTAAAATGCAGGTAAGGTAGAAACAGCCTGTGGTGGGTAGGATAGATTCCTGTGCTGAACTGCAATGAAATCATAAGCAACCTCATAGGATCACCTAACCATCTAACCAGAGGCAAATCACCAAAGACTGGTTAAGTAAAGATGAAGCCAAGCATAACCATGTCAACAAGAAAGATGATGTGATTGGCACCTGGGTTAATTTCCTGATGGAACTTACTTCTTTGAAGGAAAATACTTGAATGTGTATGGTAACATTAAACCAAAGAAATTCATTTAAGCAGAGGAAAAACCTCCTGATTGCCATTCAGGATCTTTGCTGCTTTTGCAGTGTGACTCCAATAATGTCCCTGCCCTTTGAAGACAATGCTGCTGAAGAGCAAGCCCATAAGGATTAGACAGGCTCTTCAGAAATCCTCCCCCCTCCTGCTCTGTGCCTCCCTTCCCTGCCACGGGGCATGTCAGCACAGAGATCCTGGAAAGCACTGAAAGGAAAACCAGAACAAAGAAGTGTGAAGATGATGCAGATCATGAGGGCAAAAGGAATATATTTGGGACTTCCCCAAACCCATAACGGTTTGTATTTTGGTGTGGGTTTTTTTTTTTTTTTTGTTTTGTTTTTTTTTTGTTTTTTTTTTGGTGTGTGTGGTTTTTTTTGTTGTTGTTGTTGTTTTGGGGGTTTTTTTGGTTTTGTTTGTTTGTTTGTTTTTTTGTTTGTTTGTTTTTGTTTTGTTTTTTTTGGTGGATGCAGTTATTTGCAAATGCTCCTACCCCATGAAATGTTCTGGAAGAGGCTGGATTACTCTAACTTTTAGTGTCATTCCCCACTCAGTCTTTTACAAAGCAGTGAGTGATCTGAGAGACAAAAATAATTTAGGACTTTGGTTAATCCATTTTGCAGCTGCTGGCAGCTTTGTGTCCCATCACCATCTGGGAGGATGCACTGTCTGGGGGAACGCAGCACTGGGCAGATTTAGACAAGTTAAGGCAGAAGATTTTCCATCATTTAACCCATTTCCATGCTGGGACAAGAATTACTCCTTATTTGTACATTGAACAGGCTACTGTCTAATTTTAAAAATCTCACCAGTGCCACTCTCCCTGGAGAGAGAACCTTACCACAAGAGTCAGCAGAAAAGTTTTCTTGTAAAAATGTCAGTTGATTATCAGGGACAGGCTAAGGAGTAAAAAGACCAGAATGTTTGGAAGTGCTGATGGGAGGAAGGGGATGATTACATCAGCAGCATTGCTGATGAACAGCAGCAGCATCCTTCCCACTGGAAGGAGAGCCTGTGAGATCCTCTCAAAGTCCCTTGAGGGTTGTAGGGATGTTGTGCAAAGAGGGTCCTCTGGACTGTTTGAAGGGTTCAGTGGTGACTGAGCTATTTCAGCAGCTGAAAAGACAGTTAAGCACGGTTATTTCCCCAGTGGCAGTTCAGATTTACAGGGGCAAAGGAGGAGAAGAGGGGAGGCAGCCTGGTAGGAGTTCAGACAGCGCTGCTGTTGTGTTTGGGACAAGTCAGGGAGGGCAACCTCAGCTCCTTCTGAGGCTACCTGATGTAGCTGTAGCTGTAGCAGAAGTCTTCAAAATGAAACTGGCAGTTGTCAGTGATTATCATAAGCAAGGTGTCACAGTCACAGCTGCCATCATGAGTTTGATGTTCCACTGTCTGGAACTGTCTAGACCAGATATCTTGGCTTTTTTGCATTGAAACAAAAGTAGAAGTTGAGATCTTGGAAAATTGATCCTTAATGTATTTTCCTGATTCTGCTTTCCTGTTTCCAAGAATGTTGCAGTGTCATGTTGTTCCATCATCTCAGCTCAGAACTGGGCATTCACATCCACAACCTACTGAGCATAGAGTTGTTTCATGTCCAGTACCAAATTTGGTATCTAGTTTTTGCAGAAGGGCATGAACAGGTAGGTGAAGAACAAAACATCACTTCACAGGTAAAGGAAACCCTAATTTTAGCTTTTAGTTCAAACAAATCATCCCTATTCTGAGACATTTCCCATTTGGGAATTATTCTTTTGTTATAATTTATTATTAAAAAGCATGAGGTCTTGAGCCCTCAGTCCTTCAATGCTTCTAAAATAAACTAGGAGTTCTGGCATTTGGCATCCTCTGAAATATACCGTACCAAAAGAATCCACACCCATGAGGAGAGAGGTTCATAATGCCTGCTTTCACAGCAGCATTGTTCCCACTCTCAGCTCATCATATTAGGGCAGTTTCCAATGCCACATGAACAGCTCTCTGCCAACATCATTGTCAAATGCAATAATTGTAACATGCATCCATGATACAAGTACACTCAGCAATTACATTTTTAAGATGTGACCAACAAATTAGGAACCACACTAGCACAGAGAGATATTGGCAGTGCTAATTGTCTGATGTCCCTGTCACTGCTTATTCAGTTTTGTTTTGCTGATTCCTTCCATTTTCCCAGATAATCCAAATTCACATGGGGAACTGCTGGACACTTGTGTGAACTGAACATCAGTGTCTGGAGAGCACCTCATCTCTGACATGTGAGTGACAGATTTCCTGCTGACAATTCACTAAGGACTCAGATATGACCCCACTTTGGCTGCCTGCTGTAGCTTTGGAGGCCAAGTATAAACCAGCATGGGTTCAGCTTGAAAATGAGTCATGGAGCCACCCTGAGCAGCACTGTCCTGCAGGGTGTTCTGCATTGGGAAAGTTTGAGTTCTCTGGGATTCCATAGGAGATGCAGAAGCAAAACACATTTTTTTTCCTCTTAAAATAATATGCCCAAATGACCTGTTCTATTCTAAGGAAGCTAAAAAAAAAGGGAAAAAAAAAAAAGAAGAGGACAGTTTTATTAAGCTCTATAGGCTGATTACTCTAAGTGTATCTGATGTCACATTTAATCAAGTTCTTTCTAGTTTTCATCACTCCTTCCTCTCTCCTTTTGCTTTTTGAAAAAAAGATTCAGGGGCATACACTGTATTTAGTGAAATTAATTCTATATGCACAGTAATCTGGCAAGAAACAGGAGAGGTGTTGGCAATGCAGGACCATGGATCATCAGAATGGAGACCAACACAAAATAATTTTAAATTAATACAACAGTAAACCAGAATTATGAGGAGAAGCAGTTTGATTGATTGCATAAAGAAGAGAAAGGCATATTAGAAAGTTTTCTTGCATAGCCACCAGATTGAAAGGCAGTGATGGTAACGTGTATAAAGGAAAAAGTGAGACTTAAATGCACTCTAGGTCAGATATTAATAGGGTTTGGGAATAAAGGAGGAAGGAGTCTGGAAGAATTTGTAAATAGAATCTGAAGACTGCAAACAAGATTGAGAATATAATAACAGAGACTTCAGAAGAGAGTCAGAGTGAAAGTCTAGAGGGAATAGGTACTCGATAGAGGTTCAGCAGTTTGCAAAAAAAAAAATCTGTGTGGGAAATTACTAACCAAACACAAGTTCTCAAAGCACGTCCACACATCATCTCTCCACTTAAAGAACCTTCCTCTCACAACACTGGATTGCTGTTTCAGTACTGAAAATGACGCTAGGAAATCCAGGGATATTGGATTCATACAAACTTGTCACCTCACAGACTCTCCACATGGAATAATGTTGAGTTATATCATTTTCTCTACTTTGACCCTGTTTGGGTTTCTATTGATATTTATACATGTTCCAACAATCAAAACAAACAAACAAAAAACCAGAAAAAACCCAATTACAGTAAATCTTGGAATTCAAGATACAGCCCTTGCCTGGTCTTGGAATCATTTTCTGAACCAGAAAACCCAAAAGCATAGTCCCATGTGATCTTTTTTATAGATTGTAAACACTCTCTAAATAGTTTAACAGAGATATACACGGAGAGACAAAATTAAATCTAAAAAATATAAGTTCACCAGTTTGCAAACAGCTTCTATGCAGAAAATTATTTCCAAAAATTAAGTGATTCTGGGGAATGTCCTGTGCAGTACAAAGAGTTGGACTTGATGAACTTTGTGAATTCCTTCTAACTCAGGATATGCTGATTGTGTAAATCTGTATTTTGTCTTCTCTTCTGATTTTCTCCAGCTGCATGTCTCTGCTCAAGACACAAACTCAATTCTGTCGAGGGGATGAGACATACTGCCAAGTCTTGTTCTCCCAACAGCAGAAATCCAGCTATTGACCTAATTATGTGACTCTCCTTGCTGAAGGCAAGGGAATGACCTTTTCTTAGTAGGAAAAGATGGCATACCTCTGCATACCCCTTCCAAACCATTATCCAAGGGTTATCTGTCAGCATCTCTAACTCCTCACCATGGGTAATCTTCTCTGACCTGCACATTGTCCAGTAAATCAGGTCCAAGGTTGCACAAGAAAAGACCCAATGGCCCTTGATGAACAGAAAATGAAGCACTTAGGCCAAAACTCTGCCTGAATTGTAGCCATGAAACTCTAATAAAGGTGAGTGGCAGTACATGAGTATAGATTTTGAGTCTTCTATTTTAGATTGTGCTCTATCTGTGTCAACTCTGAAGCTGGCAGCTTCCTCTCTGCCCAAAGCTCTTTCTCACATGAGACTCCTATGTCACTGTCAGGCTCTAGCTGGTGGTTCTTTCTCATCTCACTGCTTATACCACCATGACCTTTTGCTGTTCATGTGTCAAGAGCCCTCATTAACATTTTAGACATGAGGTCATGCTTCTAATCAACCCTGCCCCCTTATTCAATTAACATTTCCAATGTTTTTAAATTAAGTGTTGGTCCACAGGCCAGGGAATTTCCTTCCAATTAGTACCAGTAGTGAAAGGCAAAAATCAAAGTTTATTTGCTCATATCAGTACTAGCTTTTGATCTGCTGAAAGGATCTGGTGAACATACAATTAAGAAGTTCCTCCTAGGTATCTTTCCCCAAAGGACCAACAATACCTGCCGGGGTCTATTAGCATTTCAATATATTTCCCACCTCAGGAAATGTCTCTGCTTCCCTGCCTGCCTGGTTAATGTGGCTGCATATTTTGCATGCATGCCACTGAAAGTCGCTGCCTGCCTTTGTTGAGACTCGTTGTGCTCCACCCTGGCACAGTGAGGGGTTGAACTTGCATTTTCAACCTTTTCCACCTCTCTCGGGAGGGCCAAATGTGCAGAGCCACTTGGGAAGGGTCAAACATTCAGTGCTGTCAAGGAGGGAGCAGCAGCATCTGCAGCAGACAGCAAGAGAGTGACAGTGCTCTGTGTGAAATGTGAGTTCCTGATGTCTTCACACACTTATCTGTGAGATGTATGTGATTACAGGACTTGTCTGCATCCTGCTGGGCATGTGGGCTGAGCAGCAGGGTGCTCAGGAGGCACAAATGCTTCCCGGTCTCAGCCCCAGATTGCATCTCTTGGAAGGAGAGTGGTATCTTGTGGGAAGGATGTTCCACCAGGTTATTAGTTTTAAAGTACCGAATACTTAGTGCAAACCAGAACATGTCTGAAGCAAACGATTTTAATGAGACTTAGGAACAGTATAATTGCCTCAAACTTTGCCTGTGGGGGCACACAGCACACGTCTGCATCATGACCTGGTTTAAGTGAATGGAAAGGATTCTGCACCCAGCTGCTGCTTCTCACAATTGCAGTCAGATGCAAGTTCCCATCTGAAGCCAGGTAGATTCCATCTGCATCTTGCCAAGGCTGACCTGTGCAAACACAGCCCAGGACTGGCAGCGTGGATTATAAACAGAGATAGTCCTGCAGCACTGAAATTCAAGGCCCAGTTCCAACTTGACAGCCAGGAGGTGTGGGGAGGTTTTCTTTGCTTGAGATCCTGTTGTAAATACCTCGTGCAAGGGTGACAGAGGAGGTGTAGGAGCTTTGTAGCCATTCTTGCCCACTGTCCCTGTGATCAATGACATGGAGTCACTCAGCCACGACTCCACTGCCCCTGAGGCTGTCACCACATCAGCACACTGGTGGCTGGACTCAGTTGTGTTAAATATCCCCTGTGGGCCCAAATCCTTCAGCACTGCTCCACTAAAGCCTTGTTAGCACAATATGTGTCTCACTGTGCCCTCTGATGTTTATAATAATTGAGGCAGATTTTGCTTTGTGCAAATAAGTGGTTCATTAATGATCCTGTGCTCATTTTTAAATAGAGAACCTTCTCTTGGTTTGGGATCTGCTGGGAGGGGATGTTCTGAGGCCAGTCTGGCACTTCTTGCATGTTTTCCTGAGATTGTGAGGAATGAGACTCAATGACCCAGACTGTGCTCTCTAAATCCAGCATTTGACATAGTTCAGGAACAGAAAGTTTTTGCCAAGGTGCATTCAAGTGTATCTTAGCCTGAGAGATCAGTTAGGAGCTCTTTAAGGAAAGGAGTTTCAGTTATCTTAATAGTTAAAGGAATTTTAAAGGTGGGGAGAAAGCACTTACTGACAT
This sequence comes from Sialia sialis, assembly GCA_009812075.1. NCBI lineage: Eukaryota > Metazoa > Chordata > Aves > Passeriformes > Turdidae > Sialia > Sialia sialis. The sequence continues at coordinate 4,160,433 of VRYO01002775.1, read as the reverse complement.
ACACAGAGAAAGAGAAATACTGAAAGAATACCAGTGGAAATATTAATGGGGCAAGAAAGAATCTAATCTAAGCCTTTTAGGTGGAGAATGCTGAGTCCCTTCTTGCATTTATCGGTGAAAATCAAAAGTAACTCCCCTAAAGTCAGTAGATTTATGCCAGCACAGCCCAAGGAAGCAGACTGCCTGGAACCACTGCTACTTTGAACACTGACCAATATAAGTCTGTGGGAATAAATCTTAACAGGGGGTATGAAAATGAAATATTTGTGTCAGCCTAACCTGTTCTAAACGTCAGAGTCCGAAGGATACTACAAACTGTGAGGATCTGTTACAGAACAGGCCAAAAAACCCCCAAAAACAACAAACGTAGAAAATAACCTACCGAATGTGCCTGAAAGGGCTGCTACTGAAATCAGCAGTGGTTTTGGCTTCCGGGGTGTAGGATTCAATGCATGGAAGACTGTGGTAACACAAATTTTAGAAAGGGGAAGCTGATAACCTGTGAGTGAAAGAAGGTAGAGCTGAGTCCCAACGTGCTTCCCCCAAGATCATAAACACCACTGGACAAATAAGAAATGAGAATATTGAAACAGCAGAGCAAATTTCCTTGCAGCTTACAGATGCAGGCAGATGTCCAAACTTGGGATTGGTGATGCTTCTCCACACATCACCAGGCTTGCTGCAGGGGTGGAGCTGGGGCCGGATGCTGTGGGGATGCATCCCCTGTTCCCCACATTCCAGTTTGGGGTGGCAATAGTGAAATGCAGAGCTGTTCCCATCTCAGCCATGAAGTCATGTCTAAAGAGCAACTCTGTGAACTTAGGATCTTGCCCAACATCCAGCAAAAACAGGGAGAAAATTTCTATGGCAGATGGATGAGACTCATGGAAATACAGTCTTGTAAACACTGTACCTGAGCTGAGCACCCAGGTGTTGTGTCTCTCTGACTAAATTCAGGATTACCTGAATTTATAGTCTTCAGCACCAAAACCTAAATTCAATTTATTTGTGCACTCAGCAGGGTTAGTAACTTTGCAACCCCAAAAGCACTGGGGAAAACTGATGAGATTTGATTCATTTATCACTGTAACCTTGCATTTAAATGCCACATTCACCAGCTTTCTCCCAAGAGGAACTAAAAATCTTCAGACCCTGGCATCAACACACTGTCCACATGATCTCTCTATAAAGAAATCCTGTTGTCACACACTGATCAATAAGAGGCAGGTATGCCTCAGGTTTCTAATCATTATGAATCCATTTAGAATTCAATGCAATGGCAGCAATCACATTGAATTAATTAGGGGATTTGCAAGGATGGCTTATGTAGTTCCACAGCAATTCCCTTGTAATTCTGCACTAATTAAGCATTATTTCATGCAGGAAATAATGAGCTGTAGAAACATTGTTAGTGCCAAATAATGGAATAAAGGTGTGTTTGCATATTATAACCACTCCATGAATGTTCAAAGAGGTTAGAGCAGGTCTTGACTTTTTTACCCTGGAGAAAAGAAAGGATCCTAAAGGAATCATCTTGTTTCACTCAGAGGAGTGTCACCTAAATAAATATTGAATTAAAGAGGGACACATTTGAAAATGGAAAATTACTCTGACTTCTCACATTTGGAATGTCACTGGTTTAATTATTAGATTGTTTCCAAGTCAGTGCCATTCCTGAGAATGGTTTGCTGTTTAGTCAAGGTTCAGTGTTCTGGAGTTGGTGTTAGCAGACCTTGCTCTTATTTATAAAATGCAATTGGCTTTCCATTTGAAGAGAAATTTTGACACCAGACTTTAAGAATCTGCCAGATTCCAACTTCATTTAGGACCAGAATTTTGGGTGCTCAATGATGACAAGTTTTTCAAAACCAAATCCACCACAGTGTATTTGTACACACAACTTTTCTCCTCTAGTCCCAGATGGGGCTTGCATCAAACATGGTGGTGAAAAGAAGCTACCCACTTTTTGACAGGGACATTGCTGTAACCTCTTCATCTCTAACAGTGTGCCTAAGAAGGATGGGAGCCTGTTCAAAGCCAGGTGGATTTGCTTTCTGAAGGGCAAATTCCAGAAGGTCCCTGGAAATGGCTCTGCAGTCCATCACTAGGATTGCCTGGGAGGGGCTGGGTACCACAGCTCAGCACACCCTGATACAGCACAGGGATGCTGGGCTGGGATTTAAGGAGAGTTGCAGTGCTTGCACCCCAGCAATTTTGGTTCAACTCACAAATTAGACCCTAAAAAACCAATTTTAACTGGTCTGCTTAATTAGAAATGTTAGTCAGACACATAAGGCTTTTGGCTAGCACTATGGCAGGCAAGCACTTCCTATAAATATTCTTCCCCCAGTGAAAGGTTCAGCCATTAACAAAAGCTGTTGAGAATGGGAGTTTGTTTCATTTTGTTTTGTTTTACTTTGAAAGAGCAGCAAAATGCCAAAAAAATCATCTATTTTGATAAAAGAAGGATTTTGGTTGGGGGGTTCAGATGCTGTTTTCTGCCTGCTGCCCTTACTGCTTATGGCCCTTGATTGCCAGACAGGTGTTTATGATTTCCAAGCAGCCAGCACAAGATGAGGAAAGCCTGTCAGAACAATGCTGAAGATGAGAAAACTTTCTTTCCCAGTGGAACATCTGAATTTTCTCTGTTGTTTTTATTTCTGAGGCAGATGATTAAAGATTATGGCTCCCAACATCACCATGACAGGCTGGGAGTGTGACAAGGTCAGGGAAAGGAGGAGCTTGCTCCTGTTACTATTTGCTTTATAACACTGGCTTTGAAAATCTCATCTTCACAATGGTGGAGGCAGGTATTGTGTCAGTCCTTCCATGAGCTGGCATTTGCCCTAACCTCTATTGACTTGTGAGACCTCTTCATTTCCTCCTCTGACTCCTCTCAGTCTCACAACTCTGAAATTCAATATATGAGAAACAGGAATGCAAGAAGGCTTGGAAGCCTGAACTAATCAGGTGTTGTCAGGTGGGAACTTTGTGACACATCATCATGAGCTATGGGTTTATTTTTGTCATTCATCTGAAAATGCTGTTTGGGTTGAATTTAAAACACAGGTCAAGTTAAAGTGGCAGGGCTTGCTGTTGGAACCCTTTCTCTAGAATTTCTCTTTCTTTGCTTTCAAGGGGAACCAGCAGCTCCCCAAAAGCTTCTGTGACCAAATTCAAGCTCCTGCTAGTCCAAAATGCTGATGGCTTTTGCAAAGCTAATTGCTTGTTTGTCATGTTTTGTTTCTGCTGTGGCAATTTTGTGTAGATTTTTTCCACCCCTTTCCCTTCAAAGCAGTAACTTTCCTCAACAGATCCAGCTTCAAACAAAAAGACATTGCAGCCTTAATGGAAATTTAAAAGTCAATGAGACAGACACAAAAAAGAGACATGATCCAGGATGAGCTCAGTCCAATGAATAAATTCAAACCATTTAGTGAATGTTTGGAAAGATCAGAAGGGCACCTTTGCTTGCAGCATTTTAACAAGCCTCCATGAATTAGCAAGAGGCCTGAAAAATGAGTGGCAGTGGTGGGGAGTAATTCAGTTGTGATCACTTGAGGGTGATGAATGAGGAAGTGACATAGTCTGTGCAAAGACAAGTCATCTTTTCTAAAAAAATTGTACTTAGCCCTCGTGTCTGGAGATTTATATTGCAGTGGTGGCAATGCTGGCAATTAATGAAACAATGCTAGAAACGCAAGGCTGAAGAAGAAGCCATATGAAGACCCAAAGAGATTTGCTCTGAAGGCTGAAATTTTCCTGGACACTGGACATTTCTGCACAAGGTTGATAAATTTGTCTTTAGCCTGGGAGATTGAGTATGCTTTAAAAGGGCTGGAAAAAAAATTACTTCAAGGCACATTTTAAGGTAGATGGAGGATGAATTAAGATTAATGAGAGTCTTACAAGTGGGCTGAAGCTAGCAATGCTGATATGAAGACTGTGATAAAAGCCAGCAAGACCAGCCTCAGAATGTGAATTACTTGCTTTATTCAGTGCCCCTCATGGCTGTGTCTAAGCCATTGCGTGTGCAGGTGTGGGAATACATGCATGCACAACTCACACCCATTTTACATTAACCAGCCACAAAATCTCAGTGACCAGCAGGACAAAAGGAGAAAAACACCCTTTAATCACAAGATGAAAGATAATTTTTTTTCATTCTCTCTTCCCCAAACCATACATCAAAATGCTGATTGTGTCCTGTTAATAGTTAGATGTGCTGCGAGTTAAATACACCTAACAAGGCAGTTTTCGAACAGGAAACCTGGTAGGAGTTTAATTGCATTTTACAGTACACTCATGATGGCAATATAATCATTAAAATTTGTCAAGTGTAAAAACAGATGACAAAACATCACCTCAGAGCAACTTACTCTATAAATGCAACAATCAAGCTGCTAAATGGTTTTTCTGGATCTTTACTTCTAGAGCTGAAGTCATACTGATTTAGCTTCAACCCTTGAAGTCATGGGTTCACAGTTTCATGCAGAATGCAAGATTAGAAAGCTTCACCTTACATGAGAGGTTTCCAAGCCAGCTCTGCAAAGTGGTGTAGGATTATTATAAAGAGAGCAACCAGAAGTGGCTGGGATTATCTTGGAAACATAAAGCTTTGTGTTTGCTTTTTTAAAAAAAACCAAGGGGGAAAGAAGTTGACTCCAAACTGAATGACCACACGAGGTGCACTGTTCCTAAAGCTGCGTGGATCCAGACAGGAAATTTGTTCCTTAGAGAAATTTCACAGAAGGCAAGTTCTTATTGCTGAAAGATCCTTAATGCAGAAGCTATTCATCATGACAATGAAAGCAAAAAAAAACCCCAACCCATACAAATATATGTAAACATATTCAGATATTGGTGAACACTAAATCCTCAACTCCAGTGGGATGTTGGAATACAGGATGTTGCCCTTGTGGCCTGAGGCTGGAAACATCACCACCCCACGGATTGCAGCACCCATCAGGTGTAGATTGCACCAGAAGAGAAAATTAAATGCTGTTTGCTGAAGGTCTTGATAATGCATGCTTACTCTCTGACACCTTGCTAAGCTACCAACTCCTTAGAGCACCACTTGAATCTGCACTGAAGAGGAGTTGTTTCATGTAGCACCTTTAAAAAAAAAATTATGCAAATACTATACCACTCCCAAAGTAACCAGAACTTGTGGCTGAACAAATTCACAGCCCTTAGAAAAGGAGATGCTGCTGTATCACAGCCAGCAACATTCTGCTCCCTCTGTATCTCTAACTTCAAGTGCCTGATGGAAGCATGACCTACTCCTTAATATCCTCAAGACTGATTGGCCAGGCACAGATGTTGCTTCTTTGGTAATCAGTTAAGCTGAAAGTTATCAGGGAAAATACCTTCCTGTACTACCCTGGCTCTCCACACCTTTGCACCATCTCAACAAGTGAAGGGTCAAGCCTTGAGGACTGGGATTATTAGCCCCACCATTGGCAGTTTTAAATAAATGGTTTAAAGAAATGGGTATTTTTAAAATAGCATTAATGAATTTTAGCGGCATTTGAGAAACTGCCCTGTGCTGCAGCAGGTACCCTCCTTAAAAGTTCAGTGACAGGTAAGGAATAAACCCTCCAGCCATGTAAGGCAGCATTTTAGCCACCAGGTCATTTAAAAAGAGCCCTCACATTCTCTTATTTTTGGAGTAATTCTAATAATATAAATCTCATTTTTAAACCAGCTTGTCTTTAGAAAGGAAGCTGGCATCTGAGACATGCTTTTGCTCACTTTGAAATAGATTCTTCTCTAATTTATGAAATTAAGGTAAACCCCTTCGTATGTAGAGCCCAACTCAATTAGCTCTCTCAAATGGCAATTTTCTACTCGATCAAAGGTACACTCTGAGGTTGGTGCTGCAGAGCTCTCTAGCACCACAATATCACACCTATTTTGGCATCATTCCTTTTAGATTTCATTACTCTCAGCCATTAGCACATGCTTTTTCTTAGCTAAATCCTGTTTCATCCTTCTTCAGCTTCTTCAAGCCCTTTTATTTTGGTCCTCTGGTATTTCTGACACCTCCTAGAGAGGTGTCCAATTGCAAGTTTAATTAACACATCCTCAACTTTCTTATTTCACTTTAATAATGAAAATACTGAATGAACCCGGAACCAGCATCAATATTTTGGTACCCCAGGGCTTTCCACTGACCAGGTTTGACTTCAGACTATTGTGCTGGTGGTGCTTTGATTCAATACCTTAAACAGTCTTTTGACCTTGTATCAAAATATGTGTTGATGTTATTTTTTTTTTTTTTTTTTTGCCCCCAGGTAAAACCACCATAGTCTTTGACTTTGGTTTTTAGCCCAGATCTGCCACTCAAGTGGACTGGAATGAATTGCATCCACAAACAGAGCAGAGGATCCCTTGGATAAGAGGAAATGCCCAACAAACACAAAGCTGGCAGGGGCAGACACCACTTCAGTCACCCCTACTCCAGGGAGGGAGAGTGGAGAGGAACATATGGCACTTAGTAGATCTCTGTGTCCTCAGCTGGCTCAAAGTAAGGCTAAATTCATCAACCACAGGTTGCTTTTTGGACAAAACAGACACTCTTTTTCTCATTCCTTAAAATTCCTCTTGAAAATACAATTTCCCAATTGGCTTTGATAAGTTGGTTTAAATCTTTTGCACTAGTGTGCTAAAAATGCAATAAAAGGCCAAATACTTTAATGCATAACTATTACCTATTTACTCAGGTATCCACTTGATCACACAACTACTGCTAGCCAGCTCTGCTTGGTTTAATAGCCAAAAGCTTCATCATTTTGTAGGTAATGTCTGTTTTTGGAACTTGTTCAGTTATTCTGTAACCTGAGCTGACAGATGGAAGTTAATCGCAGTGGAGGCTGACAGAGCAATGAATCCTCTTTACAATCCGGTAAGTGTACACACCTGTGAAATGCAGTGCCAAAGGGCTGCCTTTGGAACCTTCCTTTTGGGAGGGGCTTGCCTCAGCTAGGCTGACCTGCCTTGAGAGGATGATATATCCAACCTGCCTCAATAAACCAAAATGGTGCTGATCTCCTTCCACTGACCAGAATTCTCATTGTGAGCCAGCTGATGCTGAGAGAGAGAGTTTCCCATTTGTGGTGCAGTTTCCAGCTCTTTCTAGATGAGAAATTGCACAAGGAAGTTCTAGATTATTAATTTCCCAGTTTGTAAATGCTTAATCTTGGCTCCATCCTAAAGCTGCTTCTCCACTTTACTTATAAAAGAAAGTTTAAGACACCTCTAACAACAAACCAGAGCTTTGAAAGTTCAGAGATTTCCCCTGCAAATATCAATCCCTCAAAAAGAAGCAACAGAAATGCCAGAGGCATTGCCTTGCAGAAGCCCTCAAAGTGACTATAAATAAATTATTTTGCCAGATTCTCTCCCAAACAAGCACATGCACAGCAGTGGCTCAAGCACAAATCCCAGGAAATCACATGAATTTCATCCTCTCCCTGAAAAGGGGATATTATGGTCCTGCTATGCTGCCTTTTCTTCCCAGGACCCTCAGCACACAAAGCTCTGTGCCTCAGAAGATGGGCTAGGAGGGGATGAAGCCAGGAATGCTGTGTGGTATTTATTTTGCATGCTCCTGTACAGCTCCTGCATTTCTCTGATTTGCATTTTTCCTGTCAAGCAGCCAAATGAATAAACATTAAAGGTGGAGCCTGAGCACACAGAAAGGACAATATTCTTCCTAAAAGCTCTCTCTCTTTTGTAAATCAATGTGATAATATCCTTTTAAAGCTATTTCCAACTGTCCCCTCTCCTGATTTGGCTCTCTGGGAGTGGGAAGTATTGGGGAGATTAATGACAGATTTAACAGCAGAAAGGTCCCCCTTATTTCGATCGGGTACAGATAATGTCCTCTAATGCTTTGTCCATGCTGTGAAACCAGACAAGAAGCCATCTCAGTGCTTTTATTTTCTCAGGTGAAGCGCTGACTAACTGTGAATTTCTGGATTATTGTGAGGGGTGGGGGAGAGGTGATGTTATAGTTGACAGAAAGTCAATGGCATCACAGAAGAGCAGATCAGCTTCCAGCAGGCTGTCCAGCACTTTGTGCCAGCCAGCAGGGAGCAGCTCCAGTGCAGCACTGAGAGCCAGAGCCTTCCTCCTCTCAGTCCTTGAGGAAGAGCTGCCCAGGATGTGCTCATATCATCTCAGCTGCACAGAGGCACCTTGCTGCTTTCTCAGGGCTCCAGCTTCACCAACCATTATAGCAATAATAGTCCTTACAGGATCATTTCTAAATGAGTTGTGAAAATAGATTAGGTATATTCAGTTCAGGCAAAAAGCATTTTTGATAGGCTTTGGGCAAACAATCTGTTCCTTTGATACATCTTACTACCGAGTTTCAAAGAAACCAAATTGATGAAGCTGTGAGGAAAGTGATTTGTTAAAAATTAAGTCTTTTTCTTTGGAGATTCAAGTTGAAAGAACATCTCTGTGTACTGTGCCTTTGAACACTATCAAGCATGCCCCATTAGGGTTGCCAGCCTTCCAAAACAAATTACTTACAGCAATCCCTTGTCTGATGTATGCAGTAAAAGACAATAGTGCAGCTCAACAACGCTGTCATTCCATGAGATTCATAGCATGCAGCTGAGAAAACTTCATTTATACCTTATATCACAAAGTGGCCATAAACCTCACTTCAAGATGAGGAATATTAAAACCACCAGACTTGCTTAACATAAATGCTCAGGTTTTCAGCTGGTGCAGCCTCTGTCGACTTTAGCAGAGCTGTGCTGATTTGCACCTGATGAGAATCTGGCATTCCTCTTCTCTCCAGAGTTTGGAACCCTCTAAAGCACACATAACCACAAGAGATTGTGAAAGGACTAAGCAGCAGTGAAAGCAATAAGTTGTTGCTACTTTCATTCTCATGCAATGCCACTGATTGCATTTATTAAGTTGTTAAGTTGTTTCGGTGAAATTCCTCAACAGATATAAACCAGAATAATCCTACTGAAAATAACACAGTGACTCCATCCACTCACTTCAATTTTCAGTGCTCATCACTGCATGTAGTAACTCATTCCTTAAACAATTATTTTCTTTACACACTGAGCATGGTCTTGTTTAATCCATTCTGTGACCAGCTATTTGGATTGTCACAAAGACTTCATAATATCATTAAAACATTCAACTGGATCATAAAATAATTCTGAAGCAAATGAAGCACGTTAACTGAAATTACTCAGTAACTTGCAACTGTGGAAATCTAGTAAGGGCACTGTGTATTTTATGGTAATTGGAATATAGTAAGCAATCCTCTAACAAAAAAACCCGCAGTTTCAGAATCACATTTCATAATAATGTGTCAGCAATGTCACATGCCTTACAGAATGGAAAAGGAATGGTGCCTGGTGTATAAATTATATAGGCACAAATCTAGCCAGGTCTTGTGCCAATCTCAGCCTGAGTGTCTGGAGAGACCAACAGAATATTCCTGGGAACCAGGCATTCAGCTCCAAAGGAGTGCTGCTGAGACCTTGAAGAAGTGGCTTGGCAGCTGTGGTGAGGCCAAGGAGAGTGGAGGTCTCAGAATGCTGTTCAGCCTCTTGGACTTGAATATTAAAGCTTTCCTTCTCCAGGTGGTTTGGAAGAGATCTAAGTTTAAGCAAGAGAGTTATTCCAGGTACTTGGGTGAGATTCCTCTCATACTTCAAACTTGGCTTCTGCTTACAGATCAGACTTTTATAGAGCTTGGATCCTGAATTTGGACTGAATGCATCTCACTTCTGAGACAGTCAAGAAACAACTTTTCTTGCTCTTTGAAGAGGGAATTAAGGTGGACTTGGATCACACACTCCTCAATATCTGTAGCCCTCAATAGTCCATCTGCTGAACCCACAGTGACCAGAGCAGCTCTTGTATCTTGTGTGTAGGTACCGGCACTGCAAACTGCCCAGATTTGTTGGTATCACTCAGCATCCCTGGCAACCCAGAATTCCATCTGCCTTGAAGTGAGCTGCCTCCAGCAGCATTTCCATACTTCTGAAAATCAGCAAACAAAACAATCCTTCAGGTGACATTTAGCAAAACCCTTGCCTTTGGCCTAATTTGAGTATTGTCAAAATCAAAGAAGTCTTGCCACCAATGTCACTCAGATTAAAGCCACAATCCAATCCTTTTAAAAAATGACAGTCCTGAAACTCATCCTTTGCACAATATCTTTGCAAGTGTTCTTATGTTGGTTTTTTAGGGGAGAGCAATATTCTTTTTCTCTCTCTGCTTTGAAGGAATAACAGGGTATTTATAATAAAGTTTGCTGTCATAAGTTATTTGAAGCAATAAGTCTTTACAATCTTTTTTTCTTTATACTGGCCTCTAAAGCAATGACTTTTTTTCTCTTTTCTTAAAAACTGAAAATATAAAGCCAGGCTGGATATTGAAATGACAATTCTGTTCTCTGCATGTACACATTTATATTATTCCTTTATGACGCTTGCACTGGGGAGAAAAGGAGTAGATAGATTGCAAATATTACAAACATGGATATCATTTTTCCCATCGTATTTCTGTTACAGGAAAGTAACTTCACTCTTTTGAGGGAGGGCTTTTGAAATTCAGGGAGAGAGCTGTTGTAATTAGGCTGATGGGGATGATAAGATAATTTAGGGCAAAGTCCAAGTGAAAGGGTGGTGCCCCGTGCTCTTTCTGATCTGAGGTGGGAACCGCGTTTATATAGCGTATAAAGAGGAATTCAGGACTTTTCAGGTTTGAGCATTTATGCTAAAGGTAATCATGGTATGTTCCCAACCTTCTGACCCTTCTCATTACTCTTAATCTCTGCTGTAAATGCCTTCATTACTTTCAGAGTACTGCCTAAATTAAAATAGGCACTGATGTCTCAGTTCCCACTGCTCTTGAGGACTAAGCCTAAGTTTAAAGGGTTTCATACAAAATATTAAGGGTAAGATGAAAATATTAATAAAACAACTCTAAGGTAGAGAACACTTTATACAAATGTAGGTGAAGATGTCTTCCAAATCTCTTTGATGTTCAGGTGATTGACTACAGGAATAAATCTTAGGATTGATTCCTGATTGCAGCAGGAGAAATGGGAGCAGGAAGCTTTTCAACACAAAGGACTACAGGTAAAACTCTGATGCCCTTAACAGATAAATATATTTCACAAACTGTATTCACTTCTTTAATTCATGAGATAATAAATCTCAGTGATAAATGCTCCCTCCAAAGAACTGTACAATGAGGTGGCTATCAATGTGTATCCACACCCCATGAGCATGCAAAACTCTTGCATATTGGAAAAGCCAGTTGTGCCTACATTGGTTGCTATTCAAGGCATCTCATTTAGTACAGTAGACGGACGTGATGCAGGCAAATAAAAGAATGACCAGAGGAGGCTGCTGGGTGGAGAATAGGCAGATAATGAGGTCAGATAAAATGTCTGGGTCTCATTAATACCAAAGAACTGAGAGAGTTCAGTGTCAGTGCAGCAGAGATGGTGAAGCACCATGAGCAGTGAATCTGTACTGACGGTCAAGTTGCCTGGTAACCAAACCCTACAGAAATCTGTGTCTCACCTTTGTGAGCAGCTGAGCAAAGCACAGGGCCACTTGGTAACCCACCTGCAGTCAGAGGTAGTCAGTTTACTGCACAAACTTGGGCCAACCTATCACTCCATGCTCCACCAATGTGAAACAACACAAAGCCTTGAAATGCAAGGAGATGCTGCTCTTAAATTGGCAGGGCAAAAACCAAGAGTGGAATCCTAATAGCAGCATTCATGTTAGGATGGAATAGACAGAAGCAAAAATAGCTACAGGTAACTCCCTTCCCTCCCAGTGCAAATAACTTTTCTTTTCCTTTAGCAATTACCACTTTTGAGGATATCTTCTACTGACTGTTCCACCCTTACCTTGCAGATATCCTTAGTAACCTTTTAGAAAACGCTTGCCTGATATCTCACGTAAATCTCCATTCCTGCAAACGTAGCATCTTTTTCTTTGTCCCTTGCCAATACAGGAAACAACTGATTTCTACCCCTTCCAGAATAATCTTTTCCAATTTGATAAGCTATTTTACACCTTTTATTTCCTCTATTCCCCTATAAGCCTTATATTTCTCTTTTCTTGGTTAAAAACACTCCCAAGATCTGATTGTTTTCCATAGGGATGATGCTTTTTTATCTGCTTGTCATTTTTATTATTGGTCTGTGGTGTTTACATGCAGGACCCAGACTGAGCTGATGAGATACTACTAGTGCTCAGTAAAAATGAACACCTACTACTCTTCCAGGATCTCCAGTTTGCTGGATTTTCAATTTTGTGATCACTTAAAACCTTCAGATCCCATACTGCTTTAATATCCTCAGAGAGACAGTCTCCTAATTTTCCTTCCTAAATGCAGCATGTGTATTGAATTTAATCTTATTGATTTCAGGTCCTTTATCCAATTTATTGTGATTATTTTGAAGTCTAATCCTGTGTTGCCATGAGATTTCCAGTAAGGCATCATCCCCAAATTTTTTATGTATACTCTCCATCCCATGATCCAAGTAACTATTAAAAATATTGAATGACAATGGACAGAGGACAGCTTCTATGGTGTGACATTTCAGTTTAACAGCAGACTATTGGTAACTAATCCTTGTATAAGGCTGTTCAAGCATTTGTGTATCAGCTTTGTAGTGACTTTTTGTCTAGATCATAATATCTCATACACCTGCCACCCTCCTCTCTCCCCAAAAGCCCACTGTGCAGTATCCACTTCACAGTGGTAATTCTGTATTTAATCACTTGGGCTATTGAGGCTGCCCTCTATTGTCAGTGCCTACTCCCAAACATGTGAATACAGCTTTTCTTTGTTAACACTTTTTTGGCTTCTGGTGTTTTTAAGCTTGATCACTGTTTTTCTTAATATTTCTTCTCATTTAAGATCAGCAGATAGAACAGATCTTGGCTTTCTGCCCTGATGCTGATTGTTGAATAGGAGAGCTGCACATTATTATTTTTTTTCAACATTATTATTCCCTTTGGTTCCCTTCTTCTTTTCCCAATAATAGATATTCACCTCTCATAAAGTGGTGTAGTTCCCAGGTGTAATTATGTAATTGGCATAACTCTAAAGCTTTTTCACTGGTGATAAGCCACTGTATGGCAGAACTGAAAAAAAGACCCAACCCAAAACATCTGTCAAGCAGATTTAAAAAAAAAAAAATGGTGCCACTAATTTTCTTAGTTGCCATGTTATCAGTGACTGCCTGGATATGTTCAGTAAGCCCTTGTTCTCATCCAGAGGAGTTTGGAGCATGACTTACAGCAGAAGATTTTTTGGAATCATGTCATGAATGCTGACTATTTCTGCTTTCATCTCACAGTCTCAGAGGAGGTTTCCCAACTTTCATGTCATGGGCTCAGGAGAAATTTCCAACAAATCTCCAAGAAAGCAGAAGATTTTCTGATTTTCTCTGTCAAAGGGCCGCACCAGAGCCTGAACTCCTTTCACACAGCCCTCGTAAGACTACTGGAGCTGGAGTGAGTTTGTAGCCCACTCACATGCTTTCACTTAAGGTTTCATTAGAAGTACTTGCCAAAAGCATAATTCATGGATTTTGTGAAATCCCAGGTGCCATCAGCTGGGCATGGCTGCTGAGTGCTCCACAGAGCAGAGCAGGACTTGGCAAGACCCCATCACCCAGCAGGGGATTGCTGAGGTGGAGGTGCAGAGTGTAAGAAACAGGAGAGCCACATTGATTTGCACCAGCTGGAGATCTGGCCTTGAATACTAAAGCAGCTCTTTAGTGTTCACCCGAGGTCTGGCTCACGTTCAGTTGAGCAATGGGCAGCACATGCGCAAGACGCGGGGATGGATGAAAGACTCTGCCATGGAGCTGCCGCTCCATCGCTCCGAGCGGTCACGAGCGAGCAGCTGCTCCTTCCCTGCACGACTCCCTCCACTGTCCCCTCACTGCTGGGGCCAGGCATGAGCAGAATGGACAGAGGTGCTATAGCTGAATCAGGTTCCTCAACATATTCATGCTCACAAAACCTAAGCGCTTGTACAATGCAGGCACTATCAGCGTGTGCGCTTCTGCTGCCTTGGGAGAGGCTGGGGATGTTAATTGGTTCTGGTCTGAATCGGCTTCCTGGTTCAGGGCACTCTCATGAAAGGGTTTTCAGCTACACGTTCAGTGCCAAAAGTAGCAGATGGTGGTAGGGTAGTAAATTACATTAAGGAATACTTGTACAGTTTCTTTACCACTTTTATAGTTGAAAAACAAACAATCTAGTTGCTTAGGGTAAAGGCAGATGCGGCGTCATGTATGTCTACCACCCTAATAGTTTTATGGAATTATCTCAGAGAATAAAGAAGCAGGTTTAATAACCATGGAAATGAGCTGAATAATCCCGGAGCGATCATCATTTCTAGTTTAGAAGTTTATGTTCCTCTGTTGCTGAGATTTGTGTTTCCAGTTTAGAATATTTATATAATCACATACTGATTTTTTTTTACAAAATTTTTCCTCTGATTTACAAGAGCTTTTCTGCAAACAACTTCCTAGCCAACTGTAAGCAGTAAGTGGCACCACTGGGTATTAGTGCCACCTGGTTGTCATGATGAATTGAATCCCGTCCTATTTAAAATAGTATTAAAACAGTCTTTTACACAGCTTGTTTGCCAGCTCTGCCTCCTTTGTTATTCAGTCTCTGCATCTTCTTTGATGCTCTTTTCAGATAGCTCATGTCATGGGATTGTAGAATAATCCAGATTGGCAAGGACTCCAATCCTACATCAAGCTTAAATCAGAGTCAGCTCTGAGATCAGACCAGGTTGCTCAGTTCAAACAGGTCTTGAAAGCCTCAACAGACTGAGGTGTCACAGCCTCCTTGGGCCAGAAGCTCAACCATTTCATTCTTGCAATTCTGATTATAATATCCAGTGGAAAAAACCTCTGGTTTGAATTCAAGTCCATATGCAACATGATTCTATACTCTGCTTAACATGCTGCAAATAAAAATGCTGCAATACATTCCAGCTACAATTTAACAGAAAAAAAAATCTACCTGAGTAATAGATTTTTTTTCCCCAGTTATTTGTATTGTGCAAAATAAAGATGTGAGTGAACAGATATGCATATACATGAATCTTCCTATTTTTGTGATAGAGGAAGAGACTCAGAAGAATTTCTACAGGTTTGGGATTTATTTTCTGGTCTGTCAGGGCAAGATCCAAATCAGTCTGCATTTTTGAGGGGCCAGATATCTCATTCTCTAACCAGTACATTGATGGTTCTGCAGTTGGCTTGGGAAAAGTAACCTATCAGAGAAAAAGGGCCTTTGATATGAAAATGCTAGTTATCAACATCATGGTAAAATTCAAGAACAGCTTTGTACAATGAAGTGCATGAGATAACCATGTAAATAAAAAGCCAAAAGTGTGAAATCACGTATTATTCCTATTCTGTTCTGGTGAAATAAGGCTAATTTTTCTCTTTTGTTTAGCTTTCCTCTTATTATTAACAGAAAGGTAGGCAAACTGCCTGAGCATTTCAATTCTGCCTCCTAAAATGATGTTACAAAAAAGCAAGGTGGTATATGGCAGAAGCAGCACCTTTGTATGCCCGAGGGTTTTGAGTGGAAGGGTTAGGTATCTAACTTTTGACCTGGGAGCAAATAATTCAGTTACAGGGAGAGGGCTGGTCTTTCCTGGAACCATAAATCACAGATGTCTGGCAGAACGACTAGTGCTGATCTGGGTGTGCACTGTTGGTGTCCCTGCCACAAATGGACCAGCTCAGAGCTGGCACTAATTTACATCACATGGTTTCAGGTTTACAATAAATGCTTGCATGAAAGCTCCAAGTTCAGGAAGATCACTTCTGCTGGGAAGTCTTATCCTGCTTCAGGACAATGATTTTAGAAAAAGAAGCAAGCAGTTTTTAAAAAGTAAATATTTACATTTAAATAAACTTCTGATGAGTTTAAAATTGGATGCCATATATATAAATAAATATAAGTATATATGTCAGGAACAGGACCCTCAAACCAGGCTGAGGAGGAAGGTCGCTAAACTGGTGTGTAGAAAACTCTTACAGATGCCTAAATATCACATTTCTCCAGGCTGGTGAATTATTTGTCCAACACCTCCCTTCCTCTGGCTCCTGCAGGTTTTAGGAACAAACTGTTCTGGTTGAAGATGTTTGATGTGACCCTGCCTCATCTGGAGCTACTCTGAACCAGATCAAAGATTCATCATTAGTTTCCTAGGTGTATTATTCAGTGTGGGGCCAAATGCCCTGGTTGTTACCGCACTGAATCTTGTGATCCCTTCCTTATGGTCTCCTGGGCAAGCCTGGAGTACTACCATGGAACAAAATGCTTCTCAGTAGAAAGCCAAAATGCTTTTCTTTTATTTTCTCTTATGGAAAATGTTAATCATTCCCCCTACCCCCCAAAAGAACATGCCTTTTCCTAGGGCTGCTTTAGTGGCATAACACAGAAAGGCTTGAAACAAAGGTGACAAACAAGGTTTTGGGGGAGTTGATCATGCATATGAGAGTGCCTCAGGGGCACTGTAAATGATGCCAGGCTCAGCTGGCTCCCAGGGATTATGTTGCCAGCCCAGATTTGATGCTTTTACATCCCCTCATTCCCTCATCCCAGAGGGGGACAGGTATGGAATAGGGACAGGTGGTCTGGTTTCATCCTTCTGCTTCCAGAGGAGTCCTGATGGAAGAGAAATTTCCTGGTGGCTCTTGCTGGGTTTGCCAAAGCAAAGGGCACAGGACAATGCCACAGACTGGCTTACTGAGTCACACACTCTTTCCAAGAGCAATCCTCCATATAAGAGTTACTTTTATAGCATATTTTTCATGTTTTCTATGATAAGCTCTGTTATTCCTCAAAATTCCTTTCCTTTACATGAATGTTAGGTATTTATCTCTGGACAGGAAGATTCTCATTTATTACCACGAATAATGACCTTCCTAATTATATTTAACTCTTTATATCCTTTTCCTTCTCAATATCCTCACCTGCTTCAAAAGCAGAACAGAGCTACTGCTTTCCAAGAATTTCCCCCCACCCCCCGCCAGAATTAGGGCTCCCAGCAAGTAAGAAACCCAAAGCACCTAACCATTTACATGTTGGGGGATTTTGTTTACTTGGATTTTTTTTTTAATCTTCTAAGTGTTCTTCAAATTTCTTTTCAGATTTTCTATACTGGCCAATGTTTTCAATAAATAAAGTGCATGGCCAACGCTCAGTCTGCAAAGGAGTATTGTTGATTCTGACCTGACAGTAGATCTGGGAATATTAAGATACTGTGTTTTGGCAAAACAGTCATTTAGTTACTCAGGAAAAGGTGGTGAACAGCCATTCCTACACTTAGAGCACGTAGTGAAAACTCATCCAGACTTCACTGTATCTGAGTAACTATTAAAAGTTTTCAGTAACTTAGATATGCAAAGAAAAGCTGTTAATGAAGCATGGAAAAAAGATGTATTTGATTCAGAACTGAATCAGTTGTTGTCTTGATTGAGTTTCCTTTGAAAAAAACAACAACCACAGACAAAAAGAACCCCACGCAGCACAATTTCCTTCCTTCAGATGAAAAGGTAACTATGGTGACTGTGGAGGAAGATCAGATGTTACCATTTTGTGTCAGAGCTGCACATACATCCTGCATAAGCCTGTTAGCATGGGGGGCAAGGGGATGTCAGGAGACCTTTCACAGAGCAGTGGGACAGAGCATCAGGGCATCAGGGCATCACAGCATCAGGGAATCAGGGCACCAGGGCATCAAGGTATCGGGGCATCCGAGCATCATGGTATCCGAGCATCAGGGAATCAGGGCATCATGGCACCAGGGCATCAGATCATCAGGGCATCATCAGCGGTCTAAGCAAAGCAGCACCCCAGGCAGTGCCCCAGGGCTGGCAGCTCCTGGCAGGCACCACCTGAGACCCAGGCCTGCTCATCCGCAGCTCCACCCCACCTTTTGAATTGGCATTCCCGGCCTAAGACAGCAAGGATGCCGCATTTGGGGCAGTCTATAGATTTTGTGTTCGCTTGTGGTTGCTCAAGGGTGAGGCTTGTTCCCTCTCTGTGCCATGAGTTAACACGTTGTCTGGTTCTTCTAATACATATTTTATGACCTGGCTACTGTGTTTTAATCGGCTGAGCAGCAGCTCAAGCACTTGAGCAGGTGGCCTGGTAGCTTTATAAATACAATTATGATGACTAAAAGCCACATTGCACTTGGCACTGTTCTTCAGATTTCCCCCAGAGGTCTAGGACTGGCTTGCCCTGGTGGCAGAGCCAATCTCAGCAGTCTCCCTGTCCACCTTCCAAGTTTGGCTGCCAGAAATCACCCCTGCATATCTGGTATTCCTGTAGAGGGCAAAACTGATGGTTGATTTTACATTAAATCCAGCAAAATCTAGGCAAACCATGCCCAAAATGTTTTCCAGCTTGGGCTGACAAGAACCTCTTTATAAGAATGCAGATGTGAACTGTAAAAAGACTGGACGTTAAGCTCACTGTAGATAATTCTGTCCTAAATACAGGACAGTCCTAAATACAGTCTGTATTTTGGTCAACACAGACTTCACTAAGCTGTGAGATCCTCAAATTATTACTGTTATTGCCATGATAAAATAAAACATCCTATGGCTGGCACTACTGTTCCTGTGATAACTCACAGGTTTCAGTGGGTCTCACTGATGCCTTTACACTTCAGACTATGTTGTTACTTTATTTAGAGCTTGCAGATATCCATCAACTTACAGTAATTTCACACTCATAAGCTGCACCTGGTTATAAGCCGCACTTCCAGGTAGCCGGGAAGACCACGGAATTTGTCCATAAATAAGCCGCACCGGGTGATAAGCCGCACCTTTTTTTTTTTTTTTTAAAAGCAAGGATCCATGTGCAACAAAGTAATGAGTTTGTAACAGAATCGTGTGAGTGCGAGGTTTGGTGTCAGGTGCTTAATTTGCAAACAGTTTTCACAGACCAACGAAGCCTTTAAATGCAGCCCCAGGCACCCTCCCCATGCCGCGGGCCTCAGTACTCCCACCCCCAGCGCTGGCTGCCGCGACTCCGCGCCTGCTCGGCAGCGGTGGTGGCTCCCCGCGCTGCTCAAAAGCGGCGGCTCGGCAGTGGTGGCTTGGCGGGCTGGCGGTGAGAAGGTGGCTCAGGCAGCTCAGCTGGGCCAGCAGCGCAAAGGTGGCAGCAGCTCGCCGCCACTCGCCAGTGGCTCTGGCTCGCCGCTCACCTGGCAGCGGCTCCGCAGCAGCTCCCTCCCCAGCTGGCTCGCACTTCTGGGTTGGCATTTCGCTGGAATTTGTCCATAAATAAGCTGCACCTGGTGATTAGCCACACTTCCAGGATTGGCTCAATTCTTCAGTGAAATAGGTGCGGCTTATCAGTGTGAAATTACTGTACTCTGTTTGCCCGGTCAGCAAAAGCCTTAGCATGCTTAAAGTTAGAAACATTTATGTCCCACTGAGGTAACATAGCTGGATTCATGATGATTTCAGTGTTTGTGACCTCTATATAGATCTGTTTCTCTTTCACACAATGATAAACAAATGAGGTCTTTGGTATGTGTTGAGCTAGAATTCTGTCAGGGGCCAGCTGTAATTTTGGTATTTGCATCACTTGGTATTTGCTTCACAAGTTCTTAAGGTTCTTGTCTTCTAGGAAAAAAAAATTATAGACTAAGATATTTTTGCAAAGAAAAATAGAAAACACTGAAGTTGAAATAAATTTTATTATGAAGACCTCAAATGTTCTAAAATATGCCTACATTTAAAAATTTAAATTAAACAAACTGCGTTTGTTTGTTTATTTGTTTGTTTGTTTTTTCCAGACTGAAATGGTGAAGTGTTTCTAAAGGAAAACTCCATTGCAGTAACGTGTCTCAAATATCCATGACCAGTGCCAGATACTGTCATATGGAAGGTTGTTTTGCACAGTCTGTAAGCAGTGAGTATCAGATTCAGATCTTGAAAATTTTGGCATTTTATGTATTTCAAGAAAGCTGAGAGAGTTTATTCAGCCAGAGTCCAAACCTTCCTTCAGTTCTTCAGGGCAGCCTTAGTGGTAACTGAACAAGCCCCACCCCAAACCTATCGCTGTGATAAGAAGTTATGTCATTGTGGACTCATTCTGTTCAGATGTACTTAGCCACAACTCTGCAGGAAGTATTCTAGAAAGAATATATATATATAAAAAAAAAAACACAACACAAAAAACAAACAAACAAAAAAAACCCAAAAACAAAAAACCAAGCAAAACACAAAGAGCCCTAAAAGGAAGGAAAAATCCAAATCCCCGAGGGGCCCCAGTGGATTATATCAGGATGGAGCGGACACAAGCCATCAGTGTTCGCAAGACAGCGCACCACGCTGCAGCCAGAGCCTGAGCAGGACATTTGCATCAGAATGCGAACAGCATTTCTGCGCGCTGCATACTGATGCACAGACCGATCGAGCTGTCAGCCACATGCTGATATGGCAGAGAAAATTCATGGCAAAGCCCCTCTGGCCACCCACCTCATTTCCATGCCCTGTTTCGGGAGGCTCGGGCTTTGAGCTGGGCTGCTGGCAGGGTGGGATGCCCATGGCACAGCAGGGATGGGATGCCCGTGGCACAGCAGAGATTCTCCCGGGCAGGATAACTTCAGAATGTGCCCAGACACACAGCTCAATCAAATCCAGAGCACCGCACTTGGGAGAGCTTCCAGGCTTGAAGTATTAAGAAAAGTTTACATAGCCACCGGCTGTTCTTTATCCGAAGAAGCTTTCAGAAGATGATGTTCCCGGCTGCCCCATCCATCGGTGGTTTCACTGCTGGAGCTCCAATGAAACACAGCCTTTGGAAACCCAGCCAGCCCAAGGAGCAACAGGACTGCCAGCAAAATTGCTCAGCAAAGTCTGTGGGTTTGCCACCTGTGAGAACTGAGAGAACAGCACCCCGTACAGCAATAATTACTCCACAAAGAAGTGATGATAATGCACAGATTTGCTGCTCAAACCCCTCTCTAGCCGACTGTTTCACCTCAAGCTTTCATGTAGGAATTTGCTTAATCTTTTGTTGATAACACGACTACAAACAAATCCATCATTAGCATAATAACGCCATGATTACACACCTAATCAGTCTTTAGACTTATTATCCTTTAAGTAACCTTTCCTACTAGGCAAGTGAGAATTTGGAAACGTTAACTTATACTAAGCTTGCTTGCACTGTGCTAATATTTCATTCCAAATTAGCAGCACAGCATTTTCCCCTGCAGAAACCTGTTTAATAAAACGTTGAATTTTTAATGTTTTTGACTGGGGGAGATACTGCCACGTGCTCTCCTAAAGATTAAAACTCCTTTGACTCCTCTTTATTTTGCCATTGCTGAAGTACATTATTGGCATTGTGATCACCCTTTCCACCTGGGTCATGCAGGACCCAGTGAAACACTGCTGCTGCTTTCTGAGACCTTGATTTTACACACAGCACTGCAACTTTAGAGCCAAGGTGTGTAAGCTTAATAAAGATTTTATCCTCAGTGATTCATTTAGGATAGCAAAGGTGCCAACATCTGTAATCTGCCTGAGAACTTTTGGAACAATGACTGAACTGCAGAGATTTTATACACGGGCATAAATGAAGCGAAAATGTTCCTTTTTCTTTACTCTGTAAAAAATCTGAAGCCCTAATGAGTGTGATTTGTAGGCTGAGCTCATAGTTTGGAAGGTCTGTTTGTGACTTGGCTGGTGATGTGGCGATACAAATTATACAACATTGACAAGTTGAGGCCAAAGTAATTTCAGTGTGGGAGAGGGGTTGCTTCACTACTCCTAACCTTCATTGCTTATTCTTGAGTTCAAGTCTTGGCCAGACTGGTAGCAACAGAAGATGGGAATAAGACATTTGTACCCCAAAGGCTCCTGCATTCCTTCTGTCTGCAACTCCTTGCACTTACATGTGCAGACAAAGCTGAATTCCCATGCCAGTAGGCACATACACAGACCTGCTCTGTGCACTCTCTTGTGGGTTTTTATACATCAGCCATCTTTGCCTTCTTAAAATGCCAGCCTATGTGGTCATTTATAAGCAGCCTGCACAAGTCAAAGCCTCCAGGTCAGCTGCAGAGGGAGCAAGTACCAGCACCTAGGTCAAACAGAAGGTCTAGTTCACATGGAGATTTCATGAGAACAAAAATTAAATGAAAACAATATCAAACTAGGGAAAACATGGGGCAGAAAATAGTTGTGTCCTTAGGAAGAGCGCTCCTGGAACAAATGGCTCCTCCAGGATGCATGGATTAGAGAGAACTTTGTACTAAAGAACATGGAAGTGTAAGGGACTGCTGGTGTCAACTCTTTCACTTCCTTTCCCTTCAAGACAGCCGAGGCATGAATATCCAAAGCAGATGGGACTGTAACCACATCCATCAGAAACAGAGATTGCATTGATACCTGCATTTCATAACACATTTAAGACAAATGCTGAGGAATAGACCATGCCAGAGAAGGTTAATTTGTTGTTTCTGCGGTTTTTTACATCCTAAAAATCGGACATATTTTCTATAGCCATGATCTTGCATGTTTTCAGGATACTGTTTTTGAGGCCATGTTAAAACTTGGTATGATTTACCAAAATATGAGTATTGGTAGTTATATCAACCTCCATTATAAATGTTGTGAGTTGGTCTTGCAGGACAGCTGGTGCCCACCAAAGCTTCTCTGTCACTCCCCTCCTCGGCTGGACAGGGGAGGGGCTATGCAATGAAAGGCTCATGAGTCAGGACAAGGTCAAGGGCAAAAGAGACATAACTGGTGGAAAAATAAATTTATAACCAATCAAATCATAGTAGGATAGTGAGAAATATAAACTAATTCCTTAAACACTTTCCCTGACCCACCCCTTCTTAACTTTTATCTTAACTTTAATCCTTATTTCTCCCCTCTTCTCACATTCCTCCCCTGCTCCAGTATGAGTCCCTCCCCCTGGACACAGTCCTCCATGTGAGCTCTTCCCAAGAAGAGGGAGTCCTTTAGGAAGATTCCTTTGCACAGGATGTTCCTTCAGGAACAGGCTGCTCCAGTGGGGACCCCTGCAGGGTCACAAGCCCTGACAGAAATCTGCTCCAGAGTGGGATCCTCTCCATGGGCCCACAGGTCCTGTCAGGAGCCTGACCCAGAGCAGGTCACAGACTCCAATGAGCCTTCTCCTGCTCCAGAAGTGAGTCCTGCAGGACCTGCAGGTGGATGTCTGCTCCACCCTGGACCTCTGTGCTGCCTCAGCATGGTCTGCACCAGGAGCTGCAGGGGAATCTCTGTGTCTGGGGCACCTTCTCCTCCTTCTGTACTGGCCTTGGGGTCTGCAGGGCTGTTTTTTACTCACTCCTCTCTCCAACCTCAGTTGCTTTTGTGCAGTTTTTTCCACCCCTCCTTAAATACATTATTCCACCATGACTGATGGGCTCAGCCTTGGCCAGCAGTGGGTCCTTCTTGCAGCTGGCAGGCATTGGCTCCATTGGATTTGGGAGAAGTTTCCAGCAACTTCTCACAGAAGCCATCCTTGTAGCCTCTTCACAATTGAAATCTCACCATGGAAACTCAATGCAATGTGGAATAGCACCAAAAAAATCACTATTGGAGCTAATAAAAGAGTAAGACGCTCAGTTAGAAAATATCATTACAGTAATAGTCCAAAGCAAGTATGTCCAGCTGGCACCTTTTTGGCAGGATTTATTCAATATCATGAACCCAGATGGTCTCTGGCTCTCAAATGATTTGAAGGACTCCTAATAACCTTAACAACACCCACTAGGTTTCTCAAACTGTGCCTCATATGTGATTCATCCAACTCACAGTCTTGGCACACTGGTCAAGACCTGGATTTGAACACGCCAAGGCTTAGGGGTTAAGAGGATCTGTGGTTCTGCTTTGAGCAATTTGAGACGTGAGAGATTAATTGTACAATGCAGAGCTGAGCTGGATTCCAAGTTGCACAAACATGCTGGATCCAGGGCTTGGTGTCAGACTTTGTAGTGCTGGGAAGTGTGAGAGGCAGGAGAGAAAATATCATGTTAAGGGGGCAAAGCACCAACAAACTACAATGATTAAATACTCTCCTGGACTTAGGGTATAAAGAGATATTGCCTTCCCAGAGACCAGGCAATTTACTAAACCACGGTGCTTCTCTCTGAGCTGAAATGTGAGCTTGCATAGAGAGAGCAACCACATGTAGCTGTGGTTTTCTGGGCTAAAAGACTTTCTGGTGCATAAATTTCTTCTGTTGATTGGAGATTTGCATGGCAGTTTTCTAAAAGGAAATGCTCTTTCTTGTGTGGGCACATTGGAGTGAAGGCATCATATCCTGCTATTTCAGGTGTCATTGAGAATAATGGCTGGATCTTAACTGGCACAGCCCAGCACAGCCTGAGTTCCTGGTAAAATAAATCAAACCCCTGATGAATCTCACTGATCCACACTTGCAAGTGCAACTTGATTTTCTCCTCTGCCTTCAGTAATGAAGGAAGAGTGAAGAGCAATGCAGGTGAGTGGGTCTGGGAACTTCATATGAGGCAAGGGAGAGACCAGGAAATTCATAGGCTTTCATGATTTGTTTTTCTCCATACAGAACTGCGAAATTCCTAGACTTTGAACCTTCTTGACTTTTTTTTCTGACACTCTTGGCCTCCATGGAAACCAATGGTAAAGCATCTATTGATTCAAGATGAGATTTCAAACTCCCCGTTTGCACATTTCTTCCTTTCTCTGTCCCCATCTCTCTCCAGTGTTCTGGCTCCTGAGACAGCTCAGCAAGTCTGTTCAGATCATTCAAGCCAACAACATAATCAACATAGCACAGACCTGCAGAGTAGAAGCCAAAGAATAGCCTTGATTATTTTTCCCCTGAGGAAATAGTTTGAATCTTTTCTGTATTAAAGGGTGTGGAGAGTTTTTCCTCTTTTGAAAATGCCTTGGAGGTGAATCTGCATATAACATTGCTGAGGGATGTTTTGGGGACTCAGCCTGCTGACCTTCCATTAAAGAAGGACATAAAAGACTATTTAAAAAATACCCACAATAATTTTATGGAAGAATTAATATCTTTTATTATATTGTCTAGTGCACTAAAACCCCTCTGCAGTATCTGAAGAGATAATTTTCTATTATCTACCAGAAGCCTTTTAATAAAGGAGAAAAAGTGTGCTGCACAGTTGTTTTATTGGCTGAGGTTCATCCTGCAAACACAGAGAAGTACCACCTAGGGCTCTGACAAACAAGCATCTTTGAAGCACTGTGGTATTGAAGCAGCCTCTGTGATAGCTCATTACCCTCTCCTGACAATTTTTATTTTACATCATGCTTCAGAAGGAGGTACAACAGGTTTGTCCCCTTCTTTTTCTCTATTTCTTGCTGTGAATAAGGATGGGACCAGATCACCTGAGTGTGCTGCTGCAGTGAAAGATTAGAAATGTTTTCTGCATTCAGCCCTGCCTGCCTTTTTCCTTTCTTTCTGGAAAGGAATTAGTAATTACTGTGCAGTGAGTGCCCACCAGTGTCACAGCTCACACTTGCAGGTGTAAATCACCAGGGTGGGGAGGTGTAAAGGTCAGCAGGGAGGAATAAAGGAAAGATAGCACCCTCACAGCAGGGGCCAAGGTTTTAAGTGCAATAAACACTTGAAAATTCACTGTATTTGAAAATCTAGGGTGCATTTCTGAACAAAGCTCGATGGACATGTTCTTGCTGCACCTCCCACTAACTTCAGGAGGGCTGAGCTTACCTCCACACTGTTTGGATATATTTGGCCCTATCAGTGGCCTGGTAAAACTTTTACAGTCCATCCCACACAGCCTCTGAACAAGGCCTTTCTTGCAAGAATTATTTCTCTAATAATTTTTTTTTTTACCTTTGCCTGCCTGATTTCTGGATCCCTGCAGTAAAGGGAGACAATATTCAGAATATTTGCAAGTCTTCTACCAACAGCCTTGCTTTTCTGAATCATCATTCTCACACCCTTAGGAACAGCCCATGGACCACACTAAAACCACCAGAATATGGTGACAGGGAGCAATAGTTTCTGTATCTTCATCCAGTCCTTCCTGTTACCTGCCTGCTCTTCTCTGGGGATGCCAGATGGATCCTGATGGAAACTTCACAGGCAGAAAGAAAATTTGCTGGTCTCTGGTGCTTCCTCCCATGCCACCATTCATTATAAGACGCTTTGTAGTACTAATGTTTGGGCTGGGTTTTGGCCAGAGCTCTCAGAGCCCAGGAGGCTTCACCACCATAATTGCAGCAGTTGGGCAGGGAGCAGTTCCTGCTCTCATTCCATCCTGGAGCTGCTCTTTGTATGGCAGGAAGGTGGCAGGAAGCTTCATCTTGCTGTTTGTCTGCTTGCAAACCCCTGCAAACACTGTCTCAAAGCCTTGCTTTCAAGTTCTCTCCCCACTCTGTGGAGGAGAGAGGCAAAATTGTCTTCATGGCTAAGCTTTGCTCAATGAAGTTCCTTTTTATACCTTTTTTCCTCTTTTTACATGATTTTTGTGTTTGGGAAGCAACTACAGATTTCCCTTGTGGCTTTTCGCAACATTACTGTAATAATTGCCTACACTGCTAACTATACCAAACGCGATCTTATGGAGGTCATTTATTAATTTTTTATGCATGCTAACTGGATAAATAATGATTTGTAAAATTAGGCAGAAGTTACATTAAATTGAGCAGTGGTTAGATCTTGACACTGTTTATATTTCTCTTCTAAAATAATTAAACGTCCCTTTCATTTAGAAGGCCATGTACAGACAGTTGTAATATGTTTAATATTTTTATAGTGAGTAATTTAACTCAGAATTTCACTAAATGAATTGCAAAGTGTAAACTTTATTTAAGATTCTCCAAGTGAATGTACAGTTATATGGTAGTAAAGAATTAACACTGTATGTCTTTGGAAGGGCATTAGCTTGAAATTGTCAGCCAATTTCTCATAATATACAACGGTGAATCATTATTTAAATGTTAGGTATTACCCCAACACATTTGTCCACATGCCAGGAGCTGAGAGACTGTGAATCTCCTTCATGTCAAACAAGCTGTGATGGATGGGTGTCTTTGGTTTCCAGAGGCAGCAAAGCTCAGGATGAGAGTGAAAGGGACAAAAGGAGGGAGAAGGGTTTGAATATTAATAC
The DNA here is from genome assembly GCA_009812075.1 of Sialia sialis. Classification (NCBI taxonomy): domain Eukaryota; kingdom Metazoa; phylum Chordata; class Aves; order Passeriformes; family Turdidae; genus Sialia; species Sialia sialis. Next base: position 4,133,232 of record VRYO01002775.1, on the reverse strand, counting down.
TAAATATTGACTACTGAATATTGAATATTGAGTATTGAAAAGGAAGATTTTCAGACACACACAGAACTTGTACTGAAATTCATCCTGAAGGAGGACATAAATGTAAAACAAGCCATTGAAGTGTTTCTAGTGTATTAGTCTGTGAATCAGATGGGGCTGTAGGGCTGGTTTGGCTTCATGACTTTGGTGCACTGGCAAACACAGCCATGGTCTCTCTGTCTTGGCCTGAGCCAGATGTGAGCCATGGGCAGAGCCCAGGCCGGGAAACTGTCTCACAAAGCTGTACCAAGCCATTTGTCTCAATCCTTGCCAATGTGGATCCTGGATCATGGAAAAGTACCTGTGTGAAGAGCTGCTCCTTTTGATTAAACCTAATGGTGATTAGGTTTCCCTAAATATAAGCCTGGGGCTCTGATATTGAAGGGGACAGAGAAAGGGCCAGAAGAGCAGGTAATAGGCTCAGTACCCAGAATTTACACCAGGTCTTTCTGATATCTCATGGGCAAGGTTTGACTCACAGGAATTTGTCTGGGCAATGCAAGGTGTTGGACGTGGCAGTGCTGGTGACAGCTGAGGTGATTTTCTTCCTCATGACCTTTAGCCTAGGTTGGCAGTTCCTGCTGTCACAATTTAGTTGCCAGACCAAGCACCTGTGAACAATTACATCCAATTAGCCTAAACTCCAATCACAACTCCAGTCTGACATCCTGCCTTCCTACAGTGACTCAGATACAGCATCCTCCCTGATTTCCCACCTCATAATTTTTCAGAGTTTTATTTGACTCTGCTCTAAGAAATATTTCTGCCCCACAAATGTCTGCATTGGCTGGTGACTTGAAATCATCTTTACTTGCAAGTGTCAGAGCCCAAAAGTTCTCTGGCTAGAGATGTGCCCTCTGAAAGCAGATATTATTCCATAGGAGACTTTTGGGTTCCTTTTTCACCCTTGCATTTCCTCAGTCTCTCATGTAGAGATGAGAGCCTCTGCTGCTTTTCCATGGAAGCCTGGACATGCTACAAGCAGGGAGAGGTTTTCTGTCTGTGTGTCTTTAAAGACAGAGAGCAATAAAAATGTCAAGCTACCAAAGAAAGCCAAGTCCATTTATCAACATATTTCCCACAGCAAAAGGGTGATGACTCTGAGCAGCTTGAAGCTAAGGCTCAAGAACTCCATGCACAGAAGTGTATCCACTGATTTAAAGCCTATATGAAAATTTAATGAGAATACACCCCAAAACTTTGATGACCAATAATGTTTATTGTCTCATTTAAAGCTCAAGGTTACATCAAACATGTTAAAATTCATTAGACACTCCCTGTCGAAGGAGATTTTATTAGAAAGACAAATGACTGCCTAGCATACAGAAGATATATTTATTTGTGAGGAGACCTAATTTTAACATGAAGATCACTTCATCAAAGGGTATGGCATTTTTTAATAATTCTTCAATTCTGTAACTAAATGTTGTGGCTATGCAGACAGATCTACTGAATAAAATACTCAGTACTTAAAATATACTGGAATTCCCTCTTCCCAAAGATTAGCTGCTAGAGTCGGTTAATGAGAAACTGCAAATGGGGAGCGAGCACATCTCCTTCCCCATGTTCTGGCACTGCACACAAGACTCTTTCCTTCTTTCCCTGGAGGCTGGTGTGGAGGAAACAATATCATAATTCAAAACAGGTGCAAGCAGTGGTTTAGCAAATTCCTTCCATTTTCAGCTCTTGACAATTGGCCGAGTTTCATATGTGCTTAAACTCTCAAATTGCAGGCTTATCAGATGCTGACACTGGTTGTATTTATATACCTGAATACTCAAGAACATCTGCTGTATTGAAATTCACCATTCAAAGGACTTAATTAAAATAATGCTGAATTGGAGACTCGGCATGCATTACCAAAGTGCATATTTGTTTTGCTACAATCAATTAAGAATGTATTCATGAAAACAACTCCTGCAACAAAATCTGTATGTTTAATCCTTATGCTAATCTCCTCAGAATTTGTTGTACTGTTTCAGAGGCAGTCAATTGAAGACTTTATTTTCTTTAATAAAACTGCATAACATGTTTTCATTAACTCAACAAGAGGTAAATCAGAATTGATGTCTAGTATAAACAGAGAGGAAATCTAGACTGAGGCATTTTGGTAATAAATAGTAACCTGTACTTTGAGCTGGCTAAGCATCTTTCCAGTTAGGATATTACTGAGCATTTTACAATGCTCATTAAAACCTAAGTATTAAAAGATGCTTTGCTGTCCAAGCACACATTGTCCCTGTTATTTACTATTCTTTCATTGATTTAAGAGATTAAGAAATCTAAGCACAATCAATAACCTACTCACACATAATCTGATTTGTCTCCATCACCAATGGGGTGTCATTTATAATGCTATAGCCTACCACAGCTGCTTGTATTACATGCTGTGCTTGAATTGGAGTAGAAACTGTGTGTGGCATTTAGGAGTTGATCGTTACCTTTTTAGTTGTCTAACGAGAAAATGTGTGTATGTTTGCCTTCTTGAAATAATCCAACATTTGGAAACCAGCATCTGGAGCTACCATTTCGAAGTGAAAATATTCTGCTTTCTCAGAAAGAAATGCTGAGAGGTAGGTTGTGATGCAGCTGAGAGGTTTAGGAGCACAGTAATTTCAAAACTATAAGGCGCACCAGATCATAAAGTACACTTCTGGGTTGTCGGCAAATTTCCAAACTTTGTCCATATATAAGGTGCACCGGACTATATGGCGCACTTTTTCTATTAGCAGTGAGGATCCACATGCAACAAAGTAATGAATTAGTAACGGAATCACGTGATCACAGGGTTTACTGGCAGGTGCTCAATTTGCAAACATTTTTCATGGATCGGTGCAGCCTTCAAATGCAGCCCCAGGCGCTTTCTCTGTGCTGTGGGCCCCGGCACTCCGGCATGCCCCTGGCACCAGCTGCTGCAGCTTGCGGCTGCCGTGGTTCAGCTCATAGCTGCCACGGCTTCGCTCGCGGCTTGCGCTTCTGGGTTGGCAAATTTCCAAATTTGTCCATATATAAGGCGCACTGGATTATAAGGCCCACTTCCAGGTTTCGATCAAAATTTTAGTCAAAAGGGTGTGCCTTATAGTCATGAAATTACTGTAAATTAGAAAGATCAGAAGTGTGGATGAGGGAGGAAGTTCAGAATGATTGGGATTTTTTATAAGGAAAGGCTCAGGGTCTCTGCCTCCTTGTCTATGCTACAAGTGTTTTGCAGATTAAAGCCTCACTCAGGACAGAGAGCAAAGCTTGCTTCTAATAAGGATCAATGATGCAGGCATTTTCTTTCTGGCTATGAGATGTCACTGAATCAGAAACAAAAGGAGCAAGCTATCTAAAATTAAGCCTCAGACAAGGTAAAAGTTTTAACCTCCTTTATGAGATCTCTGTGGGCTTTGGCAGGGCCATTTCTGCCAGGAGGGTGTCCAGCAGCATATGTTAAACCTGGCCTTACTGACACTCAGCTCTCAGGGTATGCATCTCGAGCCATATGTGCACACATCCAGATGTGAGGATGAGCAGGAGGAAGAGGTGCAAGAGCTTTGATTGAACTGAAAATACATGGGAGTAAAAAGAAGCAGCAGGGGGATTTGCAATTTGCCACTGTGGAAAGTATCTTTCATTTTAACAACTGTTTTTCCCAGGTCTGCCTTGGCCAGGGGTCATGCCTGAGGTTTGCATTCACAGCAGCAGAGATTGCCTCACAGAACAGAATCATCCCCAGTGGGAAGTGTCTGAGAATCACTGGGGGAGATGCAAATAGGAATGGCAAAGTTTAATTGCTAACATCGCAGGAAAGGAGAGCGAATGGCCAGCTCTCCGCAGTGGAAATTAATGAACAACTCATAAAAGACTGCACTTGCCAGTATCTGTCCAAGGAACCATTGCCTGCATGGCTTCCATGGGATGCTTAAGCCTGTCAGCAAAGCCATCCAGTGGAAAACTTCGAGGGCCAGAAAATGGCCCTCACCTTCGAGACCCTGGAGGCCAACAGGATGTGGTTCAAGGACTATATCACTTCATTCCTGCCCTCCATAAATCTTCAGTTCAGGGCCACTGACTTGAAGGCAAAATTTTGCCCTTTGGCAAATTAAATTTGATTTATTTCCCTTCCTTTCCACAATTTTGCACCCAAACTGAAGACATCCTTGCCTGCTGTGAGGGCTGATATATTGCAGGCTGCTTTGTGAGGATTTACTGTGTGCAGGAAGGTGAGTACTGGCATCCCTACATGACTTTCCCAGCAAGGGGAGGGGGAAAGAACATAAGTGGACAGATTAAGGAAGAAGAAAGTGCTAAATGAAAAGAGATCTGAGCTGTGAGTTTCTGGCTGTACCCCGTGTTTAGGAGGCTAAGTCAAGAGACTTATCAGCAATGGCAATTTTTTTGCTTTATTGAAATTGACAGGAATTAGTCCAATTCTGAGCATCCTATAAAAATATAAAAAGTTTATTTTCTAAGGGGAAAGAGCTAAATAGCAGCTTCTATTTCTGAGCCAGACACTGCTGCCCAGAATGTTACAGAGCAAACTGCTTAATCCCTCTCCACTCATTAAAAGTCTCCAGGTACTGCTGAGCCTGTGATTTCCAGAGGGAAAAAGCCAGCAGGGCCACCTCTGAGGAAGATTTTCCTGGACAGTTCTGTCCAGGCAAACACATTGGAGAGTACTGAGGCTTTCCCAAGAAGTCTGTCAGGTCTCTGGGACTGAATGTGGAAATGCACCTTGTTGTGGTAAAGCCACTCCTGACTGTCCTGGTGGGATGACAGAGATGAGTGACAAAGTGAAGCTGTAGGTCCTGGGTTCAGTCTAAACTGTGGGGAAGAAACACTGCTCAGGATGCAAGGAGCTGTGTCATGGTGAATGAACAGTTCTGTTTAGGAAGAACTTTCCTAGTTGATTAGAAAAACATTTGCAGACTCCACTTTAGTACAAGGGAAATCAGTATGCATCTCAGTGGTAATAGTTGGGCCTTGGTATTTTTTATGGTTTTAACAGCATATGATTCATGTCAATTCTAACAATGAAATCATATTATTCAAGATGTCTGATTCCTTTCACTATATTATTTTAATTCCAGGTTAATGAGTGTAGGAATGTAGTACTTGCCAACCTGCATTCGACCAGGAATTTATTAAATATTTCCAGTAGCCAGGTCTGAGGAGAGGAAGATCCTAAATGCTGAGAAAAGGAGAACATGATAATTATTTCTGGATCTGCCTCACAGGCACCGTCCTGTTCTGAAGCAACACATCCAGAAACTGGTATTATCATGCATGTTAGTAGATATTTACAGTCTAGCTAGTCAATATTTCACCTGAAGTTCCTTCACATTGAATTTCACAGGCCAAGCTGTCCACATGAAATGCTATTTGTGTATGCTGCAGATTTATGTACCTTTCACTTCCTTGCTCTTTTATTAACTAGAAGGTACAAAGACTTTGAAAAAAAAAAAAAGTTGAGAACAAAATCAATGGAAACAGATCTCATTTCAAACTGGCCATTTATAATTGCTCTGGCAAGAAAATGGCTGGATAAATGAGAACACATTCCAAGCTACTAAAGTGACAAGACATATTATTACTGGGAACAAATGTTTATTCTAGTTGATCTGTTACTTTCAACTCCAGTGCTTGATTGGAGCCCCTGATAACTCATATTGGGATAAAACAAGTAGCCTCAAGTTAATAATTTTTCTTTCTGCTAATCTTTCAAAAAATACCAGACACTTGGCATTTTCCATCACAACTTGCAGTATCAGATTGGAAAAGGATTAAGTCTGTACAGTGATACTATGAAAACACAGTAAAGACAACCTGGAACAGAAATTAAATAAAAATGTCTTGGGAAATATAAAAATAGATTTCAGCAAGATAAACAATAATAGTATTTTGGAGGACGAGTGGTTTCCTGAGTAAAGCATTAACCTTTCACCTTCAGGATATCAATAAACTGTGGGATCCTATGACAAGGATTGATTTAAACAACTTGGCTTCCTCCCTTTCTAGCCCGTATGGATGCTGTGTTGCAGATCCCTGAAACAAGAGAGCTCCTCAGAAGTACTGCCCTGGAGAGACAACACTCCTTTGCCAAAAATCCTCTGGGCCTTTCAGAGCAGGGTGGAAGGTGAATTGTGCTAATACTGGCTTTAATTAGCACTTCCACAAGCTGCAGAATTCCTTACCTGCATCTGGATTGCACTTAGAAAGGTGTGAAAGCCCTATTGCCTTTGTAAACATCAAAGAGATTAATTTCTAATCTGATCTTTTTAACCAAGCCCTCCTGCTGATCAGAGAAAGTGAGGGCAAACAGCTATGAAGAAAAAAAATGAAGTGACTCTGGAATATGGGATTTATTATTTATTATTCTAGATTGATATGTATTTATTATTTAGTTTGTTAGTTCTCTGGGACTTATGCCTATCCTCTTGCACCTAGCTCTCAGTTGGTGCTATATAAATAAGTCATTATTGTTAATATTTGATAAGGGTAGCTGAAAGATCACTGTGAGCAATGATCAATGAGACTTCTTGGTTCTCAATTCTGCTTTGGCTTCCACCACTTTTACACCACAGGAATTTCACCTGCTTCTTAGGGAGTGCTCCTGTCTTGCAGCAGAGAACCAAGGTAAAATCAAGACATTTCTGTTTAAATGGTCTGGGGAGCAATTAATAAACATAGGCTTTGTAAACGCCTGTGGACGTTGTATGATATTAAAATATAACTCACATTAATCAATCACTCAATCCACAGCAAATCAAAATGGAAGAAATTGTGGGGTTTTTTGTCATCAGGGCAAAGGCTGGTTTATACTAGGTTAAAAGCCTTTCTAGAGGTTGTTGATTATTTCACTTCTATAAAAATTACCTCCTGGGATGCTCCTTTACTAAGATGCTTTGTGCAGTCTGTTGTGTAAGCAGAGCAGAACATGCTGGCTGGCCAGTGAAATGAGCACCAGAAGTCTTTACTGTCCAAGGGCTGGGTAGAATGAGCAGTCTTAGAGCCTGAACCATTCAGGAGTTTCCCTGGTGTTTAAGAGCCCTGGTGCTGCTGGCTGGCTGATGTATGCACTCATTTGGGAAAGCAAGGGGAAATTTTAAGAGGGGTTCTCAAGCCAAACAAGCCTCTCTGACTTACAGCAGCGTGGCAGAGCCATTTACAGATGAAACTTAATCAGACCCAACACCTTTTAACCTGTTTTCCCTGTCACATCCTGCCATCCATCTCCAGCATCCTATCCAAGCAGTGGATCCTTTTGCCTGGACAGAAGATGCACTGTGGCCCATTTTATCCTTTCTCTGGTGACAGTCAGCCTGAACAAGGGGATTAATTATCTGGAACAAAAAGCCACCATGTCTCCAAACATGGCTCTCTGTCAACATCATTTTGTGTATGAATTGGAGGGAGTCTCTGGATTTTCCTTTAAGACGAAGAGCAGGAGGCATCGAAGGTGTTGTTTGGGTCCCAGCTGAGCTGCACATGACAAATGAAAGGCTGTGCTGTGTCCTAATCCTTTTGTGCCTCAGTGCCTTTGAGCCTCATCTGCTTTTTATTCTGAACAAAGCCCGTATTTCTCATTTGTCTCCTCTGTTTCAGGAGACATGCTTAGGGCCTTTCCGATTTGTAGCTTAGCCAGAGAGACTGGAGAGTTTCCCTGAAGACAAGATCCTCTCTGCTTTCTTTCACTGCCCTCAGTTTGGCGTGTATTTAATTAGGGATGGAGAAATTGTAAAAGCATCTAACAAAATATGGGCAAAGGCCAAAACCTCAGATAACAACAGAAGCTTTTCTGAATTATTCGTCTCAAGATGAATTCTGAAAAGCAATTATTCCTGGCCATTGTGATCCAATGGGACCCTTAGACAATTTTTGGAGGCTTTTCCCCAAGAAAGTTTTGAACACTGGGTGTAAGGTGACCAGCAAAGTGGGAGCAAAGAGAAGGACAGATCTGGATCCTGGTAGGTCTGCTCCCTGTGGCTGAAGACATTTTGATCAGGCTTTCATTATCTCTCTCATCTTGAGGAGTATTTCTTATCAAACAAACATTTTTCATCTACTTTCATTGTGTCATTTAGGAAGTTGTCTCTCTTTCACCAATCCTTGCTCTCCTGGCCTTTTTTGAGCTCCATGCAGCCAAAGAGGATGTGAAGTTGCCAGTTGCTTGGTAAAGTCCTTTGCTCTCAGAGGAGAAAGTGTACTTTTGGGAGCTTAATTCTCTGAGCTGTTTGCCCGGTTTGGCTGCAGCAATCCCCCAGGGCTAGCAAAAAAATTATTTTCCTACCCATTTTTTCTCTTTTATAGATACACCAAGCCTGGGAGTCCTCTGGGATTTGTTTTTCTACACAAACACAAAATGCACCAGTCACCAAATATCACTCTCAGCTGAGTTAACAAGGTTTTAAAATGGCAAGTCTTTATGTGTGTAGAAAATACTTTTTTCTTTCCTTTTTGCTCTTCCCTCTTTTGTTGTTATGTATTTTTTTTTTACTTTCCCCCTGCTGAGTTTCCAATGATCCTTGCCCTTGCTTGAAATTCCCAGGACTGAAATGAATACTTTAATTAATTAACCAGGAGGAATTTCCACCTCATTCTTTCATACAGAAGATTTTGTACATACAACTAATTGGTCAAAGGAAGAATGCAGCATTCGTGTTTTAGTGCCTGGTTGTGCTCAGGATATACCCTGTCCTCATTATCAGTGGAATTTCACTGAGAACAGAAAGAGTTTTGCACAGATGTGGGTCTCTGTTGAAAGGATAAATACCAGATATTTGTTCATAAGCTGTTGGATGAGAGAGAGGAAAGACTCATTTTAGGGGAAAAACCCGTGACATGTCCTGCTTTTACCAGCTGGGCCATCACATGAATTTTACATGATGAGGAGAGACCCTGCAAACCAGCAGGCCAAGAAGAGATGCCCTCCTATTTATAATAATACCATTCAAAAGTGACCAATCAGTGGTGGGTGTTTTTGCATTTAAAACTCACTTTCAGTGTGCTTTACCAACCGCGTGGTGTTAAATGAGCATTACTCAGGTGTTTGCAGAGCTTCTCAGCGAGTGATGTGCTCCATGAGCCTCCAGCCCCTTTGTCAGGGCTGGCAGCTGGGGCTGAGGGATGGGGAATGTGGGGAACATGGGGAATGTGGGGAACGTGGTGCTGCCCAGAGATCTGCTCCTTGGAGCTGCAGAAGCAGGCACCGTCAGAATGTGAAGTTGCAGAAGCAGCAGGATGCAGTGACTGATAACTCCAAAGAGGGCCCATATGGCAGGATGGCTGTACTTATAAATATTTCAAATGTCAATTCACAAGGCTACAATCATACCAAGCTGTTTGTGTTATTCTGAATAATTGCTAGCAAACTATAACAAAATATTTGTCATACTAGAATAACACATATAAATTTAACTGCTATATGCACCAAGCTTTTCTCCAGATAATATATTTTATTAGGTTAATAAAAACAACAGAGGCAGAATGGTTGCAGGGAATTTGTAAATAATTACCTATGAAAACTCCTCCATGCATACCTTTCCTGCTGAAGAGATTGTAGAACTTCATGTCTTTTCCCCAATGAGGACAAACTAGTGTGACAGCAAGCCAAGACCAAGGTAATCAGGGCCTGCTAAGGCATTATTTAGTTATATTTTCCTCCATTACCATTTGCACATGTACTTATTTGATTTTATTGGCTGTCATCAGTTATTACTAATGCACAGCCATGCGGGCGCAGTGACAGAATGCTGTTCCCAGCTTTCCACACTGCTGTCTTTGAAGCACTTTGGATGTTTTGTACAGCTCTAGCCCTGAGAGGAGAAGAGCAGAACTGAGAGAGGCACAGTTCACAAACAGCAATTTCCAAAGCAGCACTGGAGGGGCTAAGCAGAATCAACTGGAGCTCCCCAAAAGGGCTTGCTGCTCTGCTGCTGATAATGGGTTTATTTCGCCCTCCCCAGTTACAGTGCACTCATGGAAAGGTTAAGCAATTTGTGACTGATTTACATAATTTAATACCCCCTCCCCTTGGCTGGGAAATGAAAATAGAAGAGGATTTTTGGAGTCATATGACATCCATGGCATTTGAAACAGGCTTTAAATTATTTTTACCTTTCAGTTGCTTATTATGACCTCTAAACTACTGACACTTTTGTAAGAATTTCAGTTCTATTCCAGGAAGAGAAATGACAGAATTGTACATGTAGCCAGCAAAATTCAGACCCATTCATGTGATAATCCTTCCTGTGCAGCCCTGCGTATAATCCTAGTAATTCTGGACAAAGAGGAAGGTATTTATGTCTTGTCAAGCTTCCAAGGCTATTTTCCTGTCTTCTGCCAACCGAAGGGTCAAACAGTCATTGACTTACAAATGTGGAACAATGTCTTGCAGCAAGAAAAACTGGTGTTCCTCACCGTGCCGAGGATAAAGAGGCTAAACTGTCCACAACTGCAGATAGGATTTAATGTTTGTGCATGGCTTACAGCATTTTGCATACCGAGCAAGGGCCCTGCTCTTAGCATTCCCCTCTGCTGTGCTAACATGTCCCAGTGTGGCTTACCCCTCTATTCGTGAATCGTAGTTCAGGAGACAATTAGGGGCACCATGCAACACCACAACTTTTGCTCCAGCCAAAACCTTAAAACACAGTCAGCAGACCTGTAACTTCACATGGGAGAACTGCAGCACCGTGTGAGGTCAAAGACGTGCTCTTGGCAGTAAAGGTTGGTGCAAAGCAGGAAGAAAGCAGCAGAGCCACTGCAGCCTTGTGGAAAGATGCCACACATAGAGTGCAGAGGAGCCTGGTTTGCCATGCTTAGCAAGGGACACTGCAGAACTAATGCCAGCCTGCTGATTTTTCTCCTTATTCAAGGCTCCTTTGCGCAATGTTGGAAGAGTCCAAAGCTCTGCTGACAGAGGCAGCAGGCTCTGCTGTTTCTCTTCCTGTGATGTCGGTGAGAGTTCACAGAATGAACAGCATATGTTCAGCTTCATCCAGGTGCAGCAGAACAGCGTGCAGAGCACACAGAATATTTGGGAATGAACATTTTGGGATGAACTTCTCAACCCTGACCCATGTCCTGAATGAAAGATAAAGACTGGAAGAAACCATCCCCTGTGAACTGTCTAGTAGATAATCTAATGTTTTCAGTGGCAAGGACTGTGGCACACAGCAGATTGTCTGACAAGATTGTGTAGTCTCCAGCCCTGGATGTCTTTAAGGGTAGATGAGACAAACAGCTATCAGGAATGACTGAGATGTAATTATCCCTGCCCTGAGGCAGGGGGATTCACTGGATGAGTTTTACCAGCCCTGTTCTCTGCATCTGTGACAAGAATTTGCAGAACTCAGGTCCACACCCAGTGCTGCATTTCCCCCTGTCAGCAGGAGCATCAGCCAGGAGTTCAATACTATACAAAATATTGCCAGACTGTTCTCATCACCCCAATACCGTGGGTGAGCGTGTGACTGCTCAACTCACACCCTCCCACACCCTGAGTGACACTGTGACAAGAGGAGAGAATATCAAACAGAAAATGCGTATGGGGTATAGCCACTGTGTAAATGTCACAAACACATTGAAGGTGACAGTAACATGAAAAGGTTACACTGATTTAGCAACGAAAGATGGCTTCACAAGGTTGATTCAGCTCTAGCAATGAAAGCTGAATGATTGCCCACACAAGCACTATTAACAGTCATGAATCTTCTCACTCTACTTCCTTTGCCTTTTACTGGGATTAGTGTTTCCATCTCTTGGGTGGTTAAAATCTTACATATTCACATGGGGAGAATGCCATTTAATCATTTAGGATTGTGATAGTGAACTTTTTCTCTCTGAGTGTGAGCTGACTTTTCAGATATGTTCAGCATACCGCACCACAGTGCCTATCCTTTCTTGTTCAGAGATGGTGAAGGAAAAGAATTATGGTGCTGAATAATCCACTGCAAAGCAAACACAACTTCTTCCTGAGGGATCTCGTTCTGGTCAAAAGTATTTGAAAACATTCCCAGCTGTAAGGTGATTTTCTTTACCAGACACCATAAATGTCTATGGGACTGAGTGGCCAGCAAGACCCAGGCAGATTTGGAAACACAAGGGTAAACTCAGAGATTCCTTAAAAGCCATTTTGGGACAGTGTGGCAGGATTGCAGTCACTGCTGCTTGTGTTTGCTGAAGTGCTGCTGAACTCAAATCAGATAGAGGAAAACTGGAGCCACTGCACTGCTCATTCCTGCAGGAGACCCTGAAACATCTCTTGCACGTGGAGGGACTGATGTTCCACCCCAGCAGGCAGTCTGTCCCTCACACTGAGGTCTGAATGTGATTGTCACTTTTCATTGACTTCACTGAGTTCTTTGACTGAGTGACAACTTAAACTTTTAATGAGGAAATTTATTTCTGAAGGGGTGTTCACTTGAATCTGAGATTGTGGGGACTGTAGAATGTTTTGACTACATTCGAGGAAATAATGGGCATACTAAAGCAGTTGAAGGGTTGGAACAAGCTTTTCTCACTGGTAAACTTTTTGATTGATGTTGTGTGTGCAGATGCCAGATAATAAATCAGACATCAGTTTCTCTTTAAATAGGACGAGTGATTCAAAGCAGCTCCTCTAGCATACAATTTAAAGGGGTTGAAAAGTTCCTCCCAATAACAACCCACAATGATATGCTTTACTGTAGTAAACCATATGTTGTTTCTTCTAGGAGTCAATCATCCCTGCTCTCAAATTGAGAAACTTAAAATCTGCAGCCACTTACCTAGTTAAGTGCAGTAAATGTTCATTCTCAGAATCTAATGTATTATTAATACTATGAGAAAGATATTGTAGTATATTTATAGAGATATATTGTACATTTTTGCTGAAACATATGGGAAAGAATACAGATACTGTGCAGCTCCCTAATCAATACCGATGATCATTACAGCCTTATACAAGAGACCAGCACTTACTGCCAATGAATTCCAGCTTTTAATCTGCCTTGCTGAAGTATTCATAAATCTGTTTCACCCCCTAAATGCAATGAAAAACTGAAGTCACAACCTGCAAGACATCTGTGATTTATCCTTTTGGGCTTCCAACAATGAGATCAGAGTCATTACAATCCAAGGCAAGGTGGGTGGATAATAAATCTGTTGCTGATTTACACACAGATCGTGGTGTTGCATTGCTAATTTGATAAGAAAACAATCTCTAATTGTGTGCTTAATGGGATATTGTGGTTGTAGATGGAATATTATCCTTGGTAGGATTTATAGCCTGATAGTATGTGTGTTGTTAAGGCTAACTCTGTTCCACACTGCCAAAAGCCAGGTAGATGCAGAAGAACCAGCTAGGTTGACCAGACCACTTGTAGGAAAGGAATATATGGATTTATCTATAGGGATGTAGGCCCCAGTTTGTCTAGGAAAACAAGGTATGCCAGTAAAGATAAGGATGTTTTTATCAGTGAGGACTGGCAGACTGCTCCCAGTCCAGAGAGAGGGAGGTGAAGAGCAAAAGAGACCTTATATCAGATAAGGAAGGGAGCTGCCAGGTAATCTCATGAAGTAATAGTTATTTTAAGCAACTAAACAACAAGGAATGGCAAGTTTCCAGGAGTCACAGGCATCATTGCACTCTGTGAAAACAACAGGCTGAGTAAAGTGGGTTCCTGTCTTTCTCAGCCTCTGTCTTGAGTTAACCAAGATGGGTTCTTAATACTCCTTAGGGCTGGAGAAGCTGAAGAGAGGTGATCCCTGCACTTAGTTTTAAAGGTGAATGTATGTCTAGCTTGCACGGGAAGGCTGATTGCTGAGAATGGCTTATGGAATTCACCTGAAATAGCTGTACCTTCCCTCAGAACCACCAGACAACCCCATTCCACCTGCACCACAGCTGTGTGGGTCTGGGCTGGCAGAAGGACTGGGACCCCTGCCTTTCAGATGGAATAACTCCTCAGAGAGCGACACCTAAGACAGCAACAGTGTGATAAAGGCAGACTTCCAAGGGTTAAAAAGCCCACAAGGATGGAAGTTCACAAAGATCTCTTGGGCCTATCAGAGCCTGGTCTTTAGAAAAGTACTGCAGTGAACATAAAAAGGAAAAAAAAAAAGATGTTCACTGGCCAAAGAATATAAAATTACGTCAGTTCCAGATTTTCAGACTTATCAGCTATGGTGTCATTTATGTCTTTTTACAATGCCTTGCTTCATGCCCACCAGTTTTGTGCCAGCAGAGAGGAGAGGAAAAGACTGCCTACATGTGCCAGTGTATAGGAACATGAGTATTGTGACCTTTAGAGCTGCTGGTGACCATCTCTGGCTGTCTCAGCACCTTCATTCCAAGACAGTCATAAAATAGCCCTTTAGAAGATGTACACACAATGGAGCTACATGCATCAAAGATGCATTTCCTCATCTGCATTTTCTCATGCCAGATGTTGAATCCTTTTTTAGACCCAGTCTGCATCCCAGACTTCCTGAAACTGCAGCCAAAGTAGTTGTAACCGTGCATTTCTAGGGGATCACTGATGTAAGGAGAGAGATTTAATTTCTAATATTTCTGGCCTTGAATATACCCAGGGAGCATTGTCTGAAGTTTCTGGGGGGTCTGCAGAATAAAGAGGGTCTAAGTGCCTCCCCCTGGGGCTGTGTGTAATGCAGTATTTTTGTTCTACTTGTTTTGAGTCACAAGAACCACAACCAAAACATCACAGCTGGGAAAGATGAAAAGGTTATGCTTTAAAATAAGAATAGCTGAACCCAGGCCTGCATTGAAACTATTTGTGAGATGATCCAACTCAGAATGAAAGCTGCACTTTCAGACCTGCTCCCAGCTGGATGACCATGTGCAGCCTAAACCCCACAGTTATGGCTGGCACTGCTGGGTGATGTCACTGCAGCAGAGCTTTGAGCCTGGAATTCAGTCATGATCTGAGTGTGTACCATTCACAGCCTCCACAGCATCAGAAATGGACAAACTCTTGACCCACGGCGTGCAGGTCTGCTCAGCAGAGAGCTCGTCTGCTGCTGGAGGTCTCGTCAGCACCTCCTGGCAGCGCTGCTGGAGCTGCTCTGGGACACAGGAGCAGCTGTGATCCACTCTCCCCCAACTCTGGAGGTCCAGCTTCTTCTCAGGCAAAGTCAGGGAATCCACAGGAGCCTGTGTGTCAGAGCTGGAGCAACCTGGACATACTGGAAAAGCAGTGCAGGGAGGATGACCGTGACATTAATTTCCTAAACAAACAAAAGGCCTTAGTGTTGCCAGCCTCAAGCATTTACTGGCCATTACTCATCCTCCTGCTTCTCTTCAAGTATGAAAGGGCCTAAAACATGACATTGAAATATACACTGTGGTGGATTTTCTTTCATTTGCTCATTTCCACTTTTTGTTTGGGTGGCTACTGAGCTTTTATGCACTGAAGCCTTGCCTTGTTCAGACCTCTTCCTCTGGCCACACACAAATAAAACCACAGTGGCTTTGGGCTGCAACTTAAAGGGAGGGGAATTTCCAGTACTGCTTGTGAGGCAAGGATGTGGTTAGTCACTGAAGTTTGCCAGGTCACATTTCCCCTCGTTGTCATCTCTTCCTAGCTCTCCAGTGCCTACTCCATCGCCCAGAAATGTCCTTTTTTCCTCATTCATCCTTTGCAGGAAGGGGTCCTTGCAGAAAGTCCTTTATACCCCCTACCAGAAGCTGTAGGAACCTGAGGGAGGATGGGTGGTTTATTGCCAGGCATGCTATGGAGGACAATTGTCAAGGATTTCAGGAGGGTTTTAAAGTACAGTGATTTCATGCCTATAAGGCGCACTGGAGTATAAGGCGCACTTCGGGTTGACGGCAATTTCTCATACTTTGTCCACATATAAGACACACTTTGCAGTGAGGATCTGCACGTGGGCTCGGCTCGGCTCAGGGCTGCCACGGGCTCGCACTTCCGGGTTGGCAAATTTCCGAACCCTGCCCATATATAAGGCGCACCGGAGTATAAGGCGCACCTCCAGGTTTCAATCAAAATTGTAGTCAAAAGGGTGCGCCTTGTAGTTGTGAAATTACTGTACACGGGGGAGATCCATGGCAGAACTGAGAAAGAAGTGCAATGGCTCTCCTCAGCGCTGTTTCCTCCCCACTCAGTCACACTGCCCTTACCTTGCACGCCCTGCAAATGCCCATTTGCTGCAAGCAACTGGAAATGAAGGTTTATTTTGACTTCAGCACAGCCTGAGTAGATCTCAGTGATAAGGGACTTCCTACAGTGTGCTTATCGCACTCAAATGAATCCAGCAGACATAGCATCATATTTTGTCCAGTATTTAAAGTTCATGAAGCAATTTTCCTGAACTGCTCCCTGTATTACATAGTGAGGAGAAAGCTGTTTAGCTAAGCATTCAATCAACAGCAGTTTCTAATCATGTCTACTGGAAGATAAAACAAATAAAGGGAAATAGACAAATCCTATCTCCAGCAAACAGCCAGAATAGCTGATTTATATGCTGGGACATTTCTAAGGAGCATGGAAATTCTTCCTTTAAGGCAGAGAAGCACTAAAAACATACAGGCATAGAAACAGCCAAAACATCACCAAAACACAGAATGAGTTGAATTGGAAGGGACATTCAAGGACCACCAAGTCCAACTCTGGCCCTGCACGGCACCATTTCCAAGATTCATACCATGTGCCCAAGAGTATTTTCCAAACGCCTCTTGAACTCTGTCAGGCTGTGACCTCTTCCCTGGCCATGATATCTGAACATCTCCTTGGTCCCACAAGTTTTTGCCATAAATTTGGAGAGCAGAGTATGCAGACTGTGCTGCATCACCTTCCAGCTGACTGAGGATGTATTTGAGTCTTTCCTTCATCAAGATCGTTGATGAAGTTATTAATGAGGACTGGCCCCAGTACCGAGCACTGGGGAACATCCCTGGTCTTGCATTAACAGCTGAGGCAAGGAAGGCATTAATAATGCCTCAGCCTCTTCCTTGTCCTTTTTTATATTTTTACTGTTTCCCCCCACATCTGAAAAGGATGGAGATTCTTGTTAGTTTTTCTTTTGCTGAGAGTGTATTTGCAGAGACATTTTTATTGTGTTTTATGACAGTAACCAGATTAAGTTCAATCTGGATTTAAGGGATTTAACCATTCAAACTTTCTTCCTGCATAGCCCCACAATATCCTTGCTTCTCTTATGTTGCTTTCCCCTTCCTCCAAAGGAACCCTCACTTTTTTTCCCTGAGTTGAAGCCAAAGCTCTCATGTCAGACAGGCTTTTTCTGCTGTCCTTCTCCAAGAGCCAAAATTATCATTTCATGATACTTGGAAGCCAGAGGAGGCTTCCAACCATCACATCACCCACAATCCCTTCTGTGTTCACAAACAGGGCGCACTTTCCCCAGCTGAATCCTCACCAGAGTCATAAGGAAGTTTTCTTCCACACACTCAGGAACCTTTCAGACTGGTTTCTCTCTGCTGCACTGTATTTCTAGGACATGGTAAGTAGAAATGCCCCCTGAGAATGAGTGCTAGAGACCTGGAAGATCCCCTTTGGGTTCACAAAGGCTTTTCTCCCTGAGGAGAGCTGAACCAGAGCAGGCAGTGTTAGCGGTTGTGCACTGTTTTTTCCTCTCAGAGTCAGATGTGTGAGTTGTACTGAGAGCGTTTGCCACATAAAACCATGCCAACACACCACAAGCATTTCTAAGAATTTGAAACAAATCCCAACCCCAAGAAATCACAACGAAAACCTCTTATGCAAATGCCTGCACAGATTAGGGGCAGCCCTCGGGCTCTTGGCAGATTGCCTTTAGCAAGCTCAAGTTTGGGTCCTCCAGTTCAAAAGCAATGCAAAACACTCAATCCTTCCCTCAGGCAGCCCTTCCAGGGCAGAGGCTTCCCCTCAGTCCTGAATCTCATCCCAGTGTGGCAGTTCAGAGCATCTCCTGTCTATCCTCTGGACCAAGCCCAACTGGAGCCAAAGTCCCCTCCTGCCCCGCTGAATACCCAAGCTTTTTACAATTCTTCTGTACATTTCTTCGTCAGCTTTTCTATTTTTCATTTAGAAATACATCATCCTATTCTTTTAAGCAGCAAGGGCTGACAGTGGAGGGAAAGACAATTGAATGAAGGAGGCTTGTAGCCCAGGGTGCTGTTCCCAGCTGCACTGCTGGCTCTGAGTCTGTGCCAGCTCTTAGCCAAGGCAGCAAAGCACTTAAAGATAGGTCTAGCTTAAGCTAAGAACACCCGTGGGACCAGTGATGTGCCTGCTGTGTCTAACTGGGCTGCACCCTCTGCAGGTACCTGTGGCAGAAAGGGCTCCTGGAGCAGAGCATCAGATCTCAAAGTTACAGACTTTGATCTTACCTGGAGGATTCATGCTAAAAAAAAGACACATAATTGGAACTTGATCATATGCCATTTAACAGCGACATGTTCTTACTCCCATTTTGCTAGCAGGCTGTCTTGCTTGAAAAATTGAGGGATTTTCTGTCGCTGTCTTTTATTTCTACTCTTTGTGGCAAATGCATCTATAAACAATTAATAATTCCAATTAGCAGGGGTTCTTGGTAACTCTGTCAGCTGCCTTTTCACAGGTTTTCCTAAGCTGCTGCAGGGGCCAATCAGATCATATAAATGTGCATATTAACAAAGGTTCATTAAGAGACTCTGTCTTTCTAAGCCTCTGGAAAAAAAGAAAAGCAGAGATGAGCCTTAGAAGCAAATGCACTGCGTTCTTCACTAAATTTGACATAGTACTAAAATCATCAGCATTTTAATAATCTACATTTAAGATGTAAATATATCTATTGGATAGGAAAATCTAATGCATGAATAAAGATTCCAAATTGTTTTATTACTTCTTGATAGCTGTTGGCAAGGGGGGAATTACCATGCTAAGAGCCTCATTGAGGGAAAACCATATGCCTGAAATGAAGACTTACACTGAAGTTACAAAGTTTAGGAGGATAAAGTTACAGGGAAAGAGACTCATTTAAAGTAGTGACTAATTAATGACCTCAGAGGTAACCCCACCAGCTACCACACTGGTTAGAGAGGTGAATCCTATTAAGAACCTTCTAAGAGCAGTTTCCAATTACTAATCTTTTCAGCAGCTTTATGGTGTAAGAGAAATGACTTCAGGCCCCAGTTCCCATCACAGGGTTATCTCCTTTCACTTTCACTCTGTGTTAGAGAATGATAGTCCTATGGGCAGCCTCTGACAGCCAAGAGGCTATTTTAATATTGCCAGAGCTCAGCAAGACATTTACATTTGAAATGCAGTGCATGTGGAGTGGCAGTTTGGCTCTTTTCCTCCTGTCATATAAGTTCCTAAAATTGTAGAATAATTGCTTTTACCCCACGGATTAAGTAAAGAGTGAATGGTCTCAGCCTGTCCTGTCTCTGATGTTAAGGCAGTGGGGATAGACCGAATCTTTTATTAAAGTAACAGGCATAGCTGGGAAACAGGACAAGATGTTAGGCAAGCCTTTGGGAAAGATTAAAGAGCCTGAACTTGGCTCAATTTTTTCAGCTATATAAAGATATATAAAGACTCTACTTCTCCCTATGAAATGTGACCCTTCAGACCACCTTGACTGCTGTTGCACTATTGCATGGCTCTGCTGAAGCACTGGGAAGCTGGAAGGGAGCAGAAAGGAGAAAGAAATGGGCTTCTGCTTGGTAAAGGGAGGCTGTGCCTTGTCTCACTAATTAGTGTGTAATAGCTGTGTACTCTGGCTCTCTTTGGGATGCTTTATCAAAGAGGGAGAAAGAACTGGGTTTAATTTAGCTATTCTGAGGGACTGCATCTGTTTTCTCAGCCACTGCAGGATTGTAATTGTTTCTAGATGATAGCAGGTCACACATGTGTAGGCTTTTTAATTATGACTGAAATTTCTTTTCAACCTGGGGAAATAGTTTAATTTCAGCGTTATTATTTTTGTTCTTCATTCTAACTTCCCCAACTCTTTTTGCTACCGTACTTGCAGCAAAATAAATCTTTCCTCTTTCCACATGATTGACAGATTTTCTTTGTTCATACCTGTCACTGTTTTTTCTTTTGATTCATGCAGCAATTACATAGTTCAGGTTTAAAGGTTATGAAAACTGTGTTTTGGCATTCAACCAGTCTCATCTCTGGAAACATTAGTCAAATGCTCTTGTTTAAAATTCCCTCTCTAGAAGGGAACATTGCCACCTAGGTCTCTGCCTGTCTTTCACTTTTTCTGTCTTTTTTTATCTGACCAGATCTTGTTTTGTGCAATTCAAAATACGTTTGTGCAGGGCTTACAGTGTTATGCCATGATTTGAAATGTTCGGATCTCTTTTGGATGTCAGCCATAACTAATCTGCTCAGTATAAGCTTGTTTGTGTGTTTTTGCATAGCAAAGGATGTCAAAATAAAAGTGACCCATTAGAAAGAGGGTGACATTTAGGAGTGTAAGATAGAGGGCCAGAAGAACACAAAATAGAAAGCTCAGAAAAATCGATGTTCTGTGTGAATGGGCACCAGAACAGCCAGACAGAAGACTCGTGGTTATCCATACTACTTCTGGTATCTCAGTTATCCTATGGGAACTCTTCTCCACCACCAGCAAGAACAAGGAACTGGCCATGACAAGGTGAAACCTGGACTGCCACTGGGTGAAGAAATGGGCAAGTCAGGAGAATATTCCTATGAATTCAATAAATTTTTGAAACAAATAAGTTAAATGCAATAATCCTGTGAAGTATGGAAGAGGTATGTCTATGTATATATATTCAATATCTATATCTATCTATCTATCTATCTATCTATCTATCTATATATATATATAAAAGCAAAATACCCTAAAAGTCTGTTAAACCCTTTTAGGAAGGTGAAAAAGTACTTTTATACTTATTCTGGCCAAGTTAAACTTAAAATAAAGACTCATGCAGATAAATAATTTCAGATAAAATTGGCCAAGAAAGTTACTGAAAATTTGCAAGAGAAAATGGTCCTGCTATCTTCCTAACTGGATCCTCAGTGCTCAGGACTGATAATTCCATAGCTTGTAAAAGAAGGATGCCAGAGAGCACTGAGGAAAGCTGTCCTACCCTGATTCCCTGCCCACAGGCCCTGAACAAGTGAGAGGTTCTGGCAAGCAGATGTCACTCGTGGCTGGAAGAGTCTTGTGCCTATTCCTGTGGTAATTCCCTGTCAGATGGGCTGAGGCTTGCTTGGCATATCAAGGTCAAGGCATTGCCAGAGTGTCTTCTGCTTTTCTCAGCTGTGCAGCTGGAGACTGAACAGGACATTTCATGTGGCAGGAATAACATCACACCCCTGGCTGTTGAAGACTCTACAACTTTTAGGTAAATCCTGAGTTATAGCAAACAACAACCTCAGGCTGCAGGGTCTGGTTGCAGACTCTGTGGTCTGGAAACGCAAGCCAAGTATGATGTGGATTTCACATCAAGAAGTTTTTAACTTATTTAATAACTGTGAAAGATGAAAACTAGGCACAAAAGACTAAACATGCCTGAGAAGAGCCAGAGAATTAGTTAGGCATATGGATGAATGAGAAGATGGGACTTTGAAACCAGACCTTACTTTTAAGCTAAGATCTTGGCTGGAGGGTTTGGACGAGCCATGAAACCTGCAAGTACAGAATTCACTCCCTGCACCAGAGGTCACATATATATTAGACCACCCTCATCTCCTTGAATGACAGCAACTGAAAGGCAGCTGTGGAAAAATCTATCCTCCATGTATACAACAGCTTTTTGCCCTCAAGAAGAAGAACCCCAGGCCTGAGATTGACAGTAGTTGGCTTCTTTTTCCCCTCTTTGGAGGTGATGCACCACAGAGTCTTGCTCACCTCAGAGACAGAATGATCCGTCACACTCCTGGATTCCCAGAGCAAGGCATGGCATAAAGGGACTGGAACCAGAGGTGAGGAAAAGGAAAAGTGTTGTCATTACTGATAGCTCATCTCAGTTCCCATGGTGCTCCAGCCATGAAATTACAAATATGCTCTCAAAAAGCAAAAATTTCTTGTTCTCAAAATCAGATAATCCGAGCAATCAGAGGAAAACCCAATTTCACCAAGGGTGCTAGGGGGTACTTCACAGCTGCTCAGCACCAGTGACCAGATCAACAAACACCAAGGAATACTTGAGGTACAATTTTTGTGTTGCTGAGGATCTAAATAACTGTTCATATCCTTTCCAGTTGCTCTTGGGTTGGAGTCAAGAGAATAAACATAAATCTACAGACATGAAACACTCAAGAGACTGGCTCCCACAGTTCTTTGATCCTCCCAAAATTACAGTGAACATCATGGACGAGGACAGGGGAGGCAGCAATAGAGGATGTGCCTTGAAATCTGCTTCAGAAATTAGAGCAACGAGACATTTCCTTAACAAAGGTTGATATGACAAGCTGTTGTAAGTGAAAATGATCTGTATTTGTTGTGATCACTTTAAGGGAAGATAAACCCAAGCCTCATCCACATAATCAAAGACCTAACATCCGTGTAGCCATCATATATTTTAATTTCCCTGTAAGGTAAGAAGAGAGTGTTATGTGGCACGCACTCCTGCTGATGCTTGATTGCCTGGGAATCACAGCAAGTTGCCAGTCTCCAATGTCTGACCTACAGAGACCAAGGTGGAAAGGTGACCCTCAGGATTCTGGTCTATCCTTATAGGAGAATAACTAGTGATCAATCGAAGGATTGATCCATTGTTTGTCCTGCTCAGCATCACCAGTGTTTTCTGTCCTTCGTGATGCATGCAAACTGACAGAAGCTAAGAGATGGTGGTACACTCAAGCTAGTTTTTCAGATAGGTTTCTTTAAATTAGGATGGATGAGTATAGTGTTGTCTAGAAGTAGCAAAAAGCAGAAAGAATGCTGAGGGGAGGATTTACAGGGAGTAGCAGCTGACAGCATTTCCTATGTCTGTAGCTGGATGGCTGCATAAAGCAGTTTCAGGGAAAGCTGTAAAAGGGCTTTGAAATTTAAAGCAGTGCCCTTTGGAGGTACATCTAGCCTGGAGCAGCTGGCTGCAGCACAGCCATGTAATCCAGGGAACTGCCTAGCTGGATTTTGCCAGACAATTTCGTGAAGATTTCACACAGTTGTCTCTAGTAAATGGTTAAAATGGGTGTCTGGAAGTAGAGACATGAATCTCAAAACTCTGGGTAAAGCAACAAGAAAAAAAATCTTGTTATTCCACTAGGTGTTGTGGTCTGTGGAATGTACTCATGGAGCTTTTGAATATGAGGGTGGGACAAACTGGGATGTGCCCTCCTCTGACAGCACATACCATAAGCTGCTGTTTTAAACACATGAAAGATAACAAGAAGGGACTGAAATCTAGTTAATAAAATGCTTCCTCTAGGGTCATCCACATTGTTGCCACCAGTAAAGGGAAAAAAATAGTTCTGGAAACCTAGACAGGTATGGTGGATCAAGAAATAATGTAAGCAGAGTGTGTGAGCACGCGCTGTGCTGGCTGACATCCCTGTGTCATGTGCAGAAGAGTGTGCCCAAAATAACAAAAATCTGCCATCTATTTTATCTCAGCAGCTCTGGGTGGGAGGGCCTATTAATCAGATGGCAGTCTGTGTGGTTCAGTTCCAATATGGTTTTACCTCAAAACAACAGACACACATTTCCATCATCAGCCTGCTTTACCCTCCAACATGAATGATCATGTAAAATCAACTTTTACAATGTATTTCATACTGACTGCGTAATGAAATATCTGTTTGTGAATATGGAACTAGAAGGGAAAATGTCAACATCCATAATGAATTTTACTCCACATCTGCAGAGCAGATCAAATAATAGGAAAAAAAATTTCATCCTTCTTCAAGACAAAACAGAATGTTTTCAGTGAGCATTGTTTTCCAGGACAGATGTTATGGTGGCTTGAGAAGGAGAAAATGTACTTGTACATCATCCTTTTAGGAGAAGGGCAGATTGGAAGTCTGGGATTTTAAACAAAGCAAAACTGAAGGAAACTGGGCAAGTTCTGGGGACAGAAAAGTCCACCAGCACTAGTAACATCCCCATGGACTAGTAACAAAAATGATGAAGAGGTTCAGGTAACTCTGGATTTTCCTTTGTAGTTTATTGATCTCCACTGAATCACAATTTGCAATTCTATCCCCTGATTCTTGCCACTCTGGGATGCAGCTGATCCTGTACCACAGGCACTGAGATTTTATGAGTTATTGTTATTTAAGACAGCTGTTTTAAATTGGTTAGTGCCTGCTGTGTAACTGAAAAACTCTTACCATGGAACTACTGAGCATCTCAAAAGAGCCATCCATTCAGCTGGTCCAGCAAGAAGAAGCAGTGAGTTGGCTAAGAGGAAAGTCAAATTATGGAATTTATTTTTCTGCTGGAAATAGCACCCCAGGTAGTTTTGTAAATAGTAGCTCCTGAGAATCTATTTATTTCTATTCAGTACTCAGAACTAAACACATAAGAAGATTTTCTTAGACATTGTCAGCAGATGAAATTATGTTTGAAGATTCTTTATTGAAGCCAAGCAATTTACTGAACAAGTGTTAACAGTGCAGTCAAGTATTTGGTTAGAACACGTCTTTGGGATGCTCCTCTGTCCTGTTATGCATAACACAAGAACACATCAGGAAAAGCCGTATCAGTTTTACATAGGAGCAAATTCTTGAATTCTTGTCCTAGCTTTTCCTTTTCCTCATTTTTTTTTCCTTTCTCATAAATTTCCTGCACAACATCCCTACTTCCCAATTTGTTCTTGAATTTTCCTTCTTCTTCTGTGCAGCATGGGCATCACCATTGGTAAAAAACACAGATCTCTTTTCTCAGAATTTCTAAGCTTTCTCCCTCAGCAGTATCCAGCTGTGAGCTGAAACAAATTGCAGGGAAATTCTGCTCAGCCATCACAGCCAAGATAACAGCACTCAGTTACTCTGTGGAACTGCTTGTGCATTTATCTGCCAGATTAAAGAGTGGGCTAAGCTCAGGGCAGATGGCTCTTCAAATACTTCAGCTTCCAAATTCTAACAAGTCTTTTATGAGCACATGTTGACTGAATTAAAAAATCAGTAGTCACCAGGTAAATAAAAGGTGTGCTTTTGACAGTGGGGGTACTAGCCTAATTTTTCAAGTCTCTATTCCCACTTGTAGGATAGCAGTTTGCCAGATGTAATTTTTTGTTTGCTTTTTTTACTCAGAGGAAAAATTAAAGTATTTTTCCCATCCTCTTTGTTCACAGAAATTTAACAACTATTTTTAGCTAAAGCTTCTCAAAAAAAAGAAAAAATCAGCCTAAGGGCACTTCTGGTGAGAGAAATTGCATCCTGAACTTGTTTCCTCTGAAAGCTGAAAAAAAGATCTTTTAATGGAATTTGTCAGGCAGCCTTAACTACAGGCATGACCCAAGTGCACAGCAAGCACCTAAAGTTCATTTTCTTTGGTTATGATCTAATACACACTTAATATGCACTGTTTTGTGTTCTGTGCTACAGCAAAGTAATTGCTTAAGTGTTCAAGAATAATTGATATGGGAATTAAGGTACAAAGTTAGATCTGTTCAATTTGTCTTACAAAACTAACTTCCTCCTGCTCTTCCCCTGCCCCTTCATTTATTTGGTAAAGGCACTTAATGCAGAGACCAGTGTTCCCTTAGGAATCTGTGGAAAATAATTTCTTTATTCCTTGTTACCTGTTTAGAGGATAAAGCCTCTGGGAAAACAATTGCTCCGTGCTGTTTCCTTATAATACAAGGAATAGTGGAGTCACCAGCTGGTGAAGGAATGTAGACAAACAGAACCACCTTAACTGGGTTAAAAAATCAAGAGTTGACAGGCTTTCTGAGCAGTAGCATTTACCCAGGTTGGGTCCTAACTTTGAGTTAGAAATAGATTTTGACTGTTACCTTCAGACTTTACCATCACAGCTGTAAGCTGACAGCCACTTAGAGAGGTGGGTTGAAAGGACAGCCTGTATGACTGGAGTCCACACATCTAGAAGCAGTTCTAGAGAAGTTTAAAACTGCTCTTTGAGAATGATGCAAACTTGAAACTGTACCTCAGCAATAATTTTATTTAATATATAGTCCTGCTCTGGGTTCACTTAAATTTATTTCAAAATTGCATCTTCAGAGGCAAACTTGAATGATTAAACAATTGTCAAAGAAGGATAATCCCCTTCTTTCCTAATGTTGTAAGTCAAGGCTGTTGTAAACAAAGCTGTTGTAAAGCAAGGTTTTACTATTGATGGGAAATGCTTTCACTCCAATATTTGTTCTTGCCTTGATCTAAACAAAATCTAAGCCAACATAAAAAATCTGCAAAGCTGGGATGCAGGATTCCTATTTTATTATCTTCCTGCTTTCTCTTTGCATGATGTCATCATTAGTGCTACACAACACAATCTGAGCTGAAACAAAGAGTTTTGTGATGGTAAATGGAATGTTTCAGTCTATAAAAATGACTTCCCTACTTGAAAGAAAAAAGTTTTTTGATTCTTCCACAGAAAGCTTTATTTTCTAAAGTCTCACGTGCTCTGCTGCTGAAGTAGGTGTGTAGAATACTTTTGACTGAGCTATTATTTTTATTTTTTAGCTAAATATATATTTTATCTAAAGATATACATGGATAACTAATCTAAGGAAATACTTCTAAGTCAGATACCTATGGACTGTCTGAACATTAAACCTGTATCTTTTTTGCAAAACAGAATGAACCTAGTTAGGTTGCCCTGAGGATTGAACGCTGTTGATTACTTCTGTGTGGCTTTTGCACATTTTTCCTAGACTTCTTTCTTCACTGTAGTTATTTTCTTCATCATCATGTTTTAGCTAGACAAGGCAATCCTGTCTAAAAAAGTCAATGTTGATTTATTTGGAAAAGAAAGGGATGTGTAACTGAATCCTGTAGGAGGAATTCCTTGTGCTACAGGTTTGCTGTAGATGACATGACAAGCTGAAATAGAAAACCACTGACACCACTGCCTCTTAGGGCTGAACTTCCCTGTCTGGAGAGGAAGTGTTTGGAATTCCCAGGAGGAACCTGCTCTGGAGGCTGATGGTGCTATGTTGGGGTTCTCCTCTGCCTCCCACACTGAATGAATCATAGAAGATCCTGCAGAGGTTTTATTTTTCTTCTACATCAGCGATAGATGCTTATGTGCTGTAAAACCTCAGCTTTTCTGTATTTCTTTCCTGTCTCACTTGTCCTGTAAAATGGAGAAAGTGCTTCCTCACCTCCCAGTACTTGCTTATGTCCCAGGGATGTTGTAAGGGCAACTACACTAAGATTGCAAGCTGCAGTATGAATAGAGCTGTATTAGTATGTTAAGGATGAATATGATCTCCAAGGAGTAGAAACACCTGCCATTCCTGTGACAGCTACAGAAACCAGTGCAATATATTCAGCAGCTTCCACAATGGCAAGAGAAAACTATTAAAGTTGAGGAAGCTGGCCAACAGATAAGCCCAAAGAATCTCTGCTCAAAGGCAGGTTTTTACATGGACCTTGTTCCTGGTTTGACATCTTTGCATTATTGTTTTTTTTAGCTTTATGAGACAATCATTCTCTTTCTTGTATGAATTCCGGACTTACAGTAATTTCACTAATATAAGCCGCACCTTTTTCATTGAAGAATCCAGCCTAGCCCAGTAGTGCGGCTTATATTCAGGTGCAGCTTATCTATGGACAAATCCCGTGGTCTAACTGGCTACCGGGAGGTGCAGCTTATAATCAGTTGCGGCTTATAATTGTGAAATTACTGTAATTCTGTCTGGCTCTCATCACAGCATCCCCCAAGAGAAACAGCATCAGTGGCATATTGGTACTAAGGCACCACGTGGGTTTACCCTGCCAGGTGAAGTGGGACAGGTGGCAATGGGGTGGAAATGCCATGGGGAAGCAGGCAGGACAGCTGTGGGTACCCAGAGCTGCCAGATACACAGGGACTGCCACAAACCCCATGGCAGCTACCAGGGACCCTCAC
The DNA here is from genome assembly GCA_009812075.1 of Sialia sialis. Lineage (NCBI taxonomy): Eukaryota > Metazoa > Chordata > Aves > Passeriformes > Turdidae > Sialia > Sialia sialis. The sequence continues at coordinate 4,105,251 of VRYO01002775.1, read as the reverse complement.
AGCCAAAGCCCAGGGGCTTCTGCTCATTTGCAGGCAGGGCTGACCTTGGTGGGCAGGATTTACAGTGGGTTCAATAATCCCCTTAGATCATCTGGAGGCATCCTGAGCTCAGCAGATGCACTGCTAGTGGTGACACTGCAGAGGAAAATTTTGGAGCTGAGGATGCACAAAGGCAGTGCCTGACCCATGAGCTACACAAAGCAGATGAAACAGCCAAACAAAGTGAAATCCTGCTGGCTGAATGAGGGTTATTCACAGATGTTATATTGTGTCTAGTGGAATGAAAATATTTGAAAGAATTGCAAATTGTTGGTGGTGAATATATTCCTCCATTTCTGGAAAGGAAATAAGAGCAAATTCTTCCCTGTCTTGGTACTTCCTTAGTGATAACTACAGCTCCCTGACATTTGTCCTCACTTTTTTCTCCCTTTCCCTGAGGAGAAGTGAGTTGATGTCAGAGATATTTACAAGTGTATACAGGTATATCTGAGAATCCAGCAGAGAGACTGGGAGAAGTGCAGAGCTCAGTGATTCACTGTCTCTGGAGTCTGTCACATCTATTCTGAACAGATATTCTATATAACAGCTACAGTATCTGATCATAAAAAGTGTGTCCTTTCTATCACAGCTCTGATGCATTGCTTTATGGTTTTATTACAGTGTTTCACACAGAGGAAACTAGTCATACTCAATAAATTCCAACAACAGGAGCACAATTCAACCTCCTAGCAATATTTAGAGATCATCATCTTAATGAATAGTGGGCAATTTAGACAAATCATGGAATCATAGAATAATAATATTTTATGTTTGGAAAAACCACCTTGTAAAGGGTAGTGTACTGTGCCAGATGTTGACCCCAATTGCAAGTGAGATTGGTAAGGCACATTTTACACTTGATTCCAAAGGCAAAGGGATTTGCACAATGGAAGGAATAGATTTGGTCATCCTACATCATCTTATTTACTGTAAAACATGATTTAAATTGTACACTAAAGTCTGATTAGAAAAATTTGATGAGCCCCCAAAGCACACTTTCTTCCTTTCCATGCTATTTGCTGTCTAATAAATATGTCCATTCCTAAAAGAACAGGAAGATACATCTACTTGGTTCAATATCCTTGGACTGGAGGTGAAATGGAAATAGATTTTAGTGCTTCTACACGAGCACTTCAGCTCAGATCAGAAGAGCACTTTTGAAGGGAACAGGTCCATCTTCCCCGCTTTAGTATTCTAGTTCACATAGGAGGGATGCTAGGGCATGAAAACCAAACTCCTTTCAGGCAAAACTAGACCAGAGGAGCTCCAGGAGCCTGCCTAATGTATCCCAGTGCTAATGGATCTTCTGGTCTTGCTATTGAGGCTTATATCATTCAGCCACTTCTATTTTCCTGTTGAAGATTGGTGTTTTAATTTTCCCTGGGAATGCCCAGTCCCAAGATGCTCTGTGGGCTGCTGAGGCCATGTTTGGAATCTCTGTGCTCCAGAGGAGAATGGAGACTAAAGCTCGTTGTGGCTCTCAGCTCCCCTGGATCCCTCCCAAGTTCTGAATCCCACAGAACTGTGTTTGCGTAACTAAATTTGCACGCCGCATTTTAAATGTGGCTTCCTGAAGAAGCAGGAGCTTTTGGAGACATCTCTGCTTGTGTCTGCCTGCACTGATTATGGAGACAAGAAAAGCAGTAGAATGTGTCGAACTGGCCCTAGGTTTACAAAAGCTAAAACAATTCTGAACAGACAGATAATCACTGTGAGCTGGTACTTACCTGATCCTTTCCTTCTCTGCTCAAAGGCAGAGCTCCAATTTCTACAGCCTAACTTGTATTCTTAAGCCCACACAGTGCTGAGACCTTTGGTTTCAGGAAGGAAAAAACAGAGAAGCCTTGCTGGTTTCTAACACAGATTCCTTTGCACCTCCTCAGCTACTAAAGCCTCTCATTTTGTACCTGTAGTTCTGAGTTCCAACTTCACTCTGGGCTCTGGTCAGAACCTTCTTTGATGGGAAACATTGGGAGTTGAGGGTTGCCAGAGTGATGATTACCCAACAGATCCCTGGTTTGAGGCTACAGGTACAAAACAGGCATTGAGATGTTTGGGTGAGCCAAGAACAAGGACATTCAAATAACAATGCACTGGTTATGTTAGGAGCGGGGGTAGAACCACGTTTGCTCAGCCTTAGGAAGAGAAGGTTAAGAGGTTTTCTTATTTCTGGCTTTAATTCCCTAGTAGGAGGTAATGGAAAATATGCAGCTGACCTTTCTCAGCAGAGCACAGCTGAGGAACACCATGCAACACTCATATTTTGGTACAAGGGCTGCAATTATTAGATACTAGTATTATTTTTCTATTTTTTTTTTTTTAATGTGAAGAAGTTTAAGTAACCAGTGGAACAGTAACCCACAGAGGAAGTGAAATGTCCACAATTAAATATCCTAAAAAAAATGTCAGAGAAAAGCCTTAAGCAGCCTGATCTTCCATGACAGCTAAATCTACCTGCAAACTTGGACCTATTTTGAGGAGAAGTTTAGATCAGAAAACCAACAGAAGTCCCATCCAAACTAAATTATTTTATGATTTTTTTTTATTCTACTTTTATTTATAATGCTAATACCAAGGGAGCACCTGGCCTGAGGTCAAATTAGCAATCTGGTGCCTTCCAAAACCAGGAACAGGCCCTCTGAAACCAAGATAAAACAGACATTAAAACACAGAAAAAACGTGAAATAGAGCCAAATAGAGATAAATAATAAATGGAAGCACTACTGTACCAGGGTGCACCACAAAATACATCTGCTGCAGTCGTTTCAAGATAACAGTAAAAGCAATTACTGTAAGAGCAACATGTTGCCCAAAATCATTAACATGTTTGCTGTGTCTCCCTTGTGCACTAACCCAGCACAAGGAAAGAGTTTTCAGAGAATAGGTTTGATGCTGCTGTTGTTTGTTTAATGGCAGTGTTTGCTATCCAGCTGTGGTTTCTAGATGGACTCAAGTTGTTATTCTGCAGCTCAAAGGCAGATCCATGGAGAGCAGACCAACAGCTGTGGTTTGTTCTGTGACTTTGTGACTGCTGCCACTACAGGGAATGCCTTGGCACCTTCACACACCTCGTGTCCTCAAGGACTGCAGGGTGGCTGCCGCTCACAAACCCCACAGGAGGTCACATCCACACATCAGGAGCAAAGTTCTTGGTCACAGCAGAGACATCTGTGACACTCATCCCTGAGCAGAGGGGTCCTTGCCGCTGTCTTGTGCCCTCATGGGTACCACAACCCTGGTGTGAAAAAACAATCAAAGGGCACTTTGTGATCAGTTTGAAGGTCACATCCCTCTTCTGGACCTGCACTTCTCTGCTGTCCATGCTGAAGTGACTGAGTGTCCTCTTCATGGGGAAAGGTGTGATCTCTTCAGCATCTCTTCATCTTGGGCTGCACAAGACAGCAAGGGAAACTGAGTGCAATATTTTCCTCCTGCATTGTAAACAGCAGGAGATAGCTGAGATCCCCTTTCAGGACCTGTGTTCTTTGAAATTACTCTTAATTAAAATATACTAGCAAATCTTGACCATTCATGATTTGATATGTTGCGAGAATCAGGAAATGATTTCTGGTTTCCTTCCTTTTCATTCTGACTTCAAATCATGGTTGCAGTGCTCCATAGCACACAATTTAATTTAGCTTTACACCAACTGATTCCAAACCCTTCATTAAGCTTGGTCTTTTTTCCTAATTTTAAAAATGTGTAAGATTAACATATAGCAAGAAATTAATTCCATTCATTAATGAATTATTAATCCAGGCTAATGGTGAAAATGCAGTAATGATTATAGGTGTCAGTATGTGCTGTGAGACTGTTGTAAAAGCACATTCTATCAGCCCATTGAAAAAAAGAGACAGGAAACAAAGACATCTCTGTATCCTTTGTAGTCCCAAAACCATATCCTAGTACTAGATTCAAGTGTATTGTATATAAATGATGCAAATAAATACTTAGTGACTTCCATTTGTAGTTCTAACCTTACTGAAGAGGTTGTTTGGAAAACAGTGAGCAGTGTAGGGTCTGTAACACCCAATTGATTTTCTCCTTGACAAAAGGATGGTTTCCCATTAAGACAGAATTTTTCAGCGCTACAACATCAGGAAGGGGAACCATCTTGGCTCAAACTGATGCAGCTCTTGAAACACCTAAACTCCACAAGTTTGGTCCCAGCTTGAAGAGACAAAGCCTGTCAGACTGACTTCTCAAGCTTGAGAGAAAACACACCAACTCAGAGTCAATTTTTTGTGTGTGTGTGTTTGTTTTTTGTTTGTTTGTTTGTTTTATAATCTGCATTTCAGTAAGAAAGGTTCTAAGATACACGCCCTGTCTTCCACCTGAATTTCTGCTCATTTTTCTGTGCATTCTTTGACACAGTATTCAATTGCTTCACATTCACTAACAAATTTATTTTCCTTGTCTCCTCGTGGTACATTAAAATATTACATCCATTTGGGGAAAACTGAGGCACACATGAGATGTTTGTGGAGAAGAAGGACTTATTTCCTTTCAGTTCACTGACATAGCTGACATGTCATTTTATCCTTCCACCTGGAAAAATACTTAAAATTTATTCCTAAGGAGTGAAGAATCTGTGAGTTTATTTCTTTTAAAACCTTTCGCCCCCCCATTCACCAGCTGGCTTATCTCCAATGTATTTCACATCTGACCTTATGATTTCCATTCTACAGCTATAGATTAGAGGGGGAAAAAAATACCACTGCATATTTCTGAGCACAGATTACTCAGGGTGATGAATCATATTAAGTCTGGTGTTTGCTAGGCAGTATTTTACTTATTTGATATGACATCCAGTACCTGGGATGTGGCAATCTGATGCAACACATCACTGCTCACTGACACACCACCAGAAACACAGAGACACATGAGATAATGTGGTTATATTTGGATCCCTTTTGGACCCCAGCTTTAATTTCTTTTCTGTTAGTACTTGTCACTGACTCCAGGAGGCTGAACCACTCAGTGATTTTGTCCACCTGTCCCCTCTCCTCTACAAAGCAGCCCCGAATTTAACCAAAGCCTACTTAGACTTCCTATGCAGCTTCACTTTTGTGCTTTAACTGGACAAAAATCAGTGACCAATACTGACTATTAAGGCATAGGAGTGAAAATGAAGCTTCATGCTGCCACTGGTAACCCAAAGAAAATAAATGGGTTGAAAATAGCAGCTAAAGAAGATCTGGGATTTCAACCAGTAAAAGCAGTTGAACTGCAGATTTGTGATGGGATATTTCTCATCATCTGAGCAGTGCCTCCTGCAGTTCCTCTACGGTTTATTGAAAGAGATTCATGCTGTATTTTACCTTGTGGTCAGGGCAGGTTACAAAGGTGCAAGTGACGAGTTGCAGGAGATTCATGGCAATCTCTTAAATTTCCTGAACAGATAACTTTGGTCTGGATACTTAAAGTCCCAGCACCCCATGATTCTGATTTAAATGAGCCTTTGTAGTGACTTTATTGGGGTCTGGATGTGCTTTGAACTGTTGACTGTGAGTTTGAATAGCCCTTCAGTCAAGGCCATTAGGACACCAGTTGTTTGGTTGAATCATTTTTCCTTCTTTAACTTTCCTAAAATTGCAAAATTGCCCTTGCTACCAAAGAATGTTCAAAGTTTAGAACTTCTGCAATTGGTTTCTTAGAATAGACCTTTGTGATCATCAACAGATCACCCACAGGAGGAACTCTGGAAAAACAGTGACAATTTAAGTGTTGCCATCAAACTTCTTTAGCCCATTAAGTTGTGCAATTTTGCATATAATCTTCAGTATACTTAACAGAGGAGGAAAGCACCTGGACAAGGAATGGTAAATATAAATCAACAGATAATGATATTCCTCTTTCAGTCACACTTATTACCAAGAGCATCAGAGTTTTTATGCTTATCCATTTAGAATAATATCTGCTTGAACAGATATGGCTGGCAGTAATTACAGGATACAAGCTGACGGATTTGCACCTGAAGAATTTTTCCAATTTAAAAATGTTAAAAGCAGAGAGGTAGAGGCATGTTTTCATTTTTATTTATTTCTCTATTTTTTTGTTTGCTTGCCTGTGCCTCTTCCTTTCTTTCTCATTTTCACTAATTTGCAGAGCTGACAGCTCTGTGCATCTGCTAGTCCAGCCTAATGATGTTGTTTGCATTTTTGCAGAGGTGCTGTGTAACCTGCTTCCCACCTTCTCTTTGATAGGCAGAGATCTGATCAATGCAACAAAAGGGAATCAGAACTAATATATCAAAATACAGAAACTCCACAAAATTATACTTGATGTCTTCAGTACTGGCCTTGTCTGAGGAGGGCAAAGGTCTCTAAAGAATCATGCATGCTACTATGGGAATTTGTGTACCTGACTATAAACATAGAGGAGTGTTTCATTCTACAGATGTTCCTGACCATTACTACTGTTTTCTTTTTCCTTTCTTTTTTTTCCTTTTTTTTTTTTTTCCTAAATATAAAATTCTCAGTGCTTCTGCCTAGAGGAGACATGAGCTAATGATGCTTTGCAGAGAAGTTCAGTCTCGCTGACAAGGGAGTGATCCAAACTTAACAATATGTCAGATTCAAAGTTATCTTTACTGACATTTCTGAGAGTTGCTACTGGCAATGTAATTCTGGATGTGGATTCACTTACAGTTCTTCAAAATGCTGTTTAAAATCAAGACATTGGGTTAAAAAAGGCGATCCAAAGAGAAGAATTTTTCTGCTTTTAAATCCATCCTTAAATTAAACTAATGGAGTTGCAACTCTCAACAGCTGATCTGAATATGGCCCTGAGCATTTTTAACAACTCCACACCAAGTCAAGGCTTGATCTCTATGTTCTTTGCATCCAAACCTCCCACACAGCTGCCTCTCTCATGAAAGCATAATCAGGAGAGCAGGGGAACAACCCAAGTACCTCTGTGTTACGGCAGTGGAAGGCAAGAGCAAGCCCTAAACAAAAATTAAGTTTGGATAGTTGTCCAATTCACCATTTTCTATAAATCCCCTGCATTCTGGACTCTCCTCATTGTGTGCATCATAAGACATTGCACTGATGCTTTATGATACAGGCAAATTACCAAGGGAATTGGGATGGAGTAGAATTTATTTGGGTTTGAATCCGAGACTACTACAGTTACAGCCATTAACCACAACTAAACACACACTTCCAAAGATTACCTCAGGCTCATTCCTATTTACTGGAAACAGATTCATGTGGTGCAATAGGCAATGCTGGATATCATATGTGTCACACAGCAGGTTACTATCAATACTTAAACTGGAATTGAGAGATATTACTTGGGCTTCATTGAAATTCAGAACGAGATAAATGAGTAGCAAATTCTTTTTGGTTTTTTTTTGAGCTCACTGCAGTCTTACACTATTGCAATGTCACTGACATTGGAGAAGCCACTCTGGATGTAGACGGCTGTAACTGATATCCAAACGGGTTCTTTAACAATATTAAATTGTAAGACAATGTGAAAGAACATAATCATGGCAATTTGAGGCTTTATCATGCCTGTTTCTTAAAAGAGGAGAAGACAAGAGAGCCAACGAAGGAAAGGAACTTGATTTTCTGATCCAGGTGCAATTTTCTTCCATTCTCTCCCCATCCCTACCACCCTCCCCCTCCCCACACTCCCCCCAGCTAAGAGGGATCCAAACCAGAAGATTTCTCCACCCTACAGAAAATGCGGACTTTTGTAAGAAAATGCAATAAATAATTTAAATAATTGAAAAATACCCATCTAGCTTCTTTTTACTTCACCTCCCCCCACGCCCCCCAAAAATATTCATAATATGCTGGGTTTGGTGCTCTCCCGGATTAGATGGTACATTTTCCCCTGGCATTAAGCTGTTGAAATTTGTTGTACCACAGTACAAGAAATGTTCTTTACAGTACCACAAAGGGCATGAGCAGGGTAGGGAGACACATGGAGACCTGATCTGAGGCACACGTGGGGATTGCAGGCCTGACCTTGGACACACTGCATTTGTTTGGGTTTTATAAATCTACATCACTGCAGTGACGATGTCTGACCTAAGAGCATCCTCCTGAGCTCCCACTGTAGCCAAGTAAGTCTTGGCCAATATCACGCAATCACAGAATGGTTTGGGTTGGAAGAGGCGTAAAAGTTAACCCAGCTCCAAGTCCCCAGCCATGGGCAGGGACACCTTCCACTGGCCAGCTTGCCCAGAGCCCCCCCAGCCTGGCCTTGAACATTCCCAGGGATGGGGCACCCACAGCTGCTCTGTGCATCACAGGGAAGAACTTTTTTCCTGATATATTTATTTGCAGTGCCTTTTCTGGGGTGAGCTGTCACCTGCTCCCCTCCTTGGACTGGAAACCAGCTGTGCTGCACAAACAGAGCAGCTGGACCTGGTTCTTTTGCAGCCACAGCCGGTAGAAAGTAGCAGAGCAAGCTCCTCCTGGAGCTCCAAAGAACAGCAGTGCCCTCTGTTTTGTTTTCATTTGAAAAGCATAGCTTTTTGGCTCATGAGTTTTCAACTTTTAAGCTGGTGAGAAAAAAGTGAATAATTCATGACCACTTACAGTAAAAAAATCCACAGAACCTCATTAAATACAGACCTTCCTCCTTCAGGGCACAATTCAGTATAAACACTCAGCCCTTTTCTCATTGCTAAAGCCCTCTATTCAAGTACCCACAGAGGAGACACACCATCAAGGTGTCACCCTATGAGTTCTTCTCCATAGGACTCTCCTCATTGTCACTGCATGGAATCACATGCATCCTCCTAAAATAAGGAACATTTTGCCCTTGTAGACACACTGTGGTGTCTCTTACTTTCTTACTGTTTCCCTTGCAGCCAAGAAAAGCACAGTAGCAGTTTTATTTTGTCATTAGAGGGCTAAAAATATTCTTTCATTCGACTATAGCAATTTTCTCAACCTCTGGAAAATTCTGACATGATAGCAATATTTTCTATTTGGTTTAGGAATAAATTAGTTGCCTCTGAATGAAGGATGTCTCTGACTGATCTCCAGTGTAGCAAGATTTACCTGGAGATTTATTGCAGCTTCGCCTTTTTGTTTCCCCATGGGAAAGTTCACAAATGATGCAGCAATCTTGTTCCAGTAATACTTTGCTTAAACACACTTCATGGATTATTTGGTATTCAGGATGCTCTTCTTGCATGAAGAGAAAAAAATAGCCGGTTGGTAAAACCAGACTGAGATTTTCAAATAGTGTGACAGCGAATGTTAAGCAAAACAAATCTTGCTTCCATCTCATTCAGACAATAACCATCCAGAAAGCACCTGCGCAGAAATAAATGCCTTAATGTGAGGATTGCAAAGCAATAGGAAGGGGTGAGTGGAATCTCATTACACTCCCCTGAGGAACAGTTATTTGCATTTTATTGGTGAGTAATTTGAATCACGCTAGTTCAGCAAGTTAACCCAAGCCATGATGAAACCATAAATAAGTACAAGAATCCTAGTTCCTGGTTCTAGGGTTCAGCTGGTTGCTTTCTGTTTCCCTGGGCCCTCAGGGAAGATGAAATTGAGGTCACACCTCCAGCACTGGCAATCAGTGGGGCATGGCACACCTCTCCAGACAGTTCTGTGCCCAGGGCACCAGGGCAGCTGAGCTGTGCAGCTGAGAGGCTCAGACCAGTGAGGGAACTCAAGGCTTGTGGGATTTGTTCCAGCCTGGACACTGCATCCCCAACCTGACCCTACTGCTGCCTCTGCCATGCCCCAGCCACCTTGGAGACACCTGGGGAGCACCCAGGGCTTCCCAGGAGAGGAGCTGTCAGGAGCCAGAATTGCTGCCCACGCTGTGTCCATCTCCACACCCCTTTTTGTGCCCCTTTTCTTGTTCCTCAGTGGACCACAGTCCCAAACAGGGCCCACCCATTTCCAGTCTTTGATGATAATATTTGCTGTAATGCAATGAGACAAGGGTGTGATTTATAAAAATACAGCCATGGCTGTACCCGGTGGAGATCCTTTTGAGTGCTGTCCTCAAAAGTTGGAATACTGGGCTTGAAAGTCTTTCAGTTTCAACTGCAATAACTCCTGGGGTGAGCAACAAACCCAATGCCCTCTTCCCCTCTGCTCCATCTGCAGTCAGTGAGACAAAACGAATCAAATCAGTTTTGGCTTCCTGAAACCTTCACCTAAGGTGAATTGCTTTAATCCCAGTACTTTCCAGCTCCCAGTTTCTGTTTCATTTATTAATCACCTTTCTATGGCAAGTAGCTTTAAGCTGTAATATTGCTTGTGGAGAATGAAAATAAAAGGCTTAGTCTGCATGGAATAGTCCTCACACACAGTTTTTTTGGGGCTACATGCAGGCATAGACTTTTTTAACACTAAAATGCTGATGCTTTTTGAAAGAATGGAACTGTTGCTCTCCCTGAAATATGAAGGGCCTGATCTCAATCCAATTTTTAATGGCGTAAATTCAGAATGACTGACAGGAACCCAGGCATTGCTGCACCATTTCAGGCCAGGGATCCAGCTCTTGCATCACTATCTCTGACCCTGGCCAGCAGTGGTTTCATTAGAGGATGTGACAAGAAAGGCTTTAGAAACAATTACAGCATGACATGTCTGTAGAGAAGACTCCTTCCCAGTCTTCAGTTCAAAGGCTGGTTTGTGCCTTCAAATACTCTGTCCATCTCCAAAGGCTTAGACAGGTTACTTCAAGTTGTTGTAATTTAAAATCCATTTTCTTTCATACAGATTCTTCAATTTCAGTGAAATCAAGGTATTACATCGTCATAGCAGCCACAAAGCCCTGTATTAATCTCATGAGGCTGACAGTGGATGACCTGACACGTGAGGTTTGAATGGAAAAGCAAACAAAAGACTTCCTGGAAAGCAAGCATGCCCTTATTCACTCCCTAGGTTAGTCAGGCTTTGTTTTACACGTGCATGGGGACACATTTCTTGTGTACATAGCAAGATTGATCATATAGGGAACATCTGGAATTCATGCAAATCCCTCAAACACTAAAAATCCTGTTTTATAGCATTCTGCCAGCTGTGTTAAAACACATCTGACATCATATCTGCACTCCAGCTGCCCTTGTGCCCACAGGTCTCTCCTTCCCCAGAGAGACACTCAGTGTCTGTCTCTCTGCTGAGGCAATCTGGAGGGAGAGAAGGGGAGAGAAACCTCCTTCTTCACAAAGGAAAACCAAGCTGGTCATAAAACTTGTTCCCTTACAAGCAGCTGGGAAAGCTCACATACAAATCATGGCGGCTGACTTTTGCAGAGATTCGTGTTAATGTTTCCTTAAGCTTCAAGTCATATGAATTTAAGCTGTGTTTAGCTCTGTGATTGGCTTTGAGTGATTCCCAGTGGACCTTGGGAGAACCTCTGTCCTTTCATATGGTGGAATGAGCAACATGCCAAATCAAAGGTGATTCTGTCTGAGGACATTTGGGGGATATTTGCTTCAGGGAACAGAGCAGGCATATGACCTGAAGGAATTGCCTGGGGCAGGACCATGCAATGGAGAAACCACTGCAGGCTTATGTCTTAGCAGTGTTAGCAGGTCAGCTCATCAGAGCCCTGGTCTCCCACTGTCCTGCTTCCCAGTTCAAGTGCTGCCTTCACACCCTCTTCATTTTTCTCCACTCTGTTCCCACTGATCCTCTCCCTCTTCTCTCTGGTGCTGCACAGGGCAATGCCCTGGTGGGACATCTGCTCACCCAGCACTGGAGGATGGAGGCAAGGCAGTGGGGAACAGAACAGAAGGTATCCTGAGCAGAGGACCTGCAAAAACATCTGAGAAAACTACTATTTTAAGTGGAAACTGTTTTCCAATGTGTTTGTGTGATTCACAGTGCAGGCTCTCTACCAAAAAAAATCGAAGTAGTCTATTGGTTGCAAAACTAATATATATCACAATAAAACTATTCTTACAACAGATGAAAATACTGAGAATATAATAGAAATAATAGAAATTAGAAACTGTGGATTGTAGAAAACTGATAAAAATAAAAACATGTAATAAGAGGAAATGAACAAAGACTGTAGAATTCAGACTAATAACAGCAGACTAATAAGAACAAAAGAGCAGAGGAAATACTAATGATGGTGATGCTATTTCACTAGATAGAAATGAGATAAAGGATAATCTTATTCAATGAAAAGGAAAGATTTTTCTGTCAATTAATATAAAAGACATTAGATTAAAATAAAGTTGAATACTGCATCTGGATTAGTCTCAAGAAAACTTGTCTGAAGAGTCTCTTATATTGTTGATTGAGAAGATCCAGAAGGCAGAAGGGGCACTCATACTAGTCTATTATTTGGAATAGTATAGGTGATATGACCCTGACATTCTCCCCAAACAAAATAATGGCTAGCTAGTATTGGTTTCAATTAACTTAGAAAGAAGGGAGGCTGAAATAACAAGGCTGCATCAGCTGGAAAGGAATCGTGTCAAACTCACCAAAAGCTTATGGCTCTATAAATGTGGCTGACAAAGGTCACAATGTTGATACAATCTAGATGTTTAAAGGACCATAGGTTTGCTGTAGATCCCCCAGAAACACAGCCAAAGATGTTATGTGGTAATTACAAAATTACTGCAATCACCTCTGTCTAACAGGGCTGCATCAGGGCATGGTCAAGATTGCACAAGTTATTTGGCTAATGTGTTATTTGATAAGTGAAAAGAATGATTAAAATCCACCTGACCCACCTCAAATAGATATAAATGGCATATATGAAGAATATGTGAGCAACTGCTGAGAGCTGTTCATCTTCCTAAACTCTGGAACATTGCTGATGATCTGAAAGAGAACTTAAAATCCTTGCTGATAGAATTTGGAGATGACACATAGAATTGGAACACAATGAATGAAAAAAGAAGACAAATTGCTGACAGGGAATGATCTGGATAGCAGGGTAAGTGGATTGCAGCAGACACAGACAAGAAAACCAGACAGTCAGCCATGAAGAATGGAGGTTCTGCTTCCACAGTGGGAAAGGGTCTTTAAAAATGGCTCCATGAGTATGACAAATTACCATGTGACAACAGGAGAGGCTAAGAGTAGAGGGACAGAGCAGTACCAGTCAGGGTGACAGAGTAACTGGAGATTACTGAAATGTTAGGTGTACTCTTGTAAACTGGGGAGATATTAGATAAACTTGAAGTGAGGGATATGATGAGAGAGTGAATTATTCACTGTAACAACTTGCTTGGTTTGTTCTTGACTCTGTCACTGAAAAAAAAAACCAAAAAAAAAAACCAAACATATTTATAATCATATCTTTCCAAAGGACTGAAGGACTTCTTCAAACAAGAAGACCCATGGCCAGTGTTCTGCTCAAGGTCAGACTGCAATCTACCTTTTGTTTAATCTCTGAAGCCTGCTTGGGGGTGTCAGATGTTTAGGGTTTTTTTCTTCAAGTATTAAATAAGACCAACTCCTGCATCTCCAGCTTGCTAAGGAAGTGAATACCATTTCTGAAATTGAATTAAATTGATTCAACCTCTATATAATATTAAAGGCCCTGTGCAAAGCCCATGGGAATCAGACAGAGCTTTTCCATCCTTTTCTCTCATCTATGGGCCAGACTTTTAAAGGGGGATCCCAAGGGCAGTGATTTCACCAGCTATACTGTAAAATACCAAGATGTCAGTGTGGGCCTGTCCAAATGCTACCCCATGCTACTGAGTTCGTGGTGGTTAACATGTGAACAAAATCTCCACCTGAATTACAGGTCACTGCTTGCTTCAATACATTCTGTGGTTTTGCATTTATGATTTTGGTAATATCTTCTTACACCACTGAAGTGTAAATTTCATTAATAAATTCTATTATCTCTGGAATTTCACTTAATAAAAAAGGAGCACATATATGGTTTCAAAATATCAAATTCATTCTTCTCACATATCACAAGAAGAATTGCATGAACAATCCACACTGATAATTTACTCAGCAGATTTACAGTTATAAGGTGACTTTTTAAAAGATCCACCTAACTTTTTTGCCACTGCGAGGTGAATCTTTTATGGGACACATTTGCATATGTAGCTGATACAAAAACCCATTTCTTCTGAGTCTTTGTTCAATACTTTTTTATTTTTTTAATGGGCTTGATGACTTAAATAGCCTCATATCCACAACCCCTGCCCCATTCCCTATAAACATGAGCAGCCTGAATAAGTTTTGCTGCCTGTGTGGTGGGCAAAAAATTCGGGAGCATAACTGTATAAATATATGTGGATCACTGAGTCCATCTTCTGAACTTTCAGATATTGCATCTTGGAATCTCATTCCAAAGCTCAGGCAGCACACTGGGGCTCCAGGTTACCCTAACTCATCTCCTAACACAGCTGTTGAGGAATTTGCTTTCTTGGATAGAGGAGGAATTGTAAGTTTTGAGACTGTTACATTAGGCTGCTTCTTTCAACTTCCCGACTTTTTTGTGCAAACACTCCTCAGCTTTCAATCACTTCCTTCCTCTCCTAGCATTTACTTTTTCAATATTTTTACAGTGAAAAATTCTAGCTTCTTCTCAGACTTTTTTTGCTACAGTAACCATATTTTTCCCTTGGATGGACTTCATCATATCATTTTAGCAATTCCACTAAACACTTAATTCAGATTAAACTTCTTTCTTGATCCTCAGTTTTAAATTTTATTCCAGATGAAATCTGAACATTTCTTTGTAAAATAACAGCAATCTACAGTCTTTAAATACACTTTCTGAGACCCAGTAAATGTACTGAATTTATTTCTTCACAGCTGCACTACACTGCATGCCTGCATGGTTATTAAAGACTGATGTGTCTGAGAGGGATAATAAATGGGTGTAGTTCCATGTCTTAATTGATCTGATGACAGAGCTGGTTCAAGAGATTCTTGTCATCTCACACATTTGGATTTCTACTTCTTTTTAGTAATGCTGACATAGACTTCTTGCTTCTTGCTTGCTACTTCTATTTCAGACAAGGAGTAGTTGGTGTACAACAGTTCCTATTTCTAGCAACTCTGCAATATTGCTCCTTTCTTATGCATCTGTCCTTCTGTTACACTCTTGATTTATCCAGGCTTTTTTTCCCATTTCTGCAGTTCCTAGGTAAGGAGTTCCCAGCTTGCTGTAGAAATTCTTCTAATTGTTCTTCAACACAGGCATTTGCCCTCTGTATTTTTGCAATTTGTTGTAGCCCCAGATAGACTGGTGTATGTTCTGATGACCACACAAATCTTCCATCTGGTATTAAGACTCAATACCAGCAAATACTAGATTCAATCGCAATTCTACGACAACATTTCAAAGAAAATATCAAGTCAAATTTGTCCCGAAATTTTTCATCCAAAAATGTCACTGGCAACCTCTTCTTATTTCAGTAGTTCCTATCTCAGAAAAAAAATATCTCTGTCTCTCTTTCTCCCTCTCTCTTTCTTCCTCTCTCTTTCTTTCTCATTGGCTTCTTCCTTATGCACATTATAATTGCTCTATTCACCCCTCACCTTTTCCATTTCAGTTCATGCGTAATTATAAAAATGCTTTTAGAAGTTTAATCCACAGACACAATTCTTTTTGCAAATGAAGAGAGAATGAACAAATGAAGAGAGAAAATATCACTGAATAATATTTACTGGAACAGTGCTGTCTTTATGTCCAGGAAAATGAACATATTTATTGAAAGTCTTATTACTTGGGATTAGTAAGTATGTTTGATAAATTCTTCCCATACTTACCGTGTTTTCAAGCATTTCTTGATATTTGTGCCTGGAACAAGACCCAGAGTGTGGGTTGACTCTGTGTACTTAGTGACTGCTCAGAATTAAAGGACACAATGTGAGCAGAGCAGTGACAAGAAAAAAAGGAGTTTCTTTCCTCACTAGCAAATTGCTAAATTAAACTCTTAAAATCTGAGGAAAATAACAACTTCTCTTGGATGGTTTTAAGTGCAAAAAGCAGCAATGCCCTTTAACTAGGACTTTGAATGCAGGCTTAAGATTTCTTGGTCTTCATTTCCCTTTAGACATGAACTCAGCCAAGGGGTCCAAAGGTTTCCTTCTGAGCTCTTGAATTGACTCTCAGAGTTTACAGCTATTCATTAACCTATGGTTTAAACCTTCCATCTTTAATATGTTTTGCAGATGATAGAATATTACATCTGCACAGCAGTGTGTCCTGCTTAACAAACATGCCTGGAGATAGATTGAGCAGAGCATAGAGGCATTTAAGCAGATACGTGGACAAGTGGGTAAATACTGGAATGCGTGATTGTCAAAACTCATTGCATGTTTTAGCAGATGTCTCAGCAGCTGATGGGAAATGTCAAAAGCATCCTGTATTTTGCACAGAATAGCTTCATAATGATCACAAACTGGCAGAATCTCTCAAAGTTAAGGCAAATCAGACACAGAACTCATAAAAGAAACACTTCAGGAATGAGAGCTCACGCAAAACAGTGAACTTATGCCTTTTGTCTTCTATTTAATAAAAAAAAATAAAAGCCTGCTTCTTGAGTTCTTGAAAAATCAGGATTTCATATTCACCTTGAAGCAGAAACTTGCTGCTGGTCGAAGGCAGAATCATTTCTGTTTCCCTTTTACTGCAAAGTAGAATATTGAAAATTCGAAATAGATGAATGTAGCTATATGCAGATGAGTGGTCTTTTATAAATATTCTCTTTTCTTTTTTTCCCCCAAGCAACTTTTCACAGATGATTTGAAGCACAACCATAACGCTTTGCCTTCATAGTAATCAAGTTTCCATATTTTGTGGCTTATTGGCTCATTTCTTTTTTAGGGTGGGTATTTTCTCTGTGATAATATCCATTGATCACACTGAATTGCAAAAATATGTCACAGAACTGATGTCTGATTGCTTGACTCTTGACTGGCTTCTGGTTATGTTTAGCAGAGTTATTGGACTGGAGGAGCCTGCTGCCTGACCCTCCTCCAAGAGTATTTGGCTACCTCTTCAATAACCCTTTCTTTCCATGACTTTTGTAATTAAAACAAAAAATGGACTTGGCTAAAGCAGTAGATTTTATTTTTCCTGAGAAGTGCATAAACATAAAAAAACACTTAATCAGGCATAACAGGCAAAAAAGTTATTTATTTTTCTGAATGATTTATAGTCAAGTTTCTTCTTCCGTGGTTGCAGAAAAGAAGGAGGAATCAAAGAGGATCATTACTCAAAATGGCAACATCCACATTAGGGAGGGACAGCAGTAGGAAAACACAGCCATAATTTTACTTATTTTATGAGAGATGAGCTCTTCCATACTTCTCTGAGCAGACAATGGCAACTTCAATATAAAAAATGCACCACCAGTAAAATAAATATGAAAGAGAAGGATTACTGATATTGTCTCAGGAGCACCACATAGAAATAAATTCACTTTCTGTTACATTCTGGTGTACTACTCACATATGCCCAAGTAGCACAGCTGAGAGGGCACAGGATGAAGGAAGTGAAGAAGGAAAGGAGGTTTCAGCAGCTCTCACATCTGTAACAGGATGGTTTTGGGGTCTGTCCATGCTGGGAGGCAAAGGGCAGGTTTGGGCACACTGAGTCCAAATTTTCCAGCTGCTGGCTTCAGCTCAGCAGTAATGTTCCTGCAATAAATAATACCCATCCCATAAGTCAAAGAACTGGGCTATTTCCCATAGCTGCTCTGTGGTTTCTGTGGTATTTTCACTCCAACACAAGCCATAGATGGATAAATACTTGCACACATCTTTGCAAAATGGCTTTTCTGGCCAAGAGGTCCAGTCACACGGAAACTGCGTCAGCAATGGGTTTGATATTCCAAATATATACCTTCAAGGGATACTGAGACATTTTCAAATTCCGCTCAGATGCTGCACAAATGACCTATTAAATGCTTACAGATCCTTCCTGAACACTTGTAACATATAGCCTGAGTGCCTTTTGAGAATTGGCCCCAACACAGGGGTGCCTAATACAGAACAGCAGCTTTTCATGGGCTCCCTTTGTTTGTGGCTACTCCCCACTTCCCTGTGAGCTACAGTAGCCAGACAGCCAGCTCTTTAACAAATTTCCATAATTTCATTAAGCTCAAAGATAATTATGTAAAGTGTTAAAAAATACTTCATTTGGCTTGCCTGAAAGCTGCTGTAATGGAGGAAAGAAAGGCATAAATAATACGTTTTGTTTCCATTTTCAGTCTGTTCACTAATTGAAAAGGGTATAAACCCCCCTTTTTTGATCCAGTCATTGTCTGACAGTGAGGAAAATGTCCTTGGGAGGAAAAAACAGTCAATCTGTGCATAAAGACAAAGCAGGAAAAAACTGCAACTCTGATAAATCGCTGAAAATAATTATGAAAATTGAAAAATGAGAAAAAAAACCCCAATATGATTATAGTCTAACCAGAGAGAAAATGTTTTCAGGTTTTATCAGCAAGGCAGGGAGTATAACAGGATGTGGTCGGCTCTCAAACCAGCAACCCTGCAGGATTCCTTGATGTAATTTGGAAGAAGCAGGATAACCTGTGATTTACAAAACTCTGGTTGGCAAATCTGTTCAGGGGTTCCCAGTGTATCAACATGGTCCTATCAGTGTGTGTCAGAGGCAGATAATCCTCTGGCCCTGCTCTGAGCTGTGTCTGAGGATATGTGTGCACAGCTGTGGGTAAAAATCCACCTCTGCCCCCTCAGGTAATGCACACGTGAAACCTGCCCCAAACTGCCTGAACTTAACATATATATATATATATATATATATATATAT
>VRYO01002775.1:4072616-4085501 GCA_009812075.1 Sialia sialis | reverse complement strand
ATATGTATATGGAAATAAATTAGTAGTAATGCTTCTTCCTGACTAGAAACAGGCAGTATTAACAAAACAGAGAAGGCAACACTTTTAGTGCTGGATGCTGGAATGCTGCTAGGGTTGTTTAAAATTGAGAGATGTTTATTTGCTAACAAATTCTGTTGGTGATTAAGGAAAAAAAAACGCAAACAACTCAAACTAAAAAGTGTTCAGATAAGCTACTAGGTTGGAATCAGGGAGAAAGAGCCAAGAACCAAACCTGTCTCTTGTTCTAACTAACTTCTTCAATATCTGGTCACTTTTCCCTGGAAATGGTGAATTAGCAAATAGTGAGTGAAAATGAAATAACTCTTTATTGTATTTGTGTGGTTCTTAATCACTGCTCTTTACACAACTGTTATCTCTTCAGAAAAGCTGAGGTTAAGAAATTGTCACTTGTTTTTCAGTCTACAAGTATGAATTTGTGAGGTCATGTATTCATTTCTGTAATGAAAAACTGTGATGTTGCTAATAAGAATTATAATTTTCTTATATGAGCAAGCAACTAAGAGGATTCTTAAAGCAGGAACTAATAGACAAAATGAACTTCAGAAGTTTCAGACCATCCTATGTTTCTATGAAATGTCTGTACTTTATGTCTCTAAATTCTTCTTATAAAATATGCTTAAGTAGAAATATGTGTCTCTAAATTAACGACAGTCTGGACCCTTTCTGTTAAGGGTTGCCCTGGTTCTTGTGAAACAGGTAACTGATATCTGGTGAGATTTTATGCATGAATTACCTTGCTGGGCAAATTCATTACCAATCCATCATGTTAGCTGAAGGAGGATTAATTGTTAGGTGATGTTGTAAGCAATGATAAACAATCACCCCCTCCTCTAAAAATACAGTAAGAGGATGCCAGGGAGGGAAGGAAATGTTCCCTTGAGTTGTTCTTAAAAGATAAACTGTTGTGTCTGGCCCGAAGGATAATAAAACATATTTACCCTTCAAGTGTCAGTGCCTGTTCTCCCAAACTGATTGCTATAGGATAGTTATGTTAAATGATGGGATATCTTCTGCTTCTCCATTGCTTTCTCCTATTCAGTTATATTAAAAGATATGAATACTTCCCAGAACTTTTGCCATTCCCCCAGAAAAATGATGGGGGTATGACAACTAGATAAAGTGTCTTTGTTCAAAACACAGAGGGAGAAAAGGAGGGATATGAAGCAGCAACAGGGAGAATGAGGCAGCCTTTCTCACACTGGCAGCCTGCTGCTGCTCTTGGTTGTGGAGCCCGACCACTGGCTTCTGGAGAAGCTTGAAAGCCCCATGGGCACACACAGATTTTCACAGCACTTTTCCATAGGTTCTATATGAATTCCTGCAAGATAAACTAAGTTTTACTTTGATGGTTTATTGTCAGTGTGCCCTTAAAAACCTGGGAACCAAGTTTTATCTTTAAAAGCAATATCTATGCACATTTCATTTATTTCCCAGTGACTGGTTATTTTCAGTGAAAGTGTCATCTTCAATATTTATCTGAGCTTAAAGCTCCTTCTCAGCAAATACAATAAAAATGAGCTCAGATGACATGGTGAGTTTGTGATGATTTATCTTCCACAATAGTAGTACTTAATCTGTTCAAATGCAGGCCAATAAAACTCATAGGAATAGAACTGAGTAATCTCCTTTACAGCATGGGAACACTTTATTACCCAAGTGTCAAGTGGCCTTTTGACTTCAGTGGAACTTCTTGTTGGTAAAATGCTGTTATTTAATACGAGCAAATCATTCCCATCATTATTAAATACATTATTACATCCTATAACCACACAGATTCTTATCTGGCCAAGCCAATTTTAAAGGGGCTAAAAGTTCAGTTTTAGGGAGGATAAAAGAAAACAAATGCTGCAAGGATCAAATATGCATCCAAGCCCAGTCCATGAACACCAGTGAGCCTATAGGTTACCCTAAGATTCTGAGCTTGGACCATTATGCACTTCAACACTTAGATAGAGAAGCAAGATAAATTTTGATACTTATTTAACATTTAATTACTGTTGCATTTGCCTTGTGAAGTGACTGACAACACTAAATTGCACTTTCTTTCCTTTGGAAAATGATGGTAATATTTAAACATTTCACATGAATACAGCAATTTCAAAAAAAATCTTAATGGATATTTTTGCCATTTTTTAAAACTCTGTTTTTTGATAATTTCAAATGACATGATATGCAATAACCAAATTGGACAAATTTTGAAACTTTGACCTCAGTTTGGGATGGTGCTAGATGTCAAAATCTCAGTATATTTTTAATTATGTACGTTTTACCTTTTTGACCACATCTAACACAGAAAGCCCATATTTGTATTGAATTGTTTAACGTACTGCTTCAGTCAGTTCTTAAGAATTTACTGGGTTATTTCCATAAGCAATATTTCCAGTTTGTATATGGCCTTTAGGTCATGCATTAACATTCTTATGAAGGAAAGCATGGCACACAGGGTGATACATAAACCAGTGGCTGACCTCTCTCACCAGCAGAGCATCAAGTCTCCTCAAATATGTAATGCAATTTACAGACGCATAATTCCAAATATTCCTGACCAATGACTAATGGCAGTTTATGATATGGAACAATTACTGTTGTTCATTTTATACTGGGAGGGTTATCAGCTTTTTGGATTTGGAATAACAACAACTAATTTCATGGAAACTGGGGAGGTGCAGAAATGTTATCTCCTCGTCTGTGTTTATTCAGTGATAGCATTGTTTAAAGCCCATGATCCTGTCTGCATCTGCCACTGCAGCTGGCCCAGCCAGCTCACCACTCTTTATTTAGCTGGATATTACAGCAGTAACGTTTCATTACAATTGTGCTTGGGAGAAGTCATAGTCCATTGGTTTTATTGAAGCTCACTTCTAGTTTACTTCCATTTCAGGGAAAAGGACAGCTGTTTTAATATGTACTTGGAGGAACACCTAAAGGGTTTTAGTGTTAATTAAGTTGGGAGGAACTGTTTTTAACAAGCACCTTTTTGTAAATGTCAAGCAGCTCAATCATGTTTCACTGTTATTATTCGAGTCAGAAATCAGGCAGTGCAAGCATTGGCAGGCTTAAAGCATTGTGCAGTATTTTGGTGTGAGGCTTCTTTGGACTCCAAAGAGTTGGTTAAAAGTGCCAGGCTACATGGAGGAGGGGGTATATTTGGCTCAGAGTACAGTAATTTCATGCGTATAAGGTGCACCTTTTTGACTGAAGTTTTGATCTGAATACAGAGGTGCGCCTTATACACCAGTGCACCTTATATATGGACAAAGTTCGGGAAATTGCCAACCTGGAAGTGTGAGCACACAGCAACCCTGAGCAGAGCCGAGCTGAGCCCGGGGCTTGGGGATTGGACGGGGCCAGGGGCGGGTGGGAGTGCCAGGGCCCACGGCATGGAGAGGGTGCCTGGGGCTGTGTTTAAAGGCTAGGCTGATCTGTGAAAACTATTTGCAAATTGAGCATCTGACTGCATTCTGTTACTAATTTGTTACTTTGTTGTGCACGGATCCTTGCTTCAAAAAAAAAGTGCTCCTCATACGCCAATGCACCTTATATATGGACAAAGTATGGGAACTTGCCGGCAACATGGAAGTGCGCCTTATACTCCGGTGCGCCTTATAGGCATGAAATTACTGTACATTTTCTTCTCCCTGCTGTTTCTGATTGTGGGACTAAGAAAATTCTTATAAACATCCTTATGACGCTTATGAGAAAGGGTTGGATGGGAATAGATTATTTCACTATCAAAATATTGAAATAGATAGAGCCTTCCCAGCTTAATTTCATCATGGAACAGAACAGGTTAATGTTGTTCCAGCACCAGCCGTGGCAGAGCCAGCGAGCAGGCACACACCAGAGCACCTCCTTGTCTTTTGCAATTCTCATCTAAAGCTTCACTCCTCACCACTTCACACTATGTTGAGCTGCTTGCTGGTTTAAGCCCTAAATGGGGTCAAAAAAGTAAGTAGACCCAAAACTTGACAGAATGCCATCAAGCCCCAGCAGTGTGGATTGTCTCCACAGAGATCCTCCTGCAAGCCTCCAGCTCATGAGTCTGACTGTCCTTATGCCCTCTAGACTCCTCTGCTGAATCCTCACGGGTTTGGGGGAGCAGAAAGGAGCAGCCATGGGTTTTAGGCATTCAAATGACTATGTAAATCACTTTTTTTTTCCTCCCCGTCTTAGCCCCCTGATGATGTTATATAAGAATGTGAGAGGACAGGCTAAGAGCCTGGAAGAAGGCTCACTGCCCACATTCAATAAAAACTAGAGATGTCAACAGGAGTTGTGCCTAAGTAGTAACTGCAGTTTTGACCCTAGGATTTGGTGCATGACCACACATTTTTATTGCTTCTGCATAAATGCATAAAAATGGCCACCTTGTCTACTTAATCACATGAAGCACTTAAATCAGTCATTCCTTCCTTCAGGTTCAGTGAAAAAAAATCACATTCACCCATGGCTGCATGAAATTACTCCACAAAGCAGCTGCATAGACTTGCTTTGGTGCTGCTCACGTTGGAATATTTTTATCACTTAAATCCTGTTTTATGACTAAAACCTTCAAATCTGTTCTCATTTTACTGGAAGAGATGAAATACACGATGTGTGTTGCATCAAATCACCTGATCACAATTTTATTTGCCTCTAATTTCTGATTCCCACTGCATTCCCACAGCACTAAGTTGTCAGGCTTTGCTGTTGTAAAGTGGTGTAGTCACAGAGCTACAGCTTTTCCAGCTGCTTAGATTCTGGCTCTAGTGACAATGTTCACTCTGCTTGTTACACTGCATCATCTGTTTGATAATTAAGTGATTTAGTGGGTGAAATAATGGTTGTTTTTAATGTTATCTCAATTTAACATTACCATAAGAAGATAAGAGTTCAAAAATTACAAAAAGCTAGTTGCCTTTTGGCATAACTGGAGATAATTTCCTACTGTAATTTCATAATTTCATCCCCTATGTGTTTATAAGCTACATATCCGAGCCCAACTAGGTACTCTGAGGATTTCACACACATGTGCAAAC
Organism: Sialia sialis; assembly: GCA_009812075.1. Classification (NCBI taxonomy): domain Eukaryota; kingdom Metazoa; phylum Chordata; class Aves; order Passeriformes; family Turdidae; genus Sialia; species Sialia sialis. Next base: position 4,080,441 of record VRYO01002775.1, on the reverse strand, counting down.
ATCTGTTTATGTTCATGGTCCAAAGACTTCTGCTCATTTGATTAAGAAAGCTCTGCTCAGGTCTCAGGATTGCAAGGTAGAATTAAGCAGATGGGATATTATGTGAAAGTGTAAGTGACTCTGTGCTTGAGAACTCCATGGGAAAGCAGGAGTGGGGGCTGAGGACACTGTTTAGCAATTCTCTTTCACTGCCTTGGAGCTGCAGTTGGACACACTCCTGTTTAAGGTAATTCCAGACAGCTTTTCATGCACCAATAGGTGCAAGCTGGAAATACTTTGATAAATATTTATTTTGTTGCTGAAAAAGAAAAAGAAAAAGAAAAAGAAAAAGAAAAAGAAAAAGAAAAAGAAAAAGAAAAAGAAAAAGAAAAAGAAAAAGAAAAAGAAGTGGTATATTAATTTCCAATGATCAGAACAGCTTCTCAATTTGATGACTCTTTCCCATGGACGGAGGATTTTGGGGCATAACAAGCCATGCCATCCCCTTTTGCTTGCAGGATCTACTTTATTTCTGGAGCTTTCAAGGCATTTCAAAGCATTGAGCAAGACAGGCGAATAAGGATGTAAATGAAAATATATTCAAGTAACTGCATCATCACTTTAGTTGAACATAGATCCAGGACATTCATGTAGGCGTGTAAGTCAGGCTTTTCTTGAGTAAACTGGAACTAAATATAACCATTTGTTCCCAAAATATTGTCTATTTTCAGGTAGAAGTTGAACTGCAAATGTATTAGGAGTGCATATGAAGTGAAGGAAGGTTTCAGCATGAGCCATAAAGCTGAAGCAGTGTCCTTTGTCAGTGCATCATGAGCACACTGTGCTATTGTTCATGTGTGATGATATGACCTTGGTCTTACACCGTAATTTTTTATTATCATATAGAGTGATATAAAGCTTACCCAGCTTTTTGAACACAGTCCATCAAATAACAGCCTCTGTCCTCTCTTCACATTAAAATCTACAGTGATTAATTTCACTTGTTATGAAGTTTTATAAGAAACTTAAAAGCAGAACTGGTTTATCACTTGGGTTATCAAACCTTTGTTAGTGCCACTGGAGGAGTTTGAGAATATAAATCTTCGAGAAGCAGATAAAACAAACAAATCATAATAATCTAAGGTCAAGCAGGGATCCACAGCCTAGGACAAATAAAGTCATCTTGAAGATAAATACCCAAGACTATCATAAATATCACTTAGTTTGTTTGAAAAGCTAATACCAGGGATTGACAACTCCATTTTAGTTTGAAATAAGCAGTGATCTAAAATTTCAAGGACAGCAATACTAGTCTTCATTAATGTCCTAATGAACAACCCAAAACCTAGATAGGGGGTGTCCTGTCCTGTTCTGTCCTTCCAACTTCTAAGAAAGAGATGTAAGATGTAATGGAAGAATTAACCATCAAGTGAGGAAGTCTCAGGGATCTCAGTGGGAAATGTCTTTTCTGTCCTTTAGAACCCAATGATTTCACTCCTTCATCTAAAAAAAATCTTGTCAGAATAGTTTAGATTTGGATCAAGTTCTTACCTTGAGGCAAAAAGACTGCATGATTTTTACAGAGACCCAAAATATTTCATGGTTAAATCTGAAATATTCAGTCTGATTTCCTGCAGAGGAATTTTGTGTTGAGCTGTGTGGAAATGTGATCATCCTTATACTCTGCTGTCCCCTGTGCTGCTCCTTTCCCCTCAGCTGGATTGGCATCCTGCAAACCATGGAATCTTCAGACTGGAGAAGGAGGAAGAGCTTACACTCACTTTCTTGTTATCTCTTCCTAAAGCATCAGCATCATCACGCTAGTCTGAGCTGGATAAACATTTGATGTGAGCCACAGATGCTGGCCCACACTCAGTTTTCTCTTTTGAATTTACACAAGAAGCAGCTTCTCAGCAGTGGGACCTGAAGCTGTCTCCTGACAGCTCTTTGCCAGCCTGACACTTGGACCTTGCTGCTGGTCTCTAAGCTTCAACCATGAGTGAAAATTCTCAAAATCACTGAATGGTTGAGGTTGAGACGGATCTCTGCAGATCATTTTGTCCAACTGCCCTGTTTACACTAGAACAAGCTCCCAAGGATTGTGTTCAGATGGCTTTAAAAAACCCCAAAACTCCAAGGGTGGAGACCTCACAATATCCTTGGGCAACCAGTGCCAATGTCCATCCAGAGTGTGCAAGTTCTCTCTTCGACCTCAGTAGAAATAGAAATTTATGATGGAGTAGAAGCAGACTGGGAAAAGATACACTAAAATAAGTATTTGTCAAAATTTTGGTCCAGTGTTTCTCATTCAAAGATAAATAAGTTCTCTGTGACAAGTGTTTAATTACAGTGTCAGGGCCAAAACTCAGTACCATAAACAGAATTTGTATTGATACGAAAGCCAAAAAGGCTTAACTGCAAGTGCTATACCTTTATTTTAAAGAAAAAAAAAAAAAAGGTTTGGAGAATACACTGGTTTTTCATAGCTGTACATGACACTTTTGAAGAAGAAAAAGACAAAAGACCATTGACAATGGAGAATGTGAATATGGACTCAGAAACTAATAAAATTACACCTAAATTTTAAGACTTAATTATGGCTTTGTTACCGACTTCTCTCTCAGATTTATAACTAGAGATTTATAAGAGCAGCTGTGTAGTGAAAAAAGATGAAGACAAATGGGAAAACTTGTTAATTTATTGCCAGAAACTAGTCAGTGGGAAGTAAATAAACTCTTTCCATATGACCAGTGGGTAAGCTCCTCGTATTTGTGTTCATCTTTGACCATACCTTTGTTCCCTTATCCAAAAGGGGAGCTTTCCCCCATCCCCCTGCAGCCCAGCTCCCAGCCTGGCTCATTCTGTGTGCACAGCACAGCAAAGGACAGGGAACATCCAAATACCTCAGCCACCTCCAGCTGCCAGGGGAATTTGAGGTAAGCCGAATGCAATTTGCACACTGGAAGTTGGCCAGCACACCAAGACTATTATCTCCAGTTTTGCAAAAAGGTCTGGGGGAATGTTAATTAACACAAGTGCCCAAGACCTTGTTTTTATGTGTCTTCTGGAGGAAGGACACGGGGCTGGAGAGAGGCATGGAATTTCTAATGAACACAGAGGGTAGTTAAGTTGTTGGCTTTCAGCTGGGATGGCTGTGTGTGCTCAGAGGCATATGGCATTTTCCAGTGATGGGAAATACTACTCAGAGCCATGACTGCCTCATTTTATAGCTGATTAGCTAGGTGATGACTTACCTGCAAGTCTGAAAACAAGTAGCTTGAGTGGGAGTGATTTAGACAAGTGATTTAGACACTTATCTGAGCATTAGCCACCACTCCAAACTGTGGTGACTATAAATGAGGTGTATGCAACACAGAGGCAGCTCTGGCTGTAACTCTAAAGCTTCCCAGAATGTCTGGTGCCCAAAACACTTTTTGTTTTCTGAGCTGTTTCCACTCTTTTGAAGAAAAATGAAGATATTCACTACAGAGCTGTCTGACTGACTCGAATTTTGGCCTCTGTCTTATTGTTTCTGCTAGCTTACCACCAAAGTAATTTTAAACTGGAAATCCTTATTTTAAACTGGAAATTCCTCCTTATATCTGTCATGATTTTCTGTATGCAAAACCAGAGTTTGGCACAGAATTGAAGCAGACTTTTAACAAAACAGGAGATATTTCAAAATAAAGATGTGTTCATAAACGGGCTCATCTCCTCTCCTGACTGAATTATGTTCTGGTTAATGACAAATGGAATTAATACCATACACAGACTTATTGTTGGAGCATGGACATGTAGGTTAAGCCACTAGAGGGAGATGCAATATGCATTTGTTTGGAGTGAGGAGAGCACTTTATACCATCAATTCCTTAGCAGCAGTTATAGGTAAACACTATCAGTGTAAGTCAAATGAGCAGGGATTTTATCTTTTTTCCTACTGTGTAAAACATGTACACCTATAATAAATAGAAATGTATAATATGTAACATATACAGGCATACTGGACTTTAACAACACCTTTGAGTGCACGTCCATGCCAGATTATATTCACATATAGGCATGGCAGTTGCCAAGTAACTTTTGTGTGCCAAAAAGCTCATTAACACAGCTTGAAGCTTTCACTCTGTGTCTTTGTGGGGTGACCAGCACCTCACTGTGATGATATGACGGTTTCTAGGTAACAAAAATTCCTTTATGCTAAATAAAATGTTGACAGCCCTGAGCCTGGGCCATGCTTCCCTTTTCTCTATGCCCAAAACCATCTGGATAATGAGACACTGGGCAGCTCAAGAATCTGAGTGAGCCATGATTGAAGCTGACCTTATTCTCAGCTTTCCAGGGCATGTGACAGGTGTCTTTTAACTCTTGGACATCCACTTTGTTAAATGGTTTACTGGTTAGGACGATTATCCCTTAATTTGGGGCATGATGGCAGGTGAATATGGGTGAATATCAAGCACAGAGGAACTGCAATCATTTTGAGGGACTGGATTAGAATTGAAAATCTGCTTGACAAATGGGTGAAATGAGCTGAGAAAAACTGGACGTGGTTCAATGAAAACAGAGAAAAGTGGACGTCCTAAGTGGAGATAATGAACTGTACAAACACCGGATGCAAAACGTCTGCTGGGCATCAGCCCTGTGAAACAGGATCTGGAGGTTACCAAGGTTCACAGCCTGAGCTTGAGTCAACATTGTCACACGACTGCAAAAAATAAATATTGGAGTGCACTATGTAAACAGGGGACTTGCACATGAAAGTCCTGTGAAGTAATCCTTCCATGAAGAGACGCTTCTCACCTAACATCCTTGGCAATGTGTTAGGAAAAGAGGTGGGCCCATGGAAGGGCATCACATGGAGAGCACAAAAGCATTCAACTGTCTAGAAAATCATTCCCTTTTGGAAGAACTGAGTAGCTTCAGCTAGAATGTAAAAGAAGATAACAGACCCCAAGAGTGTGAAAAGTTGCTGCAAAGAGAAGGAATTGTTCTCCTTGTCCTCTGTGACTTGGACAAAGATTAATGGGTTATTGTCTTACTTGCAGGAAAGGAGATGTAGGGGTAAATATCAGGGAAAAGCTGTAGATGATAAATAGTTGGGAGATTTCCATAAAACATGGTGGAATTTCCATCCTTTGAGGTTTCCATGAACAAGGTAAAAAAAAGAAGTGATTTGATTCTGTTTTAGGGGTATAGAAACAGACTGAACAATCTCAAATGGGACCTTCCAGCCCTATTTCTTGACAGTAAGACACATCTTCTTGATGGAAAATGGACTTTGTCAAATATAGGTTTGATGTAAATACTCAAAAAAGTGGTAGCATAAAATCAGAATTATTTTTGCTCGATAAAATTAAATAATCCTAATTATCAGATACTTAGAGATATCAAATAACTTGTTCTTACAGGCAGATGAACCACCAAAATGGATAAATCCTCTCTTATCTAAATTCTTTAACAAGGTTACCCCAACACATTTCTTTCTTGAGTGAAAGAAGTGGTTTTTGTTTGGGTTTTTTTGTGTATCTGATTTGAATTTAAAGCACAAACATCCTGGCACTGCTGCGCCCCGGATCTGCCATACATTTTGAGAATAAAAGTTCCACGCCTCCCTTGTTTACACCCCTTCCTGGCAAACTCCCAAATGCCTTGAGTCCAATCCAAAAGCACTTCAAACAGAAACCAGACGGATATGGAGGGAATATTTTTTCTTTTACAAAACACTTCTATGGTACATTTAAATAAACATTTTTTAAGGTTTGCTATTAAATTTTATTAGCATCCTACTGAGTAATAGAGCCAGTTGGACTGCTCTAAGTGGCAAGCAAACAAACAGTATATTGAAAATAACAGAAAGCCCAACAGGATATGTTCTGGGAAAGATTGTTCTGAGTGGGGCAGGCACCACTGGTAGGGTTGCAATACTCCCAGCAGCTACATCCCACTGTGCAAGCTCTGAGTCCTGAGGCCTTTTGTGCTTCCTCTTTTAAAAATAATTATTCATTGTGTTTGTGATTAATGAATCTCTTCATTTCGGGATGTCAGTATTTGTGGTTCCTTTATATTCTGCACAGAGAGATTTGTTTAATGACTGACAGTTACAATGGGATCATTGTCTTAAGGAATAAAAGGCAGAAAAAACACTGTTTGTATTTTTACTTTTTTTTCTTCTTTAAGATTAGTAATGGAATCCAGAAACACAGATCCAGACAACTTTCTGATGGAAACCAGTTTAAGATTGTTATTAGTTCCATTCATCCCGTGGAAGGATTAAAAGGTAATTTGTTTTATGTTACAAACCTCTCTGCAGTTTATGTACAAGTGACACGTTGAGGAGGCAGCTGGGAGTGAGGATGGATGTAAGCCCTCTCAGATCTGCAGGGCTGGGGAGCCCTGCCCAGCTGGGGCTTGGATCCCTCTCTCCAAGCAGGGTTCCATTTCCACTTGGGCTCCTCACTCCTTTCCCTGGTGGAATTCCCAAGTCCAATTACAGTAATTTCACACCTATAGGGCACACTGGCCTATAAGGCGCACTTCTGGGTTGTCAACAATTTCCCATACTTTGTCCATATATAAGGCACACTGGACCATAAGGTGCACTTTTTTTTTTTGCAGTGAGGATCTGCGCGCAACAAAGTAACAAATTAGTAACGGAATAACAGGATCACAGGGTTTACTGGCAGGTGCTCAATTTGCAAACATTTTTCACAGACCAGTGCAGTCTTTAAACGCAGCCCCAGGTGCCCTCCCTGTGCCACGGGCCCCAGCACTCCTGCTCGGCCCTGGCTGCCGCGGCTCTTGCAGTGCATGGCTCACCCATCAGCACTCGCGGCTTGCACTTCCGGTTTGCAAATTTCCGAAATTTGTCCATATATAAGGCACACTGGACTATAAGATGCACTTCAGGCTTCAACCAAAATTTTAGTCAAAAGGGTGAGCCTTATAAGCGTGAAATTACTGTACATAGTTTTGGGTGAGCCTGAACCCCAAATGCCAGCACTACTGCAAGGCACAAAGAACTTGCCCTAAACTTCATCTCAGCATCATAGAAGGGTTCTTCCCTGGGAGTCTGGGCTGTCTTGCCCTGAAAGCCATAGATGGGAATTTGATTCCAGAACTGGTCTGCCCCTGGATCAGAGCATGACCTCGTGAAAGATGAGTGTGGGCACCAGCACTGGCATTGCTTTCCCACTGTTGGTTCTGTTTGGGCATTACTTCAGAAAGACTGGAAGTTTGCCCATGTCTGTGAGGTTCTGGATGCATCAATAGATACCAACCACTCAAACAAAAGAAGAAAACAGAGATGCTTTTTTTTCCTAAAAGCTTCTTTATTTCCTTCGGTGAGAATATTAACTTACTGGCACTGGAAATTAAAACAAAACAAGAAAAATCCCCAGAATTCAAATTTTAATAAAATCACTCTTTTCTTTTAGAAGGAGAAGTTTCCTCAGCTTTTATTTTCATCAGAAACACTGCCAGACAGCTGCCAGCTGTAGAACGACACTTAGACCAGCCAACCACTTTTCAGACCTCTGGAAATGAATGCTGGAGGTACTTTGTTATGCTTAGCTGATTTATCTGGGCACCAAAGGAGTGCAGGCACTCTAATGTAGATTAAACAGACATTTTGGTGGTTGAGATAATTTCAATAGTGTAGTCATGGGATTCATTACTTAGAGTTATCCATCAATTTGATGATCCCAGAAGTATGAAAAACAAACAATCTCCAATAGGAAAGAATGTCTAAAAAAAGGATATAATTGCAATAAAATAAAATAAAATAAAATAAAACAAAACAAAGAGAAAAAGGGAAAAGTTGAAAAGGGAAAGAGAAAGGGAAAGGGAA